>OW240912.1:201537133-201576560 GCA_933207985.1 Pelobates cultripes | reverse complement strand
CTGTATCTTCCAAACTACTGAACGCCAGATCTGGGTGAATTTTGGATATGTGGTTCACCCAGATCCCCCGGTATCGAGGATATACTTTTTATGGGGTTATTACATGTTTTGGGGTCCCTGTGATATGTTTTATAATACTGTATTTCTCTGCCTGTGATAATTATATTAACCATTGTGTTCAGTAATTATATCACAGGCAGAGGGGAGGATTTTGTGTAGGAGTGTCTGTGTGTATTGTACGGATTGATTGGTTGTATTTCAAAACCCTGTGGGCAGTACTATGTTTGTGGATTGTGAATAAAAGAGGCTGTATGTGCCAGTACAGTCAGTTCTGCTTGACCTCAAAACAAAGTGTCGTCTTGTTATTGGGGGAATTGGATTGTATGCTGATTGCCAGGAGTATAAGCTGATTGTATGCTTTTCCTGTTCAGCTGCTTACAGCATTCATATGCTTGAGAGCATTCAAATGCTTCTCAGGTTCGTTGGTTGTGGTGTCTGCTGCAGTGCTTGGAGTCCTCAGGAAGTGCTAGGAGCATCCTTCAACGGTCCCTTTTGGTATGTATACGTGGGAGAGACCGTCCGGCCGGTTAAAGAGCGAATAGGGGAGCATAAAAGGAGTATTAGGGCGGCTTTACAACGCGGCACTGCTGAAGCTCCAGTGCCCAGACACTTTAAATCTCAAGGTCACAGCGTGAACCAGTTAAGGTTCCAGGTCATAGACAGAGTTCCACCCCTACAGACGGGCGGGGACAGACAGAAACTTTTATTACAAAAGGATACTAAATGGATTAGTATCCTAGACACTCTGTCACCCTCTGGGTTGAACGAAGACTATGATCTAAAGCACTTTTTATAATTTGATAACCAGCATTTAGTGACTTCGTATCATAACTTGCACTCCTTACAGTGACTCCATTTGACCAGGAAAGGTCAAAAAATCCTCTTTTCCGCCTACATTTTGACCTTTATGGGTCCGCTATCTGGCAGTGCTCCAGGGTCTCTCATGTTGTATGCCCGGGGATAAGATTGGGAGATTACACGACGGGTAAGTTATACGCTATAGGTTTGTCTTTGGCCTGTTGGTATTTTTGACATATCATCCTGGTTTTATTTTATTTTACTATTTTTTACAGCTGGTTTTCCGACTGGTTCTCATACACATACACATTTAGTGACTTCGTATCATAACTTGCACTCCTTACAGTGACTCCATTTGACCAGGAAAGGTAAAAAAATCCTCTTTTCCGCCTACATTTTGACCTTTATGGGTCCGCTATCTGGCAGTGCTCCAGGGTCTCTCATGTTGTATGCCCGGGGATAAGATTGGGAGATTACACGACGGGTAAGTTATACGCTATAGGTTTGTCTTTGGCCTGTTGGTATTTTTGACATATCATCCTGGTTTTATTTTATTTTACTATTTTTTACAGCTGGTTTTCCGACTGGTTCTCATACACATTCTACCTATGGTTTCCATTGACTCTCCCTGAGTTCATCTACTGCAGGTGAGCAACATGTCATGTTTCCTCTGTATGATGTAGATATTGATATATGGTTTTCTATCAGTTATGGTCTCAGCTTATAACATAACCAGTTAGAGACAGGATTACTTGTCCCTTTAATGCATTTGAGAGATGTGTTAATCTTAAGTAAATAATGGATTCCCTGAAATCATTTCTGTCTTGTATATATTGCTATAGGATGCTGTATCTTTATAAGATACAGTTTGCATTGTATATTGTACTTTAAGTGGCAATTATGTTCAAATGTTATATTGTTTCCCATATGCTCGAATGGGACATCGTATTAAACTTTAATTTCTCTATTGTGCATTGCCCTGTATGATATGGACAATAAAGTTTGTTCATACACATGTGACGCGGTGACGCACAGTGACGTCACCACAGCAAGGCGGAAGTGGTGAGAAAGGCAGAAGCAGTCTGTAACAGCCGCCTTAACTTGGATATTTAAACGCAACCCTTTCATCTGTCCACTGCAGGGGTTGTCGAAGGGACGTGGATGTCCCGAGCACGCAGGCCGTTTGCTGCTGAACAGCTGATTTTTCTCGTCCATTTGTTGCCGCTCAGAGTATTGTCTTCAGGACCGTTGTTTCTGCTGACCAATCTGACTCTATATGAGAACTTCACGGCCAGATACTTAAAAACTAAAGAGGACTCTCTTCCCCACTGTTTCATTGGGTTACGCCTTTTACATTCTAGGAAAACCCTCAATACAACTACAGCATATCCCTGCGAAGACATCAATACTGATGGTGAGATCCACCCATATATAAAGCAATTTTTAGTGCACTAGTCTTCATAACTGGACTGCTTTACAGACTTTTTTCCTTAATTTTTCCTTTTTGCTTTTTCTGTTTTTTTAAGTCTTTTATTTTTCATTTTTTATTATTTGCCAATAATAGCTGTTTTTTTATTTTTTCTTCTCATTTTTTAAGGCCTATTAGTACATTAACAGGTGGTGGATCCACCTAGGATATCGTATCCCCACTCGTATGAGATATCAGGACTGTAAATTAGTTGTAAATAATCATTGTACATACCATGAACTTGTGCTTGGTGTATGTTATATGAGATGGCCAGTGGTTGTAAATATTGTGTATATATTATGAATTTTCTCGATGTGTATAATATATCAATTTAGGATAAGGTCACCTATTAATTGGAGCAACTCTTTTACACTGGGTTATTAATCAATAAATGAATTTTGTCACAAACTCAGTTATTAATTTTTCTTTAGCATGCATAATTAATGCATAGAGTGCGGTTTTCATGTTCAAATTGTTGTATATATTATGAGGTTACATTGGGGTTGACTTCGAATACCTGCACCCACATGTGATTGAGTGCCAGCACAATTTGGATTTTCTTTTAACCTAGTTAGGTATATTATAATGCTCAAAGTGTCTCGAGGCGGGTGGACAACCTCAATAATTGTTGAATCATCACCTTCTATAATCTGGGCAGGAAAGGTGTGTTGTTATATTTAATGGTGTAGGGCTGAGAATATTTGTATATCTGTCCCAGTGGTTGTGTTTTTATAAGTGTGCATGTGTGAGAAATAAAAAGGGAGAAGAAGATGTATTTTAAAAGCTGCGTGTGTAACTCAGTTCCCCAGCAGGCAGTGAATATAGCTAGATTAACGTGAAACAAGAGATGGATGGAAATTCTACTAAATTGGTCAAGACAAATAAACATAACACTATAAAAAGCCATATTTTTGCAGGTAGGTTTTGAAATGCTACACGTTATATTTCTTCTTTTTGTTCAATACTATAGGTGACACCTAATGAACATTTATCAGAAAGTAAATGGTAGGGGAAAGAGACAATCTTGTCCTGGAGCCCTAATATTTTGGGCTATTCCCGTGTATGCACTGGCTTGTAACATTGTCTGCTGATTAAATGCCTTATCAGTAGTACCCTATGGCCTGTTATTTTATTTATTCACTATTTCTGTGTATTTGAATGCTGATCTACAACAACTATTTTATCACATGTTATGCACACAGCAGAATCAGTGTAATAATCAAAGGCACTCCATTTGGTTTTTGGTCATTAATGTCAATATGTTGGATGTTGACCTATGGTTTGTGTGACCCCCATATCTAGCAGCCTCATGGGTCAGACACATGGATTCAAGTCTGTAGTTCTGTACTACGGATGTTAGCGCATAGTCAACATAAGCAGTTTGTCTTTTGTGGTTGTACCACGTTTGTGCAGAGATGCAAGGGCAGGAAGTTAGGTAGCTATGTCAAAGAAAGAGAGAGAGACAGAGACATGCAAACTGAGAGAAGGAGAGTAAAGCTAGTAGACAGAGCTCAATAGAAGAAAGAAATTAAACATAAAAATCATATTTTTTTCTAAAGCCAACAAGCAACAAAGTCAATAAAGAGCGAGAGGACATAATCAGCAAAAACTAAATATTCAGGTCAAGAGAAAAAAATGATGCCACAGTTGTGAAGACAGAATACACAGAACAGAAAGAAACTGCAGATATCGTATATGGAAGAAGATGCCATTTGTGAGATGAAGAACTTGGATTGAGAGCTTCTATCAGAGCTTCATTCAAAGGTACACCTTGTATGTACTAACAATAGTATTAGAAAGACATGTCCAACATATATATTGGGTTATGCATTGAACTATTTATTGTAGACAAATGATAAAAGAAGGCAAAAACTGCACATTTGAAATATTTCCCCATATTTTTCATAGCTTCACTATTTTGATCTCGAGTTTGCAATTCCATTGTCAGTTCTCTACTTTTTCCAGATTAGTTTACCCCACTTGTTAAAAATAACTTTATGTGCATACAAACAGTCTTTGTTATCTGTTCTCTTACCTTAAACTTGGTCATTTAACTTCATTTACTTTCACACAAATGTATTTTTATTTAAAAAATAAATAAATATATATATATATATATACACACACACACACACACACAATATTAAATCACAAAAGATTACATTATGTGATCACTAATACATAAAGAGGGATTCATAGTTACGTCATTCTATTGCCCGGCTAATCCTGTTTTATTTTAACAATATATGTAATTAAAGCAAATATTTATCTTTAACCTAAAACCAGGTTTAAAAAGTTAGGCTAAAATAGCAGAGTTTGAAATACCTCCAAATTTAATGAAATGCTAAAATATATTTTCTAAATTTGGTTGTTGCTGTTTAGTAAAAAAAAACAAAAAAAAACCTCATTATGCCATGACCTATACATTTATTAGAGCAATTAAGCAAATTATATTCACAATAATAATGATGCCTACTTACAGCTTGTGTTTTCTGTGTTTTATGGGTGAATTAGTGATGCAGCAGTTAATTATTTTCTAGAATATAAGGAATAAATTAAAAATCTGAAATGTTTAAAGCAGATGATTATTTTATCTATTACCATTTTATATTGTAATTTTGCACGATAGACACTCTGGCCCCAATATATATATTTGTATACTTCTGTCAATGTTCTATATGAAGCCCCTGTACATGTTGGTGACATATTAATAAATGCTAATAATTGTGATAGCTGGTATACTGGTCTGTATTTTATAAAGTTTGTATGAAGGTCACGGGCATATAATAAGTCTATAATGCCCACTGTGAATTTTGTTCACATGTCAATCTAATTTCCTTTTTATAACTTAGTGCAGTTCTTTATCGAATCTTAAATGCACATAATGAGCCAGGTTTTGTCATTATCTGAATCGGAACAAAATTGAGAAATTCCTAAACCTCGAATTGTTGAGGTGCCAAAGCAAGTGTTTTGAGAATCACTGCTTATCTTATCTCCTACTCACACCCATTGTTAGATAAAGCAAAGAGCTTGTTTTTCTGTTGAGTTCAGGCTGACTTATTTACGGTCTAAGATGGCGCCCATCTCTCTATATTCCTTTATATCAGTGAAATAAGACATCTGAGGTGGAAACCAACAAAACAAGACTCCACACATACCTAATCCTATGCATAACTGTTCCTGATATCATATCCAATTGTAGAGGGCTACAGAATTTGCTGGCGCTATATAAATAATAACTTAATAATAATATACACAAATACTGTATTTACTCAAATCTAATGCGCACTTTTTTTGAAAAATAAAGTTTCCAAAATGTAAATGCGCATTAGATTCGATGGCAAATTACATTCGGGGCAAATTTCATTCCGGTGAATAAAAACTGGTGAATTCAAACAGACTAATTAAAACTGTTGAATTCAAATAGGAGAAATCACACAGGCGAATTCACACAGGCGAATTTCATTCTGGCGAATTCACACAGGCAAATTTCTTCTTGAAAGAGGGCTTAAGAAAGAATAGACTTAAAAGGACACTGTAGGCACGCAGACCACTTCAGCTAATTAAAGTAGTCTAGGTGCTGTGACCCTTTTGCACTTAGTGCGGCAAAGTAAAACATTGCAGTTCCAGAGAAACTGCAATGTTAACATTGCAGCTCTAAGTCTGCCCTCTGTGGCTGTCTAACAGACAGGCACTAGAGGGCTTCCTGAATCCAAATGGAATTTTGGTCCGTTTTCTGACGCTGGACGTCCTCACGGACCTCCAGCGTCAGATTTTCCTCATAGGAAAGCATTGAATAATTGAATAATGCTTTCCTATGGGTAGGTCTAATGCGCGCGCGCACGGCCATTGCCACGCATGCGCATTAGGTCTCCCCCGCCGGCTGACGTCAGCGGGGAGGAGCGTGGGCGAAGTCTGACCCAGCACCGAGGTACCTCAGTGCTGTATTCAAGTGACTGAAGGGGAGGGGGGCCCCGAGGGAGGGGGGAACCTATTAAACCTATAGTGCCAGGAAAACAGGTTTGTTTTCCTGGCACTATAGGATCTATTAAACATGTAACACGAAAATTTAAATACCATCAATGTTACTTTGGTATATGGCAACAAACATTTTCGTTGTATAGTAGTATCTTGTGTAATGTGCGTTACAATTGCCAGCAAAAACATTTTTCAGCTTCCAGGTTTCAAAAATTGAGGTTTGCATTAGATTCGATGGCGCATTAGTTTTGAGTAAATGCAGTATATCAAACACTGTGTATCACCATTTACTATGTACCACTAAGACACCAAACAGAAGGGGGTTCCCCTATATTGGACACTGGTTTTCTGTGTTCTACACCAAGGCCTACAAAAGAAAAGAATGGCCATGAGTGGGGTTTTGGGACAAAAGTATGCTATATCTATCATTGTCATTCTTAATTTTATTTTTTATTTTTTAGTGTTATTGAAAACATATACTGCCAATTATACATAATTTTTTATTCTTGTCACTAAATCCATTACAGGGTAATTTTTTTGCCTTCATGCTGAATAATGTCTCAAAATGTCCAAGGTGGTGATAATCCAGTCTTGAACATGTGTCCTGAGTAGGAACTGACATATAATAATTAGGGGTTTTGTAGATTTGATAGGAACATTTTTATTAAATTTAACATTCTACCACATCTTTCTTTAAGCATCCATAGTATAAGAGTTTATGGTTAAAGTTAACTAATAAGCGAGAAGGTGTATCAGGTATTGGTAACCTAGACACTGCAGAGGTAGGAAACTAAATTTCCCATGACACTCAGCAAGATTCAGAACTGTCCATGATTGATGTATGGTGACAGAAGACTCAACTATAATAATAATAATAATAATAATAATAATAATAATGATTCTGTCTCTCTGCCCCCATACATAGTAACCTTGCCACACTCACCCTATCACAGTAACCACCCACTTTACCCTGCCACAGTCACATTCCAGTCACCCCCTACAAACAGTCAAATTGCCATATGTTCAGTATTCATAATATAAGATCTTATGGTTACAGTTAGAAAATAATAGACAAGGTATATCACCCCACTCATGCTTTTACAGTCACTTATGCTGTCAAATTTACCCTCGCCTGCACACTGACCCCATCCCGCTCACCCTGTCAGAGTCATCTTTCCACATTTACCCTGCCAGTCATTTTTATACACATTCATCCACCCACACAACAGAGCCTAACCATAAACACAATGAAGACATCAAGATACCAAGCAGTTCCCCTCATACATAAATCCCTCCTATAGACTGTAAGCTTGTTTGAGCAGGGTTCTCTTCAACCTATCGGTTCTGTAAGTTTTCTTGTAATTGTCCTATTTATAGCTAAATCCCACCTCTTGTAATATTGTAAGGCGCTACGGAATCTTTTGGCGCTGTATAAATGGCAATAATAATAATAATCATATTCCCAGCCTAAGCCGCATCCCCCACAGATCTGCTCCCAGACACAGATATACAAATTCACAAACACGAGGATACTGACAACCAGACTAACACTCTCAGGCATATATACAGCATCAGTTTGTGCATATGTGTGCGTGTATCAGAGTGTGCACATATGTGTATTCATCAGTGTGTATATGCATGAGTGTATTAATGTGTGCATATGTCTATGCATGTATTAGTACATGTGTCTGTGTGTTCAAAGAGGCAACTTGCCTGCAATGTGTCCCATGTATACATAATACATTAATTTAATTTATTTATAAAATATTTTACCAGGATGGATACATTGATATTTCTCTCATTTACAAGTATGTCCTGGGTCCACAAACCATTGCATTGTTACAATAGGATACAATATTACAAAAAATACAATATATAAACTATATAAACTATATATATATATACACATACACACACACACACACATATATATATATATATATATATATAAATTTAATACATAACAGGTAATAAATATATTCAACCATGACAGGTGCATTCTATATCTCTTAAAAGATTTTAGATTGAATGAAGATTTAACTGTGTCCCTGAGGTTATTCCATAATTGTGGTGCTCTGTAGGAAAATACATGGGCCATATAAGTGCATATATTTTGTCTTAGCTGTAACTTCATTATTTGGTAAATGATTTTTAAAAGTTTTTCAAAATGTTTATTTACATTAAATAATGTTCTATCTTTATATACTGAAACAATATAATACATTTAAACTATGATTTACTTTCCATGTGAATTCTGGTTGTGTATTTTCACAAACAGCATGATATTGAAGGAGTTAATACATCTTGTTGAGGGACATTTTAGCTATATTCTGCAGTTATTATATATTCATAATTTATTTAATATAGTTTGAGTTCATTTATCCCCCCTCCTCCTCCCTTCCCAATCCCAATTTTAATACATTATTTTCTCAGTTCCAGAGGATGGAACAAACATTATATGATTGGAACAGGGTTGAAAACAAGAATATTTTCTGTAACAGTGAATCTGATCGTCTTCATTCAATACCCGTACAAGTTTATGGGGTAAAAATATACTGTTTTTACGGAATAAAATTTCCTCCCTTCTTTCTACAAAATATTAAAACCCTGGCAGAATTACACATGTGCAGCTTAATTCTGGTAGCAAAGCCTGGTAGAAACCATCTCATTGCTGCATTATCTTTTCTCTCCCCCGCCCCCCATTTTTTTACTTTTTATTTTGTTATTACATGTTATTAGATATTGTCAATGTCACTTTAAAAAAATTTAAACACACACAAATATACACACACACATATATATACATGCATACATATATATAATAAATTATTTGTTTTTACATTTTACTCTTGAATACCGTGACATCCCTTGAAAGACGATGGAAGTAAATAAAACGTGTTTGTTAGTTAGTTTGTTTGTCTATTTTTTTTGTATTGTTAAGTATATAGTAAATCTTTTTATGCAGAAGAACCTCTTTACCGTAAATAAAATGTGCTTAATAATGGAAAATATAATGAATGCTTACGGTGACTAATATATGAATTTGCTTGGCATAGGATGAACTTCCTTTCCTATGAAATATTTACATTCTTACAGAATAAGAACATCTTCCTACACTGTGACATATTTAGATTTTTACAGATAAGGGGGGAAAAATCTTTAAAAGGCACCCTCTGCTATTCTCGGTAAGCATGTCATTTACGTAGGATCTTTAAAAAAAAAAAAATATATATATATATATATATATATTTTTTTTTTAGTAGCCAATATCACAGTATTTGAACACATCCCAATAAAAACTGGCATTACAAGGTTTCGTTGTCATTATAAATGTCACCATGTTTTTGCCTATATTTTTTCCCCAATCTTTATTTAAAGATTTTGCATGAATACTAGCAGATGTTACAACAAAAAAGGAAAATAACAGGAGTATAACAACAATAATCTGTATGTTTTGGTAAATTGCGACAATTTAAATGCATAAAATTTGTGCAGCGAAAAAACTACAGCTCACCGAAACAGAAAAGTAAAAAATTATTCACCCCTGGGCCCAGCCATGCTCCTACCCTTACAGAGCATCGACAAAGCAGAGGACCAAGAGCTAGAAGCAGATCCGAAAAATGGAAAAGTAGATATATTGTATCTTAATCTATTTTTTTTTTTTTATTATTCTTTATTTTTAGTGTGCATAAGTTTGACAGACATGCATATTTTGCCACGGTAACAAGTAAAGGCATTTCACATTGCATTATTCTGTGGCATATAAGAGAATTGCAAATTTTTATGTAACTAACAGGTTAATACAGGTTATGTCAGAGAATGGTCAGACATTAAGCATGATCGAAAGTAGTGTAGGCTGACATTAATTTTGTCAACGAGGAGATAGTTATGTGACATGCTAAGCTGTGAGTAACTCAAAAGTTTGGGGGCCACTGGGTACTCAAGGGCGTAGTATTGGGATATAGCATATTTACACACTAACGTAGTTGCTAGGCATGGCAATAGCTGGACATGAGCAATAGGTGATGCTAGATTAGCTTGACCGGCATATGTACATAGTGGAATTAAAATAACAAGGCAATAAAGATTTAAAGCACAATTCCACGAAAGTAAAAAAAAAATTAAAAAAAAACAACCTACAAATGTAATTGCTAGACATGGTAGTAGCTAGTTCTGAGCAGTGTGTGATTTGCTAAATTAGCTAGACTGGCATTTGTACTTATCAGAGTTAAAATGAGAAGGGGAAATAAAGATTAAAGCACAATTTCCACTGCAACTGGGTGTATTCCTGAGCTGGTTGTATTACTGATGTGACTGCTAAGGGGGGAAAGTGTAAAAAACAGTAGAACCCTAGGGTAAGATCTCCCCCGGAGAGTTAATCTATTTTTTAATCCAGTGTTTTATCAAGTACATTGAAGAAAAGAAATAAGAAAAGTTCATGTCTTCTGTTGTCAAATTGGTTACGATGCATGATTATCCAAACTGCTATAGGTGTAGTTCTGGTTCTCTGATTGTTTTGTTGGTGCACACAATCTGCCTTTGCTCAAGAATTCTCAGTATGTACCATGACGTGATTTCCATTGACTGAGGTTGTTTTTATTGAATTTTAGGTAGATGTTTTATGGTATACATTTAATATTTATAGAGCCTTAAAACAAAAATTGTATCACTTTTAACCCCTTAATGACCACTTGCAACGTGTCGTCCTCAAAGTCTTTTTCCTGCATACCTTAGGCTAAAATGATTTGGCATACTTATTTGTTGCCATATACAGGACCTAAAATAAATAACTTGCTGGGTCAGACCACCCCCAGGTTAGCCCCCCCATATTGAGAATTTTAACAAAAGATTATTCCATTTGTTAGATCTTTGTTAGATCAGGTTTGATCAACAATTTTTTTCGTTAGATCTACTCTAAAATATGCGATATTAACAATCATTGTCAGGGGGGGCTAACCCGTAGCCAGCCCCCCCTCAACAAAAATTTGTAGAAAATGTTGTTGATTATGATAGCTCTATGTTAGATCAGGTTTGATAAGGCAAAATTTTTGTTAGATCTAGTCTAATTACTGAGATATTGCATATATAATTAGCCCCCCCCCCCTTAAGTGAAATTTGGACAAAACGTTACTGATTTTGGTAGATATTTGTTAGATAAGGTTTGATCAACTGTTTTTTTTCGTTAGATCTATCACACAAGAGGCGGTATTCACTACTTAACTTTGTGGGCGTGACTACGGGTCAGCCCCCCCTCAAGTGAAATTACATTTTTTTTTTATTGATTTTGGTAGCTATTCGTTAGATCAAGTAAGATCAACTGTTTTTTTCCGTAAGATCTATCACGCAAAAGGCGGTATTCACAATCTTATTTTAATGTTTCACATAAATACCAGTAAATTTTCATATCAAGCCACAGGTGACATCATAATTTAGGAATTTGCTTGGATTTGCTAACACAATGTGTAGATCATTTTCGATATTTTTTTTTTATTCTCTACATGCACAGTATTGAGGTGGTAAAGTCCAGCATATGCCCAGCCTGAACTTAGTGATATTTGAATACAGTTGCAAGAAAAAGTATGTGAGCCCTTTGGAATGATATGGATTTCTGCACAAATTGGTCATAAAATGTGATCTGATCATCATCTAAGTCACAACAGACAATCACAGTCTGCTTAAACTAATAACACACAAAGAATGAAATGTTGCCATGTTTTTATTGAACATACCATGTAAACATTCACAGTGCAGGTGGAAAAAGTATGTGAACCCCTAGACTAATGACATATCCAAGAGCTAATTGGAGTGAGATGTCAGCCAACTGGAGTCCAATCAAGAGGATAAAACAGGACTTGTCTAACTGATGGCCTGGATGTTTGAAAATTGTAGAATGGTGTGTTTCTTTTTTTTTTTTGTGCGCAATTAACAGTACAAGTTTGCCTTTCCACAACAGCATCAACAAGCATGAATATGACACAAAGTAGAAAACAGTCAGGGCTGCCACCAGAAATTTTGGGGCCCCTAACTTCACTCAGGGTCTGGGCCCCCTGGGGCCCGCCTCCAAATACCACCCACAGGGTCCGCCTCCAAATACCGCCCACAGGAATACACACACAGACACAAAAGAACACAGATACATACTAACAGAAACACATACTGAAACAGACATACACACATACAGGCATACATACTGACACACACATACTGAGACATACACACATATACAGACACACAGGCCTACATAGTGACAGACAGACCCATACTAACATACATACAGACACACATGCATGAGGACATAAAGACACATACATACATACATGCATACACACTGACATACATACATACATACACACATACATACAGACCCTGACATCCATAAACACATACATAATAGCATACAGACTTACAAACATTCACACTGACATAAATGCATATATACAGACATACTGACAGACATACATGCATTCACAGACATCCATACATACACACATACACACAGACATACGTTCATAATGATATGCAGACATACATTCATACTGACATACAGACATACATATATACATATATAATGACATACAGACATACATATATGCATACAGACATACATATATGCATACAGACATACAGACATACATAGGCATACATAGACATACATACATACACATAAATGCATGCAGACAGACATTCATACAGACATACATACAGACATAGATGCATGCATACAGACAGACATAAATACATACAGACAGACGTACATGCATGCATTCAGACATACAGATAGACATACATACACAGACATATATACAGACAGACATACATACACAGACATACATGCCTTCACAGACATCCATACACACATACACATGCATTCACAGACATCCATACACACCATATGATATGCAGACATACATTCATACTGACATACAGACATACATATATAGACAAACATGCATACAGACATACATACATAGACATGCATGCATACATACAAACATACATATAGACAGACATGCATACAGACATACATACATAGACGTACATGCATGCATACATACAGACAGTCATGCGTACATATAGACATACGTACATACAGACAGACATACATACAGACAGACAGACAGACATACAGACAGACAGACAGACAGACATACAGACAGACATGCATTCACAGACATACATACATACACCGACATACATGCATGCATACAGACAGACATGCATACATAGACATACATAGAGACATACAGACATACAGACATACATAGAAATACAGACACACACACACAAAGCTCATTTTCCAGCCACCCTCCTGTCTCTTACCTTGTCTTTGCAGGAGGGTGGCTGGGGCTGATGGGACTGGGAGTCGGCTGGCTCTCCCTCACTGCCGCGCACGCGCTCCTCCAGCGCAGAGTGAGCCGGGAGGAAGTGACCACTTCCTCCCAGCAGTACTTGCTGTGGCTGTTTTTTTTTTTTTTTAAAGGGGCCCGGTCGCGCTATTACACGGCCACAGCGCTGACCGGGCCCTGAAGATACAGGGCCCATCGGGTGGCCCTAAGTGCATGGGCCACCCGATGGGCTCCATCAGCGAGTGGGCCCCGCTGCAAGTGCACTGGCGGCAGTTCCGCCGCTACACATGGGGCCCGGGCGGTTGTCACCCCCTGATGGCGGCCCTGAAAACAGTAGTGTGACATTCCAAGAAAACATCACAATTTTTATAATAAAAGTACAAGGTTACCAATTGGTCTAGGTTAACATGTAGTGATACTATTGGAAAGCATGGTATATAGGGTGTGTTTCATTTAAGCTTTTATTATATTCGTGGTTTTTATGGAATGCTATTTATTGCTCTATTTAATAATGTATTAAACCCCAAACTCTCATCAGCTTACCAAAAAATTTACATGTCTAGGTTATATTGATTAAATAGATTTCTAATATTTCCACTGCTGCTTAATGGGCACTAGTGATGTCGCGAACGTAAATTTTTCGGATCGCGAACGGCAAACGCGAACTTCCGCAAATGTTCGCGAACTCGACGAACCCGGCGAACCGCCATAGACTTCAATGGGCAGGCGAATTTTAAAAACCACAGGGACTCTTACTGGTTGAAGGGGGGGGAGACCTACTCTCCTCCCCCTCCCGGCCCCCACCCCTGGGCGGCGGGTGGGGGCCATAAAGATAATGAGGGGGGGACCTACTGTCCCCCCCCCTGGCCCCTACCCCTGAGCGGTGGGTGGGGGCCCTAATAACAATAAGGGGGGGACCTATTGTCCCCCCCGTGGCCCTAATAACAATAAGTGGAGACCTATTGTCCCCCCCGGCCCCCACCCCTGAGCGGTGGGTGGGGGCCCTAATAACAATAAGGGGGGGACCTATCGTCCCCCCCCGGCCCCCACCCCTGAGCGGTGGGTGGGGGCCCTAAAATGAAAAATAAGGGGGGGACCTATTGTCCCCCCGCCCCACCCCTGAGCGGCGGGTGGGGGCCATATTGATAATGAGGGGGGGACCTACTGCCCCCCCCGTTCCCCACCCCTGCGCGGCGGGTGGGGGCCATATTGATAATGAGGGGGGGACCTACTGCCCCCCGTCCCCCACCCCTGCACGGCGGGTGGGGGCCATATTGATAATTAGGGGGGGACCTACTGTCCACCCCCCCTCCGGCCCCCACCCCTGGATGGCGGGTGGGGGCCATAAAGATAACGGGGGGGGACCTACTGTCCTCCCCCCCCCAGCCCCCACCCCTGGGTGGCGGGTGGGGGCCACAAAGATAATGAGGGGGGGCCTACTGTCCTCCCCCCCCAGCCCCCACCCCTGGGCGGCGGGTGGGGGCCACAAAGATAATGAGGGGGGGGACCTACTGTCCTCCCCCCCGGCCCCCACCCCTGGGCTGCAGGTGGGGGCCCTAAGTAAATTCCCCCCCCCAAGGTGACTAGGGGTCCCCAAGCCCCTAGTCACCCACCCCCCCCAAATAAAAAGTCCCTACCTACCGCCCTCACCCTAAAAAATAGTGAGGGGGGAATAAAATAACTAACCTGTAAAATAAAAGTAAACTTACAATTCGACGTCTTCTTTTTTCTCAAATCTTCATTTTTCAGCCCCAAAAAAGGCCAAATAAAAAACCATCATAACCGTCGAATTGAAAATAAATAAAAATCCCGAGCGAAAAAAAAAACCCGACGAAAAAGAAAAACCCGAGCGCAAGAAAATAATCCATCTTCACCCATGGAGGCTCCGCGCAGACTGAGCTCTGCAGGGTGAGGGGAAGGCTTATAAAGCCTTGCCACGCCCTGCAATTAGGCTAAGAACACTCTGATTGGTGGGTTTAAGCCAATCAGAGTGCTCTTTGTCATTTTACACAGCATGGGAAAATTCAAAAGAACTTTCCCACGCTGTGTAAAATGACACAGAGCACTGTGATTGGATGGCTTGAAAGCCATCCAATCACAGTGCTCTGTGTCATTTTACACAGCGTGAGAAAATTGAACTTTCCCATGCTGTGTAAAATGACACAGAGCACTGTGATTGGATGGCTTGAAAAAGTTCAATTTTCCCACGCTGTGTAAAATGACACAGAACACTGTGATTGGCTTAAACCCACCAATCAGAGTGTTCTTAGCCTAATTGCAGGGCGTGGCAAGGCTTTATAAGCCTTCCCCCGCCCTGCAGAGCTCAGTCTGCGCGGAGCCCTCCATGGATGAAGATGGATTATTTTTTTGCGCTCGGGTTTTTTCTTTTTCGTCTGTTTTTTTTTTTTTGCGTTCGGGATTTTTATTTTATTTTCAATTCGACGGTTATGATGGTTTTTTATTTGGCCTTTTTTGGGGCTGAAAAATGAAGATTTGAAAAAAAAAAAAAAAGGGGGCGGACCGAACATCGCATATGTTCGCCGTCGGCGGCGAACGCGAACACGCTATGTTAGCCAGGAACTATTCGCGAACCGTTCGGGACATCACTAATGGGCACATGTTATGAGAGCATAGACCATCATTGGTTCTTCAAGGATTTATTTTAATGTCAGTTCATCCAGAACATTTTCTTGGTTCCATTGCCTTAATGATGTGTTTCGCTGTTTGCAGGTATCATGGGGTGTGGTTGCAGCTCTGAGTACGAAGATGACTGGATGGAAAATTTCGATGTGTGCGAGATTTGCCACCTGCCCAAGGAAAAGTCCTCAGTCAGTACCTACATTCTATACCTGTTTTTGCATATATAAAATGTGTGATGAGATGAATACATTGATGCTTTAACATGGCAGGAGTACACCATGGTCCATATTGTCATGGCCCCATATCCTATCTATATTCTTAATTTTAGTCTATTTTTATAATAATATTTTAGAACAATTTCCTGTGCAGAAATAGGCAAAACATTTCAGGTTAACTGTACCAGTTAAATTCTATATATTATGCTCAGGCCCCCATCAGAAATTTTGGGGCCCCTAACTCAGCTCAGGGTCTGGGCAACCTGGGGGCCTGCCTCTGAGCCCGCCCACATGGACCACCTCCAAAGCTGGGCCCCCCAGGGCCACTGGGCCTGTGACAACCATCATGGTTGTCACCTCCTGATGGCGGCCCTAATTATGCCCTACCAACACCAGGGCAAAATGAGCTATGACTGTAGCAATCAGTTTGCAAAATTAAGTAAATCACAACACAATACTAGGTAATTGGGAACACCACTATTCAAAAATAAATTACAAAAGGGTTGACATAAGAGTCTTAATACACATTCAATGTTTACTTTATCCAGTCTCAAAATGGAACAATCATGGCCCAGGATTTTTAAAATTGTGTTCACTTATTTTTACAAATAAGTATTAAAGGAACACTGTAGAATTCAGAATATTAACCTGTATTGATCTAATTTAATCAATGTTTTCCTATGAGGGCTACCGTGTCACGTGACCACGTTTTATTCGGTCAGTGCAAAGAAAGCGCATTTAGAGGATGTCAGCACTGTGGAATATGTTGACGCTTTATAAATGCCAGTAATGAGGTCAGAATGACAGCCACAAGAGGAGGATTTAACCCTGCAATGTAAACATTACAGAGTCCTGAAAATTGCAATGTTAAAAGTACAGGATCACTGCACTATGACCACTTCATTAAGATAAAGTGGCCTGGGTGACCTTAGTGGTTGTTTAATGAGGTGTGCAAAATAGCATTAAATGTAGAAATCCACACCACTTTATTCTGCATCACGGTGTCTCCATCTTAACTACCTGTCAATCAGTGTTATAAACTCAGAGCCTGGCAGTTGGTAGTCAGCATAGAAAAAGCATACAGAGAAGGGGAGATATGAAACAATGGTTTTATTCCTCTCCCTTATTTGCAATGTACGCCCAGGCTTTACCTGCACTCAATTGGATTGTGATGTCATTTGTTAAATCTTTAATATATAATTAAGGGAAAATCAGGTATTACTTGGAAAATAAATAAGATGACACAAGTTATAGTTGATTTTCAAATTTATTTTCACTGTAATAATTTCCAGAAAGGTGACTGCCCTTCTTTAAGAAACAGTTTAACTTTAATAAGATGTTTAGGCATAAAGAATCAATCATGACCAGTTCACTTTAACAGATAACTACCAAGGCATTAAGTATAAAATTTACCATAGAGATGCATTATATATTTGATTGCATTGGGAGCTATTATAATCTTACTTACCGGCTGTCCATTGCTCCACTGCTGTCCATTCTATTGTCCAGTCCACACTATTATACTACCCAGCCTCCATTGCTACCCTTGTCTAGTGCGATTGGCCCAGCTTGGAAACTAATTTTACACATTGAAATAAATTTAAATGCCATATATTGAGATTCTCCCCTTGTCCAATATCACACCTGGACTGCTAGAAGGAACAATTATTACATCACAGTGCTGGGAGTGGGTGGGGAAAGGGAGGTGAGGGGAGGGAGGGGCAGAGGGCACCACAGTGTAAGGAATACAACTTTGTATTCCTTACACTATGGAATCCTTTTAATAATACATAATTCAGATGTGTTGTTTGCACTTGTAGGAACACTTAAAGGGTTTCTATAGTGCCAGGAAAACAAAGCCGTTTTCCTGGCACTAAAGAGTCCTACAGTGCCCCCTTCCCTCACGCCCCCCCCTCCAGCAGGGCTGAAGGGGTTAAAATCCCTTCAGTCACTTACCTGAATCCAGTGTTGATGTCCCTCGGTGCTGGGTCAGGCTGGCCGCGCTCGCATTAAATAATGCTTTCCTATGGGAAAAAATATCTGACGCTGGAGGTCCTCATTCATAGCGTGAGGATGTCCAGTGTCAAATAACAGAACAAAGGTCCGTTTAAAACCAGGAAGTCCTCTAATGGCTGTCTGATAAACAGCCACTAGAGGTGGAGTTAACCCTGGATAGTAATTATTAATACTCAGGGAAGTGTTTTGTAAATGTGGGAGAGTTTCAGAATTCAAAACTGATATCTCTGACGTGCAAATTATGGCGCTATATAAAAGTAACAGTGAAACCTGGGTGGCAAAGGTCATTTTGGGGTTTAACTGGACATTTACTTACAGTAAGTGTCAACTTTCCTCTTTCAGATGTAGGCCTCTGTCCTCAAACCTGCGTTTATTTCAAGTTTCAATAAAAATATTTTTACTTTTTCAAAACGAATTGACCATGCAATCGTTACTTTGTATATATCTGGGTGGTCGCCGTTCGCCATACGAACCGCGTGGCGGTGGCCATCTTATGCAAGAAAATCTCAGGGGTGTTTGATCGTCGAGTGTCTGGAACTCAAATCGGACACTCAATTACCCGAACACAGCTGAGACCTCCAGAGCTCCGTAACTCCCGAACAGAGGGGCCAACTAGCCCCTCGTTCGGTAAAATAAATGTCCCGAACAAGGGAATTAATACGAATACAGATTTAACTTTGGATGGCAAGTATTTCTATGAAGTTTATCTCCCGAACAGAGACCAACCGCAAGGTCAAAACACATGGAGCCTTTTTTTGGATACTTCCTCGTGTGTCAAACTGCAGAAACACACCAAGTGCAAGTAATGAACACTAACTCAAAATATATTCACCAATAAGTCCTGATTGTTAAAATGCCCAATATGCCTAGGATTTCAATACATTGTTAGAAGTTATAAAACAAATACTGCAAAGAGTAAATTACGCTAAAATAGTAATCACAGAAACCAAAACCACTACACAAAAATTTATATTTGTAGAAAGTACATCCCCCATGCTATCTAATTAAGAGATTTTGGGCACTTTTTATTCAACCATTTTATCATATACCTAGATCAAATTAATTAAATTATTTTGAGGGTTTTCCACACTTATAATTTGGGGGGGAAATTACAGAGCATGTGTGTCCCACTACTGCACAAACCACATATTTGTGTTCTGCTACTGTTCTCAAGTATAATTCTATCCTACATGTATACCTTTCTCCCCAAAACTGTCATTACTCAAACTCCTAATTAAACCTTTTATCAAACCCATAATTTAAGGTTTGATATAATTTGATACATGTTAAAAGGGAATATATGTGTGGTAGGACCAGCCTAAAGTAGGCTGGTACTTGCCATGCAGGTGCCAACTTGCACCTTACTTTTAGTGCCACCCAGTTCAAATGGACCCATCAAACCCCTTTCAGTGATGTACCTAAACAGATCACTAGTAATATAAAGATTTACATAAGCACTCCCACTGACCGTTATGTAAGATTGTGAGACAATGCATATCAAACAATGTATAAAACTTTACCATTCAACAGCATTTCTGCAGCAGATGAACTAAAAGATACAAATAAATATTTCTGTAAATGTATGGGGATGCAGATTTTTTTTCTGTAGGGGCTGCATGAACTTATTTAGTGAATCCTGGACAGTAGTCTAAGGTTGCTATGTTTTTAAACTTAATGCGTAAACGTTTCAGTTTCTGCAGTTTGATTCCTGGCAGGATCCCACAGACCTCAGTGACTTTAGTTCTGCTTAGTAATACATCACACACTTATCAGCCACAACATTAAAACCGCCGACAGGTGAAGTGAATTACATTGATTATATCATTACAAAGGCACCAGTCAAGGGGTGGGATATATTAGGCAGCAAGTGAACAGTTGGTTCTTGAATTTCATTTGTTTGAAGCAGGAAAAATGAGCAAGTGAAAAGATCTGAGTGACTTTGAGAAGAACCAAATAGTGGTGGCTAGACAACTAGGTCAGAGCATTTTCAAAAAACCAAAAAAGTCTTGTGGGGTGTTAGTGGTATGCAGCGGTTAATACCTACCACAAGTGGTGCAGGGAAGGACAATAGTTAAACCGGTGTCAGGGTCATGGGTGCCCTAAGCTTATTGACGCTCATTTGATCCGATTACACAGAAGAGCTACAGTAGCTCAAATTGCTAAAAAACTTAATGTTGGACACAGTGCATCGCAGTTTTGCTGTGTGTGAGCTAAATAGCCACAGATTGGTCAGAGGGCCCATGATGACCCGTGTCCATTAATGAATGCCTGGTTTTCTTTAAGATTAGTTGGATGGCCGAGTGCGTTTACGTCATTTACTTGGGGAAGAGATAGCAGGGCGGCATAGGCAGTGTTACGATCTGGGCAATGTTCTGTGAGGAAACCTTTTTCCTGTAATTCATGTGGATTACTTTGACACATACAACTTAGAGATTTTCACAAACTACGTACACCCTTTCATGACAATAGTGCTCCCTGATGCAGGGGCATGCCTAAAGCATTTGACACCTGGGGCGGACCTTGTGTTTGACACCTTACTTCCCCTTCCTTCCCCTTAAATTTTTTTTTAAAAAAACACCCACATTTGTTTTTCAATGTTTTCAAGAATATTTATTGCACATTAAAATTGTGCTCCCCCCACACATACAAACCCTGCACCCATCCTACACATAAAATTCATACCCCCTTCATATAAAAACCCTGCACCCACTTCACAAAGTTCATGCAGCCCCTACAGATAAAAAATCTGCACCCCCATACACATCAAATTCATACGCCCACCCAACACATAAAAAAAAACCTGCACACACACCCTTAATTAAAAAAAAACCCTACACACACACCCTTAATTAAAAAAAACCTGCACACCCCCTTAATAAAAAAAACGAGCACACACCCCTAATTAAAAAAAACAAAACCTGCACACCCTGCCTTAATAAAAAAAAACCTGCACACCCCTTCATTAAAAAAAAACCCTGCACAGACCATTAATTAAAAAAAATACCTGCACAACCCCCTTAATAAAAAAACCTTGCACACCCCCATTAATAAATAAAAACCTTGCACACCACCCTTAATTTAAAAAAACAAAACCTACACACCCTTTCACATAAAATTCTATTCTCTACTCACATTTGATGGTGCCTCTGTGCTGACCTGCTCTACTCCGAGCCTCCGATCACTGGTGCCTCACGGGATGATGGATTCTTCCACTCCGTGAAGGTGGACAGGTAGCAGCCGCAAAACTCCTCCTCCTGCTCCTCCATATTAATGCAGTCAGTCTAGTATAGTGCAGCCGGGCACAGATACGGCCATAAAGGCGCAACGGCACTATACGAATTGATGTGGGGTGACTCATGACACTGGCAGTCATGGCACCCCCCTAGTGAGTGGCACCCGGTGCGGGTCGCCCCCCCCCCCCATCCCTTCCTTAGCACTCCATTGCCCTGATGGCAGTGGCCTTTTTTTAGTAGGATAATGCACCTTTGCAAAAATTGTTCATGAATGTTTTAAGGAACATGACAAACAGTTTAAAGTGTTGCCTTGGCTTTAAATTTCCCCAGATCTCAATCTGCCCAACCTCACAATATGCATGTCTTAAAGGATCAGCTGCTAATGTTTTGGTGCCAGATACAATAGGACATTATCTGAGGTCTTGTGGAGTCCATGTCAAGAGAGCTGTTTTGGAAGCATGAGTGGGGTCTACACAATATTAGGCATGTGGTTTTAATATTGTGGCTGATGAGCGTATATACCACAGTTTTTATTTGAAAGCTGAATGCATGCCACTTCATTTAATTATTCTCTCATGAGATTGCTCTGCATTTTGTTTCTAACAAATAATACACTCCCAAAATTTTTTTTAATTAACTGTGAACAAGACTTGATTTATTGAAATTAAAATTGACATTGAGAACCAAAGATTCATGAATACAATATATCCACCAATAGGAAGTTAGATGGGAATGACATAAGAAGAGGTCAGCCCTTTAAAATGAGAGAGGAGAGCAGGATGTTGCCAGATGAAGCCCATGGGGCAAAACTCATCACAGAGCACGTAATAGGGGGTGGACCAGGACCATCACATGATTGGAGGTAGATGGAAAACAGATAAGAATGGAGTAACAAGACGAACTGTGGGGAATGTTCTCTTTCATATTTGAGCTGTTTAAACTCATAGCTGGGCATAAGGAGCTCTGGTATACGTGAGTGGCATTGTAAAGGGGTTTAATTACGTGTTTTGTATATTCTAGAAAAGACCCTCTGCACTATATGGATATGTATGTATGTGTATATATATATATATATATATATATGTGTATATATATAAGAAGCCAAAATACCAGAGTATTGCAGTATGCAATGATACCTTTTTAATTGGACTAACATAATATTTCAAAGACAAGCTTTCGAGAGATGCCTCTCTTCCTCAGGTCTGAAGCAATACTGATCAATCTGATAGAGGAGAACACTTAAAACAACTGATGTTATAGAAGGCGGAGTGAGAATGGGGTGTCATAAATAGCAGAAGATGTGCCTTAACGTGAAAGGTGCAGGTTGGCTGAGAATAGCCAGAAAAAGTAAATAAATAAGGAGCGTGAATAAGCTAGTTAAAAAAACAATTATAAAAAAACACGAAAACAGCAGAGCAGAGCATGCAAGTATATAGCTGCATATATGTATGTATATAAATTGATCCAATAAAGGTGAAGCGAGAATATTATAAAAGAATTATACAGGACATTAGGATATGGGTTTATATAAAGTTTTGGTAGTGTGTGAGAAAACCAGAATCTACATTAAGTCCTTCATTTCTGGTGTTGAAACGTGTGATCATTTTTTATCTCAAATGTCTTTCGTTCATGAGAGTCTTTGAAATTCCCTTTAAGAACTTTAATCCTGAGATTTTGGATGGAGTGACCAGTCTGGGTGAAGTGATGACCAACAGAGGTACAATATCAGTTTTCCTTGTGGTTCTTGATTGAGTCTCTGTGTAAATTCATTCTGAGATGCAGCTTAAGGCCAGTTTCTCCAATGTAGCAACCTTTGTCACACACTGTACACTGTATCATGTACACCACATTCGCGGATGTGCACGAACATGATCCCTTAATGTTGTATGATTTGTTATTGTGTCTGGCTGTGTTATTGCCACATATATGTTGGCACAGTTTGCAGAGTGATTTGTTGCATCATACAGTGCCATTCTGTGTGAGCTCCTGTTCTGTGGTCAATTTGCTGCGGACCAATCTCTTTCGGAAGTTAGGCGGTTGTTTGAATGCTAGTATAGGGGGTTCAGGAAATATTCTTTTGAGTGTGGAGTCCTCTGAAATTACTGGTTGTAGCTCTTTAATAATTTTACATCCTCTTTCTAGAGTTGGGTTGTAAGTAACTACTAGAGGTATTCTTTTTTTGTTTTCCTTTTCTTTGTATTTTAGGAGCCTCTCGTGGTGTTTTTAGGGCACATGTAATTTCTTTAGATCCTGATGAAAGTCCGCAACGGAGGACTAAACGTCGATGATTTATGACATTTTTTAATGACTCAATAAAGATTTGAAACTGAGAAGACTGTGATTGCAGCCACATTATCGGATATCTGGATGATAAAACCCAGGCTGAAAAGCACCCGGCAGTAAGGGATTATTAAGCCAGAAGTGCAA
Source organism: Pelobates cultripes (assembly GCA_933207985.1). Classification (NCBI taxonomy): domain Eukaryota; kingdom Metazoa; phylum Chordata; class Amphibia; order Anura; family Pelobatidae; genus Pelobates; species Pelobates cultripes. The sequence goes on along the minus strand of OW240912.1, from coordinate 201,552,379 downwards.
GAAAACATTTCTTTTTTATATATACATGATCATGCAAAACGTGTTTTATTGAAGGAAATTGATCATATGAAGCCATTTATTCTCACATAGTTGTTTGGCTCCTTTTTAAATCATAATGATAACAGAAATCACCCAAATGGCCCTGATCAAAAGTTTACATACCCTTGCATGTTTGGCCTTGTTACAGACACACAAGGTGACACACACAGGTTAAGATGACAACTAAAGGTTAATTTCCCACACAAGTAGCTTTTTAAATTGCAATTAGTGTCTGTGTATAAATAGTCAATGAGTTTGTTAGCTCTCACGTGGATGCACTGAGCAGGCTAGATACTGAGCCATGGGGAGCAGAAAAGAACTGCATAACAAGGTAATGGATTATAAAGATGGAAAAGGATATAAAATGATACCCAAAGCCTTGAAAATGCCAGTCAATAATGTTCAATCACTTATTAAGTAGTGAAAAATTCAGGAATCTATTGATACCATACCAAGGTCAGGTAGACCAAGAAAGATTTCAGCCACAACTGCCAGAAGAATTGTTTGGGATACAAAGAAAAACCCACAGGTAACCTCAGGAGAAATACAGGCTGCTCTGGAAAAAGATGGTTTGGTTGTTTCAAGGAACACAAAACGACAATACTTAAATCAATTATACAATACAAAAATCAGCTGCATGGTTGGGTTGCCAGAAAGAAGCCTTTACTGCGCCAATGCCACAAAAAAGCTTGGTAACAATATCCCCGACAACACCTTGACACGCCTCACAGCTTCTGGCACACTGTTATTTGGAGTGACAAGACCAAAATAGAGCCTTATGGTCACAACCATAAGCACCATGTTTGGAGAGGGGTCAACAAGGCCTAGAGTGAAAACAATATCACCGACAAGCAAGTTAATTAATTGTTTAAAAACAGCACCCACTACTTAGGGCAGTGGTGTATCCTGGTTTTGTGCTGCCCCAGGCAGGACAAAACTCAGGCGCCCCCCAACACCCCCGCTCGCGCGCGACCCCCACCCATCCCTTCCCCCCGCCTTATAAATACACACACACACACACACTCACTGACAGATACGCATACACTAGCTAACAGAAACACAAACACACTCACACACTAGCAGACACACACACACTCACTGGCAAACATACACACACAGTCAGACACACACACACAAACACACTCACTCACTAGCAGACACACACTAGCAGAAACACACTCACACTAACAGTCAGACACACACACACTCACTAACAGACACACTCACTAACAGACACACACACTCAATAACAGACACACTCACTCACAGACACACTCACTCACAGAAACTCACTAACAGACACACTCACTAACAGACACACTCACACAAACAGACACACTCACACACAAACAGACACACTAACAGACACACACACACTCACTCACTAACAGACACACACACACTCACTAACAGACACACTCACACACACACACTCACATTAACACATGTACTTTTTTAACACCCCCCCCTCCAGCCTCCTTACCTCTGGGAGTGCTGGGGAGGGAAGGGGTTCTCTATCTCCCTGGTGGTCCAGTGGCTGCTGGGTGGGCGGCATTGGTGGGCGGGCGGCTGGAGAGGGAGCTCTTCCTGTGAGCTGACTGCTCAGCTCCCTTGCGCGCCGCAGAGTGAGGCTGGGAGCCAGAATATGACGTCATCAACCCGGCTCCCAGTCTCACTCTGCGGCGCTCGAGGGAGCGGAGCAGTCAGCTCACAGGAAGAGCTCTCTCGTCAGCAGCCCGCCCGCCAATGCCGCCCAGCGCCCAGCATGTCTGTTAGCCGCAAGGCTAACAAGACATTTGCCCTGGGCATTTGGGGGGCGGCTTTTTTTGCCGCCCCCTGAAAAATGCCGCCCAAGGCAAATGCCTTGTTAGCCTCGCGGCTAAAACGCCCCTGACTTAGGGTACCAGGGCCGTCTTTAATATTGATTGGACCCTGGGCAAACATCTGTTTGGGCCCCCTGGGCATGCAATCACTCCCTCCACCCCAACCTAGAGGCGAAACTAATGTAGAGAGTGCCTTGGTGCAACAAAAAAAAAATTCAGGCCTGCCCTGTAGCACAAGAGTAAAGAAAAGATAGATCCCCATCTGTCATACAACTCCTGCGATGCTATGCCAGCTGGGGATCTACCATCCTTGCAGGGTTGTATTTTTGAGCAGTGTTTGTGCAAATGAATGTCAGCATGTTATTGTATAGAGTGTATGTGTGCATGTAGGAGTGTATTTGTATGTACTGTTACCATTGGAATGCAGTGGTGTACTTGTGTGTAGTGTTTGCATTTTAATGCAGGGATGTGTGATTGTTTGTAGTGTTGGCTTTTAAATGCAGGTGTACTTTTGTGTGTAGAGTTGGTGTTTGTATATAATTTTAGCGTTTTGATACAGGAATGTGTTTGCATGTAATGTTTGTATTTGCATGCAGGGGGGTGTTTGGATGTAGTGTTGTCTTTTAAATACATGTGTACATTTGTGTGTAATATTAGTGTTTCAGCAAACTGGTGTGTTTGTAATGTTTGTGTTTGCAGGGGTCTGTTTGCATGTTGTGTGATTTCTATAACACATATACACATACACATTAACACGCAGATACACACATGCTCACACTGACACATGCTCACACCTTGACACATACTGGCACATACACATACACACACACTCAGATACACACCCTTTGACACACAGATACAAGCACTTTGATATACACACACTGGCACATACACACACACACTGACACAGGTATATACACATGTTCTAGATAATTTACTGCAAACCAATTAGTTTGAATGACTATCTGTTCCTGTCCAAATTAAAGATAATAAAGTTGCGTGCACGCAGAAGTAAATTCACACTGAGACACAAGGTTCAGGGTAATGAAAGAACTTCAGAGAAGTTTAATGGCTTCTGCCAGAAAATGAGTGCGCAGACCCTTATAAAGGCATTATTACATCATTGAAGAAAATCAAGATATAGACAAATAGACATTGTTAATTGGCTTAGGTGCTAAGATGTTAGTAAAATGCCCTCCCCATTCTTAGGTCACTATCTACGTAATTTCTTAACTCCTACAGGTTTTAGCGCCATTTTGTTAAAATGAGGAGCTCACTCGACGGGAGGGGCCTTTTGGCAGCTATCCATTTGGAGCGTAGCTGGCACTTGTTAGTTTCTCAAGGTTAAGTTTCAAGGATTTTAGTAAATACACATTTTATCAAAGCTATTTCTTGCTGACATGCAAATTCTATGTTCTATAGACAAAGCTTCCTTGTAAAACTATGGGGGCCTCTTAGAGGTATAGCAAGAGGATTTAAAGGGGCCTTACAAATTTATAGAGGCCTAATAATTCTACAACAGTCCCCCCTAAAATGTTATTTGCTAAAAGACAAAACTTTATTTGTTAGTATCAGAAGAAGTATTAGCCCAAAGACACAGAAACCCCATGACCGCTGACTTAGTGTTAATGCAAAGTGCAAGTCTATCCCTCTCTTGACCCTAACAGGCTGCAGCACATCCGTCAGTACGGTTCAGGAACACTCTTCACTCCGCTGGTAACCCATAGTGGCTTATCCACTACTTCTCCGTACGGCAGTCTACCCATAAAGACGGACGCTGTCCCTGTACTGTCCCTTCCTAGACTTTCTGCACTTCATCAGTATAAGGGAGAGTTTGTAGCGGAATACAGGGTGAGATGAGGTCTTGATCATCGATTGTCAGATGAGTGAAGGTTGGTGTTGCTTGGTCTACAGTTTTCTGCAGGAATTTCCTTAGGCATGGGAGGACACAACAAATGAGAAGAGCGAGAATAAAAAGAAAAATTAGTAAGGCAATACCAATCTGGACTAAAGCTCTCTGCCAACCAGTCATCCAACCAAACCATTTTTCCCAGGGATCAGTAACTCCAGAGTTTCTCTTTAACTCCTCTGAGAGTCTATTTAATTTAGCTATGGCTAGAGTGACTTTACCATTAGGACCTGTGTTTTCTGGAATGTAAGTGCAACAAGTCATAGTGTCGGGAAGTATTTTACAGACTCCCCCTTTTTCGGCTAAGATCATGTCTAAGGCCAGTCTGTTCTGGAAGGTCATTTGGGTTGTGGCCTGTAATTGCTCGGCCAAGCCCTGGAGGGCATCCCTGGTGTAGTTCACGAAGCGCTGTTGGTTGTAATAGATATAATTAATCCAATTAAGGTTTTTGTTGGCAGTGACTATGGTAAAAAGTGATTCAAAACCTGCAGCTACTTCATCTCTAGCTTTAAATTCATTAGGTACCCCCCTAGGCACCCCAATGGCATCTATGTAAATGTGGGGGTCAAAACTGCCTTTTACTGGGGTTTCGCGCCTTACTCTGGCTGATGTATGTGGAGGGTCGTATGTGTCATGATGATTATCAGAAATAATATGAATGGGCATGATAACTTTGGCCAGGGTACACTCACCCCACCACTCAGTTTCCAGCCTAGATCTTAACTGTAGATCCCCACATAACCAGTAAATATCCCCCAATGACCTGGTATGGTGTTGCAACAGGCGTATAGGAACAGTTCTGTAAGTGGCGCAATAACCTTTAGAAAAGTTACCCATGAATTTACCAATCCCGTCATACATGGCATAACAAGTGTAATTACCTCTATAGACTGTGACTCCATCTGGTGGCTTAACATTTTCAACTAAGAGAGGGTATTCTGCCGTCCATGCCATGCAGAGGGACCTATTAAAGTCATATTGGTAGGCAAAAAGGCTTAAGAAGCAATCTTCTATCTCTAAAGGGAGAGTTAGGGGGACGGTGCCAAGGTGGGGTCGGGCACCGCCACATACATAACATGCTGTTTTATTATGTTTGTTAGCATTATACCTCATCCATTCTAACCACAAATTAATGTCATTGAATCCAGTTTCAGCGGCCATGGTATCTTCAAAAGTGGGGTTAGCGATGGCCATCATATCTTTAAAGGACTGGATATGTGGTTTTAGCGGATTTGGGACCATATGATCAGCCCCTTGCCACTCTGGAGAGTGGTACATATCTCTGAGGTAGAAATGACCTAATTTGTTGTAGGAACCTTTCTTCCAATACATTCCCATTACATATCGGTCTGCATCCTCGGGGCCAGGATGTTCAATATTTAACATTAATTTCATAGGGGTACTTCCTCCAGGCTTTCTTAAAGTCATTCTTTGAAGGAGGGATCTACCCTGATTGTCTATCTTAGATAAAGCACTTTTGGGTTTATAACCCCAGGCAGGCCCAGTATTCCATCCCGCAGCCCCCCAGTAGTTACAGTTATAACCCCATTGTTCATCTACTACACAAACGTAAGGGTCTTTTGCTTGTGGTATATCTTTATAAATGGCTTGAATCTGTGACTTAGGGAATGGGCACTCTACAATATCACAGTAATCAAAAGTGAATGTAGCCACATGGGTACATGATGAATTATACCAGAAAGTGTACCCACTAGCATCTTTGGTGATGGCCACCTGCTGGGCTTTAAGGAGGCCAACTAAGGAGATAATGTACCAGAGGCACATGGTTGCATAGAGTTAGCTTCCTCTGGGGCAGGTGTCTTCTTGCAGTGGGAAGCGTGGATCCAGTTAGGCCTTCCGGCCAATTTGACAGAGGTAGGGGAGATCAGGAGAACTTGGAACGGTCCGTCAAATCTTGGTTCCAGGGTGTGTTTTCGCACAAATTTCTTGACCAGAACCCAGTCACCGGGGAGCAGACTGTGGTTGCCTGTGTCAGAATCAGGATCTGGAATTGAAGAGAAAACTTGGGCATGGATTTTGTTCAAAGCATTTGCGAGTTCAGTTACATAATCTAATAAAACATCAGTTTGAAGTTGCAGTTGTTGGGGAAAATAGCAACCTAGCCTAGGTGCAGTCCCAAATAGAATCTCGTATGGGGACAATGAGGTAGTATTTTTGTACAAGAGCATTCATTAGATCTTTTGATAAATGTGCAGGTCTGTGTGCCCATTGTACGACTGCTGGGTACAAATTCTTAGGGAGGCAGAAATTGAGGTTGTTGGAGTACACTCCATCCTTCAGAACTGCCCCTTTCTGTTTCCACTTCTGTATTTCTTCAGGGGCAACTGTAGCCTGTTGTTCCAGCAGGATTTTCAGGTCAGTTGGAAGAGTCTGCAGAGTAAATATGGGAGTTTCTTCATTTCCGGACACTCTTCTTTCCACTTCCTGTGGTTCTTTTGCAGCTTGTTTTGCAGCCTGATCAGCTAGATGGTTGCCCTTTGCTTCATCTGAGTCCAACTTCCCATGTGCTTTTATCTTCAAAATAGCCACTTCTTCTGGGAGTAGGAGGGCGTCCATCAGCTCCTTGATCGCGGAACCGTGCTTGATTGGTGTACCGGCAGTGGTAAGAAATCCTCTTGTTTTCCAAATTAATCCGAAGTCGTGAGCCACGCCCAGTGCATATCTTGAATCCGTGTAGATATTGGCGCGCTTTCCTTCAGAGATCTTGCATGCTGAAGTCAGGGCTTGCAATTCAGCTTCTTGTGCAGACATAGTTGATGGTAAAGATGATGATTTGACAATTTCATCTGTTGTGGTTACGGCATATCCTGTATGGTATCTTCCTTCTTCATCAGCATATCTTGAGCCGTCCACAAACAGGGTGAGATCGGGATCTACCAATGGGTCTTCATGCACAGTTGGTAGATGTGTTGTTTCCATTTTCATCTGTTCAAAACAGTCATGAGGTGTATCTGGGTCGTAGTCATTCACTATGGTTAAATCTTGGAACTCATTCTCCAGGAAATGACGTGGCCATGCTTTTAGGTGGTCAGTTGTTGGATATTTGACAACACCATTTTCCTGTAGCTGTGATTCGTCCATAGTGGCCCATGCTTTTGCCATAGGCCCAAGATCATTCCATGATATTGTTTTCAACTTGGTCACAGGGACATGTGGAATGGCAGTGTCCCAATGACGGTACAAATGCTTGAGTTCCGGAGGTAGATGAATCAAGACCATACTGTTGCCTTCAGAATCACAGTAGAAGTCTTGTGCAGTGAGTTTTACTTCAACCAGCTTATAGAGTTCATCTTCATAGCAGGGTTCAGGAGTGATGTTTGGTTTGTACCACATGGTACAGAAGGCATGTCCTGCTCCGTCATGAAGGTGTGCTTGTCCATCATAAAAGGATAGGTTGGGATGCATTTCCTTCTTGATGGTGCCAGTGAGAAGAGAAACATAAATTTCGTCCATGATGAATCCGTAGTATACACCCCCCTCAGGGAGTGGCAGAAGGGTGGACGGATTGAGAACTTGACATCTTTGGAGGGTAATGTTGTCAGGCAACAAAAGATGACATTGAAGGCGAAGATGCCTGGCAGGAGTAACATGCTTAAGCTGGACCTGGTTGACTATGGCAGAAATGTCATGAGGGGCCAAGACAACCAGGGGTGGCCAAGGACAAGATCTCCAGTTCTTTCAATGAGCTCTCTGGCAGCAAAGACGGCCCGAAGGCAAGAGGGACGTCCTCTGGCCACAATATCCAGTTGGCAGGAGAAAAATCCAATAGGCCTTTGGCGGCCTCCAGGACCATGGGCCTGAGTGAGTACTCCTGTTGCATGGCCTTGTCTTTCAGAAACAAACAATTTGAAGGGTTTGGTATAGTCTGGTAGGCCAAGAGCAGGAGCAGAAGCAATAGCACGTTTGAGAGAACAGAAGTTGTCAAGGGCTTCTGTGGACAAGCAAAATGGGTCTGACTTGAGAGCATCATAAAGAGGTTGCATAAGGAGCGAGGCTTCTGGGATCCATGCTCGGCAATAGGAAATGAGGCCTAGGAAGGCGTGTAGTGACTTCGAGGTCCTTGGAGGTGGAATGTCCAGTACCGCTCTAACTCGGTCACGGGTAAGATGTCTGGTTCCCTGAGACAGACAATGGCCAAGGAAGATAACAGTAGGTTGGCAGAATTGCAGCTTGAGACGTGAAGCTTTACATCCTTGTTCTGCTAGGTAGCAAAGAATATTAAGTGAGCATTGTTCTGTTGTGGGTATATCATCTCCACAAAGCAGCAAATCATCCACATATTGAAACAGGACGACCTCAGGGTGGTCAGATTGCCATGGATCAAGGATAGAGCACATGGCCTTCGCAAATTGACTTGGTGAATTTTGTGCCCCTTGGGGCATGACAGTCCATGTGTACTGTTGTTTTTCATGTGTGAAAGCAAACAGATATTGGCAAGTTGGATCCAGGGGAACACTGAAGAAGGCATTGGCCAGATCAATGACAGTGAAGTACTTGGCAGAGGGTGGAACGCCGGAAAGGAGAGTGTGTGGGTTGGGCACTATTGGAGTGTCCAAAACTGTGGCTTCATTTACCGCTCTGAGGTCTTGGACCAATCTGTACTTTTCTGGTTCGCCTTTTGGAGTCTTTTTCTTTACTGGAAATAATGGAGTATTGCATGGTGATTCACATTTGACAAGAGCACCCTTCTCCAGGAGTGCTTGAATTTGAATTGTAATGGCTGCAGCTTGAGCTGGTTTCAAAGGATACTGTGATTTTCGTGGCAATTTTACGCCTGGGATGAGCTTTACCACCACAGGCGGGACCTTTAGATGGCCTATGTCCTCTGGGCCTGTGGACCACAGCTTCTTGGGAACATCAGTCTTTAGTGAATCAGGGAAATTAGTCCTTAGGTCTTTTGCATCCCCATGAGGCTCTTCTAGATGTAGCATCAGGGGTAAGGAGCACAAAGCTGAGGTGTCTGAGACAGATAGAGGGGTGGATAGTTCCACTTGTCCATCTGGAGTAAAGGTGATGGATGCCTGCAGGCGTGAAAGAACATCAGCTCCTAACAGGTTAATGGGGCATGTGGAAGATACCACAAAGCGAGCAAGCAAGTTGTGGCAGTTACCAACCCGCAGTGGGGTGGACAGGGGACTTTGCCTTGGAAGGCCGTCCACCCCAACACAGGAGACATCAATATTGGAAAGAAATGAGGTATCGGGCAGGTCTTGTTCTCTCAGAACACTTCGGGCTGCACCTGTGTCAACTAGGAAAGTGGTGGGCTGGCCCTCAATGGGTAAAATTACAGTAGAAATTACAGTAGCTATAAAATTACAGTAGAAATTACAGTAGCTAGAGGCCCCCCTTGTTCCCCTGAAGACACTGCCATGGCAGGGGCATTAAGCATCAGCGGGTTTGCTCTCCTCAGTATGGGCTGTGTTACTGACTCAAACCCCTTTCTATGTCATTAGCCATAGCTTTTTGCAGTCTGAACATGTCTATCATTATAAATAATGGTTAATAGTAAGTGAAGTGAAGTTCCTATATGTCTTTGGATAAAACATTAACTATTGCGGTACTATCATTTATATTAAATAGACTATAACAATTATACCACCCTGTAACTAAAATAAACAACCAGTAGTGCTGGGTTAATAAAACATGTCACTAATCCTTCTAATGCTAAACCATCATTTAAAGTAAAGGATGTTACTGTAAACATAAGATCTGTAACTAGCAAGATTCGATTAAGTAAAGATACAATGTTTAAAATAACTTGCATTATTTGGCTATTTCCCTTATTGCAAGATGAAGCTGGATAATCAGCTGTTATGCTCTTATATTCGTGTCCAACAGATTTCATATGTAGGTCACACCACAGTTGCAAATTACATTTTAGCAACCTTCTTTTTTTTTATATCACGGACAAATTGCTGATACAGGGAAACAAATGGCATGATTGTTTTAGTAATTATAATGTTTCTGTTCATAATATGTAGAGTGTAAGGAAAACAACATAATAGGGGTAGGCCTCATGATGGAGGCAGCCATGACAGGGGCGGGGAAGGAAATGACAGCAAGGGAGGAAGTGAGAGGGGTGACGTCCATGATATGTGTGGGAAAGGAAGACAGGAGGTGTGGGCATGGTAAGGGCGGAAGTGACGTCACTTTAGAAGCAACCGTGACTGTAGATAGGTCACAGGGATCTGGGTGGTGGCTGACGCACTTTCAACAATACACTATATTATAACTATTAAAATAAGTCAGAGAAGCAACATTCTGTTCTGCAAAATGAAATACTAAACTATGAACAGACCTGGCAGGTTGAATAAGACAGTTGAGAACATTATGCATTTAACAGCCCATACAGCTGTTTCTAGAAACATGTACTTTAAAATAATAAAATGATGCAAAATAAACTCACGGAATTCAACCAATTTCCCTTATTATCCTCTAGCCATTAATCACTTTCCTCCTCTTATACTGACTTAACAACATCGCATATTCCCTCTATCAGTGTTAACAGGCTACACCTTCCTAAATCCCGTATTCAACACTGAATGCAATCTTGTGAGCCCGTCACTCCCACAATCCTCAGTACCTTATACTCAAAACATAATTTATAAATATATAGCACTACGGAATCTGTTGACGCCATCTAAATGGCAACAATAATAATATTATTACACAATTATAACTCCATAACCTGCCTGACAACGTCTGTGTATGGAACAATGTACACAATACTACACAATTAGAATATTTTCCAGCAAAATTCCCGTCTTTAATTCTTATCAGTAGAAATGCAGGCAAGCGGGGAGGAAAGGGGGGGAGAAAGTTAGACAGTGCAAAAAAGGGAGAGACTGCAGGCATGAAGATTAACCATGTGAGTGCTGTAAAGTAACAAGACAGAAGGACAGAGACTTATACGTTTGGAAACCAGAAATCTTTGACGGGAGAAACGGACTGGAGGTGCAGGGAGCTGCAGAGAGAGGATGAGGGTGACGAGATCTGTAGGACTGATGGGGGGGGGGAGAATAGGGATCCATCAGCATCCAGTAACACAATTATTATAATACACAAACAAACTTAAACCTTTGTGATCAATATCTTCCTCAACCTATCCCTTTTGCTGAATAGCTCTTGCTACTCGGTATCAGGCTTCTGCTGTACAAACCAAATCTTGGTCCGACAGCTTCTCTTTCTTCTCTGTCAGTAACTTACGCCAGCTCTCTGGCTACAATCTGCCACACAGAGGTACGGTAATTCCACATACTTTAGCAATCTTACTCACTTTCTTAACCATCTCTTCTCCTTCTCTGTCTTCCACTAGATCACATGCTAACCAACCCTTACTGGGTTTATCTAACTTCTGTCCCATCCTCCCTATACAAGGCGTCCCAGATATAGAGAGAGAAAGGAACAGAACGTCTACCGTGCTCGACTGCTACTTTAAGAGCAAGCTCTTTAAGTACGTCTTCCCAAAACGTAGACTAGTCACTGATTCCGCCTACCCGTGGTAGCCGCGGATTGGAGCGTGGCGAGAAGTGTGTGACCAATCACTTCTCTCAACAGAGAAAGAGAAATAGGAGGGGAAAGTGTAAATAGTACAGTGAGTAAGATAGAAGTAAACACAGGAATCTGTGTGACAGACAATTAAGACAATAACATTTCAGTGTAAATACAGTGAATGCATCACAGTTCAAATAAGTTTTTATCCCTTGCCTTTACTCGTGTGGCCAAAAGCCACCTCCCTCAACCTCGTAGTGTCCCTGTTGCGGACCCACCCGCAAGTCTCACTACCAGCAGCCACAGGAAACAGCAACAGCTTCCAACCCGAATCCTGTATAGCCTAAAGAATTGGAATCTTACCTGCCTCAGCGCTCGAGACTGGAATTTTACCAAGAAGAAGTGTCCGATGAGGCTAGCTAAGCGGTCAAAATGACACTCTGGGGAACCCCCAGGAAGCAATGAGTCTACATCATCCTCCACAGATTCCCCCTACTCTTTTTCCTTACAGCCACAGCCACGTGGCTCCTAAAAGAGTTAAACAGGCAATAGAGGACCCCCAGGAAAACTTCCACAGGTCCACCCCCCTTTTTCCTTACTACCACAGGCATGTGGTACCTAAAAGGAGTTAAACAGGCACTTACACTCCCCGGGTACTAAGTTAAACACATACCAATACAAACACACCCAGGCAACAGATAGTCAACATGCAGGTAAACCAGGTATCATTAACAATACAAAGACTCTGGGCAAGTTATTACCTGACTTTGATGTCCTCTCGGCAGCAGTCACAGACACTGGGACAGGTCAATCACAGGGGCAGGAACATACCGGCTAGGTGCTGCAGCAATCTCTACCGTGTATTCAGAGGTGATCAGGCTCTTTTCCTTCCCCCAGGATTCAGCCCCCCCAGCGTCTTCTTGGACAGCTGCCCAGACAGGACATAGCCCAGAGCCCCACGTTGGAAGCGCCAATTTGTCGTATATAATTTACTGCAAACCAATTAGTTTGAATGACTATCTGTTCCTGTCCAAATTAAAGATAATAAAGTTGCGTGCACGCAGAAGTAAATTCACACTGAGACACAAGGTTCAGGGTAATGAAAGAACTTCAGAGAAGTTTAATGGCTTCTGCCAGAAAATGAGTGCGCAGACCCTTATAAAGGCATTATTACATCATTGAAGAAAATCAAGATATAGACAAATAGACATCGTTAATTGGCTTAGGTGCTAAGATGTTAGTAAAATGCCCTCCCCATTCTTAGGTCACTATCTACGTAATTTCTTAACTCCTACAGGTTTTAGCGCCATTTTGTTAAAATGAGGAGCTCACTCGACGGGAGGGGCATTTTGGCAGCTATCCATTTGGAGCGTAGCTGGCACTTGTTAGTTTCTCAAGGTTAAGTTTCAAGGATTTTAGTAAATACACATTTTATCAAAGCTATTTCTTGCTGACATGCAAATTCTATGTTCTATAGACAAAGCTTCCTTGTAAAACTATGGGGGCCTCTTAGAGGTATAGCAAGAGGATTTAAAGGTGCCTTACAAATTTATAGAGGCCTAATAATTCTACAACACACACACACTCAGATACACACATACATAAAGGTATAAATGCAGGGGTGTATATGTGTACAGTGCTAGTGATGGAATGCAGGAGTGTATTTGTGTTGGCATTAAAATGCTGGGATGTATGCATTACCACACACTCAGATGCACACTTACACACACACCGAAACACACACACAGGTGCACATACAGGTGTATGAGGTATACATACACACAGAAACACTGACACACAGACAAACACAGCCAGATACACACAAGGACATAAACACAGCCAGATACACACATATATATGTGTACATTTACATATTTTAATCTCTGCCTTCTAGAAGCTCTTGGACAGCAACTCCCAGCAACCTTGGCCAATATAATGTCTCAACTCTGTTCTTACATACCCTGGTCCAGAATTTGGCAAAAGTGACATTTGAAAATGGTGTACAGCCTTTGATAACACTTGATGCAATATGTTAAAATAAATACTTTTTAAATTTATATTTAATAGGGAACTGTCAGGTTCTTCTAGGATTTTTAACATGTACTTATTCCCTGTGTGTTACATTACAAACACCAACACACTTAAATAAAAGTGATATCAGAAATTAGCAAAACAAAAAACAAAACATATTTAGCCACCCTCCTGTCTCCTTAAATTTTGGGTACAGAAAGGTGGCTTCCCTGGTGTCCAGTGAGAGCTTGCTGACCCAGGCTGATGGGAGTCTGCCATCAGGTTTCTCAGTCCTTCTCCCCCACAATGCTTGCATCCTCCTCCATGTGGTGTGTGCCTCCTCCCCAGCGGCACTGAGGAGGAAGTGATCAGTTCTTACTGGGAGGAAGCAATCTGACCTCACTTCCTCCCAGCATGCCCAGGAAACAAAGAGACTCACAGGGCAGAATGTGAGGGGGCTAGCTGTGAGTATGTAGTCAGCCACCCCCGATATAACAGTGGCCCAGGCCGGTCCAGAGCAGTATTAAAGGGCTGTGACCCCTGATTACCTCAGGTGCCGCAGGGGGCCCATGGGGCAGCTGCCTCAGGGCCCCCAAGAGTAACTGGGCCCGGGGCAGCTGCCCCTTTTGCCCCTCCTTAAAGACGGCCCTGTAGGGTACCTACAGAAATGAGAGTGAAGTGTAAAAAACAATGCCTGTCTGTGATTATTTGCATGTTGAGCTGAGAATTCTGAAATAATTGTACAAAAATATTTTTTCTCGGAATGTCTGTGCCCAAGATGGATTTCCCAACTTGTGATATACAGGTGATGATCAACAGTCATTTATGTCTGTCACTATGCATGGAAGAATAATTTAACCCAAGCAGCATAGTTACATAGTTGCGTAGGCTAAAAAAAAGACTTGCGCCCATCAAAATTCAGCCAACATATATATATGCAGTTTGCAACTCCTGTGGATTCATTAAAAAGTCACTCATCCAACTAGCTTCTTAACACTGTGTGGCTGTAACAAGAACCCAGTCTCTCTCTCAAACACAAGTTTAATGATCAACCATTTAGTTACAGTCACTTGTCACGCAACTTCTCACGTACTCTCGACCTGTTAAATACTTTCACTAGGAACTAGAAAAACATATTCTTGACCACAGATTACCCCAGTTTAAGCATGTGAATAATGAAAAAGTGGAAAACACCCAGAATACTTGTAGGTTACTATATAAAATATACAACAACCTGATGGAAAGTGAAATCCGTATGAATTCTGTATAAAAATCAGAAATTTGACATAGCGTGATACAGTAAAGTAATTCAACTTTATAAATAAAAATGATTATAGATGCACTCACAAACGCGCGTGAAATAGAGCTTCTCGCCCACCCAGGGGCAGTATGTAATCCGATGGATGAATTAGAGAATTACCTCATAGGATATATAAAAATAAAGGAAAAAACAGAATAGTGAAGTTTGTTATAAAAAGGACAAAATCACATTTATTGGTCACACTTACATGTGTGTAAATCACAAAGAGCGTATCTCTCAATAACTTGGAACTCCATGCAATGTTGTCATCAACGTACTGGATATTTTATATTGTTTTAATTGTTTTATTTGTATTTTTGGCTACTCATTTATAACTACTCCTGTTCATCCCTATTCCTGGATTGATGACAACATTGCATGGAGTTCCAAGTTATTGAGAGATACGCTCTTTGTGATTTACACACATGTAAGTGTGACCAATAAATGTGATTTTGTACTTTTTATAACAAACTTCACTATTCTGTTTTTTCCTTTATTTTTATATATCCTATGAGGTAATTCTCTAATTCATCCATCGGATTACATACTGCCCCTGGGTGGGCGAGAAGCTCTATTTCACGCGCGTTTGTGAGTGCATCTATAATCATTTTTATTTATAAAGTTGAATTACTTTACTGTATCACGCTATGTCA
>OW240912.1:201484104-201521718 GCA_933207985.1 Pelobates cultripes | reverse complement strand
TGACTTCGAATGCCTGCACCCACATGTGATTGAGTGCCAGCACAATTTGGATTTTCTTTTAACCTAGTTAGGTATATTATAATGCTCAAAGTGTCTCAAGGCGGGTGGACAACCTCAATAATTGTTGAATCATCACCTTCTATAATCTGGGCAGGAAAGGTGTGTTGTTATATTTAATGGTGTAGGGCTGAGAATATTTGTATATCTGTCCCAGTGGTTGTGTTTTTATAAGTGTGCATGTGTGAGAAATAAAAAGGGAGAAGAAGATGTATTTTAAAAGCTGCGTGTGTAACTCAGTTCCCCAGCAGGCAGTGAATATAGCTAGATTAACGTGAAACAAGAGATGGATGGAAATTCTACTAAATTGGTCAAGACAAATAAACATAACACTATAAAAAGCCATATTTTTGCAGGTAGGTTTTGAAATGCTACACGTTATATTTCTTCTTTTTGTTCAATACTATAGGTGACACCTAATGAACATTTATCAGAAAGTAAATGGTAGGGGAAAGAGACAATCTTGTCCTGGAGCCCTAATATTTTGGGCTATTCCCGTGTATGCACTGGCTTGTAACATTGTCTGCTGATTAAATGCCTTATCAGTAGTACCCTATGGGCCTGTTATTTTACTTATTCACTATTTCTGTGTATTTGAATGCTGATCTACAACAACTATTTTATCACATGTTATGCACACAGCAGAATCAGTGTAATAATCAAAGGCACTCCATTTGGTTTTTGGTCATTAATGTCAATATGTTGGATGTTGACCTATGGTTTGTGTGACCCCCATATCTAGCAGCCTCATGGGTCAGACACATGGATTCAAGTCTGTAGTTCTGTACTCCGGATGTTAGCGCATAGTCAACATAAGCAGTTTGTCTTTTGTGGTTGTACCACGTTTGTGCAGAGATGCAAGGGCAGGAAGTTAGGTAGCTATGTCAAAGAAAGAGAGAGAGACAGAGACATGCAAACTGAGAGAAGGAGAGTAAAGCTAGTAGACAGAGCTCAATAGAAGAAAGAAATGAAACATAAAAATCATATTTTTTTCTAAAGCCAACAAGCAACAAAGTCAATAAAGAGCGAGAGGACATAATCAGCAAAAACTAAATATTCAGGTCAAGAGAAAAAAATGATGCCACAGTTGTGAAGACAGAATACACAGAACAGAAAGAAACTGCAGATATCGTATATGGAAGAAGATGCCATTTGTGAGATGAAGAACTTGGATTGAGAGCTTCTATCAGAGCTTCATTCAAAGGTACACCTTGTATGTACTAACAATAGTATTAGAAAGACATGTCCAACATATATATTGGGTTATGCATTGAACTATTTATTGTAGACAAATGATAAAAGAAGGCAAAAACTGCACATTTGAAATATTTCCCCATATTTTTCATAGCTTCACTATTTTGATCTCGAGTTTGCAATTCCATTGTCAGTTCTCTACTTTTTCCAGATTAGTTTACCCCACTTGTTAAAAATAACTTTATGTGCATACAAACAGTCTTTGTTATCTGTTCTCTTACCTTAAACTTGGTCATTTAACTTCATCTACTTTCACACAAATGTATTTTTATTTAAAAAATAAATAAATATATATATATATATACACACACACACACACACAATGTTAAATCACAAAAGATTACATTATGTGATCACTAATACATAAAGAGGGATTCATAGTTACGTCATTCTATTGCCCGGCTAATCCTGTTTTATTTTAACAATATATGTAATTAAAGCAAATATTTATCTTTAACCTAAAAACAGGTTTAAAAAGTTAGGCTAAAATAGCAGAGTTTGAAATACCTCCAAATTTAATGAAATGCTAAAATATATTTTCTAAATTTGGTTGTTGCTGTTTAGTAAAAAAAAAACAAAAAAAAACCTCGTTATGCCATGACCTATACATTTATTAGAGCAATTAAGCAAATTATATTCACAATAATAATGATGCCTACTTACAGCTTGTGTTTTCTGTGTTTTATGGGTGAATTAGTGATGCAGCAGTTAATTATTTTCTAGAATATAAGGAATAAATTAAAAATCTGAAATGTTTAAAGCAGATGATCATTTTATCTATAACCATTTTATATTGTAATTTTGCACAATAGACACTCTGGCCCCAATATATATATTTGTATACTTCTGTCAATGTTTTATATGAAGCCCCTGTACATGTTGGTGACATATTAATAAATGCTAATAATTGTGATAGCTGGTATACTGGTCTGTATTTTATAAAGTTTGTATGAAGGTCACGGGCATATAATAAGTCTATAATGCCCACTGTGAATTTTGTTCACATGTCAATCTAATTTCCTTTTTATAACTTAGTGCAGTTCTTTATCGAATCTTAAATGCACATAATGAGCCAGGTTTTGTCATTATCTGAATCGGAACAAAATTGAGAAATTCCTAAACCTCGAATTGTTGAGGTGCCATAACAAGTGTTTTGAGAATCACTGCTTATCTTATCTCCTACTCACACCCATTGTTAGATACAGCAAAGAGCATGTTTTTCTGTTGAGTTCAGGCTGACTTATTTACAGTCTAAGATGGCGCCCATCTCTCTATATTCCTTTATATCAGTGAAATAAGACATCTGAGGTGGAAACCAACAAAACAAGACTCCACACATACCTAATCCTATGCATAACTGTTCCTGATATCATATCCAATTGTAGAGGGCTACAGAATTTGCTGGCGCTATATAAATAATAACTTAATAATAATATACACAAATACTGTATTTACTCAAATCTAATGCGCACTTTTTTTGAAAAATAAAGTTTCCAAAATGTAAATGCGCATTAGATTCGATGGCAAATTACATTCGGGGCAAATTTCATTCCGGTGAATAAAAACTGGTGAATTCAAACAGACTAATTAAAACTGTTGAATTCAAATAGGAGAAATCACACAGGCGAATTCACACAGGCGAATTTCATTCTGGCGAATTCACACAGGCAAATTTCTTCTTGAAAGAGGGCTTAAGAAAGAATAGACTTAAAAGGACACTGTAGGCACGCAGACCACTTCAGCTAATTAAAGTAGTCTAGGTGCTGTGACCCTTTTGCACTTAGTGCGGCAAAGTAAAACATTGCAGTTCCAGAGAAACTGCAATGTTAACATTGCAGCTCTAAGTCTGCCCTCTGTGGCTGTCTAACAGACAGGCACTAGAGGGCTTCCTGAATCCAAATGGAATTTTGGTCCGTTTTCTGACGCTGGACGTCCTCACGGACCTCCAGCGTCAGATTTTCCTCATAGGAAAGCATTGAATAATTGAATAATGCTTTCCTATGGGTAGGTCTAATGCGCGCGCGCACGGCCATTGCCACGCATGCGCATTAGGTCTCCCCCGCCGGCTGACGTCAGCGGGGAGGAGCGTGGGCGAAGTCTGACCCAGCACCGAGGTACCTCAGTGCTGGATTCAAGTGACTGAAGGGGTTTTAACCCCTTCAGCCCTGTGGGAGGGGGGCCCCGAGGGAGGGGGGAACCTATTAAACCTATAGTGCCAGGAAAACAGGTTTGTTTTCCTGGCACTATAGGATCTATTAAACATGAAAATTTAAATACCATCAATGTTACTTTGGTATATGGCAACAAACATTTTCGTTGTATAGTAGTATCTTGTGTAATGTGCGTTACAATTGCCAGCAAAAACATTTTTCAGCTTCCAGGTTTCAAAATTTGAGGTTTGCATTAGTTTCGATAGCGCATTAGTTTTGAGTAAATGCAGTATATCAAACACTGTGTATCACCATTTACTATGTACCACTAAGACACCAAACAGAAGGGGGTTCCCCTATATTGGACACTGGTTTTCTGTGTTCTACGCCAAGGCCTACAAAAGAAAAGAATGACCATGAGTGGGGTTTTGGGACAAAAGTATGCTATATCTATCATTGTCATTCTTAATTTTATTTTTTATTTTTTAGTGTTATTGAAAACATATACTGCCAATTATACATAATTTTTTATCCTTGTCACTAAATCCATTACAGGGTAATTTTTTTGCCTTCATGCTGAATAATGTCTCAAAATGTCCAAGGTGGTGATAATCCAGTCTTGAACATGTGTCCTGAGTAGGAACTGACATATAATAATTAGGGGTTTTGTAGATTTGATAGGAACATTTTTATTAAATTTAACATTCTACCACATCTTTCTTTAAGCATCCATAGTATAAGAGTTTATGGTTATAGTTAACTAATAAGCGAGAAGGTGTATCAGGTATTGGTAACCTAGACACTGCAGAGGTAGGAAACTAAATTTCCCATGACACTCAGCAAGATTCAGAACTGTCCATGATTGATGTATGGTGACAGAAGACTCAACTATAATAATAATAATAATAATAATGATTCTGTCTCTCTGCCCCCATACATAGTAACCTTGCCACACTCACCCTATCACAGTAACCACCCACTTTACCCTGCCACAGTCACATTCCAGTCACCCCCTACAAACAGTTAAATTGCCATATGTTCAGTATTCATAATATAAGATCTTATGGTTACAGTTAGAAAATAATAGACAAGGTATATCACCCCACTCATGCTTTTACAGTCACTTATGCTGTCAAATTTACCCTCGCCTGCACACTGACCCCATCCCGCTCACCCTGTCAGAGTCATCTTTCCACATTTACCCTGCCAGACTTAACATCAGAGTCACTTCCTACACAAACAGTGATCCACATAGGCATTCAGTCACTTTTATACACATTCATCCACCCACACAACAGAGCCTAACCATAAACACAATGAAGACATCAAGATACCAAGCAGTTCCCCTCATACATAAATCCCTCCTATAGACTGTAAGCTTGTTTGAGCAGGGTTCTCTTCACCCTATCGGTTCTGTAAGTTTTCTTGTAATTGTCCTATTTATAGCTAAATCCCACCTCTTGTAATATTGTAAGGCGCTACGGAATCTTTTGGCGCTGTATAAATGGCAATAATAATAATAATCATATTCCCAGCCTAAGCCGCATCCCCCACAGATCTGCTCCCAGACACAGATATACAAATTCACAAACACGAGGATACTGACAACCAGACTAACACTCTCAGGCATATATACAGCATCAGTTTGTGCATATGTGTGCGTGTATCAGAGTGTGCACATATGTGTATTCATCAGTGTGTATATGCATGAGTGTATTAATGTGTGCATATGTCTATGCATGTATTAGTACATGTGTCTGTGTGTTCAAAGAGGCAACTTGCCTGCAATGTGTCCCATGTATACATAATACATTAATTTAATTTATTTATAAAATATTTTACCAGGATGGATACATTGATATTTCTCTCATTTACAAGTATGTCCTGGGTCCACAAACCATTGCATTGTTACAATAGGATACAATATTACAAAAAATACAATATATAAACTATATAAACTATATATATATATATATATATATATATATATATATACACATACACACACACACACACACACACACACATATATATATATATATAAATTTTATACATAACAGGTAATAAATATATTCAACCATGACAGGTGCATTCTATATCCCTTAAAAGATTTTAGATTGAATGAAGATTTAACTGTGTCCCTGAGGTTATTCCATAATTGTGGTGCTCTGTAGGAAAATACATGGGCCATATAAGTGCATATATTTTGTCTTAGCTGTAACTTCATTATTTGGTAAATGATTTTTAAAAGTTTTTCAAAATGTTTATTTACATTAAATAATGTTCTATCTTTATATACTGAAACAATATAATACATTTAAACTATGATTTACTTTCCATGTGAATTCTGGTTGTGTATTTTCACAAACAGCATGATATTGAAGGAGTTAATACATCTTGTTGAGGGACATTTTAGCTATATTCTGCAGTTATTATATATTCATAATTTATTTAATATAGTTTGAGTTCATTTATCCCCCCTCCTCCTCCCTTCCCAATCCCAATTTTAGTACATTATTTTCTCAGTTCCAGAGGATGGAACAAACATTATATGATTGGAACAGGGTTGAAAACAAGAATATTTTCTGTAACAGTGAATCTGATCGTCTTCATTCAATACCCGTACAAGTTTATGGGGTAAAAATATACTGTTTTTACGGAATAAAATTTCCTCCCTTCTTTCTACAAAATATTAAAACCCTGGCAGAATTACACATGTGCAGCTTAATTCTGGTAGCAAAGCCTGGTAGAAACCGTCTCATTGCTGCATTATCTTTTCTCTCCCCCGTCCCCCATTTTTTTACTTTTTATTTTGTTATTACATGTTATTAGATATTGTCAATGTCACTTTAAAAAAATTTAAACACACACAAATATACACACACACACATATATATACATGCATACATATATATAATAAATTATTTGTTTTTACATTTTACTCTTGAATACCGTGACATCCCTTGAAAGACGATGGAAGTAAATAAAACGTGTTTGTTAGTTCGTTTGTTTGTCTATTTTTTTTTGTATTGTTAAGTATATAGTAAATCTTTTTATGCAGAAGAACCTCTTTACCGTAAATAAAATGTGCTTAATAATGGAAAATATAATGAATGCTTACGGTGACTAATATATGAATTTGCTTGGCATAGGATGAACTTCCTTTCCTATGAAATATTTACATTCTTACAGAATAAGAACATCTTCCTACACTGTGACATATTTAGATTTTTACAGATAAGGGGGAAAAAAAATCTTTAAAAGGCACCCTCTGCTATTCTCGGTAAGCATGTCATTTACGTAGGATCTTTAAAAAAAAATAAAATATATATATATATATATTTTTTTAGTAGCCAATATCACAGTATTTGAACACGTCCCAATAAAAACTGGCATTACAAGGTTTCGTTATCATTATAAATGTCACCATGTTTTTGCCTATATTTTTTCCCCAATCTTTATTTAAAGATTTTGCATGAATACTAGCAGATGTTACAACAAAAAAGGAAAATAACAGGAATATAACAACAATAATCTGTATGTTTTGGTAAATTGCGACAATTTAAATGCATAAAATTTGTGCCGCGAAAAAACTACAGCTCACCGAAACGGAAAAGTAAAAAATTATTCACCCCTGGGCCCAGCCATGCTCCTACCCTTACAGAGCATCGACAAAGCAGAGGACCAAGAGCTAGAAGCAGATCCGAAAAATGGAAAAGTAGATATACTGTATCTTAATCTATTTTTTTTTTTTTTTTATTCTTTATTTTTACTGTGCATAAGTTTGACAGACATGCATATTTTGCCACGGTAACAAGTAAAGGCATTTCACATTGCATTATTCTGTGGCATATAAGAGAATTGCACATTTTTATGTAACTAACAGGTTAATACAGGTTATGTCAGAGAATGGTCAGACATTAAGCATGATCGAAAGTAGTGTAGGCTGACATTAACTTTGTCAACGAGGAGATAGTTATGTGACATGCTAAACTATGAGTAACTCAAAAGTTTGGGTACTCAAGGGTGTAGTATTGGGATATAGCATATTTACACACTAACGTAGTTGCTAGGCATGGCAATAGCTGGATATGAGCAATAGGTGATGCTAGATTAGCTTGACCGGCATATGTACATAGTGGAATTAAAATAACAAGGCAATAAAGATTTAAAGCACAATTCCACGAAAGAAAAAAAAAAACATACAAATGTAATTGCTAGACATGGTAGTAGCTAGTTCTGAGCAGTGTGTGATTTGCTAAATTAGCTAGACTGGCATTTGTACTTATCAGAGTTAAAATGAGAAGGGGAAATAAAGATTAAAGCACAATTTCCACTGCAACTGGGTGTATTCCTGAGCTGGTTGTATTACTGATGTGACTGCTAAGGGGGGAAAGTGTAAAAAACAGTAGAACCCTAGGGTAAGATCTCCCCCGGAGAGTTAATCTATTTTTTAATCCAGTGTTTTATCAAGTACATTGAAGAAAAGAAATAAGAAAAGTTCATGTCTTCTGTTGTCAAAATGGTTACGATGCATGATTATCCAAACTGCTATAGGTATAGTTCTGGTTCTCTGATTTTTTTGTTGGTGCACACAATCTGCCTTTGCTCAAGAATTCTCAGTATGTACCATGACATGATTTCCATTGACTGAGGTTGTTTTTATTGAATTTTAGGTAAATGTTTTATGGTATACATTTAATATTTATAGAGCCTTAAAACAAAAATTGTATCACTTTTAACCCCTTAATGACCACTTGCAACGTGTCGTCCTCAAAGTCTTTTTCCTGCATACCTTAGGCTAAAATGATTTGGCATACTTATTTGTTGCCATATACAGGACCTAAAATAAATAACTTGCTGGGTCAGACCACCCCCAGGTTAGCCCCCCCATATTGAGAATTTTAACAAAAGATTATTCCATTTGTTAGATCTTTGTTAGATCAGGTTTGATCAACAATTTTTTTCGTTAGATCTACTCTAAAATATGCGATATTAACAATCATTGTCAGGGGGGGCTAACCCGTAGCCAGCCCCCCCTCAACAAAAATTTGTAGAAAATGTTGTTGATTATGATAGCTCTATGTAAGATCAGGTTTGATAAGGCAAAATTTTTGTTAGATCTAGTCTAATTACTGAGATATTGCATATATAATTAGCCCCCCCCCCCTTAAGTGAAATTTGGACAAAACGTTACTGATTTTGGTAGATATTTGTTAGATAAGGTTTGATCAACTGTTTTTTTTCGTTAGATCTATCACACAAGAGGCGGTATTCACTACTTAACTTTGTGGGCGTGACTACGGGTCAGACCCCCTCAAGTGAAATTACATTTTTTTTTTATTGATTTTGGTAGCTATTCGTTAGATCAAGTAAGATCAACTGTTTTTTTCCGTAAGATCTATCACGCAAAAGGCGGTATTCACAATCTTATTTTAATGTTTCACATAAATACCAGTAAATTGTCATATCAAGCCACAGGTGACATCATAATTTAGGAATTTGCTTGGATTTGCTAACACAATGTGTAGATCATTTTCGATATTTTTTTTTTATTCTCTACATGCACAGTATTGAGGTGGTAAAGTCCAGCATATGCCCAGCCTGAACTTAGTGATATTTGAATACAGTTGCAAGAAAAAGTATGTGAGCCCTTTGGAATGATATGGATTTCTGCACAAATTGGTCATAAAATGTGATCTGATCATCATCTAAGTCACAACAATAGACAATCACAGTCTGCTTAAACTAATAACACACAAAGAATGAAATGTTGCCATGTTTTTATTGAACATACCATGTAAACATTCACAGTGCAGGTGGAAAAAGTATGTGAACCCCTAGACTAATGACATCTCCAAGAGCTAATTGGAGTGAGATGTCAGCCAACTGGAGTCCAATCAAGAGGATAAAACAGGACTTGTCTAACTGATGGCCTGGATGTTTGAAAATTGTAGAATGGTGTGTTTCTTTTTTTTTTGTGTGTGCAATTAACAGTACAAGTTTGCCTTTCCACAACAGCATCAACAAGCATGAATATGACACAAAGTAGAAAACAGTCAGGGCTGCCACCAGAAATTTTGGGGCCCCTAACTTCACTCAGGGTCTGGGCCCCCTGGGGCCCGCCTCCAAATACCGCCCACAGGGTCCGCCTCCAAATACCGCCCACAGGAATACACACACAGACACAAACACACACACACCGATACAAAAGAACACAGATACATACTAACAGAAACACATACTGAAACAGACATACACACATACAGGCATACATACTGACACACACATACTGAGACATACACACATATACAGACACACAGGCATACATAATGACAGACAGACCCATACTAACATACATACAGACACACATGCATGAGGACATAAAGACACATACATACATACATGCATACACACTGACATACATACATACATACACACATACATACAGACCCTGACATCCATAAACACATACATAATAGCATACAGACTTACAAACATTCACACTGACATACATGCATATATACAGACATACTGACAGACATACATGCATTCACAGACATCCATACATACACACATACACACAGACATACGTTCATAATGATATGCAGACATACATTCATACTGACATACAGACATACATATATACATATATAATGACATACAGACATACATATATGCATACAGACATACATATATGCATACAGACATACAGACATACATAGACATACATAGGCATACATAGAGATACATACATACACATAAATGCATGCAGACAGACATTCATACAGACATACATACAGACATAGATGCATGCATACAGACAGACATAAATACATACAGACATACAGATAGACATACATACAGACATATATACAGACAGACATACATACACAGACATACATGCCTTCACAGACATCCATACACACATACACATGCATTCACAGACATCCATACACACATACGTTTATAATGATATGCAGACATACATTCATACTGACATACAGACATACATATATAGTCAAACATGCATACAGACATACATACATAGACATGCATGTATACATACAAACATACATACAGACAGACATGCATACAGACATACATACATACATAGACGTACATGCATGCATACATACAGACAGACATGCGTACATATAGACATACGTACATACATACAGACAGACATACATACAGACAGACAGACAGACAGACAGACATACAGACAGACATGCATTCACAGACATACATGCATTCACAGACATACATGCATACACAGACATACATGCATGCATACAGACAGAAATGCATACATAGACATACATAGAGACATACAGACATACATAGAAATACAGACACACACACACAAAGCTCATTTTCCAGCCACCCTCCTGTCTCTTACCTTGTCTTTGCAGGAGGGTGGCTGGGGCTGATGGGACTGGGAGTCGGCTGGCTCTCCCTCACTGCCGCGCACGCGCTCCTCCCGCGCAGAGTGAGCCGGGAGGAAGTGACCACTTCCTCCCAGCTGTACTTGCTGTGGCTGTTTTTTTTTTTTTTTTTAAAGGGGCCCGGTCGCGCTATTACACGGCCACAGCGCTGACCGGGCCCCTGAAGATACAGGGCCCATCGGGTGGCCCTAAGTGCATGGGCCACCAGATGGGCTCCATCAGCGAGCGGGCCCCGCTGCAAGTGCACTGGCGGCAGTTCCGCCGCTACACATGGGGCCCGGGCGGTTGTCACCCCCTGATGGCGGCCCTGAAAACAGTAGTGTGACATTCCAAGAAAACATCACAATTTTTATAATAAAAGTACAAGGTTACCAATTGGTCTAGGCTATCATGTAGTGATACTATTGGAAAGCATGGTATATAGGGTGTGTTTCATTTTTAAGCTTTTATTATATTCGTGGTTTTTATGGAATGCTATTTATTGCTCTATTTAATAATGTATTAAACCCCAAACTCTCATCAGCTTACCAAAAAATGTACATGTCTAGGTTATATTGATTAAATAGATTTCTAATATTTCCACTGCTGCTTAATGGGCACTAGTGATGTCGCGAATGTAAATTTTTCGGTTCGCAAGCGGCGAACGCGAACTTCCGCAAATGTTCGCGAACTCGACGAACCCGGCGAACCGCCATAGACTTCAATGGGCAGGCGAATTTTAAAAACCACAGGGACACTTACTGGTTGAAGGGGGGGGGAGGAGACCTTTATGGGGGCCATAAAGATAATGAGGGGGGGACCTACTGTCCCCCCCCCCGGCCCCTACCCCTGAGCGGTGGGTGGGGGCCCTAATAACAATAAGGGGGGGACCTATTGTCCCCCCCCGTGGCCCTAATAACAATAAGTGGGGACCTATTGTCCCCCCCTGGCCCCCACCCCTGAGCGGTGGGTGGGGGCCCTAATAACAATAAGGGGGGGACCTATCGTCCCCCCCCGGCCCCCACCCCTGAGCGGTGTGTGGGGGCCCTAAAATGAAAAATAAGGGGGACCCCTATTGTCCCCCCCCACCCCACCCCTGAGCGGCGGGTGGGGGCCATATTGATAATGAGGGGGGGACCTACTGCCCCCCCGGCCCCCACCCCTGCGCGGCGGGTGAGGGCCATATTGATAATGAGGGTGGGGACCTACTGCCCCCCCCCCCCGGCCCCCACCCCTGCGCGGCGGGTGGGGGCCATATTGATAATGAGGGGGGGGACCTACTGTCCTCCCCCCCGGCCCCCACCCCTGGGCTGCGGGTGGGGGCCCTAAGTAAATTCCCCCCCCCAAGGTGACTAGGGGTCCCCAAGCCCCTAGTCACCCACCCCCCCAAATAAAAAGTCCCTACCTACCCCCCTCACCCTAAAAAATAGTGAGGGGGGAATAAAATAACTAACCTGTAAAATAAAATTAAACTTACCATTCGACGTCTTCTTTTTTCTCAAATCTTCATTTTTCAGCCCCAAAAAAGGCCAAATAAAAAACCATCATAACCGTCGAATTGAAAATAAAATAAAATCCAAAAAAATATTTTCTTCATCCAGATGGCTCAGCGCGGCATGGCTCTGCAGGGGAAGGCTTTAAAGCGCCACGCCTGTTGATAAGAACACTCTGATTGGTGGGTTTAAGCCAATCAGAGGCTTTTAATGTTTAGCGTGGTTGAACTTTCCCAGCTGTGTAAAATGACACAGAGCACTGTGATTGGATGGCTTGAAATCCATCCAATCACAGTGCTCTGTGTCATTTTACACAGAGTGGGAAAGTTCAATTTTCCCACGCTGTGTAAAATGACAGAGCACTGTGATTGGATGGATTTCAAGCCATCCAATCACAGTGCTCTGTGTCATTTTACACAGCGTGGGAAAGTTCAATTTTCCCACGCTGTGTAAAATGACACAGAACACTGTGATTGGCTTAAACCCACCAATCAGAGTGTTCTTAGCCTAATTGCAGGGCGTGGCAAGGCTTTATAAGCCTTCCCCTCGCCCTGCAGAGCTCAGTCTGCGCAGAGCCCTCCATGGATGAAGATGGATTATTTTTTTGCGCTCGGGTTTTTTCTTTTTAGTCTGGTTTTTTATTTGGCCTTTTTTGGGGCTGAAAAATGAAGATTTGAGAAAAAAGAAGACGTCGAATGGTAAGTTTACTTTTATTTTACAGGTTAGTTAAAATACAGGTTTATTATTTTTTAGGGTGAGGGGGGTAGGTAGGGACTTTTTATTTGGGGGGGGTGACTAGGGGCTTGGGGAACCCTAGTCACCTTGGGGGGGGGGAATTTACTTAGGGCCCCCCCTCATTATCAATTTGGCCCCCACCCGCCGCGCAGGGGTGGGGGCCGGGGGGGCAGTAGGTCCCCCCCTCATTATCAATATGGCCCCCACCCGCCGCGCAGGGGTGGGGGCTGGGGGGGCATGAGGTCCCCCGCCTCATTATCAATAGGTCCCCCTTTATTGTTCATTTTAGGGCCCCCACCCACCGCTCAGGGGTGGGGGCCGGGGGGGAGAATAGGTCCCCCCCTTATTGTTCATTTTAGGGCCCCCACCCACCACTCAGGGGTGGGGGCCGGGGGGGGACAATAGGTCCCCCCATTATTGGTATTTTTAGGGCCTCCACCCATCGCTCAGGGGTGGGGGCCGGGGGGAGGACAATAGGTCCCCCCCCTATTAGTATTTAGGGCCCCCACCGGGGGGGGGACCCTTTTTTTTTTAAACAGTGAGCAGCCACAGGCTGCTCACTGTTTAATAGACATGCCCCTACTCGCGGTATTGCGAGTAGGGGCACAATTTACTAATACTAAGTAATTTTTACTTAGTATTAGTAAATTAATAGGGGGCGGACCGAACATCGCATATGTTCGCCATCGGCAGCGAACGCGAACACGCTATGTTCGCCAGGAACTATTCGCCAGCGAACCGTTCGGGACATCACTAATGGGCACATGTTATGAGAGCATAGACCATCATTGGTTCTTCAAGGATTTATTTTAATGTCAGTTCATCCAGAACATTTTCTTGGTTCCATTGCCTTAATGATGTGTTTCGCTGTTTGCAGGTATCATGGGGTGTGGTTGCAGCTCTGAGTACGAAGATGACTGGATGGAAAATTTCGATGTGTGCGAGATTTGCCACCTGCCCAAGGAAAAGTCCTCAGTCAGTACCTACATTCTACACCTGTTTTTGCATATATAAAATGTGTGATGAGATGAATACATTGATGCTTTAACATGGCAGGAGTACACCATGGTCCATATTGTCATGGCCCCATATCCTATCTATATTCTTAATTTTAGTCTATTTATATAATAATATTTTAGAACAATTTCCTGTGCAGAAATAGGCAAAACATTTCAGGTTAACTGTACCAGTTAAATTCTATATATTATGCTCAGGCCCCCATCAGAAATTTTGGGGCCCCTAACTCAGCTCAGGGTCTGGGCAACCTGGGGGCCTGCCTCCAAGCCCGCCCACATGGACCACCTCCAAAGCCGGGCCCCCCAGGGCCACTGGGCCCGTGACAACCATCATGGTTGTCACCTCCTGATTGCGGCCCTAATTATGCCCTACCAACACCAGGGCAAAATGAGCTATGACTGTAGCAATCAGTTTGCAAAATTAAGTAAATCACAACACAATACTAGGTAATTGGGAACACCACTATTCAAAAATAAATTACAAAAGGGTTGACATAAGAGTCTTAATACACATTCAATGTTTACTTTATCCAGTCTCAAAATGGAACAATCATGGCCCAGGATTTTTAAAATTGTGTTCACTTATTTTTACAAATAAGTATTAAAGGAACACTGTAGAATTCAGAATATTAACCTGTATTGATCTAATTTAATCAATGTTTTCCTATGAGGGCTACCGTGTCACGTGACCACGTTTTATTCGGTCAGTGCAAAGAAAGCGCATTTAGAGGATGTCAGCACTGTGGAATATGTTGACGCTTTATAAATGCCAGTAATGAGGTCAGAATGACAGCCACAAGAGGAGGATTTAACCCTGCAATGTAAACATTACAGAGTCCTGAAAATTGCAATGTTTTACAGTCCAGGGTTAAAAGTACAGGATCACTGCACTATGACCACTTCATTAAGATAAAGTGACCTGGGTGACCTTAGTGGTCGTTTAATGAGGTGTGCAAAATAGCATTAAATGTAGAAATCCACACCACTTTATTCTGCATCACGGTGTCTCCATCTTAACTACCTGTCAATCAGTGTTATAAACTCAGAGCCTGGCAGTTGGTAGTCAGCACAGAAAAAGCATACAGAGAAGGGGAGATATGAAACAATGGTTTTATTCCTCTCCCTTATTTGCAATGTACGCCCAGGCTTTACCTGCACTCAATTGGATTGTGATGTCATTTGTTAAATCTTTAATATATAATTAAGGGAAAATCAGGTATTACTTGGAAAATAAATAAGATGACACAAGTTATAGTTGATTTTCAAATTTATTTTCACTGTAATAATTTCCAGAAAGGTGACTGCCCTTCTTTAAGAAACAATTTAACTTTAATAAGATGTTTAGGCATAAAGAATCAATCATGACCAGTTCACTTTAACAGATAACTACCAAGGCATTAAGTATAAAATTTACCATAGAGATGCATTATATATTTGATTGCATTGGGAGCTATTATAATCTTACTTACCGGCTGTCCATTGCTCCACTGCTGTCCATTCTATTGTCCAGTCCACACTATTATACTACCCAGCCTCCATTGCTACCCTTGTCTAGTGCGATTGGCCCAGCTTGGAAACTAATTTTACACATTGAAATAAATTTAAATGCCATATATTGAGATTCTCCCCTTGTCCAATATCACACCTGGACTGCTAGAAGGAACAATTATTACATCACAGTGCTGGGAGTGGGTGGGGAAAGGGAGGTGAGGGGAGGGAGGGGCAGAGGGCACCACAGTGTAAGGAATACAACTTTGTATTCCTTACACTATGGAATCCTTTTAATAATACATAATTCAGATGTGTTGTTTGCACTTGTAGGAACACTTAAAGGGTTTCTATAGTGCCAGGAAAACAAAGCCGTTTTCCTGGCACTAAAGAGTCCTACAGTGCCCCCTTCCCTCACGCCCCCCCCTCCAGCAGGGCTGAAGGGGTTAAAATCCCTTCAGTCACTTACCTGAATCCAGTGTTGATGTCCCTCGGTGCTGGGTCAGGCTGGCCGCGCTCGCATTAAATAATGCTTTCCTATGGGAAAAAATATCTGACGCTGGAGGTCCTCATTCATAGCGTGAGGATGTCCAGTGTCAAATAACAGAACAAAGGTCCGTTTAAAACCAGGAAGTCCTCTAATGGCTGTCTGATAAACAGCCACTAGAGGTGGAGTTAACCCTGGATAGTAATTATTAATACTCAGGGAAGTGTTTTGTAAATGTGGGAGAGTTTCAGAATTCAAAACTGATATCTCTGACGTGCAAATTATGGCGCTATATAAAAGTAACAGTGAAACCTGGGTGGCAAAGGTCATTTTGGGGTTTAACTGGACATTTACTTACAGTAAGTGTCAACTTTCCTCTTTCAGATGTATGCCTCTGTCCTCAAACCTGCGTTTATGTCAAGTTTCAATAAAAATATTTTTACTTTTTCAAAATGAATTGACCATGCAATCGTTACTTTGTATATATCTGGGTGGTCGCCGATCGCCATACGAACCGCGTGGCGGTGGCCATCTTATGCAAGAAAATCTCAGGGGTGTTTGATCGTCGAGTGTCTGGAACTCAAATCGGACACTCAATTACCCGAACACCGCTGAGACCTCCAGAGCTCCGTAACTCCCGAACAGAGGGGCCAACTAGCCCCTCGTTCGGTAAAATAAATG
The DNA here is from genome assembly GCA_933207985.1 of Pelobates cultripes. NCBI lineage: Eukaryota > Metazoa > Chordata > Amphibia > Anura > Pelobatidae > Pelobates > Pelobates cultripes. The sequence goes on along the minus strand of OW240912.1, from coordinate 201,504,930 downwards.
TCCCGAACAAGGGAATTAATACGAATACAGATTTAACTTTGGATGGCAAGTATTTCTATGAAGTTTATCTCCCGAACAGAGACCAACCGCAAGGTCAAAACACATGGAGCCTTTTTCGGATACTTCCTCGTGTGTCAAACTGTAGAAACACACCAAGTGCAAGTAATGAACACTAACTCAAAATATATTCACCAATAAGTCCTGATTGTTAAAATGCCCAATATGCCTAGGATTTCAATACATTGTTAGAAGTTATAAAACAAATACTGCAAAGAGTAAATTACGCTAAAATAGTAATCACAGAATCCAAAACCACTACACAAAAATTTATATTTGTAGAAAGTACATCCCCCATGCTATCTAATTAAGAGATTTTGGGCACTTTTTATTCAACCATTTTATCATATACCTAGATCAAATTAATTTAATTATTTTGAGGGTTTTCCACACTTATAATTTGGGGGGGAAATTACAGAGCATGTGTGTCCCACTACTGCACAAACCACATATTTGTGTTCTGCTACTGTTCTCAAGTATAATTCTATCCTACATGTATACCTTTCTCCCCAAAACTGTCATTACTCAAACTCCTAATTAAACCTTTTATCAAACCCATAATTTAAGGTTTGATATAATTTGATACATGTTAAAAGGGAATATATGTGTGGTAGGACCAGCCTAAAGTAGGCTGGTACTTGCCATGCAGGTGCCAACTTGCACCTTACTTTTAGTGCCACCCAGTTCAAATGGACCCATCAAACCCCTTTCAGTGATGTACCTAAACAGATCACTAGTAATATAAAGATTTACATTAGCACTCCCACTGACCGTTATGTAAGATTGTGAGACAATGCATATCAAACAATGTATAAAACTTTACCATTCAACAGCATTTCTGCAGCAGATGAACTAAAAGATACAAATAAATATTTCTGTAAATGTATGGGGATGCAGATTTTTTTTCTGTAGGGGCTGCATGAACTTATTTAGTGAATCCTGGACAGTAGTCTAAGGTTGCTATGTTTTTAAACTTAATGCGTAAACGTTTCAGTTTCTGCAGTTTGATTCCTGGCAGGATCCCACAGACCTCAGTGACTTTAGTTCTGCTTAGTAATACATCACACACTTATCAGCCACAACATTAAAACCGCCGACAGGTGAAGTGAATTACATTGATTATATCATTACAAAGGCACCAGTCAAGGGGTGGGATATATTAGGCAGCAAGTGAACAGTTGGTTCTTGAATTTCATGTGTTTGAAGCAGGAAAAATGAGCAAGTGAAAAGATCTGAGTGACTTTGAGAAGAACCAAATAGTGGTGGCTAGACAACTAGGTCAGAGCATTTTCAAAAAACCAAAAAAGTCTTGTGGGGTGTTAGTGGTATGCAGCGGTTAATACCTACCACAAGTGGTGCAGGGAAGGACAATAGTTAAACCGGTGTCAGGGTCATGGGTGCCCTAAGCTTATTGACGCTCATTTGATCCGATTACACAGAAGAGCTACAGTAGCTCAAATTGCTAAAAAACTTAATGTTGGACACAGTGCATCGCAGTTTTGCTGTGTGTGAGCTAAATAGCCACAGATTGGTCAGAGGGCCCATGATGACCCGTGTCCATTAATGAATGCCTGGTTTTCTTTAAGATTAGTTGGATGGCCGAGTGCGTTTACGTCATTTACTTGGGGAAGAGATAGCAGGGCGGCATAGGCAGTGTTACGATCTGGGCAATGTTCTGTGAGGAAACCTTTTTCCTGTAATTCATGTGGATTACTTTGACACATACAACTTAGAGATTTTCACAAACTACGTACACCCTTTCATGACAATAGTGCTCCCTGATGCAGGGGCATGCCTAAAGCATTTGACACCTGGGGCGGACCTTGTGTTTGACACCTTACTTCCCCTTCCTTCCCCTTAAATTTTTTTTTAAAAAAACACCCACATTTGTTTTTCAATGTTTTCAAGAATATTTATTGCACATTAAAATTGTGCTCCCCCCACACATACAAACCCTGCACCCATCCTACACATAAAATTCATACCCCCTTCATATAAAAACCCTGCACCCACTTCACAAAGTTCATGCAGCCCCTACAGATAAAAAATCTGCACCCCCATACACATCAAATTCATACGCCCACCCAACACATAAAAAAACCCTGCACACACACCCTTAATTAAAAAAAACCTGCACACCCCCTTAATAAAAAAAACGAGCACACACCCCTAATTAAAAAAACAAAACCTGCACACCCTGCCTTAATAAAAAAAAACCTGCACACCCCTTCATTAAAAAAAAAACCCTGCACAGACCCTTAATTAAAAAAAAATACCTGCACAACCCCCTTAATAAAAAAACCTTGCACACCCCCATTAATAAATAAAAACCTTGCACACCCCCCTTAATTAAAAAAAACAAAACCTACACACCCTTTCACATAAAATTCTATTCTCTACTCACATTTGATGGTGCCTCTGTGCTGACCTGCTCTACTCCGAGCCTCCGATCACTGGTGCCTCACGGGATGATGGATTCTTCCACTCCGTGAACGTGGACAGGTGGCAGCCGCAAAACTCCTCCCCCTGCTCCTCCATATTAATGCAGTCAGTCTAGTATAGTACAGCCGGGCACAGATGCGGCCATAAAGGCGCAATGGCACTATACAAATTGATGTGGGATGACTCATGACACTGGCAGTCATGGCACCCCCCTAGTGAGTGGTACCCGGTGCGGGCCGCCCCCCCCCCCACCACTTCCTTAGCACTCCATTGCCCTGATGGCAGTGGCCTTTTTTTAGTAGGATAATGCACCTTTGCAAAAATTGTTCATGAATGTTTTAAGGAACATGACAAACAGTTTAAAGTGTTGCCTTGGCTTTAAATTTCCCCAGATCTCAATCTGCCCAACCTCACAATATGCATGTCTTAAAGGATCAGCTGCTAATGTTTTGGTGCCAGATACAATAGGACATTATCTGAGGTCTTGTGGAGTCCATGTCAAGAGAGCTGTTTTGGAAGCATGAGTGGGGTCTACACAATATTAGGCATGTGGTTTTAATATTGTGGCTGATGAGCGTATATACCACAGTTTTTATTTGAAAGCTGAATGCATGCCACTTCATTTAATTATTCTCTCATGAGATTGCTCTGCATTTTGTTTCTAACAAATAATACACTCCCAAAATTTTTTTTAATTAACTGTGAACAAGACTTGATTTATTGAAATTAAAATTGACATTGAGAACCAAAGATTCATGAATACAATATATCCACCAATAGGAAGTTAGATGGGAATGACATAAGAAGAGGTCAGCCCTTTAAAATGAGAGAGGAGAGCAGGATGTTGCCAGATGAAGCCCATGGGGCAAAACTCATCACAGAGCACGTAATAGGGGGTGGACCAGGACCATCACATGATTGGAGGTAGATGGAAAACAGATAAGAATGGAGTAACAAGACGAACTGTGGGGAATGTTCTCTTTCATAATTGAGCTGTTTAAACTCATAGCTGGGCATAAGGAGCTCTGGTATACGTGAGTGGCATTGTAAAGGGGTTTAATTACGTGTTTTGTATATTCTAGAAAAGACCCTCTGCACTATATGGATATGTATGTATATATATATATATATATATATATATATATATATATAAGAATCCAAAATACCAGAGTATTGCAGTATGCAATGATACCTTTTTAATTGGACTAACATAATATTTCAAAGACAAGCTTTCGAGAGATGCCTCTCTTCCTCAGGTCTGAAGCAATACTGATCAATCTGATAGAGGAGAACACTTAAAACAACTGATGTTATAGAAGGCGGAGTGAGAATGGGGTGTCATAAATAGCAGAAGATGTGCCTTAAAGTGAAAGGTGCAGGTTGGCTGAGAATAGCCAGAAAAAGTAAATAAATAAGGAGCATGAATAAGCTAGTTAAAAAAACAATTATAAAAAAACACGAAAACAGCAGAGCAGAGCATGCAAGTATATAGCTGCATATATGTATGTATATAAATTGATCCAATAAAGGTGAAGCGAGAATATTATAAAAGAATTATACAGGACATTAGGATATGGGTTTATATAAAGTTTTGGTAGTGTGTGAGAAAACCAGAATCTACATTAAGTCCTTCATTTCTGGTGTTGAAACGTGTGATAATTTTTTATCTCAAATGTCTTTCGTTCATGAGAGTCTTTGAAATTCCCTTTAAGAACTTTAATCCTGAGATTTTGGATGGAGTGACCAGTCTGGGTGAAGTGATAACCAACAGGGGTACAATATCAGTTTTCCTTCTGGTTCTTGATTGAGTCTCTGTGTAAATTCATTCTGAGATGCAGCTTAAGGCCAGTTTCTCCAATGTAGCAACCTTTGTCACACACTGTACACTGTATCATGTACACCACATTCGCAGATGTGCACGAACATGATCCCTTAATGTTGTATGATTTGTTATTGTGTCTGGCTGTCACGATTCGGGTAACCAAACACGCCAACACACACACACACAAAGTGCCGTACCTGACCTTAGAGTGGCTGGGCTAAGCACACAAAGAATAGTCAGGAAACAAGCCGAGTAAGGGGAACCAGAAGACAGAATAACGATAGACAAGCCGAGGTCAAAGGGTAGGAGAAAGTCACAGAGTCGGATAACAAGCCAGAGAGTACGTAACCAGAAGCACAAGTTCAGAATCAATACTAACAAGCAAAGACCACAACAGGGTGAAGAGGAACAGGAAAGGTAAGTATATAAATCCAAGGGTTAATTCTGATTGGATAATTTCCAATCAGAATTAACAATCACACGTGGGAGATATCTAAACCTCCCACTGTGATTGAGGCACTGTGCCTTTAACGCCGGGTCAGGTGACTGACCCCGGCGTTGGTTAAAGTGGGCGGTCTCCCAGCGTGCAGCGTCATGCATGCTGCCGCTGGGAGACACAGAGGAAGAGGCGGACCCTGCGGGACCCTGACAGTACTCCCCCCTCGAAGACCGCCCGGAGGGCGGGAAGCAGAAGGCTTCAAAGGAAACCGGGCATGAAAGGAGCGGACTAAAGAGGGGGCGTGCAAATCAGAGCTCGAAACCCAAGACCGCTCCTCAGGGCCGTAACCCTTCCAATCCACCAGGTATTGCAGCCGACCCCTAGAAACACGAGAGTCGAGAAGGGCAGCTACTTCGAACACGTCACTAGAGACAGTACGAGGGGAAACGGGCCGTCCGAGAGGACGAGAGAACCGGTTACACAGCAAGGGCTTCAAAAGCGAAACGTGAAACGTGTGCGGAATACGCATGGAAGGAGGCAAGTCCAGGGAGTAGGAAACGGGGTTAATCCTACGTAACACTTTGTAGAGACCAAGAAACCTGGGAGCAAACTTCATGGAGGGGACCCTGAGACGGAGGTTCTTGGAGGACAACCACACCCTATCACCCAGAGCATAAGAAGGGGTCGCACCCCTATGGTGATCAGCGAACTTCTTCTGAGCAGCTGCTGAACGAGACAGCGCAATATGGACCTGATCCCACGTCTTCAGTAAAGAGGCGAGGTGCTGGTCCAAGGCGGGCATTCCCTTGTCAGAGAACGCTCCGGGAAGGACAGAAGGCCGAAACCCATAAGCAACCTCAAAAGGACTTAAGCCAGTAGACGAATGAGACACCGCATTCCTGGCAAATTCAGCCCACGGAAGAAGGCTGTTACGAGGGCATCATTATTCCAAACCACTTCAGCTGCTAGCGTGCAGAATTCGATAGTATAATCCGCTACAGATCTATTACCCTGTCGTACCCTAAGCTGAGCTTTGCCAGCAGAGGCAACCCTACCGGGTTGATCAAACGTACGTTTGAAAGCTGTCAAGAAATCTACAAAGGACATAGGAGATGTATTCTCCCACATGGGGTTAGCACATGCTAAAGCTTTCCCGGACAGGTGGTTAATCAAAAAGGCAATTTTGGATCTGTCAGTGGGATAGGAACGTGGATTCATCACCAAATGGATGTCAATTTGGTTAAGGAAACCACAACACAATGCTGGGTCACCGCTGTAGCGTTGTGGCGGTGTCATGTGAACAACATGAGCAGGAACGGGTACCGGAGTGGGAATGGGTTCGGGCACAGCAGCAGCAGCCTCCTGGACGGCAGGTTGCAAGTGTGCAGTACGAGCCAGTATGGTTTGTAAAGCTTGGGCAAACTGGTCCATACGGTGGTCCAAGCCATCCATTCTAGCCTCCTGATTAACTAGGAGCTGTGGGATGTCAGCAGGTTCCATTATGGCCCTGTTGTAATGTCACGATTCGGGGAACCAAACACGCCAACACACACACACACACAAAGTGCCGTACCGGACCTTAGAGTGGCCGGGCTAAGCACACAAAGAATAGTCAGGAAACAAGCCGAGTAAGGGGAACCAGAAGACAGAATAACGATAGACAAGCCGAGGTCAAAGGGTAGGAGAAAGTCACAGAGTCGGATAACAAGCCAGAGAGTACGTAACCAGAAGCACAAGTTCAGAATCAATACTAACAAGCAAAGACCACAACAGGGCGAAGAGGAACAGGAAAGGTAAGTATATAAATCCAAAGGTTAATTCTGATTGGATAATTTCCAATCAGAATTAACAATCACACGTGGGAGATATCTAAACCTCCCACTGTGATTGAGGCACTGTGCCTTTAACGCCGGGTCAGGTGACTGACCCCGGCGTTGGTTAAAGTGGGCGGTCTCCCAGCGTGCAGCGTCATGCATGCTGCCGCTGGGAGACACAGAGGAAGAGGCGGACGGCTGGAGGGTGAGTGCCGCGAGCGGACTGCAGCCTCCCCTCGCAGCCGCCTGCGGGACCCTGACACTGGCTGTGTTATTGCCACATATATGTTGACACAGTTTGCAGAGTGATTTGTTGCATCATACAGTGCCATTCTGTGTGAGCTCCTGTTCTGTGGTCAATTTGCTGCGGACCAATCTCTGTCTGAAGTTAGGCGGTTGTTTGAATGCTAGTATAGGGGGTTCAGGAAATATTTTTTTGAGTGTGGAGTCCTCTGAAATTACTGGTTGTAGCTCTTTAATAATTTTACATCCTCTTTCTAGAGTTGGGTTGTAAGTAACTACTAGAGGGATTCTTTTTTTGTTTTCCTTTTCTTTGTATTTTAGGAGCCTCTCGTGGTGTTTTTAGGGCACATGTAATTTCTTTAGATCCTGATGAAAGTCCGCAACGGAGGACTAAACGTCGATGATTTATGACATTTTTTAATGACTCAATAAAGATTTGAAACTGAGAAGACCGTGATTGCAGCCACATTATCGGATATCTGGATGATAAAACCCAGGCTGAAAAGCACCCGGCAGTAAGGGATTATTAAGCCAGAAGTGCAAGAAAACATTTCTTTTTTATATATACATGATCATGCAAAACGTGTTTTATTGAAGGAAATTGATCATATGAAGCCATTTATTCTCACATAGTTGTTTGGCTCCTTTTTAAATCATAATGATAACAGAAATCACCCAAATGGCCCTGATCAAAAGTTTACATACCCTTGCATGTTTGGCCTTGTTACAGACACACAAGGTGACACACACAGGTTAAGATGACAACTAAAGGTTAATTTCCCACACAAGTAGCTTTTTAAATTGCAATTAGTGTCTGTGTATAAATAGTCAATGAGTTTGTTAGCTCTCACGTGGATGCACTGAGCAGGCTAGATACTGAGCCATGGGGAGCAGAAAAGAACTGCATAACAAGGTAATGGATTATAAAGATGGAAAAGGATATAAAATGATACCCAAAGCCTTGAAAATGCCAGTCAATAATGTTCAATCACTTATTAAGTAGTGAAAAATTCAGGAATCTATTGATACCATACCAAGGTCAGGTAGACCAAGAAAGATTTCAGCCACAACTGCCAGAAGAATTGTTTGGGATACAAAGAAAAACCCACAGGTAACCTCAGGAGAAATACAAGCTGCTCTGGAAAAAGATGGTTTGGTTGTTTCAAGGAGCACAAAACGACAATACTTAAATCAATTATACAATACAAAAATCAGCTGCATGGTTGGGTTGCCAGAAAGAAGCCTTTACTGCGCCAATGCCACAAAAAAGCTTGGTAACAATATCCCCGACAACACCTTGACACGCCTCACAGCTTCTGGCACACTGTTATTTGGAGTGACAAGACCAAAATAGAGCCTTATGGTCACAACCATAAGCACCATGTTTGGAGAGGGGTCAACAAGGCCTAGAGTGAAAACAATATCACCGACAAGCAAGTTAATTAATTGTTTAAAAACAGCACCCACTACTTAGGGCAGTGGTGTATCCTGGTTTTGTGCTGCCCCAGGCAGGACAAAACTCAGGCGCCCCCCAACACCCCCGCTCGCGCGCGACCCCCACCCATCCCTTCCCCCCGCCTTATAAATACACACACACACACACACTCACTGACAGATACGCATACACTAGCTAACAGAAACACAAACACACTCACACACTAGCAGACACACACACACTCACTGGCAAACATACACACACAGTCAGACACACACACACAAACACACTCACTCACTAGCAGACACACACTAGCAGAAACACACTCACACTAACAGTCAGACACACACACACTCACTAACAGACACACTCACTAACAGACACACACACTCAATAACAGACACACTCACTCACAGACACACTCACTCACAGAAACTCACTAACAGACACACTCACTAACAGACACACTCACACAAACAGACACACTCACACACAAACAGATACACTAACAGACACACACACACTCACTCACTAACAGACACACACACACTCACTAACAGACACACTCACACACACACACTCACATTAACACATGTACTTTTTTAACACCCCCCCCTCCAGCCTCCTTACCTCTGGGAGTGCTGGGGAGGGAAGGGGTTCTCTATCTCCCTGGTGGTCCAGTGGCTGCTGGGTGGGCGGCATTGGTGGGCGGGCGGCTGGAGAGGGAGCTCTTCCTGTGAGCTGACTGCTCAGCTCCCTTGCGCGCCGCAGAGTGAGGCTGGGAGCCAGAATATGACGTCATCAACCCGGCTCCCAGTCTCACTCTGCGGCGCTCGAGGGAGCGGAGCAGTCAGCTCACAGGAAGAGCTCTCTCGTCAGCAGCCCGCCCGCCAATGCCGCCCAGCGCCCAGCATGTCTGTTAGCCGCAAGGCTAACAAGACATTTGCCCTGGGCATTTGGGGGGCGGCTTTTTTTGCCGCCCCCTGAAAAATGCCGCCCAAGGCAAATGCCTTGTTAGCCTCGCGGCTAAAACGCCCCTGACTTAGGGTACCAGGGCCGTCTTTAATATTGATTGGACCCTGGGCAAACATCTGTTTGGGCCCCCTGGGCATGCAATCACTCCCTCCACCCCAACCTAGAGGCGAAACTAATGTAGAGAGTGCCTTGGTGCAACAAAAAAAAAATTCAGGCCTGCCCTGTAGCACAAGAGTAAAGAAAAGATAGATCCCCATCTGTCATACAACTCCTGCGATGCTATGCCAGCTGGGGATCTACCATCCTTGCAGGGTTGTATTTTTGAGCAGTGTTTGTGCAAATGAATGTCAGCATGTTATTGTATAGAGTGTATGTGTGCATGTAGGAGTGTATTTGTATGTACTGTTACCATTGGAATGCAGTGGTGTACTTGTGTGTAGTGTTTGCATTTTAATGCAGGGATGTGTGATTGTTTGTAGTGTTGGCTTTTAAATGCAGGTGTACTTTTGTGTGTAGAGTTGGTGTTTGTATATAATTTTAGCGTTTTGATACAGGAATGTGTTTGCATGTAATGTTTGTATTTGCATGCAGGGGGGTGTTTGGATGTAGTGTTGTCTTTTAAATACATGTGTACATTTGTGTGTAGTATTAGTGTTTCAGCAAACTGGTGTGTTTGTAATGTTTGTGTTTGCAGGGGTCTGTTTGCATGTTGTGTGATTTCTATAACACATATACACATTAACACGCAGATACACACATGCTCACACTGACACATGCTCACACCTTGACACATACTGGCACATACACATACACTCAGATACACACCCTTTGACACACAGATACAAGCACTTTGATATACACACACTGGCACATACACACACACACACACTGACACAGGTATATACACACACACTCAGATACACACATACATAAAGGTATAAATGCAGGGGTGTATATGTGTACAGTGCTAGAGATGGAATGTAGGAGTGTATTTGTGTTGGCATTAAAATGCTGGGATGTATGCATTACCACACACTCAGATGCACACTTACACACACACCGAAACACACACACAGGTGCACATACAGGTGTATGAGGTATACATACACACAGAAACACTGACACACAGACAAACACAGCCAGATACACACAAGGACATAAACACAGCCAGATACACACATATATATGTGTACATTTACATATTTTAATCTCTGCCTTCTAGCAGCTCTTGGACAGCAACTCCCAGCAACCTTGGCCAATATAATGTCTCAACTCTGTTCTTACATACCCTGGTCCAGAATTTGGCAAAAGTGACATTTGAAAATGGTGTACAGCCTTTGATAACACTTGATGCAATATGTTAAAATAAATACTTTTTAAATTTATATTTAATAGGGAACTGTCAGGTTCTTCTAGGATTTTTAACATGTACTTATTCCCTGTGTGTTACATTACAAACACCAACACACTTAAATAAAAGTGATATCAGAAATTAGCAAAACAAAAAACAAAACATATTTAGCCACCCTCCTGTCTCCTTAAATTTTGGGTACAGAAAGGTGGCTTCCCTGGTGTCCAGTGAGAGCTTGCTGACCCAGGCTGATGGGAGTCTGCCATCAGGTTTCTCAGTCCCTCTCCCCCACAATGCTTGCATCCTCCTCCATGTGGTGTGTGCCTCCTCCCCAGCGGCACTGAGGAGGAAGTGATCAGTTCTTACTGGGAGGAAGCAATCTGACCTCACTTCCTCCCAGCATGCCCAGGAAACAAAGAGACTCACAGGGCAGAATGTGAGGGGGCTAGCTGTGAGTATGTAGTCAGCCACCCCCAATATAACAGTGGCCCAGGCCGGTCCAGAGCAGTATTAAAGGGCTGTGACCCCTGATTACCTCAGGTGCCGCAGGGGGCCCATGGGGCAGCTGCCTCAGGGCCCCCAAGAGTAACTGGGCCCGGGGCAGCTGCCCCTTTTGCCCCTCCTTAAAGACGGCCCTGTAGGGTACCTACAGAAATGAGAGTGAAGTGTAAAAAACAATGCCTGTCTGTGATTATTTGCATGTTGAGCTGAGAATTCTGAAATAATTGTACAAAAATATTTTTTCTCGGAATGTCTGTGCCCAAGATGGATTTCTCAACTTGTGATATACAGGTGATGATCAACAGTCATTTTTGTCTGTCACTATGTATGGAAGAATAATTTAACCCAAGCAGCATAGTTACATAGTTGCGTAGGCTAAAAAAAAGACTTGGGCCCATCAAAATTCAGCCAACATATATATATGCAGTTTGCAACTCCTGTGGATTCATTAAAAAGTCACTCATCCAACTAGCTTCTTAACACTCTGTGTGGCTGTAACAAAAACCCAGTCTCTCTCTCAAACACAAGTTTAATGATCAACCATTTAGTTACAGTCACTTGTCACGCAACTTCTCACGTACTCTCGACCTGTTAAATACTTTCACTAGGAACTAGAAAAACATATTCTTGACCACAGATTACCCCAGTTTAAGCATGTGAATAGACTTCCTTTTGCAATATTACCAAACATAAAGTTTAAGCCAATATTTATATTTACAAAAACGCATAACAGCAACAAAAAATAAAAAACTGTTGGAACTGAGTAACCCCCCCCCCCATACTATAGTATCTATAGCACCTTGGACAAGCTTATTTAACAAAACATCAAACCCACACACCACCCCATGTTGTCTTTGTTATTGGATTACATATTGATATCTCATCATATTGATATCTCATGATTGATTTTCATACCTCTTCTCTAATATTCTTTATTATCTCGACAAATCCCAGGAGTGTTTGCGGTCGGCTGGCCAGCCAGCTGATGGAGAGCGTGGGCGTGCGGTCGGTCATCCTGCTTAGGGAGAGCGTGTGGTGTGCGCACTTGCGGGAGGCTTCTAGAAGATTGAGGCAGACTGGCAGTTGCATGAGGAAGCTGTAACCTGCCTCGCGCGTCCTACAGTGATGCTGGAAGCCGGAATATGACATAATTTCGGCCCCGGCATTACTAAACAGTGCTCTATGGAGCAGGGCAGGGAGATGACTGAAGCCTCAGTAGACCCCAGGGAGAACCGAACCACTCCAGCTCCAGGTAGGGAGGCTGGGTGGTCACCTTAATGTGTGTTGTTATTGCACTGACTGAGAATGCGTGTGTCTGTGTCAGTGAGTGTGTGTCAGTGAGTGTGTGTGTGTGTGCCAGTGATTGTGTGTGTCAGTGAGTGAGTGTTTGTCAGTGGGTGAGTGAGTGTGTGCCAGTGAGTGAGTGAGTCTGTGTCAGTAAGTGTGTGTGTCAGTGAGTGTGTGTGCGTGTGTGTCAGTGAGGGAGTGTGTGTCAGTGAGTGTGTGTGCCAGTGATTGTGTGTGTCAGTGAGTGAGTGTTTGTCAGTGGGTGAGTGAGTGTGTGCCAGTGAGTGAGTGAGTCTGTGTCAGTAAGTGTGTGTGTCAGTGAGTGTGTGTGCGTGTGTGTGTCAGTGAGGGAGTGTGTGTCAGTGAGTGTGTGTCAGTGAGTGTGTGTGTGTCAGTGTGGCGGAAAAGAAGGTTGAGACAGATATTTTTCTCTCCTGTGGGTTTAGAATATTTAATAAAATTTCTATTTATTTCTTTTTTTACAATAATGAATACTTAATATAAGTTTTCAGAAAAATCCTGATGATGAATTTAGCACAACATCCGTACTGTATAGGGAGTTTTTGAGTTTTGCTAAGCGGCAGGGTATGTTTTTTTTTTAAAGAGATGAAAGTAAGTAATACAATTTAAATTATTGTTATTTTGCAAAAAAAAAATTTTTAATTTTCTTTGCGAATGATTTACATGTTTGATGGGGAGGATGTGGGTGGCGTTTGAGGCCTTCTTCAGCAATTCTCAGAGTAGAAGGTATTCAAATGTCTCTGTTGAGGTGGTCTTCGCTTTGAGTCACAGACACCTCTGACTGTTTCTTCAGACGCAGTCACGCAAGGTAGTAAAACCAACTAAATACCATTTGCAATTGACACCTAATATAACTGTTATTCACATTTTTCTCTGCTTTATTTAATTTCCCTTCCCTCTCTTTTACGTGCACTGATTCTCATGGTTATATGATCTCAGTATTACTGAGATCAGTATAATAAGCAATGATGGATGCTGACCTCTTGCCTGTATTCTTACAGTGAAAAATCAGATGAAAATAACATACTCCATGTTGTGAGATTATTGCATGCACTGTATGCACACTCATGTTTCTCTAGATCACAGAAACGATGCAGTTATTATGCGATTCGGGTTTCCTGGTAATTGGAGAAGGACATAGGATGTCCTTATGATTTTCACCTTGGTCTTGTTTACATGGTGCATTTTGGGATCTTTGGATAAAATGACAAGTATATAAGTTTGAGAGTTTCACCAAGTGAGCAACTTTGGTCTATATTTTGTAAATTTGTTTTTCAGTTCAACACAATTCCCAGTGAACAAGAGTCTAAGCAGATTACCTGACAAGCTCACCCAATGAATGGTGTTTTTGAGGATGCAATTGAGATTGCGAATGTGTTTAATGTTAATATGTTAATGTCTCAAGGGTTCTTGGTTTTGGCCACAGCCCACAAAAACATTGACCAAGCTGGTGTACTGGGAGTCCAAATAGCCTGTAGCTGTTATGTTGCCTAAAATACTAATTTAAAGATTTAGCAATTGGCATTAAAATCAAGTTCACTCCTAGAAGAGCCAGGGTCAGGAGTGAACAAAGCTGTGACCAAAGGCTGCCCCTAGGTGCGTCAATGCTGTACATCTGGGTCTGGACATCCATGTAGAGGGTTGTGCTGCCCAAACACAGCTATTGAGCTATACCTAACTGTAGCTGGTAACATTCTAGGCTACTGCCAAGCCGAGAAAGGTTTCTATATGTGTCTACACCATTCATTGAGGACACTACATGAGTTGGGTACCTGTGTTTGCTTAGTTTCTTGAGAGGTACACAGTAAGGACTGTGAAGAAAGGTGGAGTGCTACCTTAAAGGCACAGAGGTTCATAAGATTAGGACAAATCATACAAAGGCTCCACCAAATGTGAGTTCTATTTACATGGTGACATTCTTAAATGGTTTGATGCCTCTGAGAGGGTGCCGAGCAGATTATGTTGGTTAAGGTGTTTGGCATTCTCCTTTAAGAAATTTGCATCTTTAGGCTGTTAGGGATGTAGAGAATGGGAAGTATATTCCACCAACATCTGTTATAGTTAATCATCCTTACTAGTTACCATATTTTCCTAGATTATTTAGTACTATATTTCCATTAAGAGCCTTTATTGAGACAGAGAGGAGCATATAAAAGAAGCAGATGTATAAAGGCAGGAGAACAACACACAGAAAGGGAAAACCAATTTAGCTACATACATATAGGGCACTAAAAATTCCTGCACCCAGATGTCAGTGACCATTGACTCACCCCTAGTCAGGTGACAGGTCACATATTGCATTGGAAGAGTAGAAACAGAAATATTAGGGGTTATGTATAAAATTATTAAAATGTGCAGTTTCAAAACACTGGTGTAAATATGGAAAATGGGTGGAGTCACCAACTGAATGTGCATGCTGTTACTGCCCCACTTATAGTACTTTGGACCACTTTTGAGAGCACAACAACATTTTATACCTAGTCTACATTGCTACTGTTTCATCCTCTTTGTGAACTCTTTTTTGATGCCAGGTACAAAGAACATTTTTATAAAAATGATTAACAGGATTTACGCCTACCACATCTTATTCCTAATTATTTCTAAGAACAAAATGACAGAGAATATATTATTAATGTATGTTTGTTATGGTGACATTTTTGCCTTGCTTATCTGTTTGTCTGACTAACATGCCCTTGTGTTTTACTTGTAGATCATCTCAAATTATGAAGTTCAGGACCCATTGGTTTTGTATGTTGGCCAAAACCCTCCAAGATCACCCCTGCATGGTATGAAACAAATTTAAAAATATAAAGTATGTCAGTCACTTTGATTCTCATACACATTACTTTGTGATGCTTTGCTCTTTGAAAAGGCAGAAATTAAAAATCCAGAATGAATTTACCTAAAATGTAATGTAAGTTCACTGTTCAAATACAGAATAAAATGTGATAATAAAAAGTTAATTCTCTCCTTATGCTTCTTTCAATGTGTTAAATAGCAGACAGAACAGGATGCTGCTCATTAGCATTACCATTGCAGTGCCTCACTGTTCCTTATTAAAGGGACACTATGGTCACCAAAACAACTTTAACTTAATGAAGCAGTTTTGGTGTATAGATCATGCCCCTGCAGTCTCACTGCTAAATTCTCTGCCTTTTAAGAGTTAAATCCCTTTGTTTATGCAGCCCTAGTCACACCTCCCTGCACGTGACTTACACAGTCAACTGAAAAAAAAAGGCACCTAAATGGTGGGTTTTGCAATTTAGGGTCAGGAATACATGTTTGTGTTCCTGACCCTATAGTGTTCCTTTAAGTGCTTTTTGAATTCATTGGTGTGTTATCTCTAATGATTTTGACATTGCTTGGAAGAATCACTATAACCCTCAGTATAAATCTCCTCTAATTTATGGATGCTTTCAGTTTTCCAATATGTAATGAGAATGAGAAAACATGTGTAAGGAGGAACAGCCAAGTGCCTCCACTCCAGAGCTATCTCCACTCACAAAATCAATTTCGATAAAGAACTGGACACATTATGAAGGCTCAGCCAGGTTTATTAAATAACATTGAACATTTTTTTCACTATTAGTCAGTAATCCTGGACCTTTCCTAATGTGCCCAGTCCTTTATTTTTTATTCTTTTATTGTTGATAGTTTGTTGTAAAATACTCTGACTCTTCTATGGCAACTATGTATCTCAAGGACTGCAAGAATGTAACCATAGATATAACAAAAAGTAACTAACAGCTTCTATTGTGGGAAGATATAACTGACTATTTAGTGAAATATCTAACCCCTTACCTCCAAAAAATAACCCTAGTATGGAATATAATATACTCCACTCCCGCTCCAGAGATAAACGAATGCAAAATAATTGCAATAATCAGAGAATTTTCACTGTTTACTACCTAGTAAGTACTCACTAATAATCTTATGTCAATTGACACTCTGGTATCAAACTGTCTAACTGACATACCATTTAGTGATCTATACTGTCTTTTAGGGGTACTTACTATTTTTTCTGCAGTGTGGAACAGACTCTGCTATTTTTTATTTTATTTTATGTTGTGTCCATGTGTATATAGTACTATTAGTTGTGTGTTGTAGTTGGTCTCTTCTGTCCAATGAGACTTTTTAGAGATTTAGGTTTTTATTAAAAGTTATGTTTTATCTCATAAATATTTTTCTTTAGTATTCCATTGTTACAGAATATTGCATTCTTCGCCTCTTTTCACTCTTATATTTAAAGAACTTTTGTACAATAGTTGTTATATAGCTATATATAGAGGAAAAAAATATATGAATTTAAAAAGATGTTTAAAATATATAAATGCATATTTGAAAATTACAATAACTATTCTTAGGCCAATAAAATTTAAATTTAAATACAAACATCAGTACACATCAGACTTATATTTTCTTTAGCTTTATACTAACAGTTACTAATATTTAAAAAAAAACAACAAAGGATGTTGCAGGATGGTGGATATTCAACAGCAAATGGTAATTGCTGCATTCAAGAAGGGAGAGAGATAGAGTTTTTTCCTTAAAATCAGAGTTCTAAAGTTCTAAACCTACCACCAACACTCTAGTTAAATAAAGGATGTATGTGACGAAACCTTTGTGTAGTTACACCATTTAAATAAGAACATTTGTATGATTCCTATTGGTTTAGAACCACATTCCAGACAAAGAAATCCTTGTGACTTCTTGATGCCATCTGTTACCTTTGCCCAATCTAAACACAAATCTAATGAGAATAGAATATGCATCATTCTACAATAACGTCTCCACATTATGAATTCAAAACAAGTCTCTTTGTCTCAATTTAATTAATCTATCTCCTCCCCTTGTTGTATGTGGCACCTGCTCAATTCCCTTAAAGACTAGACCATTGGGCGTCACTTGATGACATTCAGCAAAGTGAACTGGGACACTATGTTGCATTGTCTTATTTAGAATACCTCTAGTGTGTTCCAAAAATCTAACATTTAGTGATCTACATGTCCATCCCACGTATTTGTCATGGGGCATTCCAGCAAATATATTACATATCTGTTATCACAATTTATAAATGTGTCTATATTATAATCTTTGGCTCCCTTAATATGATTGGATTCAATATTTTCTTATAGACATATTGGCTCATTTTACAGCCTTTTCTACCACAAGGGTAATACCCGAAACTAAGGTCCTCCAAGGTGGATTTATCAGAGTTCTGTGGACTTTCGAGATATGAAAAAAAATCAGCACCACTGGAGTTCTATTAATCAGAAATCCATTCTTATTAATAATGCCCTTTCCTTTTGCTGCAAAAATTATATTTTTTTAATTGTTGTATATATATTTCAGTAGGATCTTTTTCTAGTTTAGTGTATGTATTTTGTTATCCATCAATAGTGTCATAGCTTCATTAATATACACTTTTCTACTTTGCATGTGCATTGCTCCTCCCTTGTCAGCCTCCCTTAATACCATGACAATTGCCTTTGCTCCCTAATTTAAAATTCACACATGGAATTTTCTTTCAGTTTGTATGGGGTTTTCTGGATTGATATTTGAGATACTGTAGGCTTGTTTCCTTGCTTCTTATAACTATTTACCTACAAGATAATAATCACTATATGGTTGTCTCTGTCATTAACAATTACCATCTGCTTCCACTATGTGAAAATTAACATTTAACAACTGCTAATTATTGGCTGCCAAAAGGTTTAACGTCTTTCGCAGGCATCTGTAGGAAATGCTAAACACTAAGTAACACATGGTTCTCATGCTAGACTGTAACAATTACTGTCTGTTGCAATTCGACTAAAAATGGCATTCGCTTTATCTAAGTGTAAAGAGAGAAAGACAAGTTAATAAGTGCTTACTCTCAATACATTCTATATAAAAAAAACAACAAAAAAACATTTATTCTTAATTTGAGGAGGATGAGCACTTAGAATGTATTACTCTGTACTTTCTCCAGTGTTCGCACATCCTATATTTTAATGGATGACAGGTTCCGTACACTCCTTTATGCTAACACTCGCAGTGGCGACTCCAGGATTCATACTTAGGGGGGGCACAAAAGGGGCCAGGGACAAAAGTAGTGGGGCAGTTATAAAACGTGTGTATGTATATATATGTTTATATATATATATATATATATATATATATATACACACACACACACACAGGGCTCGACAAATTCCAGGCGCCAGGTCGCCATGGCGACTAGACATTTCACCCTGGCACCTGGCATTTGTCAGCCCTTTGCTAAGCCGCACAGGAAACATTAAAATCGGCTGCCGCGGGGAGCATGGAGGTGTCACGTGAGAGAGCAGTAACCTTCCTGCAGTTCTGCTCTGCTCCCTTGCACGCTGTTTAGTCACATGACGTCACTCCGGCCCCCGGCATCACTACAGAGAGTGCACAGAGGAGCAGAGAGAAACTGCAAGAAGACCCTGGATGAGACACACTGGATGCCAGGGAAAGATCCACTCAGCTCTCCCAAAGATAGGGAGGCTGGGTGGATTTAAATTAAAAGAAAAATTGTAATTTGTTAGTGTGTGAGAAAATATGTGTGTGTGTGTATGTGTGCGCGCTGAAAGGGCCTGTAAAGTGTGTGCGTGTGCATCTAGGGGTGTGAGTGTATGTGTATTGGGATTGCATTGTGTGCTTATCAAGGAGCTGTAGTTATTATATATATATATATATATATAAATATATATATATATATATATATAGATATATGAGCTTTGGTGTGTAATGGGGTGGAGCATGTATGTATGTATGTGTGTGTGGGGGTGAAGGTATGTGGGATAGAACTGTGTATGTCGGTGAAGAGATGATGTGTGTGAGGGGTGCACTGTGTGTGGATGCAAAGGTGTACTTTGTGTTGGTGGGAGTGTACTGTATTTGGGGGATTTACTGTCTGTGAGGGTGTACTGTGTTCAGGGGATGTAGAGAGTGGCATAGGGAAGAGCTTTACAATTTTTACTTTAAAAATTGTTTACAAAAAAACAAACAAAAGTATATTCCCCTTTCCCTCATCTTACCTTGCAGGGAGGGGATGGCACAATCAGATCCATGGTGGTTGAGAAGGCTGCCTGTCCATCGGGTACAGGGAAGGTCATGAGATGAGAGGTATCTCTCTTGGAGCTCAAGCACTTACAGAGAGTGACCGATACAAACCCAGACTGACCCATACAAACCCACAGAGTGACCCATACACAGACAGACCCACACGCACACACACACACCCACACACAGACTGCTCCCCCACACAGACTGACCCATACATACACAGACTGACCCCCCACACACAGATTGACCCATACATACACACAAAGGCTGACCCCCCCACACAGACTGACCCACCCCACACAGACTGACCCATACACACACACAAAGACTGACCCCCCCACACAGACTGACCCACCCCACACAGACCGACCCATACACACACACACAAAGACTGACCCCCACACAGACTGACCCACCCCACACAGACTGACCCATACACACAGACTGACCCCACACACACACCCATACACACACAGACTAACCCCCCCCCACACCGATACACACACAGACTGATCTCCGCACACCACACACACAGACTGACCCATACACACACAGACTGATCCACCATACAGAGACTGACCCTCACCCCCACACCCACACACAGACTGACCCTCCCTGTTCACCTCCCCCCCACACACACACACAGAGACTGAATCACACACACTGACTCACACTTACCAGCAGCTGCCTAGATGCCTCTGTGCAGAGCTGAGCTTCCCCTACCTGTCTCTCCCCTGCGCTGCTCTCTATGACCCAGGAGGAAGTCTGCCCAGCACAGTGCCCCCTCTGGCCACTCGTGGGAAAAGGGTGGAACACATGACAGGTGCATTGTCGCCATATGGGCAGGCGGAATCAGAACAAAACCCTCCACATACCTAACCCAATAAAACACGGACACTAGGGTATATGGGTCAAAATTGTCCACCACTTTTATTAATAATAGTAATAAATTAACATTGAAAAAGGTCATTGCCCCCACCCCGCCATACCACATCCGTATCCTCACAGTTAGATATAAAGACAATGACCCATTTATAAATAAATAACATATAACAGTATTTAAACATGAACATAAATTAAAGTGCCAACGGTTAATTAACCATGGTAGGGGTATACCTGGATACCCCTACCCCAGCAGGTTCTGAGCCACCGACGGGCTCGAAACCTACCAAACCTATCAAGAACCATATTAACCATTTCCAAAACCATCCTAATGGAGAGCCTATTTCCTATCCTTGAGCTCCCTATCTAGCTGCTGTAACAGAATGGGACAACCCCTTCATTAATACCAGGGAAGGATGGAGGGACAAACTCAGCCAAGTAGGCAAGTTAAAAGTGAATTTCCTAAGATGGCAGCCTATTTATATA
>OW240912.1:201459274-201483789 GCA_933207985.1 Pelobates cultripes | reverse complement strand
GGATTACAGTGAACAATGAGGCAGTACTAAGATGGACTTCCCCACCTGAAAATCCTAGAATCCATAGAGCTTCAAAGGACCAAAGGAACGAGTTGTTTGCCCATAAATATTACAAATCTGAATGTTTGCCAGCCCACAAGACCCAAAGTCTGAGGTTTCGCAGAAAGCTTGCTTCCATATTATAAGGAATAGAACTTTATTAAGTATACTGGAACCGTGCATGATCTACAAATGTACTTTAAGATATGTGATTGCTACAGTAATGTTTAAACTTTATCCTTGACTGATATAGGGGTAAAGGGAATTGCATATACAGTATATATGTGTGTATGTATATATGTGTATGTATATACACACACACTAATATAATTAGATTTTGTTAGATGACTGTATCTATCAGTTATTCATACAGGTTAGATGAATAGATGATAGACATATTGGATAATGTTAAAGAATATACATAACCAAAGACAGATATTTAAAGTAATTGTAAATATCCCCAGTATAGGTGAATTAAAGGACCACTATAGTGCCAGGAAAACATACTCGTTTTCCTGGCACTATAGTGCCCTGAGGGTGCCCCCACCCTCAGGGACCCCCTCCCGCCCGGCTCTGGAAGGGGGAAAGGGGTAATAACTTATTATTATAACTTTCCAGCGCTGGGCGGAGAGCTCTCCTCCTCCTCTCCGCCTCCGATCCGCCCCGCCGGCTGAATGCGCACGCGCGGCAAGAGCTGCGCGCGCATTCAACCCGTCGCATAGGAAAGCATTTACAATGCTTTCCTATGGACGCTTGCGTGCTCTCACTGTGAAAATCACAGTGAGAAGCACGCAAGCGCCTCTAGTGGCTGTCAATGAGACAGCCACTAGAGGATTAGGGGGAAGGCTTAACCCATTCATAATTATAGCAGTTTCTCTGAAACTGCTATAATTATGAAAAAATGGGTTAACCCTAGAAGGACCTGGCACCCAGACCACTTCATTAAGCTGAAGTGGTCTGGGTGCCTAGAGTGGTCCTTTAAGGGTCAATTCATTTATTTAGCCAGGTCATCAATGATCTAATTAAGGTCTTCATACCTAGGGAAATACCGCCATCTACTGATGAAAGTCCCTCAGAACCACATTAATAATAAAATATTAAGATACGCCCATAACTAATCAAAAGCCAGATTTAAGTCCAAGGCATTGCCCATTTACAAACAAGGGGCAGGAACTGATAAGGGGGAAATAATGGTTAAATAGGGAGAAAAATAAGAGAAGGGGAGAGAGTAAAGACCCCGATGACAAAGACCATCCTAAGTATCATCAAAAGAAGATCCTGTAGGAGGCTAACTAAGGGCAATATACTGAGTTACAGATCAGAGCACCCAGAGAGGAGCATCCCAAACTGAATTAATTCGCCACACCATTTTGGTAATGTATAAAGGTTTCTCTTTACTTTATTTTAAATAAACTTTCCTATTAAATGTCCCATGTGTCTATATTGTGAACTGATCCCATCCTATTGATAGAACAGTTATATCTAATTCTACCTGCAGTCTGAGTCCGATATAACTTACTAAGTTGGAACATTTTTATTCCTTCTTTAGACGTATATCAGTTCAATATATATAAACAAAAAGTGTTAAAGCGCACACAATAATTAAAAATTATTTACCTTTTTAAAATTAATAAGAAGGGTCTTGTAACATATATTCAAATGAGAGGGCCCTAAATAAAATAGATAAATACCGGAAAACAGATAAAAAACCATAGCGCCATCTGTATTTATATAAATAACAGGAGATTAACTTAGAAAAGTTTTATCGATAAGGAAACTCCTAAAAACTTTTTATCTAACCTAGCAGAGATCCAAAAAGGCTTCTACCACTGTGGTACCTGTAATGCATGCAGAAACACTAATAAGGAATAAAAACATAAAATCTTTTAAATCTAACAGCACTTTAAAGAGCTATAAATTCAACTCCACTATCACTTGCCACTCTAAAAACGACATTTATATATTAAATTGTAGTTGTGGCTGCCAATATGTGGGAAAAACGTCAAGATCTTTAAACACTAGAATTAGTGAACATGGTAGACATTTAAAAAATGGTTTTAGTAATCACAGTGTAACCAAATATTTTTTAGAAAGTCATGGTTAGGACCCAAATAATCTAGAGTTTTATGCCATAGAGAAAGTTACCATTCATTGGAGAGGAGGAAATACAGCCAGAAAATTGAGTAAGAAGGAAATAAAATGGATTTTTGAACTTCAGACTCTTACCCCTAAGGGTCTGAATATAGACTTTGAGATTCTATTTTATAGTCTCAGATTTCTATGTGTTTTGTTTTTTAATTATATTTTATAAATATATATATACCATTTATACTCTATATATTTATATTCATGCTGCTTGTAGTTCTCTGGCTATTTATTATCTCCTGCACTTATTTATATGTATATTTGTATTTTTATTACATTTTAGTTTTTATGCTTAAGTTTCTCTCTTCTCTCTTTAATGCTTTTTTTTTTTAATCTTCCCCTCCACCCTTATTTCTTTGATTTTAAAATGACATGGATTTATCATGGACTCAATGCACTACAAACTGGCTGTGAAATTGGACTACAATGCTTTATGGGAACTTTTAAAACCCCCATATTTGTAGTTCTGAGCCAATATGTGTGTTTTTTATACACACAAACAGCATATTCTTGACTCCGCCCACAACCTTGATTGACACTGAAGCCCTCCTATACTACTTGGACACATCATTGTGACTGACGGACGCCATCTTGGAAGGGGCATTTGTGATTGCAAAACAGCCAAACCCGGATGTGTCGCCAACAAACACTCCATGGCTCCTATGCACACACACAAACTGACTCACTGGCTCTTAAACACACACACACACCGACCTCCCCCCCCTGTACGTTTCTAGAGTCTCAGTCTCATTACTCTCAGGCAGAGTAACTCCCTTCCTGAGAGTAATGAGACTGAAACTCCAGAGCTAACAGTCTGTAAAATCTAAAGAAACGGGAAGCCCCAACTCGCAGGGCACCTTCTCCTTACCCCTCAACATCCGAGCCCACCCTAGATCAATAATATACATTTACTGGGCTGGTGTGGTCGGTCCTTGGCCACTCCTCACCAACACGCAAAGCTGGAGAGATCATTTCCGGTCTCCACTCGAGCGAGAAACAACGCGCACAAGCGAAAGCAATTCTGTACTGGAATAGGCACATTCCTGTGAGCGCTCCTGAGCGTTACATTTAAAGTGGTACTATGATCTCTCGGTCTGCGCCGGTTCCGTAAACTTGTTACATTTTAGCAGGTTTGCACGAACCAGTGTGAACCGGCTGAATCCCACCACTGGTTCTATCCCTGTTATACCTGGCCATGTCTGCAGCACAAGGGGGCTAGACTTCTGTGGCTATTGTCTGTGCTTCACCTGAGGCAGATGGCTCATCAGATGGGTATAGAACACTGCCCTTCCCTGAGAGCAGTGTCAGTTCTTTGATTCTGGGTTACCTGTTTAGTTCCTGCTTTCTAGTCTTCGAAGCTTGTTCTGCAGATTGACCCCTGCTTCTGACCTTGGCTCCACTCATCGTTTATCCAGAACTCTGGCATCCTCTGACTTCGCTACTCCTCGACCATCCTTCTGCTCGTGTCCTTGCCTGTACTGAGTATTGGAGCATCTTTCCTGCACAGCCCCCATGCACAGATTGACAGTCCAGGTGGCTTCTTACCTGGTCACCTTGGACTGTGTTTATCTGCAAGGGTGAGCATACATCTCTGTACTTCGGACTCCCCCCTCCGGTAAGATTCCTGACACAGAGGGGCTGAGGGCCCTGCTCAATGAGCTTACATGCTGGAGGGAGTGTGGTATAGTGACACAAAGGGTATAAGTAGGTGTAATGAAATAGGTTGCTGGAAAAGTATTCACTGAGAGTAACTTATTTTTGACAGTTGCAGGAGAGGAGTCATGGGGAAAGGGGGAGGGGGGATAAACAAAAACCCGCTAACAGTTTAAATTATTTGCTTTTCTGCAGAAGTGTGTTTTTAAATATTTTTTGAAGGAGTGGAGACTGGGTGAAAGTCTAAGAGAAGAGAAGGGAGGTCCACAGAAGTCTTGTAGGCGAGCATCAGATGTGGGAGTACAGTCAGAGGATAGACGTAGGTCTTCGGCAGAGCGCAGGGGCCTTGGCGGGACATACTTGTGTATTAGGGAGGATAGGTAGGTTGGAGCAGCATTATGTAGGGAATTGTAAGCAAGCACCAGAATTTGAAATTGAGCCCTATAGCTAACTGGAAGCCAATGTAGGGACTGACAGAGGGGGGAGGAGTGGGAGGTGCGGGCAGACAGGAAAATGAGCCTCGTCACTGCATTCATTATTGATTGCAGCGGTGCAATCTGGGAACACGTAAGACCACTGAGAAGGTGATTGCAGTAGTCAAGGCGAGAAGGAACAATGGCATGGACCAGCACCTTAGCTGCGTCTGGTGTTAAATAGGAGTGGATGCGAGTATTGACACACGACACTCGTATATGGCAGCATGTGCAAGGGAGAGGGTTATTGTAAATGCTTAAATATTCAGTATGTTTATGTTTATGGAACAGTTTTATATATTTACCAATAATTTTATACCCAACGGATACATGCAAGAAAAGATTTATACATGCCTGAATTTCCTGTTTGTTTGAGTTAAGATATATATTTTCAAGTTTATGTAAACCAAGCATGTCAAACTCACGGCCCACAATGGATATCTTTGCGGCCCGGTGAGCCGCGAATTTGAGACATGCTTACTAAGGCAGAGTAGACACCTGCTCTCCCCACATTGCAGGTGCCTACTCTGCTAAAAATGTACCCGACCAGGGAGGAGAGGTCCCCAGCGGCAGTGAGGGAGCTCAGTCTTCCTGCTCCTCACTGATCCCTCGCATGCGCCCTCTGTAGTGGTGCCGGGATATGACGTCATTCTGGCACCCAGCATCACTAAACTGTGTGCATGAGGGAGCAGTGAGGGGCAGGAAGACTGAGCTCCCGAGAGAAGATCCCCACTGGACCCCAGGGAGAGGCCCCACACCAGCTCCAAAAGGTAGGGATCAATATAGAAAATGATGTTAGTGTGTGCAAGAATGTGGAAGTGTGTGTGTATGTCAGAGTGTGTGTGTGTGTCTGTCAGAGAGTGTGTGTGTGTGTGTTGGTCAGTGTTGTGATGGCCGCGGCTGGACAGTAGAGGACCTGGAGGTGCATGGAGGCAAGCAATGCCACGTCACATTCCAACGTGACGTTAACGTGCTCCACCTTCACAGGTTTTCAATGAGTAGTGGGAGAATCCGCTTTGGCACAGGATGCGGACGGCGCCATTGGGGGTATACCCAGTGGTGTATTTTGGATCTGTGCTGCCCTAGGTATGATGAAACTTGGGTACCCCCTTATTTAGATTTGCCAAACCTCTTCCTCTTAAAGACTTACACACACTTTGATTGACAGACACACTCATTCACACACTCACTGATTTGACACAATCTCACAGACACACACAATCACACACTCACTGACATACACTCACTCACAGACACCCCCACATTCACTGACAGGCACATACACACTGACACACACTCACATACACATACTGACACACATACACACATTCACTGACAGAGACACACACACACACACACTCATTCACAAACACATGCTCACTCAGACACACAGACAGATACATACATAAAGACACACACACACAATGACAGACAGACACACACACAATTTTTGATCGCTATCAAATACAAAGCTAGAAAGCAATAAAATAAAAGAGCAGCAGACTAATAGTTCCCATAAAAAGAGATAAAACATAAGTTATTTAAAGAACAAAACAAAAAACAAACAAACCATGCTTGGAATATACAACATATTCTAGGGAAAACTTGCTTACTTTTTTATCAATATTCAACAAATAATATTTCAGATGGGATTCATCCCTTTGATATTTATGTCATATACAGACACCAAATTGCCTCAATTAACATTTTATATAAATAATGCACTTGTAAGGTGCTAAAACAAGTGCCCTAATGAGGAATGAACTAGTAGAAAGGTGCTTATTATCTTGCCTACCTATAAAGCATACCTTGCCTACAAGCACATAACTTAATACTGGCAGTTTTAAAATGATATCAAAATTATATAACAGGAACATCTAAAAGAGGATGCAAAGGGCCACTGTGAGTGTGTATGCATGTATAATGACTGACAGAATGGATGTGGGAATCATATCCATAGTGTGACTGCCAACTTAAATCTACCCAGCCTCCCTAGGTTTGGGAGAGCTGGGTGGTTTATTTTTAACCTGGGGTCCAGTAGGGCTGCAGGGCTGGCTGATGGGGCTGCAGGGCAGGCAAGAAGAGGGGCACACAGGCGGGCAAAGCAAGAA
Source organism: Pelobates cultripes (assembly GCA_933207985.1). NCBI lineage: Eukaryota > Metazoa > Chordata > Amphibia > Anura > Pelobatidae > Pelobates > Pelobates cultripes. The sequence goes on along the minus strand of OW240912.1, from coordinate 201,477,368 downwards.
GTGAGAGAGCTGAGCTCTTCTTGCTCAGCTTCCACGTGCGCCAAAGAGTAATGCCGGGAGCTGGAGTGACGTCATATTCCGGCTCCCAGCAGTACTGGCTGCCCGCCTGGGACAGAACTGGCCACCCGTACCGGGGGGGACCAAAGGTGGCCAGTCGGTCAACTCTAGTGGCCCCTTAAAACAAGGCTAACAAGCCATTTGCCTGAGCATTTGGTGGTATCGTCTTTTGCCGCCCCCTGAAAAGTGCCACCCAAGGCAAATGCCTGGTTAGCTTTGCTGTAAATATAGCCCTGGGTAAACTAGAGGCTGGACTCCAAAGCCGCACACTGGCATGCGTCAATGTGAGTGGAGTCTGCTTGTTGGCTACTGTTGTTTTTGTTTGTTTATTATGATTTTTTTTTTTAAACAAGGGCAGGGGTTTAGTAGAGCAGGGTGCTGGGATTTAGTAGAGAAGGGAGACGACTGGGATTTAGTATTGATTGGGGGGGACTGGAAATTAGTACAGAGAGGGGGGCTGGGGTTTAGTAGAGGGGGGTGCTGTTTTTTTTATACTGTACTTTTCAATACAAACCTACGTTTCTATGAAAATGTAAGTTTTTTTTTTTAGTTTTTTTTTTGCGACCCACAAACTTAAACCTTGTTTATGTGGCCTGTGCTTACCTTTGAGTACGACATGCTTGATGTAAACACATGGAGATGGCTCTATAAACATCTGTAATTTACAGTTTTTATTTTTCCATGTATAAGACTGTTTTTTTTTTTAGTCTTAAATCGGGGGTTGTCTTATACACGGAATGTCACTGCAAGGGTTAAACCCCCCCACTAAGTTAAGATGGTGCCTGCTGCATTTTAGTGTGTCACAGCTCACACATATATTTGGTCTCCCTTGCGTCGATCCCCTTCTGAAAGCTGTGGCAAAGAGGAAGAGGTCCCTATATGTGTGGGAGCTGCAGCAGACAGCACTTACCACCAACAGAGTTCCAGAGACATGCCACACAATAAAAGGAGCAGCCATATTAAGGTTTGTTCCACCTCAGGTAGGTTTTCTTTCTGATTTATATTTATGGGGGAGGAAATGGGGATCAGGGAACAGATGTAATACTAGTGTCCCAGCATGCCGTAACACCACCTGCTGTGTTGTGGGTTCTGCAGTCTCCCAGCATGCACTATAGAGCCGTTAACTTCAGAGTACCGTAGCACAGGGGAGGCATGAGAATCAGAAGCGTGTTGTTCTCCTCAGAAGGCACCTCTAAAATATCAAAGTGGTTCTTTTTGATGTTTAAAATATTTATTTAAAAAAATAAGTCCAGCCTTGACTTGTTATGCTGTTCCTGTGGCTTTCATCACCTTCCTTATCACCTTAGATGATTCCCTAATGTTCATTATTTTCTGACTGTCACACACACACACGTTAAACTTTATAACTGTACACTTTTCTTAAAGGACCACTATAGTGCCAGGAAAACATACTCGTTTTCCTGGCACTATAGTGCCCTGAGGGTGCCCCCAGCCTCAGGGACCCCCTCTCGCCGGGCTCTGGAGAGAGGAAGGGGTTAAACACTTACCTTTCTCCAGCGCCGGGCGGGGAGCTGTACTCCTCCTCTCCTCCTTGCTCGCGACGTCATCAGCTGAATGCGCATGCGCGGCAGGAGCCGCGCGCGCATTCAGCTGGTCGCATAGGAAAGCATTTACAATGCTTTCCTAGGACGCTTGCGTGCTCTCACTGTGATTTTCACAGTGAGAAGCACGCAAGCGCCTCTAGCGGCTGTCAATGAGACAGCCACTAGAGGCTCTGGAGGCTGGATTAACCCTCAGTATAAACATAGCAGTTTCTCTGAAACTGCTATGTTTATAAAAAAAAGGGTTAATCCTAGAGGTACCTGGCACCCAGACCACTTCATTAAGCTGAAGTGGTCTGGGTGCCTAGAGTGGTCCTTTAACTACTATTTTTTTTTTTTTTAAACTTTGAAGTTGTAACAGCAAATAACTAAGTTGTTATATTTTGTTTCTGTATCATTTGTGTACAGCCTGAGAAGATTTTTATTTTTATTATTATTATTATTTTTTTTTACATCTTTTTAAGTCACTAGCAAAACCAATACCTACGAACTTCCGTCTAATACATACATTTTATTCCAAAAGAAAAAAATAATTGTGTATCAGCTGACCAGCTGACCACATGGGTGGCACCTGGTTTACCTCTATCGAAATTAAGGACCAAAGACATGTCAGTATTTTATTGATAATAAAGGAATTGTCATGTTCTGGTCCTGAAAGGGGCTATGTTAATTGGAAACACTTACAAGCATGTGCACACCATGTTCAGATAGCCATAGAGAATTTTATTTACAATGTAAGAGAATTTAAATGGCTTTTGCTTCATGAAAAATATCTAAAAAGGAAGAAACAGGTAGACAGTGGATTCCACAACAATCTACGAGTATAGCAGGATCTAACTCTGCGTCTGCAGTAAGATGTCTTTAAAAGATCATAGTTAAAACTAGAATTGTTTTCTAATTGCCTGACTGGAGGTAGTGCCTTGTCCTTTCAGGCATAATCGGACAATTGGCAATGCCAGTAAGTCAGCCGGTAGCATTTTGCATAGTATTAGGCCTGTGTGTGGGTGCTTAATAGTACTGAGTGTGAGTGTGTAATGTTAAGCTGACTGTTTTCCTGAATGCCGTCTGGCAAAGTCTTCATGAAGCTAATGCTAGGATTCCTCCTGCATTAGCCCCAGGGCACTCATGTTTTGGATATATTGGCATATCTACTTGAGCTTGAATATTTGGCACCTCTCACAAGTGCACTCTAAAAGTGTTTGTTCCAAGGAGGTATTATTAGGGTTGAGCCTGATACTGGCTTTCAGTGGCTGTGAAGAAGTCTTCTAGCATGGAGCGAAGGAACTCAAATGTAGGCCTCTCCTCAGGGCTGTCCTTCCAACAGCGAAGCATCAAATCATACAACTCTTTAGGACAGTTATCAGGTTGCGGCATACGATATCCACGTTCAATCCGATCTATTACCTCTGGATTAGTCATGCCTGTTTCAGAAAAGATATGTCACTCAAATGTGTACATCCTTCATCAATTAATTACCAAGCATTTATTACAAACTCAACTCACAGAACTCATAGGACCAAAATTCACATCTTTTTTTTTTTCAAGGATCTCTATTTCAGTAAACAGAATATTAGATTTTATGGCAAGACATGGCTAATATTGCTTTACTCTTACTTTACTGCCCACCAATAACAACAAATAATAAGCAGAATAGAAAAAACAAAACAGTACATACAGTGACCCCAGCCAATCCATATCCAGGTCCCAGTATAACCACAGGCACCACCTCCAGACCTTCCTCTTTCTTTGTTGCCCCACAGACAAATTCTTCTAATTTTGTCTCTATTGGAATTCATTATTTTCCTGTTATTTTGTGACCAACAGAGTACCTAGACCACCTTTGGGGATTTGTCCCCCTTTTGCTTCTAAGCCTCTATTCCCCTTGACTTTCTGTTCTTTGATTGTTTCTCATTGTTCCTTGTTTTCACCTTGTTCCCCTTGGGCTCTTTTTGGGCCTTTTTTCCGCCAATTCCCAGCCATTTTTTGACTTTCAGGTCTATTGTTCATGTCTATTCAGTGTGATTTCTGCAATTTTTGGTCAGAATTCTGATTCAGGACGAATTCGGACAGCATTTGCTTGTCGTTTGTGTGTCATTTACAATGGTGTTCTGGGTTGGCGTTCCCCTGCTCATTTCTTCTGCCTCATGCGTTCATACCCTTTGTGAGGACTAGTCTGGGTGATTAACCCTTTTTAGTCATTAGTCGAAGGGTTAATTTTCTTTCCCCCCTTTAGTGTTGGACCGGTAACCTTTTGAGCTACATTTGGGTTGGCTTAGTGAGCCCTTGACATTAGGGTTTTTGCTGAGTCCCCTTCTGCCTAGGCCTAAGGTAACTGTGTCCCCTCCATCTCCTGCGGAGGTGGATGAACCCCAACCCCTTCATGATGCCTCATCAGCATCAGGGTCTCCCACTCATACCAGTGGTCTGTTTGACCATCCTGAGGGGGATCAGACACTGGCACTTCAGAGGTCTGTAATGGCACCCCCTCAGTAAGGCAGCCCAGAATAAGCCCAGGGCTGAATGCCTGAAGTCTATGTTCCCAAATAAGGTCTGTGACACTCCTGTGGTAGATCCTAAAATGACCCAGTTTCGTGACGAGATTGGGATGGAATTCCCGTAAGGGGCTGACTTTGGTACTTAAGAGGTGACAGGACAAACATCTAGACATATTTGGACAACTGGCCAAATTATCTGACTTGGCAGAGGATGCCAGAGCTGAGAACTGGATGGTGCAAGATGTCCTCAGGTTAGTCTCCAATTACCTCTGATTTCTTCCTGTTTGTGTATGAGTCAGACTCCTTAATTTGTTTCAGGTCTGGACAGCAATAACTTCAAATGTGCGGGTGCGCGACAAAGTTTGAGGTTTCAAAATTGAGCTGGTTTGTGTGCCTTGCCATCTCTCTCCCCATCCTTCCCAGTTACGTACTAACGGAAGGTCCGCCCCGGGTGCCCCTATACGCAAGGAACTTTGTTGTGCCCTTTGTTGTCCACATCTAACTCTACAACAGTTGGCATGGACATAAATTGGGACAGAGGGACTAGTATCTCAGCAAAGGGAATTTTACCACATGACAGGAGGCTTCATATTTGCATATCTTTCTTTACTGAAAACTCCAGCAGCATAGAAACAGTAACAACCAATCAGAGAAAAGATATGGTGCCCATAAAAGGCCCTGTCTATGACATCACTTCCTCTTTCTTTGCTGCTCCAGTCATACAACAGGTCAGAGTATTTTTTACCTCTCTAATATACTTATATGATTGTATTTTATTATCATTCTGTACTTTATATTGGTATTTCCTTTGTACTTAGTATTCCCCTGGCTGCCTATCCTGTCTCCCTGTTCCCCCTTTCTTAGTGTGTCTCCTGCTTTTGTTTGTACCGTTTGCCTTTTATCCCTATTCGGTATCTGGCGGTCCGCGGGCGTCACGGCTGCCTGTGCCGCGCTCGCCGCGAGGACCTGCCCTGCTGACACTACTGGGGACTGTGTGGGGACGGGTGGAGGGTAGCCGGGGCTGTTTGCTCGTTTCGTCACCCGCGGCCGCGAGCGAACCTTCACTGCACACGCGGCCGGCGGCCATCTTGGATCTCGCGGCTCGCTCACTGAATGGCTGCCTCAGCGAGGCAAGAGTATTGCATGCACGGATAATATATATATTTGAAGGCTATTAATTACCAAACTTCATTGTCCCTTGTTTTGTACAGGACATATACATTTATACTTACCCCTCAGGGGATTTTGGTATTACTACACCCTTAAAGGGTTTGTCATATTAGTTACCCTACACATACACTACTCATATTTCATTACTGCACCCAAGGGTGTAAATTTATGTGGGTGTCCTCTGGGTATTTTTTCATGGCACACCACCTGGGGTGACCCCCCAGATATGCATGCAAGGGCGCTACAGCCCAGATTTTTTTCAGTTGATGTGGGTGTCCTCTGGCTACCACGGCACACCACCCGAGGCGAACCCCGATGATATGCACGAGGGCTTATCCCCGAATTCTTAAGATTCATAGCCCTATGTGCTATATTACGTGCATAAAGCCTTCTATATATATATATATATATATATATATATATATATATATACTCCCCTACGCCGGGCAACCCCCGGTTGTAAAGGGAACCGACCCCTATTGTATATTACAAACATCCACAACTTGCCCACTGAAACTTGTTTTTGCCCTACAGGTCGGGATACACCTCAGATCATGGAGGATACCCAAAATAACCAAGATTTTCAAGCCATGATCAATGCCGCCGTGGCGGCTTCTGTGGAGAAGGCCCTCTTGAGAGCCCTACCCCACAGTCAAGGCGACACTAGTCCCCCAGAACGCATGGAAGCGTCGGACTCAGAGGTGTCTAAGGCCAAGAGGCACAGGAAGGCCTTGAGCCCCCCCTCCACCACGGCTAAGGGCAAGACGCCCGTCAAACGGATTAAGAACGCGGACCAACAACCCGCACTCTTCCCACCCCAGTACTCAGAAGAGGAAGATACCTACGGCCCACGCGCCTTAGACGTGGTGGACGAATGGCACGGGGACGGGTCACCCTAGGACGACGAGGACTGGCAGGACCTACCGCCTACCTCTGCGACTTACGTCAAGGAGAGCTTCCTAAGCAAGGATCCCGGCGACGACCGCCAAGCCGGTCTGACCGAAGACGGTGTGTTTTTGGATGACCAGGGAACGCTACTATTTGACCCACGAACCATTCGGCACCCGCGTTCATCGGAGTGGACGATGCCGGATCACCTGGCAAAATTCATCCACTACTGGTTACGCAAGCCACTAGAAAAAGAGGTGAGGGCGCGCCTCAGGGCCGAATGCCCCAGATCGCTGATCCCCGATAAAGTGGCGCTGACGCCCGAATTTGACGACACAATGGTGGTCTTCATGTTACGCACGGGCAGAGACCCACGCAAAGGGGTGGAGAAAGGCATGAAGGCTGCACAGGACAAAGTGCTGGATCTGCTCGGCCCCATCGCCAAAATGCTGTATTTCGCAGACTTAGCCCTCAGCCAAGACTCACAACTGGACCCTCACGTCATACGCGAATGGGCTCAACGCGCAGTGTGCCTATTGGGCAACGCTAATGCCGCACTTTGCGTCGAGAGACTCAGATCGGCACTGATTTGGATTGATAGCAAGCTACTGGACCTCGGAGCCATGGAATTCGGTCCTAGGGCCCAGGGCCTGCTTTTTGGCGATGCCTTTATCACGGAACTCAAACGACATGTGAACCTATTCACTACCTTGAACAAGGCTCAAACCTCCCTCAAGCAGGTGTTCCACACTCCGCCCGCAAGAGGTGTTTTTGGAAGGGCTGGTCGACAACGGAGCCGTGCCACCAGCCGATTTTGGGCCTCAGGTTCCAGATCATACCCGCAAACCTCAAATTTCTATCCGTCTTCATCACAAAGACCCTCAACATTCCGAGGAACTGGGAGGACCAGAGGTTTCAGAGGCCGTGGGCGCGGCCGCTTCAACAAAGGTGAGATCGGAACTACGATGGTGGTTACTTCACATACAAGCCTGGAATGGCAAGGCGATCTTCGGTCCCTCCCCGGACTTCATCGTGGAATCGGACGCCAGTTTGTGGGGATGGGGCGCCCACTGCTCGGCAGCCTCCACGGTGGGCCCATGGCAGGGAGAGGAGACCAACCTACACATCAACTGCCTGGAGTTGATCGCGTGTTCCTTTGCCATCCGCAGCCTGGCCAAGGACAGGTCGAATTGCTGTATTCTACTCCGCATGGACAATATCTCGGCGGTGCAATACATCAACCGCCTGGGCGGAGCAAGGTCGAAAGACCTGACCGAAGCCACGAAGGACATTTACAGTTTCTGCCTATGGAGGAACATCACGATACAGGCGGAATACCTCCCAGGAGTCTCCAACCTGACGGCGGACTGGTTTTCCCGACACTGGAGAGACACCAGCGATTGGAAACTCAACAAGGAAATATTTCAGACACTACGGCAGCGGAAGGGGCCACTATCAATAGATTTGTTCGCCTCCAGGACCAACCATCAACTTCAAAGATACTACAGCTGGCTCCCGGACCCGATGTCCGAAGCAGCGGACGCATTTCTTCAGGACTGGCCCTCTCACGGGGCCTACGCCTTCCCTCCATTCTCTATGATTCCACGGGTACTGCGGTACACACGCACTCACAGGATATCGCTCCTGCTCATTACACCTCTCTGGCAGAGTCAACCGTGGTTCCCGGACCTCCTGGAGATGTCCTACGACCATCCCATTCGGCTTCCGACCGTTCCACTCCTCCTGTTGGGACCTCGAGGGGAACTCCACCCCCTCGTCCTGGAAGGACAACTGGAACTGGTGGCCTGGACGATTTCAGGGGCTCCTGGTCGGTCCACGGCCTATCGCAATCTACTAAAGACCTCCTGTGGGACTCATGGGCTCCTGGCACCAGGAGATGTTACATCTCCGCCTGGTCAGCCTGGAGTGATTGGTGCGTGGAAAGGGATTCCGATCCCTTTACTGCCTCTGTCACACTGATCCTCAACTATCTCACTCATTTTTTCTCGACGGGTCGATCATATAGATCCCTTAACGTGATCAGATCGGCTATTTCAGCAGCGCACATCCCAGTACAAGGCAGGCCAGTGGGTCAAGACCCGCTGGTATGTCGTCTACTGCGGGGTGCCAGACTTACAAGACCCCCAGCACCCAAATATTCCAGCCTCTGGCAAGTTAATGGGGTGCTGGATTTCCTTTGGGGCTGGCCGGACAACCTCTTTCTATCGCTGAAACAGCTCTCAGCCAAACTGGCCCTTTTGTTATGCCTCGTCTCTTTCCGACGGGTGTCAGACATTAGGGCGTTTGACGTGGACGGTTTCTTTCTCACCCCGGAGGGAGTCACCTTGTCCATATCAAGACGGACTAAATCGGATTCGTCCTCGGTGACTTACCCGTATTTTGAATCAGACCCCAAGCTATGCATGGTCAAGACACTAATGAGGTATATGGAAATCACAGCCACCCTTCGGCGTACCCCGACGGGTCAGCTACTGATTTCTTACGTAAGGCCTCACGGACCGGTGTCTACAACAACCCTGGCCAGATAGGTTCGCTGGCTTTTAAGGTTAGCAGAAGTCGAATCCGGCTTCGGAGCGCATTCGGTCAGAGGGGCGGCAGCATCCCAAGCCTTTTTGGCAGGCGCCTCCCTAACCGACATTATGCGTTGCGCAGACTGGACACGGGAGAGTACGTTTAGGATGTTTTACTTCCATCACTCCTCTCACGCTTCCTTCACACTGGTCAAGGCTAAGCTTTAAAAATGCAAATATGAAGCCTCCTGTCATGTGGTAAAATTGAAGATTATATTAGCTTTAGTGTACTAATAATCTTAATTTTAGTAATGACAGGAGGCGAATATTTCCCACCCGTTGGATCCCGCCCAGGTGAGTTTGTACTATACAGATTGTGTTCGGTGTTCAGGAAGACATACATGTTACGATTGTATTACCTGTTAGGAGTATACATGTTCAGTACCGTAGTTGTATTCTTGGTCATACTCCTTGCACTATATGGTGTTTCTCCTTATCACATGTCTTAGCTCGCAAGTTTATTTAAGTATTGATAGTTTCACAGTATAATATACACTGGGATGTCTTACAGGTTTTTGTAATATTTATGGTATGCGGACACGTTACCACCTCAGAAACCTTTCACCTTTTTCTTTTTCTTTCAGCGTGAACGTCTTCTCTACGGGACAAAGTCTCACCTTCCATACCGTTTGACCATGGAATTGCCGGAGTTGTGTTCTCTGCTACGCTTGTTGAAATGTTAATGGACTATGTTTATGTTGTTGTTGTTTTTTATTTTTCATTCGCTTCAAAGAAAGAGGAAGTGATGTCATAGACAGGGCCTTTTATGGGCACCATATCTTTTCTCTTATTGGTTGTTACTGTTTCTATGCTGCTGGAGTTTTCAGTAAAGAAAGATATGCAAATATTCGCCTCCTGTCATTACTAAAATTAAGATTATTAGTACACTAAAGCTAATATAATCTTCAATTAGGTTTTTAAACTTGTTAAATGACACCTTCATGTCACAACTTGTACAAGCACCAACTAGAATGGACGCTTGTCTGGACCTGGTTTTAACAAAAAACGTTGATCTTTTGACCAACATTCAAGTAGGTGAGCACTTGGGAAATAGTGATCACAATATAGTGTCCTTTGAAATAAACTAAAAAAAAACAAAAGCACATGGGGTATACTAAAACATATAATTTTAAAAAGGCCAATTTCAATAAGTTAAGGGAAGCTTTACAATATATTGACTGGAAACTCTTTAGTGAAAAAAACACTGAGGATAAATGGATCATCTTCCAACAAATATTAGAAAGGTACATTTCTCAGTATGTACCGTTGGGAAATAAATATAAAAGAAACAAAATAAAACCAATGTGGCTTAGTAGAGAAGTAAAACAAGAGATTAAAAATAAGAAAAGGGTATTTAAAGCATTTAAATCGGACAAATCAGTTGCATCTTATAAAAGATATAAGGAAGCAAATAATGCATGCAAAAAGGCAATTAGACTTGCTAAACTTCAAAATGAAATAATGATAGCTAAAGAGAGCAAAACCAACCCCAAAGCATTTTTTAAGTACATAAATTCTAAAAAACCCAAAAATGAAAGTGTAGGTACACTAAAAACTGAAACAGGGGTGTTAGTTAATGAAGACCAGGAAAAGGCAGGAATTTTAAATAACTATTTCTCCTCTGTATATATTAAGGAAGAACCCATGGCAATAGGTGTGCAAATGATTGCTACTAAAAACCTGAAGAATAATTGTAATTGGTTAACTCAAGACAAGGTGCTGCAGCAACTAAAGAAAGTTAATATAAACAAAGCTCCAGGGCCTGACGGTATCCATCCACGTGTACTTAAGCAAGTAAGTGTAGAAATAAGTGAACCTCTGTTTTTAATCTTTCAAGATTCTTTTCGTTCAGGAAGTGTTCCGGAGGATTGGAGGAAGGCAGATGTGGTTCCTATATTCAAAAAGGGTTCAAAATCCTTGCCTGGAAATTATAGACCTGTGAGCTTAACTTCTGTGGCTGGTAAAATATTTGAAAGGTTATTAAGGGATAATATTCAAGAATTCCTTGAGAAGAACATGGTTATCAGCAAAAATCAGCACGGTTTTATGAAGCACAGGTCATGTCAAACTAACTTGATTGCGTTCTACGAAGAAGTAAGTAGAAGTATAGATCAGGGTGTTGCCGTGGATGTGATCTATTTGGATTTTGCCAAGGCATTTGATACAGTTCCACACAATAGATTAGTGTTCAAACTCAAGGAAATCGGTCTAGATGAAAATGCTTGTTCTTGGGTAGAACATTGGCTTAAAAACAGAGTACAAAGAGTTGTCATTAATGGTAAATTTTCAAGCTGGACAGAGGTGGCAAGTGGTGTCCCTCAGGGGTCTGTTCTGGGACCCCTTCTATTTAACATGTTTATAAATGATCTTGAAGACCGCATTGAAAGTCATGTTTCAGTGTTTGCAGATGACACAAAACTTTGTAAAACAATACAATGTGAGCAAGATATTACTTTGCTGCAGAGGGATTTAGATAGACTGGGGGACTGGGCACTCAAATGGCAGATGAAATTTATTGTTGAAAAATGCAAAGTTATGCACTTCAGCGTAAAGAATACACAAGCAACGTATACCCTTAATAGAAGCGAATTAGGGATAACAACACACGAAAAGGACTTGGGAATTGTTATAGACAACAAACTATGCAACAATGTGCAATGTCAATCAGCAGTGGCCAAGGCCAGTAAGGTATTGTTATGCATGAAAAAGGGCATTCATTCTCGGGACGAGAATATAATTTTTCCTCTTTATAAATCACTGGTAAGACCCCATATTGAATATGATGTGCGATTTTGGGCACATGTTCTAAAGAAGGATATTATGTCACTAGAAAAAGTGCAGAGGCGGGCTACAAAATTAATAAAAGGAATGGAACATATCAGCTATGAAGAAAGGTTAACAAATTTAAACCTATTTAGTTTAGAAAAACATCACCTGAGAGGGGATATGATAACATTATACAAATATATTCGGGGCCAATACAAACCATTGTGTGGAAATCTATTCACAAACTGGACTTTACATAGGACACGAGGCCATGCGTTTAGACTGGAAGAAAGAAGATTTCGTCTAAGGCAAAGGAAAGGTTTTTTTACTGTAAGAACAATCAGGATGTGGAATTCTCTGCCTGAAGAAGTGGTTTTATCAGAGTCCATACAGATGTTCAAACGGCTACTAGATGCATACTTGCAAGAACAGAATATTCAAGGATATAATCTTTCAATGTAGGGTAATAACTGCTTGATCCAAGGATAAATCTGACTGCCATTCTGGGGTCAAGAAGGAATTTTTTTCCTAGCTTGTTGCAAAATTGTGCTTCAAACTGTTTTTTTTTGCCTTCTTTTGGATCAACAGCAAAAAAACAAATGTGAGGTAGGCTGAACTTGATGGACGCAAGTCTCTTTTCAGCTATGTAACTATGTAACTATGGATCATTGGTATTCTCGATTCAGGTGGTGTTTCCGGCCCCCCTACACTATCGGGCTCTCCAATGTCAGCACATTGTATGCAGATCTTGTCACTCTGGACAATGAAACAAGAGAAGAGATTCGTTGGTGGATCCACAATCTGCCTACCTGGAATTACAGGGCCATTTTCGGGACACGGCCGGACTTCATTATAGACTAGGATGCCAACCTTCACGGATGAGGCGCTCACTGCAAGGGTGTATCGATGGGTGCTTGGTGGTTGACGGACGAGGCACAACTTCACATCAATGCACTGGAGCTTCTGGCTGAATCTTTTGCGATTCTGAGTTTCTCAAAGGGTATGGCAAGTACTTGTATCGTCAATGTCTCAGCTGATCGTTATGTCAACCATTTGCTTTAGACCTCTTTGCGACCATGCTCAGTGCTCAACTGCCACTTTTCTTTAGTTGGCGTCTGGATATGGAAGCAGTGGAGGTGGATGCTTTCCTACAGGATTGGAGAAGGGATCTTCATTATCCTCCTTCAGATGATGCAACGGGTGACTGAACTGGTTCTGCTGTTTCCATTTTGGGAGACACAGTCTTGGTTCCCGCAACTGTTGGAGTTCAAGGTGGACTATCCTGGCTTCTTCCATTGTATTCGGACCTCCTCCATGACCCAGACAGTCGCTCCCATGCGTTGATCCTGGATGGGTCTCTGTCTCTTATGGTGTAGTGAATTTTGGGGAACCTGGGGAGATGCAGGAAGTTTTGGAGGCTACTCGACATCTCCTGGCAGACGCTTGGGCTCACGGAACAAGGAAATCCTATGGGCCTGCTTTGCGAGCTTAGGCTAGCTGGTGCTTAGCTAGAAATGTGCATCCTGTTTTGGCGCCTGCTCTTTCACTCAGGATGGGCTAGTATTTAACATTTACAGGCACACGACTATACTTAGGTCGGTGTAGTACTCAGTGTTCCCCTCTACTCCTGTGTTGTGTCCGGTGGCCTGTTTGAGGGAGTATAAAGATCATACCAATACGCATCATAAGGCTTTGGCGCCACATCTCTTTCTATCTCTTCATCCTCAGTTTCCTCCAGTCTTGAGTATGACCGTGGCACGTTAGTCAAATGAAATGCCTCTAAGATGTTATTGTTGGAGGGGGAGGGGGGGCGGTGTTTGGAGAATTTGATCACGGGAATCTGTTTCTCAAATTTTATTTTACCGATCTCACATGGTTTTTGAGCAGGCCGATCTCAGTCATTGAGCAGCTTGGAACATTTAATATAAACCTCAGTGACCTGCCATAAAATTACATGATTTTGCAATTTCATGATTTTCTAAAAAAACAGAGGCAAGTATTGTCCTGCCCTTGTGGTGTTTGTTTTGTATACCTCTGGGTTCTTCTTTTCCCTCCCATTTAATTTTGTTTTCTGTAGGTGATCTTCGGTACAGTATGTAGTAATATGTATTGGTTGTTTACTTGGTGTTTTTCTGTTATGTCATGTATCGATTGGTTAGTGCTTTTATGTGTTTATGGTGTTTACATTTCTGATTTAGGACCTTTTCCTTGTTGATAATCCAATGTTTGTATTGCTATCTTTTGCGCTGGGCTTATGTTCGTTTGTGTCTTTGCAGCGTGACTAAAATATGATCTCTGCTATGTCTCGTGTTCATCTTCATTTGGTGCAACTTAGGTTTGGGGCATCTCCTCTATCCTGGAGGCCTTGTTTTATGTTTCTCTGTCATTTGGTGGACTTGTTTGTATCACTTGTGCAGGATCATGTGTTCTGAACTGTTGTTAATTTGTTGGTCATTTGCTCATTTGTGTGTTCAGGGCCGGACTGGGAAGAAAATTCGGCCCGGGCATTTTTTAATTACAGCGGCCCACTAAAAAGGGGGCGGGGCCAGATAGGATGTGTTTTGTCATCACCAATGACAAGCACGCCCCATCACAAAGTGAGCATGTTGGTTCAATGCTCTTCCAGGGTACACCATGCGCAGAGCTCTGCTGAAGAGCCCTGGCATGAAAAAAATACCCTGTATTTGTTCTGCACAGCGCAAGCAAATTTAATAACATGCTTGCACTGTGTTTGCTTGAAATTTGTCTCTAGTGTCTCCATAGTTGGGATACCAGGAGACAAAAATGGAAAGTATATTGTGCAGTGTGTGTGAGGGTGCTCTGTGTGTGTGCGTGTGTGTGAGAGGGGTGCAGTGTGTGTTGAGTGATGGGTGCTGTGTTTGCGTGAGGGTGCTATGTGGGTAAGGGTGCTGTGTGTGTGATGGGTGCAGTGTGTGTGTGCTGTGTGTGATGGGTGCAGTGTGTGTGTGCTGTGTGTGAGTGGGTGCTGTGTTTGCATGAGGGTGCTATGTGCATGTGAGGAAGCTGTGTGTGAGGGTGCAGTGTATGCATGTGAGGAAGATGTGAGTGTCAGGAGTGCAGTGTGTGTGAGTGAGGGTGCTGTGAGTGTCAGGGGTGCAGTGTGTGTGTGATGTGCATGTCAGGGGTGCTGTGAGTGTCAGCGGTGCAGTGTGTGTGTGTGAGGGTGCTGTGAGTGTTAGGGGTGCATTTTGTGTGTGCTGTGAGTGTCAAACGTGTAGTGTGTGTGTGAGGATCTGTGAGTGTCAAGGGTGCAGTATGTGTCTGTAAGGGTGCTGTGAGTGTCAGGGGTGCAGTATGTGTGTGTGAGGGTGCTGAGAGTGTTAGGGGTGCATTTTGTGTGTGCTGTGAGTGTCAGGGGTGCAGTGTGTGTGTGTGAGGGTGCTGTGAGTGTCAGGGGTGCAGTGTGTGTGCTGTGAGTGTCAGGGTGCAGTGTGTGTGCTGTGCTTGTCAGGGGTGCAGTGTGTGTGTGTGTGGTCTGTGAGTGTCAGGGTGCAGTGTGTGTGCTGTGAGTGTGGGGTGCTGTGTGTGTGTGTGTGAGGGTGCTGTGGCGAGGGTGCAGTGTGTGTGCTGTGAGTGTCAGGGGGTGCAGTGTGTGTGTGTGAGGGTGCTGTGAGTGTCAGGGGTGCAGTGTGTGTGCTGTGAGGGTGCTGTGAGTGTCAGGAGTGCAGTGTGTGTGCTGTGAGTGTCAGGGGTGCAGTGTGTGTGCTGTGAGTGTTAGGGGTGCAGGGTATCTGTACGTGAGGCTGCTGTGACATGAGTGATTATTTCCCCCCTCCCTGCTTACCTTTAGCCTGGGAGGGGGGATCCTGCTGCTGGGGTTGCCATCCATCCCTGGTGGTCTTAGTGGTGAGTGAACTCTAGCCAGTTGGGCTAGAGTTCACTCTCGCGAGACCCGGAGCGTTGCCATGGCAACGCTCCGAATCTTGCGAGAGGAACCCGGCGGAGCTGTAAGTTAAAGCTCCTCCGGGTTCCTCTGCTGGCAGGCTGGCTCCCTCCCTCTCTCCCCAGGCGGCCGCAATATCCTGCATGTGGGCCGGTGAGGGAGATCTTTGATCTCCCCACCAGCCCGCTGTAGACTGCTGCAGGGCCGGCGCTCGGATAGTGCCGGCCCTGCAAAGACCGGCAGGGGAGATCCTGTGATCTCCCTGCCGGCCTCGGCCCACGGCCACCGCGGCCCACCGGGCATTTGCCCAGTGTGCCCGATGGCCAGTCCGGGCCTGTGTGTGTTGTTGCATCACCAAAGAAAGAGGAAGGCTATGGTTATACTGGGAACAGGATAGAAATTGGCTGGGGTCCCTGTCTGTACTGTTTTAAAAAAAAAAAATATATATATATATTTTTAATTTTTTTTTCTATTCTGTTTATTCTTTGCTGCTATTGATGGACAGTAAAGGAAGGGTTATGAAATATTCGCCTTCGTATTGTGGTGGAATCTCGGTAAAAATAAATTTAGTAGGCCGAGATTACCACGTGGCATGTGTACGTGCATATGCTGACGTATCGATCAGTTGGTTGCACGAGGCAAGATACGATCAGTAGTGTACGGAGCATGTGCAAGAATACAGGATGTAGTATTCCCCTCCTCCATTGTGCTGGACAAGCCATGCGGTCAAGCAGGAAGTTAATTCTTATTTGTAATGATTGGTCAAGGGAATGTGCGGGTGGAGCTTAATATGGGAGGAGTTATGTGCCTATATAGGGAGCCTGCACTATTGTTCAGGGCTCAGAACTTGCTGTATTTTTGGTGACATTAGTAGCTCTGAGTCCCGATCGGTGATCCAATAAAGAATCTCTTCCTTCCTGAAGAAACCTGTGTCCATCTCTCTGTGCTTTGCTTCCGTCAGTTTCTCCGGTATCATTTGGTGCATTGGCCGGGAAGCTCATCGTTCAACGGTAGCTGAGAGGCAGAGGCGTGAGACGGTCTATCTTTGCCTACGTTCTCTACGGCTGCACCCCTGAACTTCTGCGTGGACCTCCCTTCGTCTCGGCGCCACTGGTCTGTTGTCCAGGAGATCATCGGCCTCTACGTAAGAAGTGCTGGGGTGTCCCCGTCGATGAGTGTGAACTCAGGTTCAGGAACGAGGAGTTAAGACAACTGCTGTTTTAGACGGCAGACCCACTAGGGGTATACCGATTGTGCGGTAGGCCCAAAGGGGTTTAAATCTGTGTATGGAATCTGCCCCCTCTGTCGGAGGGAAGGAGCGAAGGCGCACCGCTCGATCGAACGCTCTTTAGTAAGACCGTTTGATCTGGTTAGTCAGGCGGGGTCCTGTGTAAATAGCCCTAGCCGGACACCGGTGTCTTGTCTAGACTAGCGTTCTAGGGTGTATATTACGTTCGCTAGGTCGGAGGGACCGGGAGACTAAGCGGCGCCTGTGTAAATTAGGTTCGCTAGCTCTCAACCTATCTTGGCTAAGTGGGAAGGCGTGTAAATTTGGAACCCACTAGACTTTTGATAGAGTAAATAGACTAGAAGGGCAATTTTGTAAATTCCGCCCTCTAGTTCGCTATATGTGGTGTTTGGGCAGTGTGGCTAACCAAAACAGGTGTATATAGTTTTAGGTAGTCCATTCAAGGTACTGGCCAATAGTTTAGTTGGGATTGTAAATGTGTTAAAGATTGTTAGTAAAGTGTATATCTTGTTAGATAGCGCGAGCTCAGCCGTCTAGCGAGAGTGTTAATAGTGTGTTGCTGTATCATAGTGCACGGTACCATAACTCTGTATATTTACTGACACTGTATATAAGTACTAATCACTGTCGTCTATTGCATGTTTAACACCGTAACCACTAATAATTGTATTGTGACCTTAAATTGTGCTTTGACCTATGCTAACCGTACTGTAACCGATACTAGTAAAAGACGATGTTACTGGGGTGTGTTATAAACGGGTAATTCATATATAGAGAATTATAGCGTGGGTGACTGTATAGTTTCGCCAAAGGGCATAATATTGATTATTTAGTGACTGGTGTAACAGCTGTGTGTGTACGGGAATTCCCTGAGTGATTATTGTGTTATTGTGTACGTTTCATTCGGTAACTGTACCACGTGGTGCTGTTGCCAGAGGAAACGGGTGTGACTGTTGAATAAGAACGCGTGCATAGTATTCGTTGTCAACGACGTTCCATTGATAAGTATGGGCGCGTCAGAGTCAACGATTTCGGATCCCTTAGGTTGTATGGTAAAGAATTTTAAAAGGGATTCAAAACATGTGATTTTGGGGTTAAAATGTCTCCTGTACGTTTGGTCACTTTGTGCACTAGGGAGTGGCCTACTTTGGTTGCGGCATAGCCGCCGCGTGGCAGTTTGGATCCAACCCTGGTACAGCGTGTACACGTGGCTGTATCAGGTAGGCCTGAACTTTACGGACAGTTTCCATACATTGATTGTTGGGGCAGGCCGTAAACGACTCGCCAAAATGGATCCGGATATGCCACGAGGAGCAATGTCGCCTCATGGTGGCCAGGACTTGTTTGTCCACTAGGACTGGTGTTAGGCCCATTTTGGACACGCCCCCTGAGTCCGAGATCCCTTTGCCGCC
>OW240912.1:201440437-201459174 GCA_933207985.1 Pelobates cultripes | reverse complement strand
CCCCCACCTAGCCTAACTGTGCCCCATGCTCCCTCACCTAGCCTAACTGTGCCCCCTGCCCCCGCTACCCCCACCTTGCCTAACTGTGCCTCCTGCCCCTCCACCTAGCCTAACTGTGCCCCTGCTCCCCCTGCTACCCACTGTGCCCTCTGCTCTCCCACTTACCCACTGCGCCCCAGCTACCTACTGTGCCCCTGCTCCCCAGCTACACACTGTGCTCCTGCTTCTCCACTTACCCACTGTGCCCCTTGCTTCCCCACCTACCACCACTGTGCCCTCTCTCCCCCAGCTACCTTCTGTGTCCCTCCTCCTCCACTTTCCCACTGTGCCCCTGCCCCCCCAGTTACCCATTGTGCCCCTGCTCTCCTACCTACTACTACACTACCCCTGCTCCCCCACTGTGCCCCCCTGTTCCCCCACCCACCACTACACTACCTCTGCTCCCCCACCTATCACCACTGTGCTATTGCTCCCCAACTTACCAATACACTACCCTTGCTCCTCCAGCTACCACCACTGTGCCACCTGGTCCCCCAGCTACCACCACTGTGCCCCCTGCTCCACCAGCTACCACCACTGTGCCCCCTGCCCCCCCATCTAGCCTAACTGTGCACCTTGACCCCACCTAGCCTAACTGGAGTTTATTTGGTGCAGCTCCTCCCCTCCTCTACTTTGAACAGAGCCAGAAGCACTTTGTCTGAGCTATGCTCTGCACCGCTGATGCTCTTAGACCCTGGGGCACACAGGGGCACTGCAAAATATTTTCTCGGTGCTATGATCAAATGATCATTGCACTGGAAACTGTGCCTCACTCTCTGAGATCTCGCTCTCCAGCCCGCTAGCAGTGTAATGCTGGCAGCCAGACAGGGAGGGAGGGGAAACCTGGGGGAGCTCTAACCTGCACCTCTGCTGGGTTCTCCTCTTGCAAGCTCGGAGCATTGCCCCTCAATACACACACACTGTATCCCTCACGGACACACTGTATCCCCCACACACACACACTACATCCTTCATAACCAAAACACAATGCACCCTCATACACACTATGCACCACTCACACACTTAACCACACACACATTGCACCCCTCACACACACACACACATACATTGCGCCCCACACACACACACACACACATACATTGCGCCCCTAACACACACACCTGCCCCTGTCCCCTACTACAGCCCTTATCCTGGCAGACCCCAGGTAAATTGTCAAACTGTTCTTAAACAGTTTGCCTACTTATCCTTGGAGGGCACTCCTGGCACCATAACCACTACAGCGTGCTGTAGTGGTTATTGTGCCTGGATTATTTATTTAAATAACCTACCTGTGCCCCTCCCGAGATTTGGTTCTGGATCTGCCCCTGACAGGGAAACATTTCTGCTAAACAGCGCTGCAGCACTGTACATGTATACAACCTAGAATTTTATTTGACTTGGGGTGCCTTGGAAAAAAATTAAATATTAAGGGCGCCTTGAACCTAAAAAGTTTGGGAGCCACTGGTCTTAGACAATGAACCAGCTCTGTGATTCAGGGCTTTGCTTTGACTAATCCAAAGTGAATTCAAAGAGAATTTCAAATTTAAAGCCAGAGTAGTTGAACTGAAAGCATAGTTGAGGATTTTTCCAGTTCGGAAATTTTCACCTTACATTTGAAATTAATTTTGACTTCACCTAAATCGCCTTGATTTAATAAGCTTTCAAAATGATTTGTAGAAAAATCATTTGAAAAGTTTTTCTAGCAGTATTGGAAAGTATATTAAATCAAGGTCTTAATGTAATAATTTTTCCTTAATGTACCCAGAATCTGATTTTGTCACTGTTCTATAAAAATATTACTAATAATAATTATATTTGTAAATATGCCCTTAAAATACACAATTTGCGCTGTTACATGTTATACATCAGCAAGGAAATAGTTACACAAAATTGTACATCATCTTGAAGTTAGAAGAACACTCCAAGCACCATGTTGACTCCTTATGTGGGTTCCATCATGTGCTGCTCTCCACCTCTCTGGATGGTGGAAGTGAGAGCTTTCGTTCGTTCCCCTGTCCTAAGCCCTGCATACTAGCTCATTGGCTGTTGTATGAGCTTATACCACCGTCAGGCTTAGCACAGCTAGACATCCGTCTCTCACTGAGCTGTAGTGGAGGCAGGGAGTGTTGCCTTGTAAAATCTGTTTTTGCTGGTAGTGGTTACGGTACATGGAATGTACCTATAAGCTCACTAATTAACAAAATATTATGTATCTGTGAATATTCTACCTTCTTTAGCTGTGTAGGTATCATTCAATATCAATCTTGCCAGTCCAAAATCTGCTATCTTGCAGCAAATAGATTCTGACACCAGGATATTAGCTGCTCGCAGGTCACGGTGGATATAATTTTTTCGTTCCAGGAATGCCATGCCTTCTGCAACCTTGGAGGGATGACAAAGGAGAGATATTTGATAAAAAAAAATAAGTACTTTTGTGATTAAAAAACAACAACAAAAAGAACATAAAAGTGAAGCAAAGTTATTAGTTAACAGAAAGGGAAGTCTCTCCAAACATCTGGACCTGTGGCGTTGCTGGTAGGGGGCCTAACCTAGAATGGAGCCTAAAGTGGGGTCCTGTAACACACTGGGTCTAATTTTGGTGCGCTTTCGTTATCAGCCCCAAGTGCAACGTAATATTGGGAGAGAAATTACACCTCCAAATCATTTTAATCTAGTGAGTGTAGATGGTGCACGGCTAATGCATAAAGTTTGGCTTTAATGCTACATGTGCAGAGTTAGTACAGCATGGTGTGGTTTTTAATGACCATGTGATAATCTTCAGTCTTCATCAACCCTTCCACTTCATTCACTGTGACCATTTCTGTCATCACTCTGGATTCCAAAGCCCATGATATATAAAAGCCCTGTGTTGCCCTTGCAGGGATTAGATGAACATATTGACCAACTGGAGTTCTCTCCTAACAAACCTAGCACAGCCCATGAAGGAGCATTTTGACTGTGTCGCTGCAATTTTCTGCTCAATTGGGTCTTCAATCTTTGAGTAATCAGTGTCCACTCAATGGATCATTCTACTGCACCACATCTTGTGCTTTGGAATTATGACAATATTATTCCATTCATTATTTTCAATTAATTATTTCCTCTTCCACCGAAATCACTGTTATTATTTATAAAGCACTAACTAATTCTGCAGCACTGTACATTGGATGGACTAACAGACATGTATTTGTAACCAGACAAACTGGACACACAGAAACAGAGGTTGTTGAGGGCCCTGCTCAAATGAGCTTACATTCTAAGGGGAGTGGGGAAAATGGCACCCTTTAGTCTCCAATTCTGCTTTTGCTTACCTGAGCAGACATGTCAATAAGTTTATAGATGGTTAGTCTGAGCCCTTCTGGGGTTTTCAAATAGTCCACCAGACAACCTGGATAGAAAATGTTGCATATTCATTGTCATTGAACAATTACTTTAGATAGAAACAATAAATCAAAGTGACAATAGGCACTAATTAAAGAGCTTCCAGCTTAACGTTAAGCCTGACTAGTCTGGTAACATGCCTGTCTATCCTTTCTTTCTGTGCCTTTGATAGGATTGCTGACTCATATCTTGCTAAGGGTCCTCTCATATCTTGACATTACGAAATGGATCTTGGGTATAAGGTAGCAAGTAGCATTGTTTCAGGTTAGGTTGCAGAAACAGGACCACATGTTAGATCAGATAGCCCAGGCTCTCCAAACTATTTTGACCTTCACTACTCCTCCTGCCAGGGAACCCTCTCCTCCTGTGGTCCCACAAGCAGTTGTACCCTCATTCTTTTTCCTCCCATGAAAGTATCAATAAAGGTCCCACCTTGAATCTTTCTAATTCTTCATCCTATAGTGGTGATCAACAAGGATCCAGAGGTTTTCTGAATCAGGTAACCATTAATTTAGAATTTTCCCTTCATTCCTTTCCTTTTGACTTTGAATGCCGCAAAACTGACATAAGGGCCTGGGCCCATGTAAATTTAGTAATCTCTGGTCCAGTGCCCTTTTATGGTTTCTGATAGCCATTTGCTACTGTTCCTGACATGGCATTGTCTATTGATTTTGACTTGTTCCTGTTCTGTTTCTAGTGTATCAGACCTGGCTACTTACTGACCACTAGTTACTGTCCTGCTAGACCCAGTTCTGTCGTTGATCCTGTTTTTGTCGATTGATTTTTATAATTATTATTTTTTTGTCTTCCTCCTGGTCTGAGTTAGGATAGATTATTTCTGATATTTCCAATTTCCAGCTTGGTGGTAAACCTGACTCTACCGCTTCCTGTGCCTGTGATAGGATTGCTAACGATCCTCTCTTATTCTGGAAAAACCTGTTACAGAATAAAGCAAGACACCTCATTTGCTCACCATTTTCCATGTACTCCGTGACTATGTATATAGGCTCTTGGGTTACTACAGCATGTAAACGGACCAGTCGAGAGTGCTGTAGTTGTTTCATCAGATTAGCTTCTTCAAGGAAATCCGCGGTGGACATGGAGCCTTCCTTTAAACTCTTTATTGCAACCTTGGTGTGTCCATTATAGTATCCTGCACCAAGGAAAATGTTAGAACAGT
Source organism: Pelobates cultripes (assembly GCA_933207985.1). NCBI lineage: Eukaryota > Metazoa > Chordata > Amphibia > Anura > Pelobatidae > Pelobates > Pelobates cultripes. The sequence continues at coordinate 201,454,574 of OW240912.1, read as the reverse complement.
TGGTGTTAGATGCAGCATACGTTATACAGTGTGTTTTACATGAAGTTTAATGGGTGTTTGATGTAGCTCTATACAGTGCAGTATGCATCTAGTAATATACATTATATAGTACGTTATGCACACAGCATTATACAGTATATTATACATTCAACAGTATCCATTATAGACTACATTATACAATTAGCATTTTACATTACACCATGGAACCCAGGAGGTGTTTTATTTTTACATTATGATCATGATCTATTAAAGGAACACTTAATTAAACCGAATCCTTGCTTCCTGAAATGTTTTAGGTTTTATTTCCTGTCCATGCAGGCTTATTTTGATTGTTGATTTCAAGCATATGACCAGGAGGGCTGCCTCTCTCACTATAGTTCAAAGTGGAAGTAAGTGCATCTCACAGAGACTGGTTTCAGTGTTTCTCTATGGACACTCCAGACCCTAAATCACTCTAGCTTGCTGAAGAGACCCAAGGGAGAGTGCGCTGCTTAACGGACAAGGGGATATGTATTAGTGTGGGAATGGATGAGCTGTGGTTGGCTTTCATGCCTGTGTGGGAGTGTTGGGATCCGGGCCAGCAAAAGTTTCCCTTCCTCACCCTCCCTTCTTTTAGGTCCTGGTTTATCGTTACAGCAGAGGGGTGGGGGGGAGGCGGGGGCAGGGGTGTCCTTGCCAAACATGTTGGGAGATGGCTTTACAGGTAGAATATCAAGGTGGATAATGTCTTCAACCTCCCCTGTCTCTTATGGTAAACCGCAAAGGTACCTGGTTGGACATGTCCCCACTGAACTAAAAGCCAGCTGGTGGGGAGCATTAAAGGAAAAGGGAATTTTGTTATGACAACGGGGGAGGTGAGAGCCTTTGGGGATGTGAGTTTGCTTGGCAAGGATGTTTGATTAAAGTTAAATATACTGTATGACTTTATGTGGATGTTATTTATTTGTTAATTTATTGATCGGTTGGTTGTATTTAAAGACTTATAATAAAGAAGAATGTGTTATACAGTATTTATACGTTTTTAAAAAATGCTGTGACCTGTTTTATCCAATATTGGTGTCTGTCTTTATTTAGGGGTTTAATGGTTGGTTATGGGAAGGCTTATCTCATCCAGTGCCCACTACGTACATACATGCTTTATGTGTCAAGCAGGCGTAACTACAAACCACGGGGTCCTGGTGCGAAAATTGCCCTGGGGCCCCCCTCTACATCTATTTCCCTCCTCTAATAAGTCCACCCCACTCCCCACACACACGCGCAGATAAACAGATACACATGCAGACACACACATAGACACACATACAGACACATACATACACACACACACACACATACATATAGAGACACCCACAAACAGACACTAACACACACACATGCAAAATGTTTAAGTCACCCTCCTGTTTCCTACCTTTAAGGTACAGGAGGGTGACTTTCCCTGGGGTCCAGTGGCTCAGGCTGATGGGAGTCAGAGTTCCCACTCTGACTCCATCCTCTCCTTCCTCCTCCTGCACAGGTCTTTATGATTGCTGGGAGGAAGTGACCGGGGCAATCACTTCCTCCCAGAGTCTGACGTCATGACAGGGGCCGGGTCGCACTGTTAAAGCGCTGCAGCGCTGACCAGGCACCCTGGATATTCATTGCCTGAACGCGCAGCCCCGGCTATTATATCGCGCGGGGGCAGGGTTGCTTTACATAGCTAGCAAGCACCCGGGTCGCTGGGGTCCACAAGACGGCTGGGCCCCCTGGAGTGACAGGCTCGGTTGCAGCTGCAACCTTTACGACCACGGTACTCCAGCCACTGGTCTCAAGAGTGTGTCCTCTTTTACATTTTACAAAAAATGCAGATTTCAATAAGAATTGGCAGTTTTATATATTAACCCTTTAACCTTTCCTGGTAAGTTTTATCCCGCAATCCATGAACCAGATAGAAACTCTTTCAAACATAGACCCAGTCCTGCTACTTCATGACAGCCAACTGCCCAGAGCACCTGCCTTGCAAAGACTTCTCATTGAGCTGTATTGGGAAGTACGTGATTGGACAGCCACAGAATGTATGGGATGTGGAAGATGTGGAGGGTTTACAAACTCTCAAGAGATTTGCAGATTTTTAAAGTTTCTTTATTTTTTTTTTAACATAAATTCATTAAAAGAAAATGCAGACATGTTTTCACTAAGTATATCTACTAAACATTGATTTAAAATAATAATAATTTGCTATTATTTAGGCAGTGGAGTGTACCTTTAAGAAGCACTGGCATTCCCCCCCCCCCCAAAGTTATGGATTTGCAGATTGAAGACTTTTAAACTCCTACCCTTCTGTCTTATGAGAAAGAAAATTTCTCAAGAGATATACTGGTGAAGGCTTGGTAGTGAGAAATTAGTGAGATAAATTTTGGAGAACCTAATATGGAAATGTTCCTATGTCTGAAATATGGGAATTGCAACTCCCATATCAACGATTTCACACAAGTATTGGTAGGTCATTCCAAGTCAGACAAAGGTATAATTGCAAGTCTACTTGGGTAATTTATATTCTTAAATGCCCATGTGACTGACTGGCTTTACAGGTGTCAATCTGCTAAAAAGTTGAGCGACAGAATTAACTAACATCTTCATAGATAGTAAGCTTCTTTGAGCTCTGTTATATTCTGCATGTAAATTACTTGTCAATATCCTCATCAAGTTTGTTTTCCCAGGCACTATAGCTTTCCTTTAACATGCAAATAGAGTGTAGGTGACTTGGGGTAAAGTGACATTTTATAAATTATGTGTGTCTGCCTACTTTGTAAAGAGCGGGGAAGGCATAGGGAGGGAGTGATGACAATATGATGTAGATTAATAAATAAACTTTACAGGGACTATTCAGTGTTAGTGTTTATTTGAAATGCTGTTTTTAAATGAACAGGGTTATTTACTAAAGTGAAAATTTAATGTGAATTTAAAATATAGATGCCAATTTAATCTTTAATTTAATATTAAATAATTTTTAAGGTTTATCCTAAAATGTTGAATTTTTTTAAAAGCTTTTTTTTGTTTCAATTATTTTCTAAATAATTTCAAAATTAGGTGTTTTTTTATTTTTCAAAGGTCTGTTAATGAAATGTCACTCTGTATGCTAGTGTGATACTAATAAAGTGAACCTGTGTATTGTACTTGGACTATTGGACCATAGTTATAAACTAGGGGTAGACTGTGTAGACCATTGAATCCAAGCACCAGGTGTGGTGTAAACCTTTGCAGTTCACCAGGAAGTACCCCAGTGGGCCAATCCAGACCTGGAGAGCACAGGCCACCATTTCATGCAACAATCAGTGCCAGCAAAGGCTACACCTGCAGAATTATGCAACCAAACACCCCAACACACCTCCTGCTATTTAATTTTCAGAACAATAGTTTGAGGCTGTAGCCTAAAACTCCTTTTCAACCCCTCCATGGTAGTGACGAGGGGATAATTTCCTCCTGTCCCCTTGCAAGCCCTCCCATGTACACTGTATGATTAAAATTTTTATTCATTACACTTATGGTATGGTAATATACAATAATATTTACTGTGAACTTTTACTTTCAGGATTGTATTTGTTCATGATTTTTAATACTATATGTACTTATCCCCTATGTTTAACAAATATTTTTGTAATCTGTGAAAAATAAAAATAAATGTAGAAATCCTGACCTCTTATCCTGCAACTGGGCACCTCCATCTTGGCTCCCTGTCAGTCATTGTTACAAATTGTGTACTCTGTACCTGACAGTCATCTTAGAGAAAGTGTACAGAGAAGAGGAGCAATGAAACAATGTTTCTATCTCTTTCTCAGATGCACTATTAGTCCTTGCTTTGCCTTGTGTCATCTGGATTATGAAGTAATTTTCTAAAGGTTTTACATAACTTTAAAGGACCACTATAGTGCCAGGAAAACATACTTGTTTGCCTGGCACTATAGTGCCCTGAGGGTGCCCCCACCCTCAGGGACCCCCTCCCGCCCGGCTCTGGAAGGGGGAAAGGGGTAAAAACTTACCTTTTTCCAGCGCTGGGCGGAGAGCTCTCTGCCTTCTCTCCTCCTCCGATCCTCCTCCTGGGCTGAATGCGCACGCGCGGCAAGAGCTGCGCGCGCATTCAGCCCGTGAAAATCACAGTGAGAAGCACGCAAGCGCCTCTAGTGGCTATCAATGAGACAGCCACTAGAGGAAATAGGGGGAAGGCTTAACCCATTCATAAACATAGCAGTTTCTCTGAAACTGCTATGTTTATGAAAAAATGGGTTAACCCTAGAAGGACCTGGCACCCAGACCACTTCATTAAGCTGAAGTGGTCTGGGTGCCTAGAGTGGTCCTTTAAGAGAAAATGCAGCATCTCATGAAAAAGGTAACATAGGCTATGGGCGATATTTAAAGGTACACTGCAGGCACCCAGAGCACTTCAGCTCATTGAAGTGGTCTGGGTACTGTGTCCCTTTTGCACCTAGTGCTGCAATATTTACAGCCACTAGAGGGCTTCTGGAATCCAAACTGACTTTTGGTCTGTTATCTGATGCTGGACGTCCTCATGCTCTGCACGAGGACCTCCACCGTCAGATTTTCCCCATAGGAAGGCATTGAATAATAATGGGGCGGTCTAGTGCAAAGCTTTGTTTTCCTGGCACTATAAGATCCCTTTAATGTTTTATTCCATGGTGTAAGATCCAGAGAAGTGTCAGTTCCCTTTTAACATATTGCCTCACTCTATAAATCTATGGTGCCTAGTTAACGTCGGTCACGTTAAGAGGGATGCTAGTGCAAGGAGTTCTCTGTTGCCATTCTCCAGATAAGAGTCAATTATTTTTTTTTCACATTTTCTGAAACATACCTGGGTCTCCAGGAGTCTGCGGTGCAGCTCTTTATTCAGATATAGTTAAAATAGAAATTCCTACTTCAGTATTAGATATATCAAGTTAGACCCCATTCGGATTGCATTCATTGGCTGACAGCATCAGGTAATGCCTTCAGCCAATGAATGATCCAGTACAGGTGTAGGCAACCTTCAGACTACCTTTGACTAAATCTCCCCTGATGATTTGCCAGCATTATAGCTGTAAGGGCATTATGGGAGATGTAGACCACAGCATCTTGAGTGCTGAAGGTTGCGTACCACTGCTCTAGAAAGTAAATGTTAAACTGTTTGAAAATGGTTTGACTCGTACCTAAAAACTCCTGTCACTATTATTAATACAGCATGCTGTACTGGTTATATTGCTTACACCGTCCCTTTAAAGTCAAATTCCACGCCCTTACCTTCACTAACAAAGACTTTAATAACTATACCTCAACCTACATATTGACTCTAAGAAATGCTATAGAGGAAGATGAATGGAAAATTATGTGAAATGTCATATACATAATGTGTAAGACATATGGGACAGAGAATGACATATAGCGTGAAAAGATGGATAGTGATACATTTAAAACATATTTACAGGCTACTGGGTGGGGATGCCAAAAAAATTAAGCCTTCTTGGAATAACATTTTTGACTGGTTGTGGAATCATACTGTGTTTAGATTTGAGGAAAAAGCTAACAAGTCACTATGTAAGTTTTCCATTCTATTGTTTTGTTTAAAATGAAAAAAATTAAGAAAGAATGTAATTAAAAATAATATATATATTTACAGGTCAAGGTGCGAAAACATTAAGTAGTATTAAAAATTCTTCTCTATAAAATATATCATGTATATCTCACTCAGTGTGAATTGTCAGGAATTTAAAGTGTATACAAAGCACTTTGGTATTTAAAGGGTTACTCCAAGCATATGAAGTGGCTATGGTGCCTAGAGTCTGTATGTGCAGCAGCAGCCAAAAACAAAACACTGCACATACAGAGATGAACCCCATTGTTGACATAGGTGTAACTCCACCTCCTGCAGCATCATTGTACTCGTGTTAGGCTGGCTAATGTCAATACTGTACATATTTCCAAGCACAGACGCTCATTCATAGGCTGAGAACAGTCAGCTGATGTTCTCAGCCAAAGAATGAGCTGCAGAATCGACAACCACCTTCTGAAGCTCTGCAAAAGATGTCATAAACCTGCCTACAAAGGAGACAGTTAAACTGGGGATCCGATGCAAAATGATAAGTCTGTAGGTGTGACAAAATAATTTTAACATATTCAGGGTCCTCTGTTGTTTATGTACTAGTATATGTTTTTGTATTGTCTGTTTCATTGTACAGTGCTACAGAATATACTGTTGATATATAAGGTGGGGTGGGGGGGGGAGGTATCGAATTATCTACGTAAAAGTTTGTTCCCAATACGTTTATATAGTTTCATGTGCCCAATATTGCATATTTCAATCTCTCGCAGTGGTGGCATAACTGCAGGGCCGGATTTACATAGGGGCTGATGGAGGTGCAGCTCCAGGCCCATGGAATAGGCCCATTTAACACACTACTTTTTTTAACACACTACTCTTAGATTTGTCACATGACTGGTATTTTAAGGCACAGCCGGTATTTGAGGCTGCCTGGCTGTGACGGTATTGCAGTAATACCATCAGTACAAATGCAAATATTTTTTTCAGTATAAACGTATAACAGCACCGGCCAGTAGTGGTCACTGTGTATGGAAAGAGGCAGGTATAGGAAGTTACAGCACAGAGAGTCAAGACAGCAGCTCCCAGCCTGCAGACTACAGCTCAGGTATGTGAAGGATGGGGGATAGGCAGCAGGGAGACATGGGGACAATGAGACACTAGGGGACACATAGGGACACTGAGACACTAGGGGACACTGGGAGACGTGGGGACACTGAGACACATGGGCACGCTGTGAGACATAGGGAGACACATTGGGACACAGATACACTAGGGACACAGTGTCTCGTCTCTCCGTGTCCCCATGTCTCCCAGCCAGTGTCCCTAGTGTCTCAGTGTCCCCATGGCTCCCAGTGTCCCCTAGTCTCCCAGTGTCAGTGACCCCATGTCTCTCAGTGTCCCCATGTCTCAGAGTGTCCCCAAATGTCTGTGTCCCATGTCTCCCAGTGTCCCCATGTCTCCCAGTGCCCTCATGTCTCCCAGTGTCTGTGTCCCAGTGTCTCTGTGTCCCCATGTCTCCCAGTGTCCTCATGTGTATGTCCACAAGTGCCCCATGTCTTCCAGTGTCCCCAAGTGTCTGTGTTCCCATGCCTCCCAGTGTCCCCTAGTCTCCAAGTATCTGTGTTCCCATGTTTCTGTGTCTCTAGTGTCTTAGTTTCCCCAAATGTCTGTGTCCCCTTGTCTCTGTGTCCCCATTTCTCCCAGTGTCCCCAAATGTCTCAGTGTCCCCATGTCTGTATCCACAAGTGCCCCCAAGTGTCTCAGTGCCCCCATGTGTCTCAGTGCCCCTGTGTGCCTCAGTGCCCCGTGTCTCTCAGTGTTCCGATGCCTCTCAGTGTCCCCTAGTATCCTAGTGACACGGGACACACTGAGACATGGGGACACTGAGAGAAATGGGGACACAGACACTGGGAGACTAGAGGACTGGGGGACACTGACACTGTGATACATAGGGACACTGATGCCAGGCTGACCTTCCAATTCTTTGGACAGACATGCCCCCTTTTTGGGCATGTTCGCCCCTTTTGGCAGTTCTGGTCACGTGATTCGCGTCAGTGGCCCACCCTTTTACCTCACCCATTGACTTCCTGCTTCACTGGACACTGCTGTTAGTGGGTATGAATTTACTTCAAAGATGAAAGCATAAATTAGATAAAGAGATTAGCATAGAGTATGTGTTTTCTTATAGCTGCATCATTTGAGTTTCCCTCCAACATCAACTCCATCAGATACAAGACGCTTGGGAGGTATGACTGTTTTATTGTTTTTGGTCGAAAAGATTCTGTAATTAGGCCCATCATAATTGTCAGCACCAGGCCCACTGGGCTCTTAATCTGGCCCTGCGTAACTGAGTATCCTGATTCAGTATCTATAATAACGTTAAAGCTTCCAACATTTTTAATCAACGTATACAGATGGACATCTAATATTTAATGTTTGAGTAGTTGATGATACTGATCATTTTACCAGTTTCTTTATTTCTTTAGCACATTTATTTTCTCTTGTTCTTTTGCTGTCAGTGGTTTTACCACAAAGCTACATAATAAATATGGTAAACAGGTCTTATGTAAACCACAGCGGCCTACTTCCTGTTAACTGCAGTAAATTCGGTAATATGTGGGTAAGTAGGGTGTGTGTGAAGACACTTTTTAACTTATTCTAGACATCAAATGGTGAGATAATTTAAGTGTGTATATTTAAATCTTAATACAATTATGTCATGCTCATAATGCCACAGTAAATAATGCTATTACTGCATATATCACCCACTAATGGAAAATGCCAGTTGCACATTGCTGAAAGTGATGGTTATATCCATATATGGAAAACAGAGAAAACACTGACAACATAAGAAGGCCAAACTGGCTCCTGTGTCACCAAATGCCACCCAGAGGTCTATCAAAAATATCTGTGAATCTTTCAATATTCTCTCCCTTTTCCCTTTGACGATAGCTGTAAAAATGGCAAATTAACTAAAAATAAAACACAAAATAAATAAATTCAAATGAAATTAACATACTCATTGCTGTACAACCCCAACCAGTTTTACTCATTAGATCCAATGAGTGGAACGACTCATTGACATGATAGCAGGCATTTCATGGCTGCTGTCTGGTTTTTTCAAAGCCCCAGTAGCAATTTTTTGAACAGGTCTGTGAATAGTATTTTCTGCATGCCTTTATAGTCTTAGGACGTAGAAGCACAGATGGCATGCAACAGTCAAGCATTCACCCATAGTACACAACTTGGTCAGATTGTGGATGGACAGGGATATATCGAAACTTTCTTTCTTTACTGTCTGAAAGTAAAGGGACTGCTTTATAGTTGTTGCAATTTTAGCAACGTGGTGCAGTTTTAAGCAGTACAAAGCAACACCCTTGTAACATAACCTGTGCAATATGCATATATGGTCAGGCTCAAACTTCTAATTGCGCACTAGCCATTAGAGAGCAAGAATTCAGCAGAATTTCATGCCTGGTAAATGTGCCATGGACGTTCCAGACCTGCAGTTGCGAGTAGCTATTAAGCCTGTCGAGTAATGTAGGTCTTGACTTTATGAGCCTTGTGTTGTTATTGGGCTTAGAGTGACACTTTAAGGGCACATTTGTCCTTTGTCTGAGCATAAGTTAGCTAGTCTTCCCACTCACAGATAAAGGTATATATTTCAGTCTAAGATACCAGCCACGGTAGCCACCCTAAAATGGTGTAAGGTGAAAGAGGAAGTCGGCTCTGGGCCTTTAGATAAAGTAAGGTTTTTGAAGGTTTAAAGCTTTATATCCTGAAGGCAGTGGCAAAACTATAGTAGAGAGGGCTCTGGTGCAACAGTTTTTTTGGGCCTCCCTATCACAAGGATGGAAAAATAGAAAGATCCCTGTCTATCTTACAACTCTCACAATACCATTTGCTCATCTTTGCAATGATCATACTTAGCAATGATCAGTGTTTGTATGTTTGGATGTAAACGTGTTTTGTTTTTTTAGAGTATGTGTGTGTAAATGTAGGGGTGTATTTGTGTGTACTGTTGTGTGTTTTTAGGTACTGTTGCCATTTGTAAGCAGTGGTTTACTTGTGTGTAGTGTTTGCCTTTGGATGTAGGGGTGTATGTAGTGTTGACATTTGAATGCAGGGGTGTAGTGTTGGAGTTTGAATGTTCAGATGTATACACATATACATTCCCACACACACATTGATACACATACATACAGATATACAGACACACACTGACACACTTGCAGATAGACAGACACACAAATACACACACTGCATATACGCTGACACACATATAGATACAAACACACACTAACAAACATACAAATACACATACACACACTAATATACATGCACACTAATACCCATACAAATACACACTGACACACATGCAGATACAAAGACCAGGGACGTATTTGCCACGAGGCAAACAAGGCATTTGCCTTGGGCGGCACATTCCAGGCGGCAGCAAAAAACTCCGCCCCAAATGCCCAGGCAAATACCTTGTTAGCCTGGCGGCATTCGGCTAACTAAAAATCCAGGCGTGCACGGCGCCGGCGAGGGAGCACTGATGAGTGAGCAGAGTTATGCCAGGAGCCGGACTATGATGTCAAAGGTAGGGAGGCTGTGTGGATTTAAACTAAAATAGAAAAAGTTATCTTTATTAATTAATGGTGGGGGTTGTGTGTCTGAGTGTATGTCAGTGTGTGTCTGAGTGATTGTGTGTGTCTGAGTGATTGTATATGTCTTGCTGTCAGTGTGTGTCTTTGTGATTGTGTGTTTCTGGCTGTCAGTGTGTATCTGAGTGACTGTGTATGTCTGTCACTGTGTGGCTGTCTGTCAGTGATTGTGTGTGTCTGGCTGTCAGTGTCTGGCTGTCAGTGTTTGTCTGAGTAATAATTGTGTGTGTCTGGCTGTCAGTGTTTGTGTGATTGTGTGTGTATGTCTGTCAGTGTGTATCTGAGTGATTGTGTGTATGTCTGTCACGGTGTGGCTGTCTGTCAGCGAGTGAGTGTGTGTGTCTGTCAGTGAATGTGTTTGTATCTGAGTGATTGTGTAAGTGAGGTTGCCTGTGTGTCTGAGTGATTGTGTGTGTGTGTCTGTCTGTCAGTGTGTCTGTGAGTGAGTGTCTGCCAGTCAACGTGTGAGTGTCTGTCAGTGAATGTCAGTGAATGTGTGTCTGCGTCATTGTGTGTATGTCAGTGATTGCTTGTGTCAAATCAGTGTGTGTATGTCAGTGTATCTGAGTGTGTGTCTGTCAGTCAAAGTGTGTGTTAGTCGTTTAACAGGAAGAGGTGTGGCATTGACCGGAAGGGATGGGGCAAATGTAAATTAGGGGGTGCCCAAGTTCCGTCATGCCTAGGGCAGCACAGATACTAAATACATCACTGACAAAGACACACACACAATGAAAACACATGCAGATGAACAGACACATAAAATGACACTCATAGAGATATAAAGACATATTTCAGCCACCCAACTACTTCCATACCTTTCTGGTGCAGAAGGGTGGTAACTCTGGGGTCCAGTGGTATCTTGCTTTGTGTGAAAGGAGTCTTAGCCAGACAATCCCTCCTCTGGTCCTGGCTCTCAGGCTCCCTCCTCTCTGGCCCTCCCCTCCCTCCTGCAGAGCTCATTGGTTAGCTGGGAGAAAGTGCATTGTACTCACTTCCTCCCTGACCGGGCACCTGATCAATGATGGCCATGTGGTGGCCCTAAGTGCATAGGCCTCCTGATGGACTCCTGAGCTTGCGGGCCACGGTGCAGTTGTATCTCAAATTTAATTTAAATCATAAAGCCGTGGAATATAAGTTGATAAAAGGGATGTTGAGATCTAGAACAGTCGTGCAGCTATAATCTACCCTTAACAGAATGACAGCACTAATTTATGTATATGTACCCTTTGCCAACCCAAAACAATATGATACATTGTTCTGTATTGCACTGTGAATTGTTCTTTGTTAACCAAAGAGTATTCACATATAGTGTGGATTTATGCAGTGTGTATATATAAAATTATCTACATTTCTAAACAAAGAGGTGGAGAGCAGATGTGACCATTACAGAGAAAAATAGGCTCAAATTTGTGATCCATAAAGCCACAATCTAGTACGATTTCTTTACACAGTCTAAAGAAAAAGACCACTTACCCATCCACACCTCTCCAAACTGACCAGCTCCAAGCTTCTTACTCAGCTGCAGTCTGCTGCGTGGAATTTCCCATTCATCGGCCCACCAGGGTTTCTGTGGACGCTGGGTTTGGCATGGCTGCTTCAAGAGAGTGCAGAGGCCATCCATCTTATCTGTGAAAGAGCCAATACATGTTCTCAGTTTTTACTTTAAAGTTGTTAGAATGATTTGCAGCATACACATCATCTAGTATCCTCTATGCGTTCTTCTCCTTAAAAATGACTGTAAAATATGGCTCCATTTTGCTGTCTATAACATGTTAGTGCTTAAATCTCTAAGAGTACTATCCATTGACATGTACCCTACTCTTCCATTTACTGTAGAGAAGAGGATTCCATATAACCCCTTGCCTAGTGGACAACTACAAAGCTACAGTAACCCTGTTACAGTGATCCTCAGAGGGTCACTTTGATCACCTTTTGACAATTTCAGTGGTATTAATTTATTCATCAAATGTTTGTTAAACGAGTGTGGTTTCTATTATTCACATTTTGGTGGTGTACGCTGGTATTTATTCTCACGCAAAATTCTATTTTGCAGGTTATTGCCTCAATTCTAATAGGATTTTACATTTACACTTTTTACTACGTATAAATAAAGGCATATTTACTTTATATACTTTACCTTTTTGTTAATGATCTTATATGTTTTGATTAATAGACCTACTAGATTCTGCAGACATAATCTTTGTTTACCCAAAAAAATAGTGTCCCATATTTACTTGAGTAATGTTGAACCAATTCATGTAGGCTGTTGAAAGTTATCCGTGGAGATACATAGAATCCTCCATTATCCAAATTACGAATCTTATAATGTTTCACAACCTCTCCCTGATTCTGATCCAGATCCCTTACTGAGAGTGAGTAGGATCCTAAGAAGAATAAAATAGAGAAGACATTAAGATAACAGTAAATGTAAGAAAGGAAAGAGATGGTGGAGTTAAACAATATGGGAATAAGAGGTAAAGTCCAGAGTAGTTTACAAATGATTCCATGGTCAAGGAAGATATCATCATTTTATTTTAAGTACCATTGTTCTACTCAATGTTCTACCTTTGTTTGTCTCACTCTCTCGGACAAGGAAAGAGCCTTGTTGGTTTCCTGGGGCTAGAAGCTGACGCTCTGCATCTTTACGACCTAAATCTTTAAAGAACCATCTGAAGATGAAAAACATGACTATATTAGGTTAAATAATATTTGGTGGCATTACAGACTGGCAGAAAAAAAATCTAAAATATCTTCCATTATTAATTCCGTAATGCGAATATGATAGAGAAAAAAACTCAGTCTAGTTAAAGCATTTAAAATGAAATTACATTTAATTTTTTATTTATTTATTTTTGGTTTTAAAAATAAAATCTGGGTAATTTTTTTCCAAATTTAAGTAAAACCAATAAATACGGAGTATCGTGCAAAAGTGTCTTTAAACATCGCACTTCCAGATGTGACCCACATGCCCACCTGCTTCTGCATATTCTGGTATGCTCATTCTAATGTGTGGGCGTGGAACAAAGTTGTGGCACAGAATTGTGAGTATTTTGCATATATATATATAGACAAAATGGAACAGATAGTAAAATGCATAATAACAGTATTTTTTTTATATGAGTATAACAGTGCTCATGTAATATAATAAAGAAAAAATAAAAAAAAGACATAAGCATATGCACTGGCTGCAATTTCAAACTATATATTAACCACAGAGAAACCTTTTAGAGAAAGATTGGTGCACAATTTGAGTATCATATAAACACTAAGTGAGGGCCTAATACAGAGCCAGCAATCCCATGGATAGAAGACATACAGTCAAAGCCCAGGCTGGATTAGGGGCAGCGTTCTCTCACAAGGACTCTAACTGCATATTTTAGCATAAAGTAAAAAGTATGAGCCACTACTTTTGAAACCCAGCTGGAAGCTGTCAGTTAACAACTTCAAGGTAAGTGGATCAATAATTGCTGACATGCTGTGTGTACCAGGCGATATACACAGTTAGGCGTTATTTGACTATAAAACAAATACTTACGATTCCTTTTCTAATCCATTTACTCCTGCCACAAAGTTATATGGAATAAGTCCCACTTGTCCTGTACGAAGTGACTTAGCTTTCCACCATTCTCCAAACCTAAAGAGGTGAGATAATGTATCTTAAAGTTTTAATGATTTAAAGAGAGTAAGTGTCTGCACTTTTAACCTTAGATGTACTTACATGTCCATTCACCAATAGCCATGTTAAATGAGATATGCAACAAAATGAAAACTGCTGATAAATGTCCATAGTAAATGTACACTTAATATCACTATGTAAAAATAACTACTATGAATAATAATCAGAACAAAAGTTATAAGAAAAATAATAATAGCAAAAAATATCTCAAATAATCTATAGAACTGA
>OW240912.1:201420754-201434216 GCA_933207985.1 Pelobates cultripes | reverse complement strand
AGAACACAGGGAGGAGGGGGAGAGTACGGGTGAGGATAAGGGGAGATGAGGAGAACAGGGGGACTGAGAAGAACACAGGGAGGAGAGGGAGTAAGAAGAACACAGGGAGGAGGTGAGGAGAAGGGGAGATGAGAACACAGGGATGGGGGAGGTGAGAAGAACACAGGTGGGGGGGTGAGTGAGAAGAACACAGGGGGGTGAGGAGAACACATGGAGGGGGGGAGTGAGAAGAACACAGAGAGGGTGGAGGGGGGAATGAGAAGAGCACAGGGAGGGTGGGTGAGTGTGAGAAGAGACCGCTAGGGGAGGGTGGGGGAGAGCTCTAAGGGACAGAACGGACAGCTCTATAGGACAGGGGGCAAGACAGGGAGCTCTTTCACACTACACGCATATGCACACACAATGCATCCCTATACATACACAGAAACACACAATGCATCCCCACACACACAGAAACACAACATGCTTCCCTTACACACAGAGAAACGGATAATGCATCCATTACACACACACAATGCAACCCTTACACACAAAGACAATGCATCCTTTGCACACATACATAGAAACACACAATGCAAACCCTTACACACACATGAAAACACACACACACTGCTTTTCTTACATACACACAGAAACACAATGCATCTCTTACACACACTCAATGCACACACATACAGACACACACCTTGCAACCCTTACGCATACAAACACAGATTCACACAATGCATCCCTTACACACAACCAGAAACACACAATACATCCCTTACACACAAATACACACTGCTTCCACTACACACAAACACACTGCATCACCTACACAAACTCGTATCCCTATACACTACATACCATAAGCACACATATTATATCCTCTACAATAACACATAGCACATCCCCTACACACTCCACTCCCTGTGAGCGAATTCATGGGTGGGTGGAACATATAAGTGGACTTATGAGTGGGCCTTATGGGCATACTCACCGTCAGGCCCTGGGGCTCAGACCATGAGCTGTGTAAGGGCCCCCAAAAAATGGAGCTGCTTCCAATTCTCCCAGAACATTGAATTTTGTGACCACAGTTGCAAACAGCCTCCAGAGATCCTGTTCTACACCAGACCAGTGGAGCCAAACTGCAGTCCATCATCATCCTCATCTGGTTGTAAGTAGGCAATCTAGTATGATATTAGTGACACTAATCTATAATTTACCTCACATTAAAGGGACACTATAGTCCCCAGAACCATTTCAGCTTAATGAAGGCTGCAGGCTTTTTAATGTATGCAGCACTGGTGTTAGTTCATATGGCAGATCATATGGGTGGAGCATTGTGATGTCACATGGGGGCGGCAAATTTTTCTTTTGCCTAGGGCGGCAAAAATCCTTGCACCGGCTCTGATCCTGGGCAGGTGCACCAGTCTACTGGTGACCCACATGAGGGGAGTGGACTGATTGCACTGCACTCTCCTCCTGCCCAGACCCGTCTTTACCACAGTGCAAGTGCCCTCTGCCCCTAATTTACAGTAGCTTACACTCACAGCAAGCAGTGCCTGGAGCCCTTTGCAGAGACGGGAACAAAGAGGTTCTGCGGCAGCTGGCCGTCCTGCAAGCATTACATTAAACAGCTGTTCCCCATGCAGCCACAGGTGGCGCTGTGCTGGGAGAATGTGATTACTCTTCACTTCCTCCCAGCCTACAGAGCAGCGCATGGGGGAGAGAGAGGAGGAGGCATGATTTAATCTTACAACAAATCCACTAAGCAAATCTTTATAAATTTGGGGGGATCAGCTCTGTAAACAGTTTCTTAGTGTTTACTCTGATGTCTGTATTAATATTGAGGGATGTCTAAGTAGTAACATCAGTGTGTGTCAGCAGTGCCAGCCGTTGGGGTGTGCACGCCGTGCGGTCATGCAGGGTGCCATGACAACAGAGGCGCCCGGCGGCCAACACAGCTCACAAGTTGGGTATACCAGCATATTCAATTTAAACGATTCGCTGGTGGTCCACTGGTGCGCACCAGCAGTAGGTGCAGTCAGATTATATCCTCTCCCTTGTGGTTCCGGCGCTCAGTTAGTGAGTCAGAGCACAGGCTCAGAGATTCTCAGCCTGCACTCTGACAACATTGAAAGTCAGAGCCGTGAAGGAGCGGGTAGTAGCATAACATCAATAACCGTTCTAAAACCAGGAAACCAGGTGGGCATGAATGGTGAACTGATTTGGTGGTGCAATGGGCCACTTGACTGGTTTTGCCCCCCAGGCCTAAGGCTGCCAGCCCTCCCCTGGGGGTCGGGGACCTATTGTCCTCCCCTCCAGCCCCCACCCCTGATCGGGCCCTAAAGTAGAATAAGGCGGGGGGGACCTATTGTCCTCCCCCCGGCCCTCACCTCTGAGCGGCGGGTGGGGGCCCTAAAGTAAAATAAGGGGGGACACCTATTGTCCTCCCCACCGGCCCCCACCCCTGAGCAGCGGGTGGGAGCTCTAAATCAGAATACGGGGGGGCACCTATTGTCCTCCCCCCTAGCCCCCACCCCAGAATAAGGGGGGGCACCTATTGTCCTCCCCCCCAGCCCCCACCATGATAATTATAAGTAGCAGCATGTAAATAGTTTTTTTATTTTTTTTAAATGGTGGAGCCAGGGTAAATTACTGGCCAGCACTGGCTAGCTATTTGACACATTTAAAAGCTTGAAGAAGACCAGGTCCCCTGAAAATCCATACCCATCGTGTGACCCTGACATCACGGGCCACCCGATGGGCATCTTAACATGCGGCCCCGGCGGTTTGCTGTGTGGGCCGGGCCGCAAATGATGATGGTAGGCACCTGGATGCAGGGGTCTGCAGGGTGGCCGGGCCCCTGGAGTGACGGGCCCTGTATGTACGCCAGTATCTGTAGGAAAAGGAGGATCGAGTCACTTTATTTTTGTATTGTGGTATGCTAAATATCGTGCTAGTACTGAATCAGAGGTTATAGGAGGTGGGAACAGCTAGGGAGAGCATGCTACTCAGGTAGGGTGGGAGCTTCCCAGAAATGCTCTTATGCACAAGGCTGGAAAGATGAAGAGTGCGTCGGGATTCCAGCGACAGCCAGTTCAGCTCTTTTAACATGTCACAGTAACGGGTAAAGTAAAAACATTCGAGTACAAAGCGGCAGAACGAATTATATAACGTATTAAGTTTATTAAGGTGGGTTTGCAGTGCGGGTGCATACACTACATCCCCATAATTAATGACCGGCATTAGCATTTGTTGCACTATCTGTTTCCTTACTCTGGGGCTTAGGCAGGATTTGTTTCTGTACAGGGCACCTGGTTTTGGGTAAAGTTTTGAAGAGATTTGTTTCAATGTAAAGCCCAAAGGATAGATTGGGGTCTAGCAACATACCTAGATATTTAAAAGAGCAGACTGCTGTCAGTGTGCTATTTGAATTTGTTCTGATACACAGTTGTTGATTCTGTAGTTTATGTATTTTAGGTACAGTTCTAAAGAGCATTGTAACAGTTTTGTCAGTGTTTAGGAGGAGTTTGTTATCCACTATCAAGTTTTCTACCTCTGTGAATTGGTTTTGAAGCACAGCCTCAAGCTGCGGTAGCTTGGGTTTACTAGCGTAGATTACAGTGTCGTCTGCATACATGTGTACAGTTGAGCATTTGCAGACGTTAGGCAGATCATTTATAAATAATGTGAATAGCAGGGGGCCATGGGGAACACCACACGTGACTGGAAGAGGGAGGGAAGCACTATCAGAAATGGCCACATATTGCAATCGGTCTGAAACATACGATCAAACCAGGTTAGCAGACGATAACCAATGTCTGAGTTTTTAGGTTTTTGCAAAAGAATGCCATGGTCTCTTGTGTCAAAGGCCTTGGCAAAATCCAGGAAAATAGCTCCAGTTACGTTTCCTTGTTCCATGCCAATTTGGAGGTCATTGCAAACTTTTAAGAGGGCAGTCAAAGTTGAGTGATTTGGACAAAAGCCTGATTGATCAGGGGTCAGATAATTGATAAATCGTTGATAATATTCATATAGTTGCGTGTGGACGCATTTTTCCAAGATTTTTGACAATACAGGGAGCAATGATATCGGGCGATAGTTAGATACCAAAGTATTGTCACCACTTTTATGGATAGGTACAACTTTTGCAGTCTTCCAAAGTTTGGGTATGTATCCTGACACCAGGGATTCATTGATAAGGGTAGTGACAGGTTTAGCAATTGCTGGCGCATTGAGCTTCAACAACATTGCTGGGATTTGATCTGGTCCACACTGGTTTTTAATTTTTAAATTATTAAGCTGTTTATTAATGACACTAACAGGCACAGGTCTAAAATAGAATTTCTCTATATGAGGATTTTGAAGATTTGGCAGGGACTGATTTTTTTTTGCGGTCTGAAAATTAGTGTCATTTGTTATCGTAGCAACCAGGGTGGTAGCACATCCAACAAATTAATTATTAAAGGCATTTGCTACATTTAGGGGGTGTTGCAGTGTTTGGTTGTCCATTTTGACAGTGGAGGGTTGGGAGTGGATTGTGGGGGTTTGTATGCTATTTATGATTTTCTAGAAGTTTCTTGGGTTTGATAGGTTGTTGTTCAAATTTTTACTTAAATATTGGGCCTTTGCCATTTTTGTTTGTTTTTTTCAATTTGACAATTTTTATTTTTCAGGTTCAAGTTCAAGCTTGGGGTACAGAAGGAAAAAGGGGTGGGGGGATGAAACACATTTGCACATTTCCTACTTTTCGGTTACGTTTGCCATCCTGTTCATAATTTCTAACGAAAACGTAACTATATTCGAATTTGCCCACTTTGTCACAACAGGCCAGTTCTTTGTTCTGTTCCCTGTGTTGGCAAAAGTGGCTTTTTTTTTTTTTCCTCTCCTCCTCCTCTCTCTTTCTATATAGTTAACCATTTTACCTTTGTGATGCTTATTCATAAACAAGGTGATAGGTGTGCGGGGTACAGAAATGAATAAGGGAGGGGTGGGGGATTACGTAACTTCAGTTGACAAGGCTTCACAGTACATTCTATTGATATGTGTGCGGTTTTCGCGACAAATTTGTATACCCATGGTGGTACATATCACGCTTGTCTGCATTGTGCTATCATCATATTCCAGTCCCTGAGTGGTACTGGGGGTGCCGTGTCAGTTGTGGAAGTACGTAGATTACATGAAATACAATATAAACAATATAAACGTTAATATGAACTATATACATGGAACTTGTTCCACCTATACAAGTTTTTCTGTATGACTGAAGCTCTGTTGCGTTGGGTTTGGTCTAGGCATGTCATTTGGGTCTGGTGCCATTCCCGTCAGTGTCTATTTCTCCGCATTGCTAAATGTATACATTCTTGAGTTTGATTCCTTGTCTGTACCTTTTATTTGTTTAGTTTGTTACGGAGGGTCATGTGTTGCGTGTCTGCGTGTTATGTGGGTTGCTTGTTCGTAATTGAGCCACATATTGTAAGCCTCTGTGGTTGTGCGGTCCTCTTGCCCTAGTGACCCCGCATGTTTTTCATATGAGACGTTGGTGGATGTTAGGGCTATTATTTCTGTTTTTGTGGGAATCACTGACGATTTCCATTGTCTTGCTATTAATGTCTTTGCCGCTATCGTGATAAGGTAGACTAGTTTTCGAGCGGGTTTCGTGATATTTTGTGGTGATAGGTGTAATAGGTATAGTTCTATGTTGGGTTGGATCGATACCCCTATGCTGTTTGTAACTATTTCTTCTACTGCTTCCCATACTGGACGTATGAGTGGACAAGTCCACCAGATATGTAATGTGTCCCCTTTCGCTTTTAGGCATCTCCAGCACTTGGCTTCGGAGTTGTTGTACATTTTATTTAATTTGCTAGGGGTGAGGTGCCACCTATAGAGTAGTTTTCTGGCTATTTCTAGGTGAGAGGCGCATCTTGTCGCGCTTTTGTGTGCTACAAAGATTCTACCCCATTCCTGGGTTGTTAGTTCCCTCCCAATATCTGTATGCCATTCTTTTTGAAATCCCCAGAGGTGCGTTTGAGGCCCCCCATTGAGTATGTTATAGCATAGTGATATAGTTTTGTCTTGCTTTTTCCTTTCGAGGCATTTAGTTTCAAAGTGAGTTAGTTTTGGTTCACCAGTCACTGGTTGAGTGGGTGTATGTGCAGTCCGTAACTTGTGTTGAAGTTGTATATATGAGAATAGGGCCCTGTTTGGTATATTATGGTGTGTTTGTAATTCTTTGAAGCTCCTCAGGGAGCCGCCTTGAGTCATTTGGTGAAGGTAGGTTAGGTCGTGTTCAGCCCAAATTTTATAGTTGAACGAGGGGTCTAGGGTGTGCACCGTTTTTAAGGGGGTTGCGGGGGACCACTTATGTCTCGAGCAGACCCTGTGCTTGTTTTTGTCCCAAATAGATAGCATGAGTTTGGTTGTCGGCAATATCTGAGGGGTGCGGGGTCGTATTTCCCTTGGGGCCCATATGAGGTGTGCTATTTGCCTCCCTTCTAATCTGCTGGATTCTAGTTCCAGCCATTGTGGGGGTTGTTCTCTAGAGTGGCACCGTAGCACATTTGCCAGTTGCGTGGCTCTGTGATATTCTCTTACGTCCGGGAATCCAAGTCCTCCCTCTTTTATTGACCGTGACAGGAGTCGCCATGCTACCCTGGGTTTTTTGTTTTGCCATCCAAATCTCAAAAGGGTCGTCTGGAGGTTTTTGAAATATTTGGCGGGGACTGGTATTTGTAATGTTCGGAATAGATAAAGAATTTTTGGCAGGATCATCATTTTGATAGCCGCGCATCTACCCACCCAAGATAGGTATTTGCCTTCCCAGGACTTTAATGTATTTACAATTTCTGTGTAGAGTTTTTGGTAATTCATTGTGAAAAGTGAGTTATATGTTTTTGTGATTTTGATTCCCAAAAATATGAGGTGGTCTTCTCTCCAGTCATAATGAAATGCCGTTTTGAGTCTGGACATTATGTTGTCTTCTATGCCTATTCCCATTGCTTGGGTTTTAGTGGTGTTTAGCTTGTAGTATGAGTGTGCGCTATAGGATTGCAGTTCCTTTTGGAGATTTGGGAGGGAGATCAATGGTTGGGATAGCGTTAAAAGGACATCGTCTGCGAATAGGTTGAGTTTGTACTCTCTTTCTCCTATATTTATGCCGTGTATGTTTGGGTTACGTCTAATGGCTTCCGCGAGGGGTTCCAGGGCTAACACGTAAAGAAGTGGTGACAGGGGACAACCCTGTCTAGTCCCATTTGTGATGTTGAATGGATCTGATCGGGAACCTGAGGATGTTACCGCGGCGTTCGGAGAGCTGTATAGGGCTTTGATTGCTGTCAGATAAGTGGGGGGAAAGTCAAATTTTTTCAGAGTAGCCTCTAGGAATTGCCAATTCAGTCTGTCGAATGCTTTTTCTGCGTCTAGGGAGATTGAGACCTTGGGTCCGGTCCATGTGTATCGACTGTATTATATCTATTACCTTTCGTGTATTGTCTGAGCCTTGCCTTCCGTGAACAAAGCCCACTTGGTCATTTGAGATAAGGTCAGGGAGGATGTTTTTGAGTCGGTTAGCTAAAATTTTTGCGTACAGTTTGGTGTCTGAATTTAGTAATGATATGGGGCGGAAATTTTGGCAGTGTGTCGGGGGTTTACCTGGTTTCGGTAGGGTAATTATTCTAGCTGCTAGGAACTCCGCTGGGAAGTTTCCTGTCTGAAGAGCATGGTTGAAAGCCCTGTTGAGATGTGGGGCCAGAAGTGGAGCGAATTCCTTATAGTACTCGTTCGTAAAGCCATCCGGCCCTGGTGCTTTTCCTGGGGGCATGGATGTTATGCATTCTATGATTTCGTTTTCTGTAATGGGAGCTTCCAGAAGTTGTTGCTGGGTTGTGGATAGGGTTGGTAGCGGGATGTTTGATAAGTAGGCTTGTATGCCAGCCTCCGTGGGTTGCGGCGTTGTCTGATCCTTGGAGAGATTATATAATTGGCTGTAATAGTGGGCAAATTCTTTACAAATGCCTGAGGGGAGGTGGATTTTTTGGCCCTTTTTATTTAAGATATGTGCTATCCGTGTTTGTTGCTGTCTCTCTCTTAAGTGTTGTGCTACAAGTTTACTGGCTCTGTTGCCTTGGACGTATGTGCGAGTGTTTAGGCGCTTCAGCATGAGGCCGAATTTGTGGAGTCTAATCTCATTGAGTTTGTTTTGGAGTGTAATGATTTGCGTTTTGTGCACTGCTGACGGTTGCTTTTGATTATCTTTGTTAAGCACTGCTAGTGTTTGTTCACATTGCTTAATTTCTTTTTCTGATCGTTTCTTTAGATATGTGGCTCTACTTATTAATGTGCCCCTAAGCACAGTTTTATGTGCAAGCCAGATCATGTGGGGGTTCAGGTCGTTTGAGGCGTTAGTGGTAAAGTAGTTATGCAGTTCTTTTTCTAGGGTTTTGCAGAATTGTGGATCTCTAATTAGATAGTCATTAAGACGCCATGGGTTTCTATGTTTGTAGTCATAGGAGCTCGACAATGATAATGTCACTGGTGCATGATCTGACCAGTCGGCGGTCAAAATTTCGCAGTCTAAGATGTTGGTCATTGTGGATTCGTGCATGAAGCACCCGTCAATTCTAGAGTATGTATTGTGTACTTTGGAGTGGTGCGTGTAGGCTTTTTCCGAGGGGTGGAGGGCTCTCCACACGTCTCTCAGGCCATATGTGGCTAGCAAATTCCTAAGGCTTTTGCTTTGTTTTTTCATGGTTTTGTAGTGAGGCGACGTGGGCGGTCTAGTTGAGTCTAATGTGGGGTCTAACACATGGTTTATATCCCCGCTTATGACTAAAGTGCCTTTCCTTATTTTTTCAATTTTAGAGAGGACTGCGTGCAAAAAATTTCTTTGGTTGGTGTTTGGTGCATATATATTCGCTAGTGTGTATTCTGTTTCGTTGATGGTGCAGTGCCATATGATGTATCTCCCCCCCTGGTCTATTAATTGGTTGTGTGATATGATCGTGAGGTCTTTGCTGAAGAGAATTGACACGCCTCGAGATTTACTCGGAGTGGTGGAATGTGCTTGGTGGGGGTACATGTTAGGACTTATGTGGGGGTGAGCATCGGTTCTAAAATGTGTTTCCTGGAGAAATACTATGTCGGCTTGGTTTTTTTTAAGTTCCCTGCTCAGAGTGTGACGCTTTTGTGGGATATTTAATCCCTGTACATTGTGGGAGTATAGTTTTAGATTGAATGTGTGTGGGAATTGGATGTGCTGTTTCGGTCTTCACTGTCTCGTGTGTTGGCTAGCGGTGGATCGCCGCTCTTGTTCTGAGAAGAGTAGCCGGGGGTGGTTTTCGTTATACGTAGGTGTGGTGGGTGACCCTTGATCGGTTCTATGAGGCGGATATAGTGTACTAGTGGAATGTTAACCCTGCCTTTGTGTGAATTGCATACAGACATAGATGATGTGATTTGTCTTTGAGCATAGGTGAATCGAAGACATTTAACATATTTACAATAACATAAACATAACAATTTTTTAGATCTGGCTCTTGTGCCCTGGTCGTCCATCAGGGCGCAGTTTATCCCGCTAGTTCCTCCTACTAGCTCTCCCTATCTGGGGGGTTGGGAAGTCTGGTTCTGGCCTCCTGGCCGAGCCAGTGGTCGCTGCCCCAGGCCAGCGGCTCTAATCTGGGCTACCTTGGGGATGTGTTTTGAGGGTTGTCTGACTCACAGGGAGTGTTGGTAGGAGCAGAGGGATCTTGCCATCAATCTTGTGTTCTTGATTTGGAGATGGGCATGTGGGTTTTTAACGTGGAGGTTTGGAATTATCACTTATCTAGGGGGGGCTGCGGGCGTTGGGGTGGGATGTTGGTTTGGCAGAGAGGCAACCGCTTGCTCCTCCGTTTCCCTCTTTTAGTCCATGTTACTGGTATCTCTATACTTTGCTTGCCTCACGTCCCCTAGGGGGCGGGAGTAGCAGTGGCCCCTGCATGGTTTCCCAACTGTTGGCTCGCTATGTGGGAAGGATGGTGCGCGTGGTTTAGGTAACATTTTTAGGGTCCATTAGTCTATACTGTCTGTGGGGCTCCTGCCCTCGCTTGGTTTTATGGCCCTATTGTCTTCTGACCCTGACCTGGTGCTGCTCCTGGGGCATCGCCCCGCCACCCTCCATGTCTCCCCGCTTGAGCCCTTGGTCCCGCTTCTTATTTTGGCTATGTTAGGTAGGTGGGGTAGTTAGTGGGTATGTTTTCAGGGGGGGGCTACAGGGTCGGAGACCCTCTCACGTGGGTCGTATCCTGCTGTCCAGACGGGGTCCCTGCCCCATGGTGGTTAACTTTCCCCTCTTGTTACCCCTTCCCTCACAGTTCCTCTCCCCCCTCCCCAGTCCCCCTCCCCTTGTTCCCTATATTTATGAAATAGTGATCCGTAATGTTAACACAAAAACAGTTGTAGCGAGTATATTACCCTCTCCCGTCGTGTTTCCCTTGGTCGACGGTGAACAATGTCCCAAAGTCCCTGAAAAAGATTAGCCGTGTCCATGGTGTATTTTGCGTTGATACTGTCCGCATGGATGTCATCCGTCATCCCTTGGCTTCCGTCACTGTGTTGCTGTGTGTTTCGGCGTTTTGGGGTGTTTCACCGTCTGCCACTCTTGGTGCAATGTCGGTCGTTTGTTTGGTTTGTCCCTGTTTGTAGCTAGAGTGATGCCCCAAGAGCGCAGCAGTCGGGTTCCTTCTTCTGCGGTTGAGGCAATTTGGGTCTTGCCGTCTCGTAGGATCAATAGCTTGATTGGGAATCCCCAGCGGTACGGGATTTTTCTGTTCCTTAGTTCAGCTGTGACGTCCTTGAAAGTTTTCCTGCGTCTAAGTGTTTCGGCCGAAAGGTCTGCGTATATCTGGACCTCTTTATATCTGTCCGGGAGATCTTGTAGAGGTATCTTGGAGCGCAGGAGGGATTCTTTTACGTGATAGTAGTGTAGTCTGAGCATCACGTCCCTCGGTATTGAGGCTGGCAGATGTTGTGGCTTTGCCACCCTGTGCGCCCTATCCATGAGTAGCATGTCAATTGGGAGGTCAGGAGCTAAAATATGGAACAGGTCTGTGAGGTATGTCATGAGGTCTGCAGCCTGTACGTCTTCAGGTATACCTCTCACCCGGAGATTTTGGCGCCTGGATCTGTCCTCAAGGTCCATGTTTTTTACTTCTTGCTTCTCAAGCTTTGCCTCCAGCTCCTCAATTTTTTCTGCCATGCTGTTGTGTGCTGCGGCATATTCCGCCATCTTGCTTTCCATGTGGGCTGTACGGTTTCCTATGTCGGCAATATCTTTCTTTAGGTCCGCTATTGCTGCATGGACTGTTGTTTGTATTTTTGCAGCCATGTCATCTAACATTGTCTGGAACAGCTCACCGTGTATTTGCATGGTGCTGGGTGCAGGCTGTTGTGGGGAATGTGGCTTGGGAATTTCCTGTTCATCCCCACTGCCGTCGCCATCTTGTCCCGTCTGAGCCTGTGACTTGTGGCTTGCCGTTTTCGCGGCGAAAAACGAGTGCTTTTCTTTGGCGTCGGTCACCCTCCTTGCTCCCCTCTGTGACATTGTGGCAATACCTCACTCTGGGAAGTGTTTGTGCCGGTAGGATGCTGTTTGTGCCGCTGTATTTAGCCGTCGGCTCGGGAGCTCTCCACTCACGCGGCCATTCCGTTCGAGCGCAGGCTCCGCCCCCATAAATATTTATTTTAACAGCTCTTATGTAGCACTCTTATCTAGATCAGTGATCAGCAACTCAAACAGACTGTGAAGATCTGAGGATCTCAGATCATTTTCTCCCTTATGAAAGGGAATTCACACTGGACTAAAGAAACCTGGATAGAGTGCTGTAGTGTGGGAGTAAGGGATTTTAGGGGGTTAGGTTCAGCAGTGGCATCATAAGGGCTGTAGTGGGTGGATAGTGAATGCAATTCGGGGGTAAGGGGCTGCAGTGTGGGGATATCCGCTGATATTTGGGCATATGGACTGCAATTGGTTGGTTATGTGTTGTAATGGGGGTAGGGGCTGTGGTGGGGTAATGTAGATTGCAGTTTGGGTTATAGGCTGTACTACTGGGTGGCTAGGGACTGCAATTGGAGGGGATTGGGGCTGTAGTAGGGAGAGAGCAGTTGTAGTGGGAGATAGGGTCCGCATTCGGGTTTGGGCTTTAGTGATGTGATAAAAGCTGCGATTGAGGGTTATTAGATCTAATGGGTGGATAATGGAGGAAGCTACATTGGGGGGGTGGGTGGGGGGGTTAAGGGATCTTTAGTGGGAGTAGGGGCTGCAGTAAGGGATATGGGCTGTAGTTGTACTATAGGGGCTACAGTAGAGAGTCAGGACCTGTAGTAAGGGATATGGGGAGGTACGCTAGGAGATAGGGGCTGTAGTAGTGGCTTAAGAAAAAACATTTATTCCCCTTAGGCCTGGGATGGGAGGGGAGGAGGGAGGGGGGCAATTCATAAAGACATCCACACACCTGAAATAGAGGAACAGAGAGGTAATTGATGTCACGAATATCAACACTTGAAAAAACACATAAGATGATGTTAGCAGATGAAGACTATAACAAATTAGTGACAGCGAGGCACCAATTAAATATCCTGCTAAGCCATTTATTGCAAACAAAATAGGGTGAATCCAACTAGGGGAAATAAAAATAGAACATAATGCCACTCTGTAGAACCCAAATAAGGTAATTATTAGTGCCAATGGGTCACTCACACTTTGATTGAATAAAAAGGGCATTCAGCAATCATTGGAGATCTCAAGATGTGTTTCTCTCTCAGTAGTTGACATTGCATGTCTCAGCAGCATGTAAAACAAAGTGCATCCAAAATAAGGTGAAAGTGGATTGAAGTATAGTATAAAAATATTTACACAGAAGTAAAAATCAGTCAGCATCAAATACAGATAAAATCTATCCCATGCGTTTCATCCCACTCGGGGACTTTCTCAGGGGCTGCTTCTCATTCAAAAGACAAGTACAAAGCCATTTATTGGCCCTGTGCAAATATGTCCGCTTTTTTTGAGACTGTGCCATGTACACCAAATTAACAAGGGAACAGAAGGTATGATGCTTGTCCTTAGGGAATTGCTTCACAGTTCGGGCATACTAGGCATCTCTATTTAATTTACAGGGCACACTCACTAACAGACAGGAACCCGGTAGGAGAAAATACAACAATACTTGGACATCTATGTATCTAGAGCCCAAGATGAAGATCGGCGGAGGAATTGAAAGCAGAGGTTAAGACTTCTCAAACTAACAAGGCCCCAAGTCCAGATTGTCTGACCCTTTATTATTACGAGACATTCTGAGATATTTCGTACCCATACATGTTAAAGGGATTCAATGCTCCAGGGTAAGAGCTTTACAGAGATTTCTTACTAGCAAAAATAACAATTCTCCTCAACATGGGGAAAGACTCAAGATTGTACCAGGGTTTTAGACCCATCTCTCTC
>OW240912.1:201357490-201406831 GCA_933207985.1 Pelobates cultripes | reverse complement strand
TTATAGAGTTTCGTTCTGATTGTCTCTTCAGCCTAATCTCCCTCTATTTTTGGCGATGGGGCCTTTTTTTTCCTTTTTTGTGGGGTGGGGGACACGGGTGCAGGGCCTCGGCAGCACATGAGGCGCTTGGGGTAGGTCACCAGGTATGTCACTTGCCCTACTCCTGGCCAGCCCCGAGATCCCTATATCGCTCAGTGGGTTTGACAGTGCCCCACTACACCTGCTATACCAGAAGCGCATTATCACATTGTTTGGGTGGGAACGAGGGGGTGGCGGGTCAGTCCCTGGTCTCCCCCTTTTTTTGTCTCGTGGTTCCCCCCTTTTTTTGCCCATCCCCGCCCTTAGCAAGGATGCCTGACGAACTCCTGGCCCTCCGTTGGGGCCATTGGGGCACTTATGAACGCTGATCTCCTTCCCTCGTGGCCGGAGGGGCAGACTTGGAGGGTCCCCGGTTGTCCTACGGTGCCAGAGTAACGGTCCTCGGAACTGGGTCATAGACACTTTTTCCCCCCTGTTTTTTGGGCGAAGACATCTGAGAGGGACTAACTAGGGGTCTTAGTCACTCCAGGACAGTTTCAGTGTATTATACAAACGTCCCGCTGGTGCGACCACTGGAACTGAGCAGAGTTAAATGGAGGGCGCAGGGTTTTTTTGTTTTCTTTTCTTTTTTGTTTTTCTCTCTCCTGCTCAAATTTAAATAGTATCGAAAATTATTCAAAAAGGGGGAAGAGAAAAAAGAAAAAAAAAAAACGAGGAAGAGGGTACGAGGGAAGGGAGATAGGACAAAAGTGGTTCACTACTATCTAGATACAATTATACGAGAAATACAAAAAAGTGAGTGCTTGATATCAGACAACACAAACTCTTCACGTGTCATTCCTACGGGACGGGTCTGGCAGGTCCGATGACCGTCTCGTGGGAGGCCGGCCATGGGGGCGACCATACGGACGGGTGGACAATAACTCGGACAGTAGGGCAGTTGGGTGTATTCGGCAAGGAGTGAACGACGTGGTATTAGCGCATAACAGAGTTTTATATGTTTTCCCAATGTACGAATGTGCCATATGGTTCTAGAAGTGGACAATTGAAATGAGTTGCATGAGAATTTATTCACATGTCAGGGAGAACTCAATGCGATAAACGGCCCGTAATGAACGCACTAAGTTGGATTGCCTGCACCACTATTGTTAGATTGACTGTTACATACGATATGGCATCCCTGGATGGTTAACGGAGATGAGGGACGGGGAGACACAGGGGGGGGCGACCTCAGTGGCACAGTGTAAAAGGGATCAGGCAGGCAGCTTTTTTCCAGTGGGCTCCTGGCGGGTGGGATCTCGTGATGTGACCCCCGTCTCATCAAGGCATATGCACACACTATGATTAACTGGGCGACCCTCCTCGCCCCTCGGATCTAGGATACCAGCCATGGTTCATGGCGTCACAACGGAAATAGCTATGCATAGTTTAGTACAATCCCCCAATCCATAACACCCAATCAACAACGGGGGGACACAAACAATCTGTTGAACGTGAAGATTGGCTCTTTAAGGGCATGGGGGCGGGATGGGGATGGGGGGGGCGTGGAGATGGGAGGTAGACAAAAGCAAGAATGAACAAACTAAAGGAAAAGGGGGGAGGGAGGAAGAAAGAGAACGTGAAAGAGAAAAATTAAAAGCCCCCCCAAAAAAAATATATATATAAAATGGAAATATAGAAAACAAGGACCCAATGCGTTCTATGTTCCATATCGATCAAGCTGAATCTACTAGCCCGTAACACGCTTATTAAAATGTTATCTGTAAACGGTTTCACTAGAGTATAGCGTTTCCTTTGTCTCAGTGGCGTAGCAGTGGGGAGGAGGGGAATGAACGAGGGGTGGCGACCCCGATAGCACAGGGCCCCGAGCCCAGACAGTTTCAGTTCTCACTGGGCCCAGGCAGGGCGGAGTTTTTGTTAGGGTTCCACGGACAGCATCAGAACTACTGTGGGGTGGGGAAGAGACCCCAAATAGGCTAGGTTCTGCGGCTTCCTTAGTGGTTAATATAGAGGTCCAAGCAAAACACACATGGCGCCTATGCGGAGGAGCGCAGCGTCCCATTGTTCCTCCCAACGTTGATCGTGGCGGAAATGAGGGATGATGTCCCCCACAAAAACCTGGCAAACGGTAAGACCAGAATTTCAGTTCATCGGACTGAGTCCAGATGTTGTTCTTATTCTCAATTTTTTTTACTTTCTACCTTTCCTTTCCTACTCTTTACCTTTATTCTGAGGTGTGGTGGATGCGGGGGGCTAGCAGCGGTTCTCTTTCAGAGTCCTACCAGGGATCAGGTTGTGTCTAAGGTCATGAGAAACAAATATAGCACCATAACAGCTTCGCCCGATGGAGATTAAGATAATTTCCCTGAATACAAAGGGCCTTAACTCTCCAAAGAAGCGTCGACTCCTGTTCAAAGAATTGAAGAGAATGAAAGCGGACATTGCTTTTGTTCAAGAAACCTACCTACCTAAACAGGCTAAGTTTCGGTTGAGGGACCACACATATGCCGGTTCATACGAGGCTAGGTCCCACTGCAAACGTAACGGGGTGGCAATACTTACTAGAGGCAGTTGCCCCTTCCGTGAGACACATCATGAAGCAGACCCGGACGGTCGGTTTGTTGTTGTTTCGGGCGTCTTACACTCGCATCCCATCCATCTGATTAACATATACGCACCAAATCAGCCGGACCCAAAGTTTTGGGAAGGGCTACGAGGGAAAATCTCGGGGCTGACCCACGGAATGATATTCTTAGGCGGCGATTTTAATGCGGTCCCGGGCCCAGCGGCAGACAGGAGCTCACGGAGGGGTACTCCTAGATCACAGGGTAGGGGTGGCCAGAATCGTCTTCTTAAAGACTTCATGGCCGAGACCAGACTGGTAGATATATGGCGAGCTCACCACCCGGGGGATAAGGACTATTCTTTTTATTCAGCTCCCCACGGAACGTATTCTAGGATAGACCTATTCTTAACTAACGCTGCGGGAATGTCCCGAACGGTAGGGTCACAGGTGGGTAATATATCTTGGTCAGATCACGCTGATATCTCCATCACATTGGGCAACCTATGCGTTGCCTCACCATGGACGTGGAAATTGAACACGTCCCTGCTTCGTGACACGACGATCCTGGAACAAACTAGGAAAGGAATCGCAGATTACTTTGAGATCAACACCACTCCCGACGTGAACGCGAGCACGATCTGGGCGGCCCACAAAGTGGTCATTAGGGGGACCCTAATTAAACTGGCCACCAGGAGAAAGAAAATGAAGTACCAGAAACTGGAATCTTTACTGGGACAACTGAGATCCCTAGAACAAAAACACCAAACTGAGCCAACAGAGGGCACTCTCAGACAACTGGAAGCGATCAGACGTGAAACCCGAACTTTATTATTAGATGATACGGCTAGATCTATGACCTGGTCAAAAGGGACATTTTTCGAAAAGGCAAACAAGATGGACACTCTCCTGGCCAGGTCGCTTCGGCCGAGGCAGGAGAGGTCCCATATAACTGCACTTAAACACCCAGACGGCACGACGAGATCAAGTCCAGTTGAGATAGCAAAGATATTCGAAGATTTTTATAAACGGTTGTATAATCACACTCCCGGATGGGAGTCCCCTCGGGGAGCACGAGGAGGAGTACATAAGGCAATATCTGGACAGATTAGGGATGACAAAATTGAATGGGGAGGTAGCAAACACTTTAGCGGTACCTATCTCAGAAGAGGAAATAGATAAAGCTATATCGAGCCTGAAAGGCAACAAAGCACCAGGACCAGATGGATTTGATGGTTCATACTATAAAATATTCAGGGAAGAACTTACGTCTCAATTGGCCCGTCTTTTTGACTATGTCCGGCAGGGTGGTCAACTAGTCCAAGATATGTCACTGGCGACCATAGTACTGCTGCCCAAACCTGGAAAGGATCCACTTTACCCCGAGAACTACAGGCCCATCTCGCTGATCAATCACGATCTTAAGATCTTGGCAAAAATTCAAGCAGATAGATTGAATCCGCTATTGCACTCTATAATTCACGCAGACCAGGTAGGTTTTATCCAAGGGCGGCAATTGTTCGAAAACACTAGAAGGAACATCGACTTGATTTGGAAACAAGTGGCCTCGGAGACCCCTACATTAGTGGTATCCATAGATGCAGAGAAAGCCTTCGATAGGGTCAGGTGGCAATTTCTTTTTCCAGTTTTAAAGAGTTTGGGCCTCCCAGACGAATTCCTCACAATAACAAGAGCAATGTACCACAACATACGGGCACAGGTGCAGATATCGGGAGCTCCGCTACATCCTTTCAAATTGTACAACGGAACAAGACAGGGTTGCCCACTATCTCCCCTTCTTTTTGTTTTAGCGCTCGAGCCCTTACTTCAAGCGATACGCCGGCATCCGAACATTGCAGGTGTTAGGGTGGGAGACAAAGAGTTTAAGGTGTCGGCCTACGCAGACGATGTCCTTTTGACCATCACAACCCCTCACGAATCAATGGTGGTGATAAAGGATGTGATAACGGAATTCGGTATGGTATCAGGCTATAAAGCAAACATTCAGAAGTCCAGTGCCCTCCCGATCTGTCTAACACAAGATGACACAGCTAGATTACAGGAGACCTACCAAATACGAATGGAGATGGATTCTCTGAAGTACTTAGGGATTAATCTGACAGCGGACCCCGGACGTCTATATTCTGCTAACTACGCTCCGATGCTCAGGGAACTGACGGGAGACCTCGACAAGTGGACAGATAAACCTATTTCCTGGATAGGCAGGATTAATTCGGTAAAGATGAACATCCTTCCACGCATATTGTTTCTTTTCCAGGCACTACCCATCCGGGTCACAAAGACGCAACTGATTCCCCTGCAAAGATCTATAGGAGACTTTATTTGGCAGAATAAGAGAGATAGAAACTCCAAACAGATCTTATACAGACGAAATGATAGGGGGGGCCTGGGCCTCCCGAATCTTTACTTCTACTATCTAGCGGCCCAATTGACGCAGATCTCCATGTGGCACTCCACGCCAGATGAGAGAAGGTGAGTAGACATTGAGTCTATGATGGTGGGCGTTGATGTGCCACAGTTTACGATCTGGGTTCCTAAAGAACACAGACCGATGATACGGGTCACGTGCCCGGCGATCCTAAACTCGATTTGAATTTGGGACACATGTAACACCAAATATAGGCTGGCGTCATCCCCCTCCCCCTTGACCCCGATCCTCCGCAACAGAGAATTCCCTCCCGGCATGGCCCCCAGAGATTTCCGCAATATAGAAAGAACGGGTCTACAACGGCTACATCAGCTCTATCAAAACGGGGAGTTTATACAATTTGCAGACCTGCAATCGGGTAACCACCTAACCCCCCGCGGACTTTTTCAGGTATGTTCAAATTCGGGATTTTGCGAAAAAACAACACATTAAAACAGCTGCCCTGGGGAAACCCAAGGGGATGATCACGCTACTATATGCACACCTTAGTGAAGAAAATAGAGAATGGGGAAGATTGTCCTATACGGCCCAATGGGAGACCGACCTCGGGGAGGTTCTAGAGGGGGTAGAGTGGCAGGAGATATGGGAGGCGAACGCTAAAGTCTCAATATGTGTCACCCTCCAGGAGCAGTCTTGGAAAACTATGTTTAGGTGGTACACTACCCCAATCAAATTACATAGAATGCACAAACTGGAGACTGACGATTGCTGGAGGGGATGCGGAGTACGAGGATCATACATCCACATGTGGTGGGAATGCCGAAGTTGCGGGGTTTTTGGGGATCCGTGGAGGATTTGGTAAGACAGACGTTCGACCGGCCCCTAAAACTGGATCCGTGGATTTACTTGCTGAATAGATCTGTGGACGGGTGGACAAAGAGGGAACAGACACTAGTACACAAGATTACTTTGTGTGCACGCCGAGCGATTGCGATAGCGTGGCTCACACCTAAGGGCCCAGAATTCACAGGGGTCATCTCCAGAATCAAAGAGTGTAGAATCATGGACGATCTAACTGCAAGGGTGATAGGGAACATCACGGCATTCCAAAAAACATGGGAACCATGGGACAACAGCATAATGGGCTCGAACGGAGCTTGAGAGCCTCACACATATGGGAATGAACCCATGATATACACATCCGTACGGAAGGTGACACGTCTGTCAATGCCGTGGCTGCGCTGCCCCCCCCATCCTCCCTTCACCCCTCCTTTGCTTCTCGTTTTTTCTCTGTTTTTTTCTATCCCAACTTTTTCCTTTTCTTTTCTCATTCTTCCTACCTCTTTGTTTTTAGTTTCTTTATTCAAGCAGGATCATACGGTCAGAGGAATGATGTAGCTTAAGAACTAGAAAGATAAGCGTACATAAAGGCTAATAGATCTACTTACCGGCCTGCCCTTGGTTAAAACATAACTTACCTTAATAGACTGGGGACCCCAAGGGTTTCTAGCAGAAAGCGCATGCAAGGTTCAGGCTGCGTATTATCTCTTTACAAGCTATGTACTTCCTTTTGGCTTCCTAGTGAGCCCAAGAGTGTATATACACCTGTTTTGTTTATGGTGACAGTTAAATTCCCCAAAAGAGAACTCACAGAATTTAAACCAACAAAAAGGGGATTGGGTATGATAATGTAAAGCCCTCTGTAGACGACAGGTACCAACGTTTTCTTATTTCGAGGAAAGGGCCAAGGTTGTGTCGGCTGATTTACGATACGTTTTCAAAATTTATATCCAAGTTGGCTTCTGCGTAAGCCCAAAAGTTTATGTAATCCTGCTTTTTTTTACAAAAGTTTTACAAAAAAAGAAAAATCCCTTGGCAGGTAGCCAAATCAGCATATCGTTACCATAATTACTGTTTATGCATTGCATTAGCACCTGTCTAACTACAATTGAACTTGCTTACTACTTATCGGGCTTTTGCATAAGCCGTATTGTTAATGTTACCTGGCTACTTTTGTCAAGATGAAAAAATAAAGAATTAAAAAAAAAATATATATTCTTCATCTATGTAAATAAAAAGTCCTTGCACCGGCTCATCATGCCCCCCTGTCGCCCCATGTCCCCCTCAGACCCTGCTACCCCATTTCCCCCTCACACACCCTGCTGCCCGGTGTCCCCCTCACACACCATGCCACCCCATGTTCCCCTCACTCACACCTTGCTGCCCCATTTCCCCCTCACATACACACAGACGCCTCGTGTCCGCCTCACACACTCTGCTGCCCAGTGTCCCCCTCACACACCGCTTGCTGCCCTGTCTCCCCCTCACACACACTCTGCCGCCCCGTGTCCCCTCACACACAAGTGTACTATCATGATATTCAGGACTTTTACTGCTCATTGTCATAATATACAAAGTTTGTGCATTAACTTTTTATTGGCGTGGTATACCTAGTTTATGTATTTATTGCTTCATTAGCATGACATACTAAGTTTATGCATTTACTTTTTATTAGCATGGGATAATAAGTTTATATATTTATTACTAATTGTCATGGTATACAAGGTTTATACATTTACTGATCATTGGCATGGTATACAAGGTTTATACATTTACTGATCATTGGCATGGTATACAAGGTTTATACATTTACTGATCATTGGCATGGTATATAAGGTTTATACGTTTACTGCTCATTAGCACTATATACAAGGTTTATGCATTTACTGCACACTGACTTAAAATACAAGGTTTATGCATTTAATACATTAATAGCATTCCCTTGCCCCCCATGGTGTATATGTGTGACTGTATCGATGTGCTTATGAGTGAGTGAGTGAGTGAGTGTGTGCGTGCATGACTGGAGGTGGTCTGGTGGAGTTGGAAACTTGTGAAAAGTCAGGAACTGGTTACTGAAATGTTTGAATCCCACTACTGGATAAAACTACTGAAAATAATAAAATCTGCTGTGGCTCAGAGGCAGTATAGCAGGCCCAGGACATCGAAAGATCTAGGATCAAATTCCATGTTTGGCACTTGTGGAATAGCCATGTCTGGATGGCCTGGGATTTACCCTGACGCTCTGCTCCTGTGCATCCATTTGTCTGATTACAATTATGTGTCTGTTAGTCCACACATTGCACAGCGCTATGGAATTTGCTGGTGCTATATAAATAATAATAATGTACAGGTGTTGTGCATACATATTTATTAAAGGAACTCTCCAAGAACAATAATCGCTACAGCTCACTGTACCCTGGCATCATCCCAGTGTGATATGTTAACATTTTAGAATGGTTTGACAACTTACACGGGTCCTCCAGGTGCATGTGCCAAATGGTAACGGCGTTCATCTAGTTTTCCACCACTGGACCATCAGGGATCTGAATGCCCCCCTTCCTGCAATGTAAAAACAGGGAGGACGGAATATACATATTTTTCTAATAAAATTAAAATTTTATTAAAATAAAAATAGTTAATCTCTTCCGTATCCGATTTCCTACACCCCACACACAGTACACCTCTCCACAGTACACCCACAGGACAGTACACCCCCTCACACACACCATGAGATACACACAATACACGCCCCCACACACAGTACACCTCTCCACAGTACACCCACAGGACACTACACCCCCTCACACACACACACCATACCACCCTGCAAAGTACACCCCACCAACACAGTACGCCCTCACAGACTTTACTCACAGTATATCCCCAAACACAAACACAGTACATCTCACACACTGTACACAACCCCCAACACACACATCACCCCAACAGACACTTATTTTCTCCATCTTGGCCCCTATTTCAGCTTAGCTGGTAGTGGGGAGCCACAAAAAAAGTCATTGCAGCTCTGTTACGAGCGAACCGCTATGTTAGTGATTCACTTCGTAACAGACGGAGCTGCTAATTGAACCTGTCACCAGCGCTGTAGGGCACATAAAGGGGGGTCATGCAGGCATACACATATTTTGGGGGCAGGGTGGATTCCCACACTTTCTTTTCACAACAGGACTTGACCCCTGGCCATAGGCATCTGGCAGTACCGAGGGAATTTATTATCAAACTGTTTAAACTGGTTGTACAACTTACACTAACATGGCATCAGTGAGTTCTTGCCACCATAATCACTTCTACAGTGTGCGCTTATGGTGCTTGATGTGGTCCTTTACTGTTGTGTTTTTTGCATGTGAATAGTTGTGTGCTCTTTTCCTTTACACTTCTACCTCTCTATATACATTACTGGGTTGCCATTCATCCACTTGAACCTTATTTCCATACAATATGAGGTGAGCATTCATTTTCCCCAATCCTATTTTCATAACAATTGAGGTGGCCATCTCCCTCTGCCATGTTTGCACACATTATAAACTACCCATTCATCTTCCCTCAACTCCATTTACATATTTTAATAGGTGGTAATTTAGTAATTCATCTCTCCCAACTCCATTTTCATATATACAAGCTGGCTTTTAGTATGCAAACTTGTTTGGGCAGGGCCCTCTTCGTCTACTGTTCCAGTATATTAATCATGGATTATTAGAATTTAATAGAGACTCATTTGACAATAATTATAAATAAACATGGTGGGGTGGATTCTCTTTGCAGAGTAAGGTTTCACTCTGCTTACTGAATAGCCACTCCCCCCCCCCCCTAGATTTACATACATGGTTGTAGTATCTGAGGGGGTCGGGGATCGATCCCTACAAAAAAATCTAGTATAGCTTTTTATAACATATGTTTTAATGGTTATAAAAGATAAAAAAACAAAATCCATTTTAAAGCGTTCTACTAAAAACTGATTTAATGTATACTCCCTTAGTTGGGCTGGGTTTATTAGGAAATGCTTCCATGGAGGAACTCTTAATCAGTAAGTAGAATAAACACTTAGGCCTCAATTTAATATTATTGGATAGGCTTTCCAAATGATTTTAAAATTATTATTTTTCAAAATATTCAAATACTAAAAATATCAATGTATCAAAAAAATGCAGAATACTACAAAATTAAACTGTTTCATAATATTAAATCATTTTTAAATGTTTATACAAATATATGAAATATTTGGAAAGCGTTTAAAAAATTTTAAGTAGAGGCCTTAATCTGCTAAAAAAATCCAGCTTGTGGAAAATCCAGCCTTGTGTATTTAATATTACATTTACTAGGCCACATGAACTAAACAAACTTCTGCTTCATATCACCCTGTGTTTGGTTCAGAAATCAGTCAAACACAACACCTTGCTGAAAGTATTATTGCAATATTGACATGCCAAACAAAGTGACTTTTGTCTCACCATCTGTGGAGAACATATACATTTTTGACTAAGCAGTGTTTTTTATTTTTGCACTGTATAATGTCTACCAGACAGCCACTAAAGGGACTTCTGGAATTGAAACTCACTTTTGGTTCGTTATCTGACATTAGACGTCCTCACACTCTGCATGAGGACCTCCAGCATCAGATTTTCCCCATAGGAAAGCATTGAATAATGCTTTCCTACGGGGAGATCCTAATGGGGGTGTGGTCATTGCCACGCATGTGCATTAGGTCTCCCCTGCCGGCAGATGTCGGTGGGGGTGGAGCGTGGCCGTAGCTGAGCCAACGCTAAGGGACATCGGCGCTGGACCCAGGTAAGTGACAGAAGGGGTTATTAACCCCCATAGCGCTGCGGGAGGGGGCCCTGAAAGAGGGGAAATCTATATGTTTGTTTTCCTGGCACTATAGTTTCCCTGTAAGCAAATCGAGTGTCGCAATAATAGATCATGTGACTTGACGTGCATTCAAACCGCCCATAGGAAAGCATTACTTAATGCTTTCCTATGGACGTCCAGCGTTTTCTCACTGTGATTTTCACAGTGAGTATCTCGTAAGCGCCTCTAGCGGCTGTCATTGAGACAGCTACTAGAGGCTGGATTAACCCTCAGTGAAACATAGCCGTTTCTCTGAAACGGCTATGTTTTCAGCTACAGGGTTAAAACTAGAGGAACCTGGCACCCAGGCCACTTCATTGAGCTGAAGTGGACTGGGTTCCTATAGTGGTCTTTTAAGTGTATGTGTATCTGCATGCACTGGCGTACATGCCGCGGTCGCAGCCCTGCGACCAGGTGCCCGCTGCCATGTGTTGTGGCCCTGGCCCCCACAGTGTAAGCACCGGGAGGAGCCCACGGATCAGTTTTCGCACCAGGGCCCCATGGATCGTGTGTACGCCACTGGCTAGAACCCATCACACCAAGCATGACAGGGGTAATAGAGAGGATTAAGGAAAATTACCTAATGAACAAACTTACAACGATCCAACATAACACCACACAATCCTTGGAAAAATATTGGCTCCCTGGACCGACTTGGGGGACTAGAGTACTACTGGAAGAGAGGGGGTTGTTGGCCTTGCGGTGGAACACAGGCGCATGGAACGTGGATTCCTCAGTTACCGATTACAGCACACTTCTTGGCACAACTGACGCTGTTTAAAAATTGTATTGATATATGTTTTGCTTTACTTTGTTCTTGTTATTTTGACTTTAAATATACAAAAACAGACAGCCTTGCAGCTCATACCTTACGGGAAGGGGAATGCAATTGCCAAAACTGTTTTCAGTTTTTCTTTCTGCACCAATGTAATCACTACCTACCATACATTGAGTAATACTGTGGCCAATTCATGCTTGATATGTAACTGATCTTATGCCTGTGTACATTCCTTGTCCTTTTGGCTGTCCATAAATAAAGAATTTAAAAATCAAAAAAACACTGGAAAGTCAAATGATGTAAAAGCTATCTTTACAAGCATGCTGAGGCACAGATAAATCTATTGGAAAAGCAATTGGCTACAACCAGTCCTTTGGGCCATGGGGCACAAGGAATTCATCCCATGGATCAAGGGGAAAATGATAAGAGACAGGCCAATCCTAGGTGTAATGGGCCCTTCCAGTTTCTAATCATGCTATATGTAGAACCCAGCATTGGAGGGTAGCAGCAGATCACTAGAAAGTAAATCTGACCCTGTCTGTATGACTCCAATCATTCTTGCACGTATTTGCCCTTTAAATGAGTATATACTGTGCCATGTAGAGATACTGGTTTATAATTGTAACCTGGAAATATTATTGCAACATGTTGATTAAAAAAAACCCCATAAAAATCAAGAGATTTTTATAACTGGTTACATTGATTGGCAGGTAGACTTTATCAATGGTTACAATAAATTGCACATGCTACTGCCACAAAAAAATCCACACACACAAAACACACTGATGTATTTATTAAACCTCGTTGTCTTGTTATACAAAAATGTATTATTTGTTGAACCCCTTCCTGTAACAAAGAGGATCCGGAAGTTAAAATAATCATTATAAAAAAAAGACTTTAATTTGGGACACGAGCATGCCACCCCCGACGCTAGGCAAACCACACCGAATGGTCTCGTCCATTATTGTAATACATAGTTATACTCTTAAAGCGGTAAAACCCGGAAAGCTACAAGACAATTTCACTAGTCATAACTGCTAAGTTCAAAACGCCACCATACCAGTGTCCACATTGATTGTAACATCTTTCCTAATTTAATGGGCGATACTGTATATCAAAGACAAATAATTCCCAAACGGTGGGCCGTTGAGCTCCCCCTCATTAGTATTGGTTTCGACCATATCCATGCATTATTGCCCCGCCCACTCTTAACTGGTTGGCCAGCGAGCTGTCCGTCTTGTAGTTGGACGGCAGCTCCGTGCTGTGATTGGCTGCGCCGTGACTCATTCTGTGTGACTGTAGACCGGTTTGCTGTAGTGGATTCTCGGCCACGGAAGGAAAATGGCGTTCAGTCAGGGAACAAAGAAGAAAGTGTGCTATTACTATGACGGTGAGTGGGGTAACCCGGCGGGTCGGGGCGGACGGGGTTGTTGCCGGGCCGGGCGGCGGGTGTGCTGGGAGCGGGAGTGGATCGCGGAGCAGACACTGGGCGGGGTGACCGGGGGGAGGTCATTACACGATGCGGGAACTGGCGGGGAATCTCCCACTGGGATGGACCGGGCGGCACCGGGCACAATGGCTGCTCGGCCGGGTCACAGCATGCGGGATACACTCCGCAACCCGCCCGGGCCTTATTCACTAAACCACCAGCACCACTGCATTCACTGCCGGGGCCATGTGTGGGCCACAGAGCGAGTGTGGGATAATGTGACCAATTATATCGCACACTGCCTCAGCTCAACTAGGGCCACAGCGTGTATAGTACCTTACTATTGGATTTGCTATTACACCCCCCCCCCCCCTTTTAAAGTCATTAATCCAGATTTATATTCATATATATATTTGTGTGTGTATATATATATATACACACACACACACACACTTGGTAGCACTCAAAGGACTTCCAAATGATAATAAAAATAACAAAGTCTTTGTTAATTCATGTCCAACAAAAATTGAAGTTCCCTGTAGGATCGAAACATCAGTCTTCATAATTTGGCCTTTATAATGGTCCTATAGGGTCGAAACGTTGATTTTTTATTTATTTTTTTGGATATGTATAAGTAAAGTGTGTTTTTTGGGGGGGGGGTTTAATGGAAGTCCTTTTGAGTGCTGCCAATTATGTTAATCTCTGCATGGGTTGCACACACCAAAACCTCATATAATAGTACACATTGATTTGATCAATGCCCAGCCATAAATCTATACACAGACGCACACAATGTAATATTTAAACTAAGGAGTAAACGCTCAAAAAGGTTTGCGACTGGAGGTGGATCAAATCCCAGCGCCCTCACAAACCTTACTCCAGGGCCCATCTACCTTTTATGCTAGCCTAAAATGGTTAAAACGCAGATAATTACACCGCTTGGTTTCTTATTCCCTTGTATCATTTCCCTGCTAGTCAGTCACTCTTCACTCATTTTCTAACAATCATACCATAACTTCAGTACCAGGATCAACTCTGTCTGTATGCTACAGGAGTTCACGTGTTATTGCATTTGTCCTAAAGTAACTGCCATGATGAATTGATTTTACTGCTATTGAATGTGCATGATAAATATTATATTTTTATGCTCCTCCAACAACATGAAGCATTAATATGAACAATATAATATGCCAGTCTGGCAGCCTTACACATACACTTTGAACCGGTACCTACCATACCTACATAGTACACAGCAGCAATTAGCCATTAACATCACCAAATTCAAATGTCACCCTAGTCAACTCTATGGCAACACAGGTGCACCCATAACACATCCTAATGGCATTCATATCATCGCCCATTAGTAACCAAGTGGCAAACACATTGATCGTTCTCCTCCCAATCAGTTATCACAATTGCTTATAAGACCCGATTTTCAATAATGTAATGTCTTTTCCAAAGACAAATATGGCAATATTATTGCATAAACAACCATTGATCCCTAGCATTACCAATGGCACCCACCACATGTGGTACACATATCACTTACAACACCCAGTCACATCACATTTAGGTACAAATAGCCAAATTCCACTTCATTGTTCCCAGGCAGCAATTGAAAGGATCTGCTAAGCAACAAACCCACTAGAGCTCAATGTAATGCTCATAAT
The DNA here is from genome assembly GCA_933207985.1 of Pelobates cultripes. Classification (NCBI taxonomy): domain Eukaryota; kingdom Metazoa; phylum Chordata; class Amphibia; order Anura; family Pelobatidae; genus Pelobates; species Pelobates cultripes. Next base: position 201,392,260 of record OW240912.1, on the reverse strand, counting down.
GTTTAGAGTCTATAGGCACATGGTTTAATGGCAAACTATTTAGAAATGTTTTGACAAAATAAATGTTATCCACTGCATCCAGAGGCTGTCTCCTGAGTTGTGTTGGGAATATGCCATGTAAATTTGCTCATGGATAGCAGTGATTGGATGAGTGTGCACGTGGCAAAAAGCTGATGGGTTCTTGAAGGATGTGAGCACTGGGCAATCAGGCCCAAGCGGTTACATTCAAACTATAAGTTTAGTAGTTCTGTTGTCTAGATTCTCTAGAGTACTGTCCCTATGTTTTAGACTTGTTGGGGAAAGAAATGTGTTAAACCGCGCCAAAAGATAATGTATAAGAAAAAACAATGTTTTAAAAAAAAAAACCTATATGCATACACTTAGAGGTCCAATATTATGCTGGTATATGGTAACCTCAAAATAAAACCGAATAGGATAAGATAATAGTGCAATATGTCACATGAGTTTTAAAACCCAATAGAAGACTCACTCACACTCTCTAGAGCTACAAAGAGCTCTGCTGATTAGCTTATTCCTTGTATTAGGTATCCAATTTTCAACAACCATGTAGGGAGGAATCAAAGTAAAAGAAGCAATGTCACAGTATATTGTAAGCAATATTAGATATATTTAAAAAAAAAAAAAAAGCAGATATCCTAGTTACAATTTTATGCTTATGGTGGTACAATCCCCATCTGGGATGTGCAGGATTCAGTGCAGTAAAACAGCAGCAGGGTAAAATAATAATAATAGGGATTATTAAATAGCAGATAACTGTATTAATAAAAAATGTAGCATAAAGCTAAAGTGCTCCAGTCCCCACTTGGCATGTTTCACCCAGATTGGACTTCTTTAGAATGTCCACACTTCTGAAGAAGACCATTCTGGGTGAAACGCGTCATGTGGCATGGGAGCCGGCTGCCCGGAGTGGCAGTAATCTGCCTGCAGCTCCTCTCTGCTCCTTCGCGCTGTTTAATGATGCCGGGAGACAGAATATGACGTCACTCTGGGAACGCTGCAGGTAGATTACTGCTCCCTCGTGCTCAGGAAGACAGAGCAGCCCCACTGGACCCTACGGAAAGAACCACTTGGCTCTCCCAAAGGTAGCGATGCTGGGTGGATTTCAATTAAAATAAAATAAAAATCTTCGTTTGTGTCTGTCAGGGAGTGTGTATCTGTGTCTGTTTAGGTCCAACCTCCAATTGCGCACACAAGGTGTTTTTACTCGCCTTTCTTCCCATCCCATGCCAGTTTCGTCATGGCTGGTCTTGCCTCCATGGCTGAAATAATCAGTCTTTATGATCTCCGTTTAGTAAGGATATTGCGCTTGTGCAGAAAAACAATGTGGCAATCAGCATATCCTCATAAAGATGCATTAAATCAATGCATCTCTATGGGTAACATCTATCATTTCCATACAAAGTGTGGCGATGCAGAACATAGGTGCTGCACTGACCAAGTACTCTCTAATGGCCATCTAAATGACTGTTACTAGACTTTCTCTGAAAAGGCAGTGTTTGCATTGAAAGGTCTGCAGGTATAGGCTATAGACCCCAGAACTACATTAAGCTGTAGTGGTTCTGGTGTCTAGAGTGTCCATTGAAGGGATTCTGTAGTGCCAGGAGCACAAAGCCTCTTTCCTGGCACTAAAGATTCCTACAGTGCCCTCTCCTGTAGCACTGAATCTAGTGCCAGTGTCCTTCAGTGCTTGGTCAAGCTCCGCCCACCACTGTAGGGACATTGCACACAGACCACTTCAATGAGCCTAAATGGTCTGGGTGCCTACAGTGTCCCTTTAAGAATTGCATTTTTCTCCTTGAAAATTAAACCTAAAACTTATTTTTCAAAAAAACAGGCTCCGAACTTTTTTTAGCTGGCTCCTAGGTTCTTAACAAATTTGTCAAGTCCTGCACTACAGAAGTTTCCATGGTATGAAAATGTTTTTGCTGTTTGTGTCTTAAATGGAGGCCTGGTTCCTTTAGAGACATGACTTTCTTGATATTCTATATCGTCATAAGTTGTTGACCAATTAGAATACACGTTAAAGCATACAACCATGTAATCTCTAGACACATCATTGCATTTGACTGGTTTTAAAGTTTATGGCATTATCATGGGCTTTTATACCTTTCTTTCTTGGTTGGGAAGTGGAATGGAGCACACATGCATAGATGGCACAAATAAATTATCACTGGTAGGAATGTTGTCTTAAGAACTAAGACTTTGTTAAATCTTCTTGGCAAATAAACCGATGGTTGATGGAACGGGTGGGCTAGTCCATAGCATCAATGCCTTCGTCTTGCAGGAACTGCTGACACACTCCAGCCACATGAGGTCTAGCATTGTCTTGCATTAGGGCCAACCGCACCAGCATATGGTCTCACAAGGGGTCTGAGGATCTCATCTCTGTACCTAATGGCAGTCAGGCTACCTCTGGCGAGCACATGGAGGTCCTGCACAGAAGTGTGATTTAATTGGAGTTACATTGTGTTGTTTAAGTGTTCCCTTTTTTTTTTTTTTTTTGAGCAGTATATATTTAAATACCGATCATTTTGCAATGATAGTTAAGCAGGCTGCAAAACATACTCCTAGGTGGTGCTTGTGTAACATGAGTGCATATTGCATTGGTTAGAAGTAGGGATCGACTGATATATTTCAGGCCGATGGCATAGAACTTGCCGATATTCTGTACATTTACCATTTTGAAAAAATAAACTATTTCTAAAGTTAAATGCACAAAATATACATGCCACATGTAGTGGATGCAGTGTGTTTAGACAGGGGAGCTGTGTTTGTTTGTGTAGTGTGTGTGTATTTAGTGAATGCAGGGTGTGTGTGTGTGTGTATTTAGTGAATGTAGAGTGTGTGTGTGTATTTAGTGAATGCAGGGTGTGTTTCTGAAGGGATGGATTTTTTTTTTGTAAAATATTTGTTTTTATTATTCTCTCCCTCCCCTGCTTGTTACTTAGGCCAGGGAGGGGGGATATGTCATTCCCCGGTGGTCCAGTGGCATGTATTGAGCAGTGGGAGGGCCGGCAGCAAGCGCTTACTTACCTTTACTTCAGCTCCCTGTGTAAATCTCGTGGTCTGTGTGCCGTGCTGAGCGTTGCCATGGTAACCCGTGGTAACACTCTGCGGCCGCGGGACTCACAAGATTTACAAAGGGAGCTGCTGGGAATGTAAGTAAGCGCCTGCTGCCCCCTCCCCTCCACCCCTCTCTATTGGCCGAAAATACCGAATATCGGTAAAACAGATAATCGGTCGATCCCTAGTTAGAAGGAAAACTTACTCAGTGGTAGAATCTCCTTTTTGATTTAAAAAAAAGTGTCAAGCATGGCTGGTTTTTTTGTTTTTGTTTTTTCAAAGTGTGTATGTGTGTATGTATATATGTATGTGTGTATGTATAGAATAGCTTGCACTCACGGTCTTTAAGTTGAAAAAAATCGCTTTATTCAAAGCATATCATATAATCATCACAGGTGCGATGATTATATGATATGCTTTGAATAAAGCGATTTTTTTTTTTTCAACTTAAAGACCGTGAGTGCAAGCTATTCTATACATGTGTACATTATTTGGCTTTTGGCTTAAAGCACCCGGCCCTTACATATTGAATACAGCCTGAGTGCAAGGATATCAGCTTTTTTTATATATATTGATTGGCAGGTAGACTTTATCAATGGTTACAATAAATTGCACATGCTACTGCCACAAAAAAATCCACACACACAAAACACACTGATGTATTTATTAATACAAAACACACTGATGTATTTATTAAACCTCGTTGTCAATGTATATATATTACACACAAAACCAAGAGGGCTGCGCTCACCTAAACATGCATACATTATAGGGTGCTGCTGGGGCCAAAATATACAGAATCCAGTGCACTTGCTTATTCACTAAACAATGCTTTCAAAATCTTAGAGATTGTAATAGTTTTTTATTTAAAAACACCTCACCTAGGCAAAAAAATAATGGGGGTTTAGTTACATTATATGATCATATATTGCATAAGCCTGCCACAACGTCAATGTACCCCATTCTTGGCAGGTCCTACTCTAGCAGCCTAATGCTTGCCCTTATGATATTTGTATGTGTGTATGTATGTGTGTGTGTGTGTGTGTGTATATATATATATATATATATATATATATATATATATATATATATATATATATATATATATATATATATATATATATATATATATTACACACTCTATACTTTTATATGCAAAAAAAACCATTTTAATGAGCTCTATTTATTGCAGGTGATGTAGGAAACTATTATTATGGACAGGGACATCCCATGAAACCACATAGAATCCGTATGACGCACAACTTACTTCTTAACTATGGCCTGTACCGCAAAATGGAGATCTACGTAAGTAAAGGGACAGGGGAAATAATATACTTCATGTAAGAACCTTATAAGTTGGAATTTCATTCTACTGACATTTGTAAAAGATTTCACTGGCATTGGTTGTCTGAATGGACATATATAGGCCACTGTTTTTGTTCTCATCATGCTTGTGAATCTACCAATGATGGAAATTCTGCCAAGAATTACGAAGAAAACATGAGGTCAAATGCAGCCATTACAAGCTAGGGGGTGGCACACTTAACTTTTTTGTTTTTTGCCACAAGTGCATGGATTGTTTTGTTTGTATCTATGGCACACACATTGCCTATATGGCACACATAGTAAATGGAAATATACGGAGTTCATTTTAAATGTTTAGATTGGTATTTTCAGTGAAGATTTTAGAGTTGCATAAAAAAAAAAATACTAGGTGTTATGCACCTAATGCATTGACACATTTTAGCAGGTGTACAAATATGTAATTTATTACACTTCTCTATGCCACTGACTTAGGGAAAACACAAATGAATGTCCATCCTCTATTGTTTTCAACATTGGGTAAATGCTTGGTATGTAGCAAATATAGCTATTTTTGAAAGTTTCAGTAAGCATTTGAAGGTTGACTATGTGACTGTTCAGTGTTCACCATAGATGCAAAGGAAGCCAGCTTCATGTACTTTTTATATTCTATTTGTACATTCATATGATTTTTACAGCACAATGTATACATTTTAAATGATTACTCCATGCCACCCATTAACACTTTATTTTTATTTATTTTTTTCAAGTGGTACTTGATGTCTGCATGTGTAGTGTTTCTGTAGGAACTCCTCTTTTGGCATTGTCACAAGCCAGCCCAGAAGGGATGGGAAGGGATGGCAGTGTTTTTTTATATTTAAACTTAGTCAAAATAAATAACTTTGACATTTGAATTGGCTGGTTAACATTATTCACTAATAACAAACATCTGTACCCTTACCACAGAGACCTCACAAAGCAAATGCAGAAGAGATGACAAAATATCACAGTGATGATTACATCAAATTTCTACGTTCAATCCGGCCAGACAACATGTCAGAATACAGCAAGCAGATGCAAAGATGTGAGTATAGATGGATAACGTTTATGATTCTTCAGTATGTGTTGGAAAGTTAAGTCTGCCTGAAAGCGAAAAAGCTATAGATTCCTATTTACACATGTTTCTTTCCTCAGTTAATGTTGGAGAGGACTGTCCTGTATTTGACGGCTTATTTGAATTCTGCCAATTGTCAGCAGGGGGCTCTGTGGGTGAGTATCTGTTCAGTGAAATTTTTTGCCTAAATCAAAGTTTTATTATGTTGGTCTGATAGATTTGGAAACTTACACACACAAAATTATTTGTAATATTTTTTGTTTTTTACATTTGTTCTTTAATTTATTCTGCCTTTAAACATGTAGGGCCTTGATTACCCTCAACCTTCACATAGCTTTATTGCTATATTGTTCATCATAAATGTAAAATTGGTCTATTTGACACCCCTGTTATCCTTCTGTGCAATATTTACTGGTAGGGAATGAGCAGCTATTCCCTGCTATCTGAGGGACATCTTAATTCCCTTTTTTACATCAAAATAATTTCTTCATCCTTCATAAATTCAAAAGACACTGCTCTGCATTTGAGATCCAATATTTGCCTGTTATGGGGGAAAAAATATTTGGAGGCCGAGTCCTCTCATGTATTCTAACATATTTAATTTCTTATGTTTGCAGCAAGTTCTGTTAAACTGAACAAACAGCAGACAGACATTGCAGTGAACTGGGCAGGTGGCCTTCACCATGCCAAGAAATCAGAAGCTTCTGGATTCTGTTATGTGAATGACATTGTCCTTGCTATCCTGGAACTGCTGAAGTATGTATATACCATGTATTTTCCAGCCTTTGCTGTGACACAACATTCATTTGTCCTAGTTTCTTTCTTTTCTAATGTCCTTGTTTACCTCTCTTACAGGTATCACCAACGGGTTCTGTATATTGATATCGACATTCACCATGGTGATGGCGTTGAGGAAGCATTCTACACAACTGACAGAGTCATGACGGTCTCTTTTCACAAGTATGGCGAATATTTTCCTGGCACTGGAGACCTGAGGGTGAGTAAGATTTTGGGGTGTTGAAAGGAAATCTAATTTTGATTCATAATATACAAAATGATTTTGTAGATTTTTATTTTTATTTTTTCTTCTTTGCATTCAGTATATTGATACATTTACAAAAAGTATCAGTAGCATGTTACTTGGTTTTTGAGGGGACTCTGAGCCCAGAAAAGAATCAAAATCCCTTTCCAATGGGAAATAAAATTATCCCTCCTACTTTAAATTGTCATTGTAACCTTTTTTTATTCTGTTTCTGACGTTATTTTAATTTATTTTAAACTGTAAGAAATTCCTGGTTAGGCTCAAATTATTGTTTTTATAGTGATATGTTTCTTCTCATTCTTCTGTCTTTAGGATATAGGAGCTGGGAAGGGAAAATACTATGCAGTAAACTACCCCTTAAGGGATGGAATTGATGATGAATCCTACGAAGCCATATTTAAACCGGTAAGTTCCCTTCAGTACGGAAAGAATGTGAAGTGCTCTGTTGTACACGTCTCATAAAAGTTTTTGTTTGGCAGGTGATGTCAAAAGTAATGGAGATGTATCAGCCCAGTGCCGTGGTTCTGCAGTGTGGGGCTGACTCCTTATCTGGTGACAGACTTGGCTGCTTCAATTTGACCATCAAAGGTAAATTACAGGGAACTGCTTGTATATTGATTATGGGAAAGTAGGCATGGTGGGTCTATTAACTAAACGGTGATTTGAGAATTGACTTGACATATGTGACAAATTCTCAGTACAAAAGAGCCCTTTCTCAAGTCCACACACAGGTAAATATGAGAGCACTGCATAGTCTGTATACTATGCTAAGTATGTTATTCCTGGTCTGTTTATTTTCAAGCTGAAAAGAACTGTAACAAGGGGAAACTCCTTCTCATGCTCTAACTTTTTTTTTTTTTTTTAAAGTCTTTAAACGATTTAACCCAATTTGTTTATCTGCCCTCTATATTCTCTCTGTGCCATTTTATTTACAGCATATTTTAATTTCTCTTGACTAATTTTCCTGAAAGCAATAATCACTATGTATTGGTTAATTCCCCTTTCTCATGGTGATACTGTCTTATTACAGTGTTAAAAGGAAATTTATTTTTTTATAATGGTGTTCTAAAAGCGTTCTATTCTAAGATTTTCTCATGAGCCTTAATTTATTCTTAGGTCATGCCAAGTGTGTGGAATTCATCAAGACCTTCAACCTTCCTCTGCTAATGTTGGGTGGGGGAGGTTATACAATCCGAAATGTGGCTCGTTGTTGGACGTATGAAACCGCTGTGGCATTGGATACAGAGATCCCCAATGGTGAGTCTACCCCTATATCTCTCCTAATTTGATAAGTAGACCTAATACAAAGTCACTTGTGTAAGACTTGAAGTTAAAGTTCTCTGTAGTGTATTGTGCAGATGGTCTTTTTATTTATTTTTATTTTTTTTAAGCAGAGCAAAACCACTTTTTCATTTGAGGATAAGGTAGTAAACTAAACTGAGATTGAGCTAATAATGTAGTGCCACAAAAGACACTTCAATTTTCAATTAATAACTTCCATGCTTTCTTCCAAACTGCTCTTTGTCTGGATACTCAAATTCCTGATCACACATCTTGGTAAATTATCAGTAAAATATGCTTCAAATCGTTCTTCCTCAAATACTTGGACTGTTATAATCACATTAGAGTCTTTTAGCATTCATATATCAATTGTTTAATTTTGTGCTTTACCTTTTTTTTTGTTCTTAGAACTGCCATATAATGATTACTTTGAATACTTTGGACCAGACTTCAAGTTACACATCAGTCCATCAAATATGACCAACCAGAATACGAACGAATATCTAGAAAAGATCAAGTAAGTATATGGAGATGGGAGCTGCTGATTAAATTTTAGTGCCAGCTGTAAATCTGTTGTGGGCTCAGACTCATCGTGTTTCTTTGTCTTTCAGGCAACGTTTGTTTGAGAACTTGCGCATGCTCCCACATGCACCTGGAGTCCAGATGCAGGCAATCCCTGAGGATTCTGTACATGATGACAGTGGAGATGAGGATGACGATGACCCTGATAAACGAATTTCCAGTAAGAAACAATCCATGGGGTAGAGCAAAGACGTGTGCTTGCAGCCTGGTACCATACAAGTTACTTACTTATTCTTTTGTCTTTTCAGTTCGTTCATCAGATAAGCGGATTGCATGTGATGAGGAGTTTTCAGATTCTGAGGATGAGGGAGAAGGTGGCAGAAGAAATGTGAGCAATTTCAAAAAAGCAAAACGTGTCAAAACAGAGGAGGAGAAAGATGTAGAAGACAAAAAAGGTAACTATCTATTTCTGCATCTCGGTCACAGGTCCATCACTGTAATCCCTTTTAGTCCTGGCCAATTATCCTTGTTAGTGTAAAGGTTACCTTTCAGGGTACATACAACCTGTGCTCCTATTTTTGTTGTGTTTGCAGATTTTCTAGCAAATGTATAGTAACCACTGTAGGATTTGCAGTCGACTTTAATATGCGTGGACATGATGCAAAAGCGGTGCTATGAAAGGGAATGAAATTGGTGTTGAAAAGAACCTTGAAATGGCGCAGTGAAACATTCTTCAATAAGGATGACACATGAGGCAGTGCCACAGAATACATACATAAGTAGGGTCACTGAGAGACCATAAACTGAGTGGTCGTACCTCAGTGGAAATAAACACTGACTTATTTTTTTATTATTATTTATTTTTTCTCCAAGATATGATGAGAAAAAAACAAACTATAATTTACACACAAATTAGATGATACCACAGTCACACTGTAGCGAGAGCAATTGATGTTGAGCAAAATGTGTATTGGAGGAAGTCTCACTTGATTCCAAATTTATTTTTGTTTGTACCTATAAGTGATATAACGATATTTCAATTAAATGATAATGGAACTCATTTGCTATTTGAGTGACTGATTGCAGGGACACAGCACAGTCTGGTTTTCTTCTAATAAACTATACTTTTTTTTTCAGATGGTAAAGAGGAGGAGAAGCTTAAGGATGAGAAGACTGAGGCCAAACGGTAATAAAATAAAATGTGCTTTTTGGTTCCCAGTGTTGAACTTGCAAGCTGGATATGTTTTGTTTTTCCTGTGGTTCATGACACCATTGCTGACAAGACCATCTTTCCTCAAATCATCCTACAGGGTAAAAGAAGAGACCAAATCAGCCTGATGCCCCCTTTCTCTCTTTTTTTTTTTTGTGAAAGTATTCCCACGACCAGGTGCTCCTCATGGTTTTATATTTTATATATTATTTGTACAGAAACTCTTATATAAAATATAAAGACCCGGACCGGCTAAATTATTTCTCTCCAAGAGGCTGCAGGAGGAGGGACGAATAAAGATTGATAATACTAGAAGGAGATTTTTATTTTTTATTTCTGGTTTTGTTTTTATTAGTGGGTGGGAGAGGGGGACTGTTATATCCTGCAAATCTTGCTCTCCAATAGAAGTTTCCCTGCTTCGCCACTTTTTAATACGAGTATATTCAAACACCTTTTAATTTGGCCACTTCTTAATGTGCCTCTGTAACAAACTGTGGTACAATTTATTTATGGGTATATCCCTACCTGCCCGGTGAAAAACACACTCCTGGTGTTCAGACAGCTCTGCTTTCATAGATGGGAGGAATAAATACATCTTGTGCTCAGGATCCAGGCGGTCAGAGGGAGGGGGGACTTGGCCGTCTTCCATTTGGGGGATAACCATATCCTCGCAGGTTAGGGGGAATGCAGGTCCCCATTCCCCATAACCTTTCAGGGATTCCCTATTGGGGTGATGCTGCTAACTCCTCACATGTCATGAAACAGATGTAAACAATGAGAGGAGGTGTGGAAGTCTGTTCAGCAGTTTCGTCATGGGGTGGGGGATGCAATTTTGATTTCTACATATCTTACAAGGGGAGTGAAAGGATTTGTTGAGGGATAAAGAGGTAGGGTTTTTATGTCCATGATATATTTTTTTGGCGGGGTGGGGGGGATGGTTTTCCTTGATGGTTCATTTGTGTAGCAGCTTTGTAATAAAAAGTTATACAACAGACATTGTGCTTAAATTAACCAATTATAATGTGTAGTATTGTACTGCAATAATGTTAATGTGTTAATTGTGTACACATGTACTTTCAGACCTCAAGAATAATAGGGACAGTATTTAATATATATCAAGTAAAGCAGTAAATAGGAGTCTAAGTTCATGGTTGGCTTTTAAAAGATGTGTGCCAAGATCAACCCAAGTTGACATTTTGCTGCACTCATAATATCGGATTGCCTAACCAAGACTGTAAAGCGTAAGTGTGTGCGTATAATACATACCACCTGTTCTTCACTATACAGGAAGATCCAACGTCTTACAGTTGTTACATCTATACATCTGTGCTTTGTGACCTTTTTGCTTCCCCTCTTTTTTTAAAGTAGGCAGCTACAGTGAAAAACATTGACCTACATCCATCAAAACTCTTTGTATGTGCATGGTTTCTGTGTGTACTCAATATAGTCATTTATCTGACTAGTAAAACAAGTGTTTGTGTAAGCTAGAGCTATTTTGGAATTTTTGGTTGTCTGCAGTTTCCTAAACTGAACTATTTTTTTTCCTAACATTTAAAAGAAAAATCTGTAGCTGCAGTCAGGTCCTGTTGCTATTCCGTGTCACTTTACTTTTCAAATATTACTGCTTGCATATTTCAAGTTGCTCTAGAACAAAATATTTTCCAGCAAGGAATACTATTTCTTAATCTCTCATGTTTTGGTAGTATTTATACCTCAAAGTAACTATTAAGTCTGATGTAAGACATTCCACCATTTGGCTGTGCATTTAATTTTTCACAATCCCTTTCAAAAACAATTTACATTGTCACGGAGGATGTAGAAGGTGGACAGGCCATCACTCTATGGTAAGGTTCCACACAGACATGCTAGTGCTACTCCTAGCAATTTATAACATGGTTAATAAACCCTTCTTGGTAAGTTTTTAAATATTTACAAAGTAAGGCTTGTCCGTCCATTATCTATTATATTGATATAGTCAGAATTCATGTTCCTTTGCTGTTTTGCATGTGTCTACAGTTTCATTTACTTACAATAAGAGAACATCTGCAATTGATACGGCATAAAAAGAAGTGGGGTCGTGTGTATACTAGCCACGTCTTTATGGGCAGTCTTGTCATGTGTAGACTGATATTCGTTATACATTGTTATGAACTAAAAGGAGCAAAACCTTTTCTTTTCTATTTAAGAAATGGCACCAAACGTGTGAGTTTGCATAGGGTTCTCCTCGTCACATTGTGTGCTCCATTTTGTCATTACTTGTGTTTTTATTAAACACTGTACAATGTTGTGCAATAGCTTGGCCCTTCATAAATAAAATGATATACCATTCCTGCAACCCTATTCCCTCCTTACTTGCACCAACACACAATCATATTTTATATTTCAGTCCCCTCCTGACCATATCTACTTCTTTATGCCCACAGTCAGGCTCCCTTGATTTGGTGATATTATGTATCAGGAATGTTTTTTTTTTTTTTTTTTTTTTTAATACCAGTCAGAGATCTGGTTGTGCCCAGTCTTTGATGTGTGTGGACCTACTAAAAGAGCTGGGTTAAGAACATGTATGTCAACACAAACCTTTGAGGAAACCATGACCAATGTGAAAATGAATATCCACTCCTCCACAATAAGTCTAAGCAGAGTGCTAGAAGTTATGTTCTCATTGCTCTGGACGACACAGCAGCACCTATATTATTGAGGGCAAACCTATTCAACAAAAGGCAAGCAGGAGCCTCTCTGCTTCTGCACAAGGCTGTGGTTTGCCATGTTTTGTGTAATGTGGGGGAAGGCAACTGCCTTAAGGCACACTGGCAGGTGGCACAGTATCTAAAGAAAATGCTGCCCCCATCAAAATTTAATATATTTTTTTTTTTTTTTAAAAACTAAAAGTCCCTGTTGGTCAGCTGGTGAAGTACATATTAATTGCTTGTGATTTCAGCATAGAATTAAGGAGTTAGCAAAGTCATTGGGCATTCCAGGCTGTGCTTTGTCCAGAAAGAGTGGTTAATGTGGTCTGCGCCGGGTGGAGAATCACAAAGACCACTGTAACGGCAAGGATTTATTATCAACTTCAGTGGATTTTATTAATGCTGTTAAAATAAACACCCAACACACCCCTCAAACAGAGCGTAACTTTATGTTTAATTGCAGCATTGGCACTTAAAAATAAAAACGGTTTCCAGTTGCAGTTTGGGTGCTCAGGAGCAAAAAGATTCACTATCATTGACTTATCTGTTTTATAGAGCTCAAATTAAAAAAAAAAATTACAATTTTGTTTTGATTTCCATGAATAATTATATTTCAAATACAAAATGTTTTCTAGAACTTTCCCATGGATCATGTGTGGAGTTTTATAAATACAAATAAAGCCTGAGATCTAATCACTATCTGTTAAATCCACCAGATGGCAGTACTGTTTCTGAGATTATTTAAAGGCAACTTGTACTGTGCGTACATGTAAAGGTTTTTGAATGCTTTACATAGTTGTATTTACATTTAAAGCCAGTATACTAACCAAATATTATGGGAAAAATGTAGCCATGTTTGAAATTCTTTTAGCAATTTTTCACAATACACATACTAATGGAAAACACATTTGCATAGATATGTGTTTTGGTATTTTTGTGGTGAAATTTTCATCTGTATCTGGCTATAGTTTGAATGTAATCCATAATTCAGCCTTCATTTGCTATATAAAGTTTGAATTTTTGTTATTTACATCACTTTGAGACACAAGTGACAGAATAATGATTTCTACCATTGATCAGTCTAAATGTTTAATGTTTAGCATATTCTTATGTAGGTAATACGAAGTTGTATTTTGGTTCTTTTTTTTTTAATGTAAACTTTAGGAGTGTTTCCTACTCTCCAATAAGACGGTTTATCTTGTATGTAGAAAAGTGCCAGGAATTAAATTCCATTTTATACTTGAATAAATACAATTACTTTTAATCTTACCCAATACTCTTTACTTTATATATTTAACATTTTCAGTTGATTATCCATGTAACACAGAAAATGTAATCCAACCTGTTATCTATAACTAAGAAAACAGACCTATTGATCACCCCTCCTATTAATTATCTCTCTCTCTCTATGGAAACAATGTTACATACATGCTGAAAGAGTAGTCGTGATCCCAGTGGCTTAAGAATATTGTTCATCGTGATATATGGAAGTATGTAACCTTTCCTCTTACTTTCAGTAGGGAGGACAATGGTTAGAAATTTGGATGTTCCAACTCTATCCCTTTAAACAATAAAAGTGAGTAAGTGCAGGAAGGAGATGCTGCCCTCAGCACCTTCCTTCCAAAAGCACTGTCTGTACACGCAAAATGTTAACTGTGGACCTTCGGTTGAGGTTTGTAAGGAAGACCCTATTGCAGGCTTTCACAATGGTTCAGCTGTATCCTGTTCTTTGCCTGTCATGGGCTATGACCCGAAAAGGAATGTGCTTCCTCTTGATGACTTAAGCCTTTTCAACGGTGGATTTGATCCGTGTAGCATTTTCAGCTTCCCTACTTAAATATAAAATTGGTGTGCTCTCTAATTCCAGTTATACATAATGGTCAGAAATTAAGCTTCAGAGCAACTTTTTGTGACATTACCTGACAAATTCCCATTCTGATCAGCAGTTGGATTTTAGGAGACTGGTGCCGTTTAATTTTGACCTGTAATCATTTTTTATTAAATGTATGCTTGAATCAACAATTCTACTCCAGTGCATTAGTGGCAAATATGCACTTAAAGGACAACTGTCACCTCAACACTTTTTTATTTTTAATAATGATCCTGCCATCAAGTTTTGAAAGGAAATAGGTTATGTGTTAATTTTTTTTTTTAAAAATGAGAAAATCTCATCCCATCCTTTAGTATATGACAGGATCATTCCTTCTAGAATGTAAGCTCATTGAGCAGGGCCCTCCACCTCTCTGTTCCTGTACGTCCAGTTGTCCGGTTGCAATTACATGTCTGTTAGTCCACCCATTGTACAGCGCTATGGAATCTGATGGCGCTATATAAATAATAATTCAGCCGTGTACATGCACCTTCAGTCAGACAGTGTTTGAATTTTAAACTTAGTTGATCTGATGATGTCACTGCAATGTGCAGGGAGAGAAGTAGAGCAGATTATAGAGACTTAAGTGTTTGTTATCCAACACTGTCTGACCCAAGGTGTATGTGTATGGCTGAATAATCCTGTTGTATACTAAAGGTAAGGATGAGCGTTTCATTTTATAAACTGGAATAAAAGGGAATCATGACATGTCACACATGTTGTGTCCTTAAAGGGTTAAAGAAGATCGCTTTCTTGAAAATGTATTCCAGCTGTTACTTAGGGACTGATTTTGCAATGTGAGTGTCATGTTACTGAGCTCCAAAGGTGAGGAGTTTTGCAGTTAGTGCCACGGGATCTAGCTATCCCTCTTCTATTCTACCACAGAATATAACCGTGAAATTGCGCTTAGTACTAGGGGTATTGGGCATGCTCATGACACTATATAGGGCATGTGATGATCCCACCTTTAAATGCTTTATGTATGTCACTACAACCTTAGCAAACTTTTGGAAGTTATGGACTATCTTTATCTACTAGGAGCTCAGACACAAAATGAGCCATCTGTGCCCTACAAAATAGCAATTTTAAAGATGTCAGCAAAATAAAAGGTCATAGCTGGTTATAGGGTCCCACATTCCACAGCATGGTATAGAATGAGGTGGTGGGCAGCTTTACACCCTCCTTGTAATCCGTGCCAAACTTTAACCCTCAGACATGCATCAGTGTTGTGAAGGAATAGCCCTAGGGACTGCTTTATCATGTTACCGTTTACCTACCTGTGAGAATAATTTTTTGTTTACTATCTCAAATTTTGCCTAAAGTTAAAGATCAATTTAGAAGTGGGTTTTCATAGGATGGAGTTTGAAGATTTAAAAATTGACTTAAAGCAACACTCCAGGCACGATGACAACTTCATGGAGTTATGGTGCCAGCAGCTCCCTAAACTTAACCCCAAAGTTTTTGAAGGCAGAGCCCTTTAGCTTCTCTCTGAATCGTAAGCTTCAGACAGGGGCATTGCTAATTGGCTGAGAGCGAAAGTTGACACTCAAAGCTAATCGGTAGCTCCCCATTCATGAAAACAGCTTGAGGAAAAATATGTTAGAGTACCTGAAGTGTCCCTTTAACCTCCTATCATTTCCATCCAAATATGGATGAAGTGGATCCAGATGTGGGATTGGAGCCATGCCACAGGTTTCTCAGAAACCCCCAGTTTTTGTCTAACAACTCAGTGTTTTGACCCAGGAGATGTCTGCAGCCTAGTAGAACCATAACCATTACAGTAAGATGTTATTAGACTGCATATTTAAAGTGCCACTGTCATTTGTGCAGTATTTGCTTTTTTTTTTTTGCCAGGATCTGTCAAGTTGACTTGTCCACTTACATTCCAGTTCCAGAGATAATTGCTAGATGGGAATCTAAATTCTCATTTTCAGGACATTTGAAAGCCAGAGTTTAAACCTGAATTTGAGGTGTTCGCAACTCACTTTGAGTTAGCTCGAGGTTTTAAACCATTGATCTAGGAGATCCCGCAAAACCTTCCACTAACATGCCAAATACATCGATAAATTTTTCTCCATATGGGGAGTGTCAAATCTCTCTCCCCCCCCCCTCCTCCCCTTTTTTTTTTTTAAAAAAAAGACAGTCAAAGAAGTGGTAGTTATAATCAGTGTACTGGTACAGTTTCTTGGCTAAATGTAAAACTAATCTTTTTTTCCCTGGAGACCCACCCTTTTGGAGGTGTTACTAAACAAAACACTTGTCTGTTTTGTTCACACTGAGTGGTGGATATGGTTAGCTTGGTATGTGTAGCTAATGAACGACACCCAGGTTGGCAGTACTGGGTTAGGAGCGTAATGGGCTTGGTGCTGAATAAAATACTGGGAATAGATACAATTATGTTTCTTGTCTTTAAAAGCGCTTGTATGTGAACTCTGAAAGGAAACTTTGCAGCTAGTTGTATAGCCAGCCCAAAATGCATTATACAACTGGACATTTCAAGCATATAAAATACCTCTTTAAGGGCAGGTACGGCCACAGAAAGTCATTTGGAAAAACCAATGGAAGGCATTACCTCCTCTAGGTCGTTGTCACTGTGACTCCATCCTATGGATCATGGGGAACAGTGTGGTAAACTTGAGATATAGGCGACTCATCTGTAGTTGTGCTGCATAGAGTGCCTCTTTGTGTATTTTTCCATAGTATTAAAGAGAACACCCTAGCCTAGCATATGCTTAACAAATGGATATGTCCTTTAGTTTATTTACTAAACAAGGAATTAAAATCCAAAATGGATAATTCAGACGAAAATAATGAAACTGAGGTAGCAGAGTTGGATCTTTTTCCCCTTTCGAAAGTTGTAACCCTTCAGCAACCAGGGATGGGAGAGGGGACCTGCAGTCCTGGCACTGGTGTGTCCCTTTAAAGGGTCTTCTGCTAAAACTAGATTTCATACACCCATTAAGAACAAGATTACACTGGAATTGCTTTCAAGTGTTGATAAAGTTACAGGTTTCTATCCCGGTTTAAGGAGTAGTAATTTGACATTTAATGCAAGTGCCCCCTAGCTGTACTCCACAAATCAAGTACAGCTAAAATGACCATTAGTCACTCATTTCTCTGCTCCCCAAAAAGGATTAAAGAACACTCAATTTCAGACTCTCCCACATCTGCAAGTACAACAATAAGTTTAGAGACACATTGGTATAAAGGGGTTAATTTATTTTTAAAACATGATGACACATACAACCAGTACTACTTAAGGAGTTAGAAAGTGACTTCACAGAACCTGACCTTAAAAGAAAAATATATATATTTACAAAGATACACATTCTCTCAGTTCACAACAGCCAGCACCACACTGCCACACCTCTGGTCACTGATGCAGTGTTACAATGCCGGACATCCACACCAAGTAGGGGGAAACACTATACTGTAAACACACAAGGGAAGTTGCCTGTGAGCAGCAGTCAGCTGTGCGAGTCACTTTGAATGGGATTAGCTCCACCAGATCAGACGTTTTGAGTCCAGCAATAGTTCAAAAGTAGATGCTCAAGTGCAAGACCCCCCATTTCCCTGGTTACTCCAGCCATCTAAAGCTCTTGTCTTTGTCTAAAACAGCCATAGGGAGGTAGGCTTAATACAAGTCTATAGGATGGAGCAGTGCAGTCTGTACCATACAGTTCATTGGGTCTGCACCAGAAGGACAACACTTGAGTTTCTGCTTTCTCCTCTGAATGAAGTTGGATAGTGTGTTCAGAGGGGCAGGAAGGCAACATTTGGCACATATTTCAGTTCTGCTCACACCCACCGTGGAGTAGATACAGAACCCAGGAGTGTGGTGAGTAAAGGGAGAGGTAAATGGGAGGCTCAATGCACAGAAGTCCATTTTTAGGAGGGTGTCAAGGTACTACTCCTCCTTGGTTGGCTCGGTGGCAGGTTCTGTGGTGGGAGCAGATTCCACCGGTTTGGGCTCTTCCTCAGGTGTGGTCACAGCTGGCTCAGGCTGAGCAGGAGGAGCAGCAGGTTCGCTGGATGGAACCTCAGCCTCAGGAGTGGATTGTTCCTGAGTGGCTGCAGTCTCCACTACCACCGGCTCTTCTTTGCTTTCCACGGTAGGGCTGCTCTCTTCCTCCTCCTTGGGTGATGCCGCAGCCTCGCCAGCAGGGGGCTCTTCTGCAGCAGGAGATTCCTTTTTAGTCTTATTACGGAATGGCAGCTTGAACTGCTTCTTGAAGGAGAATCGCTTCTTCTTGGCTTGCTTGCCCGGGGGCTCCTCAGCTTTAGGGTCAGCGGCAGCAGGGGCGGCCGAGTCAGCATTTTCGGCAGATATGATCTCCTCTGAGGCAGGCTCTGCGGAGCCATTGGATGCAGCGGGATCACCATTCTCCTTGGTGGGGGCATCCCCGTTAGATTTCACATGTCCATTCTCCTGTAATAAGGGGGACAGTATTAATTATACAAATAAATATAGATATATATATACACAGGTCACGACATGGCACCCAACTATAAATGGGGGGAGAGAGGGAGAATAAACCTCATTTCGCACCCCACCCCTGGTCAGCTACCTTCTCAATACAAAGAGCTAGCTAGAACATCAAAATCCAGCAGCCTCCTGTGACCTCACCCAGCCTGAGATACAATTAAATACATATAAAACACACACACACACCCCCTTTTCAATCCGGTGTCACCAATATAAATAAAACAGTCATCTTTATATGGCCAATAACAGTGTTAATTCTAATACAACCTGGTACAGGTTAGGTGATATCGCTGGTAATAAACGTGCACTAGGGCTGTGTGAATACATGTCAGCCAGCCCCAGCTATAGACAGTCGGCCCCATCACCTGGCTAGAAGCAGCAGCCAGTCCGAGTCTTACCTGTTGTTCTGCCTCCTTGTTATTAGCGGCGGTGTCGGTGCTCTTGTTCTTAGACTCCAGGCTGCCCATGTCTGCCGATGTAGTGACCGCTAGGTGCCGCTGTCGGGTTACTCTGCTCTCTCTCACTAACGCAGCGCTTACTCTGCTCACACAGTCTGATCTGCGCTCCGCTCACTATTCTTCAATATATATTGTGTGGGGAAAGTGTTAGCCAATCAGAGATCAGCTGATAGCAAGGGAGGGTTGGGTCAGCCAATAGGAGAGGCGCAGGGGGCAGTTCCCAGTTAGAGCTCGGTGGGGAGCTGTGTACGTGACGTAGGGCCGTGGAATGGAGGAATTACTCGGTAACATGCGGGCAGTCACTGCATTCCAGGGATAGAATGTCCAGGGGCAGTGGAGGGTTAAAGCAACATGGCGGGGGGCTGGTCACCCCATATGCAGATTATATTCACCCCACCCTATTACCAGTTACCCCACAGAGATCAGCAACTCTGCTTTAACCCATCTGCTGCCCACATGATGAGATGGTTACACTGTACTCCGAGGTAGGGGTGGTTTGGGGTAACTCTGCCCCCTTTATAAACACACCAGGATGGATCATGGGGATCCTGCCCACTGTAGTTTTTACATGGCCAATTCTGGCTCCACAAATATGCGAGCTATGTTCCTGTAACCATAAGGTTGGCTGAGCATCATGGGAACTGTAGTTCATAAACGTGTGGGGCCCAGGTTAGCTATTGCTGTTTAGTTGGTAGAAAGAATGTAAGATATGGTCAGTGATCACCACACAGAAGAAGGTAAAATGAGCATGTGTGCGAACGACAGACCGCACGTAGGGGAGTTAACATCACTATATAAATGGCAGAGCTGTTCAGCTATTACTGTATATGTACTAATTTTAATTTCCCTTTAATATATTCCCGTTACAGTCTGAGATTTAAATCTAATACTCATCTATTTTAATGACTGCAAATAACTCAACTGAAAATAAGGTCTGTAAATGGAGTAACCCCCAAGCAGGGATGGTAACTCTTGTAAAAAAAAAATAATAATAATAATATTAGGAATGACAGCAATGAGCATGGTATTTTTCGTATAGTATATTAAAGCACATATATTGTCTCGAAATCTGTGATCTTTTGACTAACACGGGAATGTGTAAAACATTCCACAACAATGTATCATCCAAGCTTCCTGGCGTTCTATGAGTTAACTTGGTGTAATCAGCATGTTTCTTGCTGGGGTCAGAATGGGAGGTTATGGGATACATTCCACAGCTGAGGAAACTTCCTGCTCCATATATCAGTATCTGTGTGTGTGTCTGTATATGTGCCAGGGTATGCATGTATTTATCTTTGTGTGAAACTAGGGCTGTCATTTTAGGAGGGCCAGAAAAACAAAAAATCCTTGCAAACTGTAACTCTTTCTTCTGATTAATCAATCACACTCGGGGTTTAGAAACGTGCTATGATGGGTGCCCCTGAAAAAAAACCTTCGCTAACCTCTCCTTATGTTCTTATTTTACAGATTCATAAAAATGTAGAAGCAGGAATAGTAAGGAGAGAGAGAGAGCATATATGTTTAAATGTAACTATTGTTTGAGCAACATTGTTATATCACAGTGTTTGTAAAATCCCACCATTATTACAGTTCCATTCATAATAGAGCTAATGTCACGGCTACAATCACAGCTATTATTATGGTTAAGGGGGCAAATACTGATAGTGTGTGCCTGCAATGGAGATGATGTGTACTATAGCTACCACTTAGGGTATTTACAGCCCACAACATCTGTAGTGTTCATGAGGTTTGGGGGTACTTCTGAATACCTCCACACTCCAAGAATGTGGGATTACCCAGCAGACACTGCTGTCCTCAGTGGTATAATGACATACACTATTGTAAATGGCGCTGCAATGGCATTGTACCTTTTTGACTGCATCACCGCAATAGCATGGCTGAAAATTTGAAGTATTTCGTAGCCAGGCCTTAAAAGTTACTCACCATTGCCAAGCATTAGCATTATAGCCAGCGCTCTAACTGTCCTTCTGGACGTGGTACCAGTGGGGTAAATTTTAGGTCAGGTAGTTTAGGTAGAGACAGGCATTGAGCTTATTTTAGTGGATATTTACCTCAAAAATGGTGTGAATATGCTATGATCAGATCAGTTTATCAAAATCGTGAAGCATTTTTGGCTGACTATAACTTTTTCCTTCAGCTTACCAGGACAGGCATCCCACCCTCCCATTTATCTGTGGTAGACTTTAAGTTAAGGGGTAAGATCAACGCCAATCTTGGAGGTGGACGGAGGTGCAATGATAACAATTTGTCTCTCAGGACAGACTGTATTGTTTTAAGCTTGGTAGAGGTTTATTCAAATTTGGTTATGTTTATATTGGACTAGTTATGTGCAATGCCTCACACTCTTTAAATAGAAGCTACAACTATTGTCTCCATTTACAGTCTATTGTTTTTATGCAGTCTTTGTTTTATGCTATTGCTATATTGCCATGGCTTGCAGTGTCCATGAAATGAAATGGACACTGCAAGCCATACTGTACTCAGCAGGAGTAAAATTCTACTTGCCAGGCCTAAACTTTCACTTGTTAATAGTAGCGAGTGGGAATTTTGAGACCTGATAATAGCATCATAAGTCGAAACGTTAATGTAGTCATGATGAAGACAATAATGAAGAATGAGAACAATGGTACAGTAATGCAACGTAAATTGATGTGTAGCTCACCTAAAGTGAGAAGACCTTACCAGATGATATGAGCAGGATCCACTAGCCCGAATGACCCTCTCAGAACACTCTAGATTCAACTACCACAGCAGCAGGAAAAAGTATTACCAAACTAAATCATGACTTGATACTTATGAGTTCTGTTGCACAGCAAGTGTTTGAAAGGAGTGTTCCAGGGATCAATTAACAAGAGCATAGTGACACAGGTTTTTTTTAATAAATACATTTTAAATCTTTATATCTCCTCTAAATATCTCCTGCTTGTAGACATGTCCTAAGATCTGCTGCTTCCACTTTTGTGAAAGCATCAAATTGTTACTTATTTATTTTAAATTGTAATGTGGCCTATGAGTCTATTACCCATGCCATTGTGTGTGTTTGTGTAATATATCCCTCCCAGGAGAGATTTATGGGAACCCAACAATAGGAGAACATAAATGTGGTGCTAGGTTGCAAATTATTTTTAATATTGTTTCTTTTCTTCTATTCCACACACAAATATGCCTCTGTAATAATGGTAAATTAAAAAAAAAAACAAAAAAAACAGGAGACAAACAACATGGGTATCCACCTAGCTTATGTTTTTTAATAATGGCTATTATGTCAGAGAATTCCCCATGCAGCCTACAATAAAAAGAAAGTGAAAATTAATGTAGTTGACATTACCCAACATATGATTGTGCTAGGGGTTTTCCAATCTGATTTTTGTAAACCACATGGTTTCTTGGAAGAAATTAATCACTGGTAAACTCTAGACAAGTTTTCAAATATAGTACTAGCATGTATCTGTAAGTCCTCTATATCTGTTTTTAGAAATGCTGATTCGCAAATGGCCAGGGCAATGTACAATACTAGATTGTATATTGCTATAATACCATATACAGGGTATATACAGCAGCCTCTTTTAAAAAGGAACATCTGTATATAAAACTGAAATGCAGTCTGTAGCACACTTTCTCCTGGACTTTATTAGTGCAGCATTGTACCTCCCATTAAAATAAAATTTTGCCCATATATGTATGGGGTTTGTAGAAGATGGAAGCCTTATAACAGTTGTATATTCACAAGGGTTGGTAAAGACATAGTCGTTCCCAAACCAGTCCTCTTTGCGTTGATTTGTATTGGGCAGGGGGAGGGGAGGGGTTTTAGGTATTTTCCAATTTACATGAATATGACATTATTTCACAAACTAGTGTTAATAGAGAAAGCTTCTTGGTTTGCTTGTATAGGACTGTCATTTTATTTCAATGAACTTTAAATCAAGTTCAAATGCTTGGAAATAATCCTATAAGCACAATAATATATTATACTGTAATAAAATTTATAGCATTCTCAGGGCTGCTGGAATCATAGAACAGACTTTCAGGACCCATGTTTGACATCCTTGTGATGTAGAAATTATTTTAGTCAAGGCTCCTTATAAAACATGCAGAGTTCATGGCTGCAACTGGTAAACCTGGCATTGGTATATTCAAAGCATAGTTATACTAATGCATTTTTGTATAAGTATCTCTGAAATGGCAATATGCTATTTTATGCTGATACAGATGAAATGCTAGTATTGCTTGCAACAAATATGTTGTTTTATTGGCTTTTTGTGACCCAGAATCAAAGGTTTTTTTTTTTGTTGTTGTTTTTTTTTTTTTTTGACCCGTCTTCTGGTTTATGGTTATGGTCTCAGGAGAACATTATTTAGAGCTCTGCTCCATGATTAAGCCAATTTCATGGAAACAAGGGAAGCTTAATATATTGCCTTTCCCAGACTTTTAGAGAGCATAATTTAACATTATATGGAAACATGCAATATATTGCCTTTATCCTAGATTATACTATATATTTATCATAAGCATAATCTTTTGTTGAATATGGCAATCCTGGTTAGAGTTAATACCTCAGTGGTCTCCTCTCTGACATTTTTACATTTTCTGATATCTAGAAACGACCATTTGCACTCAGTTTACCTCATGATTATAGTATACCTTCATTTTGTTTTATATTTCTGAGAAAAGTTGCACTAAATCTAAAGTAAAAAATAAATAAAATACATATAAGGTGTTTTGTAGTTTTACTTACATACAATTCAGTAACATTACTGTGTACAGCAGAGACAAATACTGCACACTACACACTTTTGTCAATGTAATTAAAACTGAGTTTATCAGGTAAAAAAAATCCTTTTATCCCCCCAGATAGCCTTAGGTCAGATGGTTTAAGGACACACTGTGATCTGCATGTGGCCTAAAAGCACCCTTTATGCAGAGATAATTATCTTCCATTTGTTAGGTTTTCTGGATTGCTCATATTTTATGGAGGACACCCATTGTAAATTGGCATATTAAACATTCCTTAGCAGCTTTGAGCATTGCATTTGATATAATATATATTATTATTATTATTATTTTATGATTTATATAGCGCCAACAAATTCCGTAGCGCTGTACAATGGGTGGACTAACAGACATATAATTGAGATCAGACCACTGGACGTACAGGGGGTTGAGGGCCCTGCTCAATGAGCTTACATGCTAGGGGGAGTGGAGTATAGTGACACAAAGTAGGGGAATAACATAGTTTGTTAGAGAAGGGTTTATTGAGTGCTTGGTAGGTCATTTTTGACAGTTGCAGGAAAGGAGTCATGGGGTGGGGGATGAGAAATCTTAAAATCTTTTGGAGCATTTTTATATTTAATGGTGACTCTTTAAATATTTAGATCAAACTTATAGGTTGCTAACGTTTAATGGACCACTATAGGCACCCAGACCACTTCAGCTTAATTAAGTGGTCTGGGTGCCAGGTCCACCTAGGATTAACCCTTTCTGCTGTGAAACTGCTGTTTACTTTGGGGTTAATCCAGCCTCTAGTGGCTGTCTCATTGGAAAGCATTTAAAATTAAAAAGGCTCTTGCCGCACATGCGCATTCAGCTGATGACGGGGAAAGGAGGAGGAGAGTCTCCAGCACCTAGGGAGCCCGGTGCTGGAGAAAGGTAAGTGTTTAACCCCTTCCTCTCCATCCAGCCCGACGGGAGTGGGACCCTGAGGGTGGGGGCACCCTCAGGGCACTGTAGTGCCAGGAAAACGAGTATGTTTACCTGGCACTATAGCGGTCCTTTAAAGGTGCCTGATAAATGTTTTATTTCCTTTCATATATTCCTATATTGAACATGCTACCATAGATAGTTTGCGTATTTTTTTTTTTTAATAGTAGATAAGTGACCTGCTGGGCCAGATGTGCAGTCGTGTCACAGCTGTGATCAAAGGTGGAAAGTGGCATGGATTTGCATCTCTCAGTTAATGTTCCACAAGCACAAAACTAGAGGTTCCGTCGCAATTTAGTCACATCCAACATGGCCGCCGCTCCCTGAAACTGCGATTTTTATTTTTTTATTTTTTTTTCTTTCTTTTTTTTTTTTATAACCACCTGCTGTCGACCATTTCAGACTAACTGTGTTACAAGCATTGACCGAAGTTTGGTCGCGTGTCAGAAAGCTCTCATTCTGTTAGGCACTTAGCTATATTTCAATCTGAATTTTGCCCACAAAGAAGAAATGCTTAGTTAAGTGTTCTTGCATAGCAAGACCACTTAATGTTGTCTCACATATATATTATTCTTATTATAGCCAAATTTGCCACCCTAACTCCTCCCACAGTTCTAACACTACATAGACAAAAATTTACCAAAACGTGCAGATTGTTCCCGATCGGATTATTACTTTGTGGAACGTTTCGCCGAATGGTTCACGGAATATCGTCGTTCTTGTGGCGCAATTTGTCCCATAGGAATGAATGGCAAAGCTAGAGTGGGAGCTGCCAAAAGCTGAAAAATCAGGACATGATTTCTAAACTGCAACCACTCCCTTATTTTCATGCCCACCTACACAAATCTTATATCAAAGCGTTCAGCTATCCCTGCTGCCACTAAACATGTAAACGGCTAAGCCGTAGTCCTGATAGTTTTCACAATATGACCATTTGTTTGCAACCAACGCCGTCCATTGACATTCATTGAAACTTCACTCTGCAAAGCTCAAATTTGAAGTGCAATTTCTAAACTGCGACTGTGCCTTCATTTTAATACTTCAGAGACATACTATGCATCAAAATGTAGGTCTGGGTCTTGTGATTCTCACAATATAAAGCTCTTCACTGTAGGATTTATAGTTTTTAAAATACGACCATTTGAAAATGGCAACCGCCAAAATACTCTGACCTGTGCCAGGCTGGAGCAGCAAGTGATGTCATAGACAGGGCCTTTTGTACACCTGCTAATGTTTTTATAAATGTATGTTTTAATGTAACTGTGAAGCACTTTGGGCATCAACGTTGCAATTAAATGTGCTATATAAATAAATAATAACAGTTACTCCGCCCACTCCAGTTGTAGACTACTGGTGGAGGCAAGAACACTTCACACAATTTCCCCAGAAATTGTAGCTTTTCTAGTTTTATTGTGCTGTCCTTTAGATTAGTGCCCAATGAGGCATCTGAGGATAGTTGTTGTTTTTTTAAATCGGACTGTGAGAACAAAACAGCATCCTTTGCAGTTAATTAGTCAAATGTGTGCAGTCAGGTAGTAAAAATTGTGCAAAGGCGCAAAACATTTATTGGGGGTTCCACGATGTTGGTACACTATGTCGAAGGGTCCCATGGTAAAAAATTAAATGTGAACCCCTGCCATAGATTAGTGTTTCTCTGCCTTTGTCCTGTAAAACACTCCTGATATTAACATATTTCTCTTTGTAGTCATAAAGTTACATCACAAACCCTTTTAAATGCATCTAGAAAGAAACAAACTTTTTTATTTTTTTTGCCAGAGGATTTACAGGGTGGGGCATTTCCAAAAAAACTTAGGGGAATTCATTATATACTGGTCACTGTTTTTGTGATAGTATAAGTAGTTTAGTAAAAATGAAAGTGAATTTAAAAGTGAAAAAATGAAAGTGAATTTAATACGTAAGGTTAATATAACTCGAATTTGAAATTCACATTGAATTCTCTGAAAGTATTCTATATAAATATTTATTTTCAATTTGACAATTTTTATTTTTCAGGTTCAAGTTCAAGCTTGGGGTACAGAAGGAAAAAGGGGTGGGGGGATGAAACCCATTTGCACATTTCCTACTTTTCGGTTACAATGTTTGCCATCCTGTTCATAATTTCTAACGAAAACGTAACTATATTCGAATTTGCCCACTTTGTCACAACAGGCCAGTTCTTTGTTCTGTTCCCTGTGTTGGCAAAAGTGGCTTTTTTTTTCCTCTCCTCCTCCTCTCTCTTTCTATATAGTTAACCATTTTACCTTTGTGATGCTTATTCATAAACAAGGTGATAGGTGTGCGGGGTACAGAAATGAATAAGGGAGGGGTGGGGGATTACGTAACTTCAGTTGACAAGGCTTCACAGTACATTCTATTGATATGTGTGCGGTTTTCGCGACAAATTTGTATACCCATGGTGGTACATATCACGCTTGTCTGCATTGTGCTATCATCATATTCCAGTCCCTGAGTGGTACTGGGGGTGCCGTGTCAGTTGTGGAAGTACGTAGATTACATGAAATACAATATAAACAATATAAACGTTAATATGAACTATATACATGGAACTTGTTCCACCTATACAAGTTTTTCTGTATGACTGAAGCTCTGTTGCGTTGGGTTTGGTCTAGGCATGTCATTTGGGTCTGGTACCATTCCCGTCAGTGTCTATTTCTCCGCATTGCTAAATGTATACATTCTTGAGTTTGATTCCTTGTCTGTACCTTTTATTTGTTTAGTTTGTTACGGAGGGTCATGTGTTGCGTGTCTGCGTGTTATGTGGGTTGCTTGTTCGTAATTGAGCCACATATTGTAAGCCTCTGTGGTTGTGCGGTCCTCTTGCCCTAGTGACCCCGCATGTTTTTCATATGAGACGTTGGTGGATGTTAGGGCTATTATTTCTGTTTTTGTGGGAATCACTGACGATTTCCATTGTCTTGCTATTAATGTCTTTGCCGCTATCGTGATAAGCTAGACTAGTTTTCGAGCGGGTTTCGTGATATTTTGTGGTGATAGGTGTAATAGGTATAGTTCTATGTTCGGTTGGATCGATACCCCTGTGCTGTTTGTAACTATTTCTTCTACTGCTTCCCATACTGGACGTATGAGTGGACAAGTCCACCAGATATGTAATGTGTCCCCTTTCGCTTTTAGGCATCTCCAGCACTTGGCTTCGGAGTTGTTGTACATTTTATTTAATTTGCTAGGGGTGAGGTGCCACCTATACAGTAGTTTTCTGGCTATTTCTAGGTGAGAGGCGCATCTTGTCGCGCTTTTGTGTGCTACAAAGATTCTACCCCATTCCTGGGTTGTTAGTTCCCTCCCAATATCTGTATGCCATTCTTTTTGAAATCCCCAGAGGTGCGTTTGAGGCCCCCCATTGAGTATGTTATAGCATAGTGATATAGTTTTGTCTTGCTTTTTCCTTTCGAGGCATTTAGTTTCAAAGTGAGTTAGTTTTGGTTCACCAGTCACTGGTTGAGTGGGTGTATGTGCAGTCCGTAACTTGTGTTGAAGTTGTATATATGAGAATAGGGCCCTGTTTGGTATATTATGGTGTGTTTGTAATTCTTTGAAGCTCCTCAGGGAGCCGCCTTGAGTCATTTGGTGAAGGTAGGTTAGGTCGTGTTCAGCCCAAATTTTATAGTTGAAAGAGGGGTCTAGGGTGTGCAGCGTTTTTAAGGGGGTTGCGGGGGACCACTTATGTCTCGAGCAGACCCTGTGCTTGTTTTTGTCCCATATAGATAGCATGAGTTTGGTTGTCGGCAATATCTGAGGGGTGCGGGGTCGTATTTCCCTTGGGGCCCATATGAGGTGTGCTATTTGCCTCCCTTCTAATCTGCTGGATTCTAGTTCCAGCCATTGTGGGGGTTGTTCTCTAGAGTGGCACCGTAGCACATTTGCCAGTTGCGTGGCTCTGTGATATTCTCTTACGTCCGGGAATCCAAGTCCTCCCTCTTTTATTGACCGTGACAGGAGTCGCCATGCTACCCTGGGTTTTTTGTTTTGCCATCCAAATCTCAAAAGGGTCGTCTGGAGGTTTTTGAAATATTTGGCGGGGACTGGTATTTGTAATGTTCGGAATAGATAAAGAATTTTTGGCAGGATCATCATTTTGATAGCCGCGCATCTACCCACCCAAGATAGGTATTTGCCTTCCCAGGACTTTAATGTATTTACAATTTCTGTGTAGAGTTTTTGGTAATTCATTGTGAAAAGTGAGTTATATGTTTTTGTGATTTTGATTCCCAAAAATATGAGGTGGTCTTCTCTCCAGTCATAATGAAATGCCGTTTTGAGTCTGGACATTATGTTGTCTTCTATGCCTATTCCCATTGCTTGGGTTTTAGTGGTGTTTAGCTTGTAGTATGAGTGTGCGCTATAGGATTGCAGTTCCTTTTGGAGATTTGGGAGGGAGATCAATGGTTGGGATAGCGTTAAAAGGACATCGTCTGCGAATAGGTTGAGTTTGTACTCTCTTTCTCCTATATTTATGCCGTGTATGTTTGGGTTACGTCTAATGGCTTCCGCGAGGGGTTCCAGGGCTAACACGTAAAGAAGTGGTGACAGGGGACAACCCTGTCTAGTCCCATTTGTGATGTTGAATGGATCTGATCGGGAACCTGAGGATGTTACCGCGGCGTTCGGAGAGCTGTATAGGGCTTTGATTGCTGTCAGATAAGTGGGGGGAAAGTCAAATTTTTTCAGAGTAGCCTCTAGGAATTGCCAATTCAGTCTGTCGAATGCTTTTTCTGCGTCTAGGGAGATTATGAGACCTTGGGTCCGGTCCATGTGTATCGACTGTATTATATCTATTACCTTTCGTGTATTGTCTGAGCCTTGCCTTCCGTGAACAAAGCCCACTTGGTCATTTGAGATAAGGTCAGGGAGGATGTTTTTGAGTCGGTTAGCTAAAATTTTTGCGTACAGTTTGGTGTCTGAATTTAGTAATGATATGGGGCGGAAATTTTGGCAGTGTGTCGGGGGTTTACCTGGTTTCGGTAGGGTAATTATTCTAGCTGCTAGGAACTCCGCTGGGAAGTTTCCTGTCTGAAGAGCATGGTTGAAAGCCCTGTTGAGATGTGGGGCCAGAAGTGGAGCGAATTCCTTATAGTACTCGTTCGTAAAGCCATCCGGCCCTGGTGCTTTTCCTAGGGGCATGGATGTTATGCATTCTATGATTTCGTTTTCTGTAATGGGAGCTTCCAGAAGTTGTTGCTGGGTTGTGGATAGGGTTGGTAGCGGGATGTTTGATAAGTAGGCTTGTATGCCAGCCTCCGTGGGTTGCGGCGTGGTCTGATCCTTGGAGAGATTATATAATTGGCTGTAATAGTGGGCAAAT
The DNA here is from genome assembly GCA_933207985.1 of Pelobates cultripes. Taxonomy (NCBI): domain Eukaryota; kingdom Metazoa; phylum Chordata; class Amphibia; order Anura; family Pelobatidae; genus Pelobates; species Pelobates cultripes. Next base: position 201,362,145 of record OW240912.1, on the reverse strand, counting down.
TCTTTACAAATGCCTGAGGGGAGGTGGATTTTTTGGCCCTTTTTATTTAAGATATGTGCTATCCGTGTTTGTTGCTGTCTCTCTCTTAAGTGTTGTGCTACAAGTTTACTGGCTCTGTTGCCTTGGACGTATGTGCGAGTGTTTAGGCGCTTCAGCATGAGGCCGAATTTGTGGAGTCTAATCTCATTGAGTTTGTTTTGGAGTGTAATGATTTGCGTTTTGTGCACTGCTGACGGTTGCTTTTGATTATCTTTGTTAAGCACTGCTAGTGTTTGTTCACATTGCTTAATTTCTTTTTCTGATCGTTTCTTTAGATATGTGGCTCTACTTATTAATGTGCCCCTAAGCACAGTTTTATGTGCAAGCCAGATCATGTGGGGGTTCAGGTCGTTTGAGGCGTTAGTGGTAAAGTAGTTATGCAGTTCTTTTTCTAGGGTTTTGCAGAATTGTGGATCTCTAATTAGATAGTCATTAAGACGCCATGGGTTTCTATGTTTGTAGTCATAGGAGCTCGACAATGATAATGTCACTGGTGCATGATCTGACCAGTCGGCGGTCAAAATTTCGCAGTCTAAGATGTTGGTCATTGTGGATTCGTGCATGAAGCACCCGTCAATTCTAGAGTATGTATTGTGTACTTTGGAGTGGTGCGTGTAGGCTTTTTCCGAGGGGTGGAGGGCTCTCCACACGTCTCTCAGGCCATATGTGGCTAGCAAATTCCTAAGGCTTTTGCTTTGTTTTTTCATGGTTTTGTAGTGAGGCGACGTGGGCGGTCTAGTTGAGTCTAATGTGGGGTCTAACACATGGTTTATATCCCCGCTTATGACTAAAGTGCCTTTCCTTATTTTTTCAATTTTAGAGAGGACTGCGTGCAAAAAATTTCTTTGGTTGGTGTTTGGTGCATATATATTCGCTAGTGTGTATTCTGTTTCGTTGATGGTGCAGTGCCATATGATGTATCTCCCCCCCTGGTCTATTAATTGGTTGTGTGATATGATCGTGAGGTCTTTGCTGAAGAGAATTGACACGCCTCGAGATTTACTCGGAGTGGTGGAATGTGCTTGGTGGGGGTACATGTTAGGACTTATGTGGGGGTGAGCATCGGTTCTAAAATGTGTTTCCTGGAGAAATACTATGTCGGCTTGGTTTTTTTTAAGTTCCCTGCTCAGAGTGTGACGCTTTTGTGGGATATTTAATCCCTGTACATTGTGGGAGTATAGTTTTAGATTGAATGTGTGTGGGAATTGGATGTGCTGTTTCGGTCTTCACTGTCTCGTGTGTTGGCTAGCGGTGGATCGCCGCTCTTGTTCTGAGAAGAGTAGCCGGGGGTGGTTTTCGTTATACGTAGGTGTGGTGGGTGACCCTTGATCGGTTCTATGAGGCGGATATAGTGTACTAGTGGAATGTTAACCCTGCCTTTGTGTGAATTGCATACAGACATAGATGATGTGATTTGTCTTTGAGCATAGGTGAATCGAAGACATTTAACATATTTACAATAACATAAACATAACAATTTTTTAGATCTGGCTCTTGTGCCCTGGTCGTCCATCAGGGCGCAGTTTATCCCGCTAGTTCCTCCTACTAGCTCTCCCTATCTGGGGGGTTGGGAAGTCTGGTTCTGGCCTCCTGGCCGAGCCAGTGGTCGCTGCCCCAGGCCAGCGGCTCTAATCTGGGCTACCTTGGGGATGTGTTTTGAGGGTTGTCTGACTCACAGGGAGTGTTGGTAGGAGCAGAGGGATCTTGCCATCAATCTTGTGTTCTTGATTTGGAGATGGGCATGTGGGTTTTTAACGTGGAGGTTTGGAATTATCACTTATCTAGGGGGGGCTGCGGGCGTTGGGGTGGGATGTTGGTTTGGCAGAGAGGCAACCGCTTGCTCCTCCGTTTCCCTCTTTTAGTCCATGTTACTGGTATCTCTATACTTTGCTTGCCTCACGTCCCCTAGGGGGCGGGAGTAGCAGTGGCCCCTGCATGGTTTCCCAACTGTTGGCTCGCTATGTGGGAAGGATGGTGCGCGTGGTTTAGGTAACATTTTTAGGGTCCATTAGTCTATACTGTCTGTGGGGCTCCTGCCCTCGCTTGGTTTTATGGCCCTATTGTCTTCTGACCCTGACCTGGTGCTGCTCCTGGGGCATCGCCCCGCCACCCTCCATGTCTCCCCGCTTGAGCCCTTGGTCCCGCTTCTTATTTTGGCTATGTTAGGTAGGTGGGGTAGTTAGTGGGTATGTTTTCAGGGGGGGGCTACAGGGTCGGAGACCCTCTCACGTGGGTCGTATCCTGCTGTCCAGACGGGGTCCCTGCCCCATGGTGGTTAACTTTCCCCTCTTGTTACCCCTTCCCTCACAGTTCCTCTCCCCCCTCCCCAGTCCCCCTCCCCTTGTTCCCTATATTTATGAAATAGTGATCCGTAATGTTAACACAAAAACAGTTGTAGCGAGTATATTACCCTCTCCCGTCGTGTTTCCCTTGGTCGACGGTGAACAATGTCCCAAAGTCCCTGAAAAAGATTAGCCGTGTCCATGGTGTATTTTGCGTTGATACTGTCCGCATGGATGTCATCCGTCATCCCTTGGCTTCCGTCACTGTGTTGCTGTGTGTTTCGGCGTTTTGGGGTGTTTCACCGTCTGCCACTCTTGGTGCAATGTCGGTCGTTTGTTTGGTTTGTCCCTGTTTGTAGCTAGAGTGATGCCCCAAGAGCGCAGCAGTCGGGTTCCTTCTTCTGCGGTTGAGGCAATTTGGGTCTTGCCGTCTCGTAGGATCAATAGCTTGATTGGGAATCCCCAGCGGTACGGGATTTTTCTGTTCCTTAGTTCAGCTGTGACGTCCTTGAAAGTTTTCCTGCGTCTAAGTGTTTCGGCCGAAAGGTCTGCGTATATCTGGACCTCTTTATATCTGTCCGGGAGATCTTGTAGAGGTATCTTGGAGCGCAGGAGGGATTCTTTTACGTGATAGTAGTGTAGTCTGAGCATCACGTCCCTCGGTATTGAGGCTGGCAGATGTTGTGGCTTTGCCACCCTGTGCGCCCTATCCATGAGTAGCATGTCAATTGGGAGGTCAGGAGCTAAAATATGGAACAGGTCTGTGAGGTATGTCATGAGGTCTGCAGCCTGTACGTCTTCAGGTATACCTCTCACCCGGAGATTTTGGCGCCTGGATCTGTCCTCAAGGTCCATGTTTTTTACTTCTTGCTTCTCAAGCTTTGCCTCCAGCTCCTCAATTTTTTCTGCCATGCTGTTGTGTGCTGCGGCATATTCCGCCATCTTGCTTTCCATGTGGGCTGTACGGTTTCCTATGTCGGCAATATCTTTCTTTAGGTCCGCTATTGCTGCATGGACTGTTGTTTGTATTTTTGCAGCCATGTCATCTAACATTGTCTGGAACAGCTCACCGTGTATTTGCATGGTGCTGGGTGCAGGCTGTTGTGGGGAATGTGGCTTGGGAATTTCCTGTTCATCCCCACTGCCGTCGCCATCTTGTCCCGTCTGAGCCTGTGACTTGTGGCTTGCCGTTTTCGCGGCGAAAAACGAGTGCTTTTCTTTGGCGTCGGTCACCCTCCTTGCTCCCCTCTGTGACATTGTGGCAATACCTCACTCTGGGAAGTGTTTGTGCCGGTAGGATGCTGTTTGTGCCGCTGTATTTAGCCGTCGGCTCGGGAGCTCTCCACTCACGCGGCCATTCCGTTCGAGCGCAGGCTCCGCCCCCATAAATATTTATTTTAACAGCTCTTATGTAGCACTCTTATCTAGATCAGTGATCAGCAACTCAAACAGACTGTGAAGATCTGAGGATCTCAGATCATTTTCTCCCTTATGAAAGGGAATTCACACTGGACTAAAGAAACCTGGATAGAGTGCTGTAGTGTGGGAGTAAGGGATTTTAGGGGGTTAGGTTCAGCAGTGGCATCATAAGGGCTGTAGTGGGTGGATAGTGAATGCAATTCGGGGGTAAGGGGCTGCAGTGTGGGGATATCCGCTGATATTTGGGCATATGGACTGCAATTGGTTGGTTATGTGTTGTAATGGGGGTAGGGGCTGTGGTGGGGTAATGTAGATTGCAGTTTGGGTTATAGGCTGTACTACTGGGTGGCTAGGGACTGCAATTGGAGGGGATTGGGGCTGTAGTAGGGAGAGAGCAGTTGTAGTGGGAGATAGGGTCCGCATTCGGGTTTGGGCTTTAGTGATGTGATAAAAGCTGCGATTGAGGGTTATTAGATCTAATGGGTGGATAATGGAGGAAGCTACATTGGGGGGGTGGGTGGGGGGGTTTAGGGATCTTTAGTGGGAGTAGGGGCTGCAGTAAGGGATATGGGCTGTAGTTGTACTATAGGGGCTACAGTAGAGAGTCAGGACCTGTAGTAAGGGATATGGGGAGGTACGCTAGGAGATAGGGGCTGTAGTAGTGGCTTAAGAAAAAACATTTATTCCCCTTAGGCCTGGGATGGGAGGGGAGGAGGGAGGGGGGCAATTCATAAAGACATCCACACACCTGAAATAGAGGAACAGAGAGGTAATTGATGTCACGAATATCAACACTTGAAAAAACACATAAGATGATGTTAGCAGATGAAGACTATAACAAATTAGTGACAGCGAGGCACCAATTAAATATCCTGCTAAGCCATTTATTGCAAACAAAATAGGGTGAATCCAACT
>OW240912.1:201281140-201357390 GCA_933207985.1 Pelobates cultripes | reverse complement strand
CCAATGGGAAAATGCTGTAACGGGCTCGAAGCGCCAAATGACCTGGACAAGATTGCCCCAGGGGTTTAAAAATTCACCTACCCTATTTGGTTCAGCTCTAAGTCAAGATCTACTAGATTTCAAGTCTATCCCAGGAGAGTGTGTATTATTACAATATGTAGATGACTTGTTGATAGCAGCAGTTACAAAGGAAGTATGTCAGCAAGCAACGCGCGATCTACTACACATTCTCTGGAAGGCAGGATACAAGGTGTCAAGAAGGAAGGCTCAGTTGTGTTTGCCAACTGTCAAATATCTGGGATTCCATATCTCTGAAGGTCAAAGAATTATAGGGCCAGAGAGAAAAGAAGCTGTGTGCCAAATACCGATACCCAGGAATAGAAGACAAGTGCGAGAATTCTTGGGGGCAGCAGGCTTCTGTAGGATATGGATTCCCAGCTACGCGATACTGGCAAAACCTCTGTATGCAGCTATCAAAGGTACAGAGCAAGACCCCTTCTTATGGACTCAAGAACAGCAAACGGCATTCGAAGATGTGAAGAGGGCTTTGATGAGTGCCCCAGCATTAGGTCTACCTGACCACACACGGCCATTCTACCTGTATGTGCATGAGCAAAGAAGAATGGCTGTGGGAGTATTGACACAGTACTTGGGATCATGGCAAAGACCTGTTGCCTACATGTCTAAGCAACTGGATGCAGTGGCCAGCGGACTTCCACCTTGTCTAAGAGCCGTAGCTGCAGCCGCCCTGCTAGTAGCTGAAGCCGATAAGCTCACTCTGGGTCAAGAACTTTATGTACGAGTTCCACATGCAGTACAGACGTTGTTGGATTACAAAGGAAATCATTGGTTTAGTAACAGCCGTATGACCAAGTATCAAGCAATGTTGTGTGAAAAACCAAGAGTGCATTTAGAGACTGTAAATACCTTAAATCCAGCTACCCTTTTGCCACAACCTACTGAAAGTCAACATGATTGTTTGGAAGTAATGGATGAAGTATTTTCAAGTAGACCAGATCTTCGTGATTTTCCCATCCAGAACCCTGATGTTCAATATTACACCGACGGCAGTAGTTATATAAAAGAAGGGATCCGCTATGCAGGATATGCAGTAACAACGATAGACAAGGTGATAGAAGCTCGGCCACTGGCAAAAGGAACATCAGCACAAAAGGCAGAATTGATAGCACTGACACGAGCGTTACAATTGGCTGAAGGTTTAAGAGTGAACATCTACACGGACTCCAAGTATGCGTTTTTAACCACTCATACCCACGGAGCTTTGTATAAAGAAAGAGGACTATTGAATTCAGAAGGCAAAGAAATCAAATACGCAGCTGAGATCCTACAACTATTGGAAGCAGTGTGGGAGCCGAAAGAAGTCGGTATTATACATTGTCGGGCGCATCTGAGAGGAGATGGTGATGTAACCAAAGGGAATGGGATGGCAGATAGTGCAGCTAAGCGTGCTGCTGAATCAGGAAGACAGGAATATGTGGGGCATATAGCTGCTCTTATACCAACTCCACTGTCTCAATGGACTCCAATTTATACAGCTCAAGAAGAGGAGTAGTTAAGGACTGAACCTGGAAAGTATTTGGAGAACAAATGGTATCAGTTAGAAGATGGAAGAATAGTTATTCCAGCATCACTAGCGGTAGAAATTGTCCAAAACTATCATAACGGGACACATTCTGGGAGAGACAGTACAGAAGAATCTCTCAGAAAACATTTCTACATACCAAGATTGTCCAACTTGACTCAGGCCATTGTACGTAGATGTGTAACGTGTGCTAAAAATAATGCAAGACAAGGACCAGTAAAGCCACCAGGAGTCCAGTTTATGGGGGGACTTCCCATGTCCGATTTACAAATTGACTATACAGTGATGCCTAAATCGGGTGGACATCGCTACCTGCTGGTAGTGGTGTGCACCTATTCAGGCTGGGTAGAAGCATGTCCTACTCGTACAGAGAAAGCAGGAGAAGTCGTGAGATTCCTGCTACGAGAAATAATACCCCGATATGGACTACCCTGCTCTATAGGATCGGACAATGGTCCAGCTTTTGTTCATCAGTGCCTACAACAATTGACTCATATACTTGGTATAAAGTGGAGGCTTCATACGGCATATAGACCCCAGAGTTCTGGTAAGGTAGAGAGAATGAATAGAACTATTAAGAATCAGTTGGCTAAAATGTGTCAGGAAACCCAACTTAAGTGGAACGTTCTCTTGCCCATAGCTCTATTGCGAATCCGTAGTACACCTACCAGAAGGATGGGCCTCTCTCCTTTTGAAATCATGTACGGGCGACCACCTCCCGTGCTTGGTAACTTAAGGGGGGATTTGAGTCAGTTGGGAGAAGGAATTACCCGGCAGCAGGTTGTAGAGTTGGGTAAGACTATGGAGGAGGTACAGAAATGGGTACAAGATAGATTACCTGTGAATATTTATCCCCAATTCATAGTTACCACCCAGGCGACCAAGTGTGGATTAAAGAGTGGAATAATGTGCCGTTAGGGCCCAAGTGGAGAGGTCCTTATGTTGTTCTTCTGTCTACCCCTACAGCGATAAAAGTAGCCGAAGTGGCTCCGTGGATACATCACTCCAGGGTTAAACCAGCAGCAGCCGATTCCTGGCAAGTTACAGCAAATCCAGAGAATCCCTGCAAGATCCGGTTAAAACGCACGACTCCGTCGGAGTGACGAGGAACCTTGTAGATTACAAATTTTATTGTTTCAGAGACTTGGTAAGTGAGTGAGAAGGCCATAATAAAGCCTGTCCACTCACCAACGAATGTATAAGTCAGGGAAAGTCTTGAGGGGACCCCTGTGAAGACGAGCAGAACTCCATTCCCTGCAGTCCTTACATCCTGGAAGCTGAGGTGCCTTCGCACGGACGAAGACTGAGGATGACGACGAAAGATGTATTTTTAATAATGTTTATTTATGTGTATTTTTATATTCAGGAAGGTAGAGGTACCGACACTCCTAGCTGTGAGGTATGCATTAAGACTACAAGAACAGGTAACCATATATCCCAGACCCTAATTTGGCATTCGCAATATGAGTGTAAAGGAGATGTATCAAGATGTAGATACTTAAATATAGAATATAGTGTGTGTCATTTAGGAGTAGGAGAACCTAAGTGCTTCAGTCCTGAGTATCAACCCCGTACAATTTGGTTGACTCTCAGAAATGGAGATTCTCAGGGGACCCTAATTAATAAGACGGTATTAAAATCCGTATATTCTTCAGGTGCTCTGCTATTTGATGCGTGTAAAGCAATATCAAGTGGTAGAAAGCCGTGGAATGTATGTGGGGATCTTAGATGGGAGAGGACGTATGGGTCTAACGATAAATATATTTGTCCCAGTAGTAAAAATAAATATGTAAGTCCAAGATGCCCAAATAGAGATTATAACTTCTGCCCATATTGGTCTTGTGTGGGGTGGGCGACTTGGGGACAGACAGCAGACAAGGACATGATTGTGACTAAGTTGCCTACTAATCCATATTGTAAGTCTATGGAATGCAATCCAATCCATATACTTATAAATAACCCTGACAAGTTCTTAGATAAATATGGTAATTTATTTGGGTTTCAAATATATGGGACGGGTTTAGACCCTGGGACAATATTGTTTATAGGGATAGAGACTGATACGGTAACCTCCCAAACTCATCAAGTATACCATTCCTTTTATGAAGAGATGAGCATAGATAATAAGATCCCCCATAATGCTAAAAACTTGTTCATTGATTTAGCCGAAAGTATTGCCGGTAGTCTTAATGTTACCAACTGCTATGTGTGTGGAGGTACTAACATGGGAGACCAATGGCCTTGGGAAGCAAAGGAGGTAATGTCCGGTTCTGAGGCAGTTGACCAATTAATATCTACACAAACCGACTATCATATGAGTGTTAGAGGTAAATCTGAGTGGAGATTGAAGACCTCCATCATAGGTTATGTTTGCATAGCGAGGAAAGGAATGATGTATAATACTTCTGTAGGAGAATTAACTTGTCTAGGGCAAAAAGCTTATGATGATGATACAAAAAATACAACTTGGTGGTCGGCTTCAAATGTCTCAGAACCATCTAACCCGTTTGCAAGATATGCCAATTTAAAGGACGTATGGTTTGATCTATCCATCACATCTAACTGGAGAGCCCCAGCGAATTTGTACTGGATCTGTGGTAAGAAGGCTTATTCGGAGTTACCACAGGACTGGGAAGGGGCATGTGTGTTGGGTATGTTGAAACCATCCTTCTTCTTGTTGCCTATTGAAACAGGTGAGACTTTAGGTGTTAAGGTGTATGATGTGAATCATAGGAAGAAAAGGGGACCCATAGAGATAGGTGCCTGGGAAGATAATGAATGGCCTCCCCAGCGTATTATAGATTATTATGGGCCAGCCACGTGGGCAGAGGATGGTACCTTTGGTTACAGAACCCCTATTTATATGCTCAACCGCATTATAAGGTTACAGGCGGTGGTTGAGATCATTACTAACGAGACATCACAAGCGCTCAATCTTCTAGCGAAGCATAATACCAGGATGAGGACAGCAGTTTACCAAAATAGATTAGCCTTGGATTATCTTTTGGCAGTAGAGGGAGGTGTATGTGGGAAGTTTAACCTGAGCAATTGCTGTCTTCAAATAGATGACGAAGGGCAAGCAATAGCTGAGCTTACTAGCCATATGGTTAAACTAGCGCATGTGCCTACTCAGGTATGGAAAGGGTACAATCCAAGTAGTTGGTTTGGTAGCTGGTATGAGTGGTTTGGAGGGCTTAAGGCAGTGGTAGGTGGAGTCCTACTGATTTTAATGTTGTGTCTACTCCTGCCGTGTCTTATACCCTTAGTAGTTAGGTCTGTGCAAAGCCTGATAGAAAATATAGCAGAGAGGAAGGCTGCTGCACAGATAATGGCAATTTATAAATATAAGGCTCTAGATCAGGGAGAACCAATGCAGGAAGACGAGTGTTGAAGATTCACATCGTAGGATAAGTCTGGTCTGGTTCAAAGGTAACTTGTGGTGTATGCAAACCAAGGTTAAGTGATGCCTCAAGTAATTGTAAAATATCAAGAGGCATCAAAGGGGGGAATGTGGTGGAATCTCGGTAAAAATAAATTTAGTAGGCCGAGATTACCACGTGGCATGTGTACGTGCATATGCTGACGTATCGATCAGTTGGTTGCACGAGGCAAGATACGATCAGTAGTGTACGGAGCATGTGCAAGAATACAGGATGTAGTATTCCCCTCCTCCATTGTGCTGGACAAGCCATGCGGTCAAGCAGGAAGTTAATTCTTATTTGTAATGATTGGTCAAGAGAATGTGCGGGTGGAGCTTAATATGGGAGGAGTTATGTGCCTATATAGGGAGCCTGCACTATTGTTCAGGGCTCAGAACTTGCTGTATTTTTTGGTGACATTAGTCCCTCTGAGTCCCGATCGGTGATCCAATAAAGAATCTCTTCCTTCCTGAAGAAACCTGTGTCCATCCCTCTGTGCTTTGCTTCCGTCAGTTTCTCCGGTATCAATACCTGTCTCTTGCGCTCTCCTAAAGGGCAGCACTCTACTCTCTCCTCCAGCTCTGCTTCATTCCACCTTGTTTGATTGCTAACTCCTGTCCTGTTAACTCCTGTCCTCATTTGAGCAGGGCCCTCTTCAAACTATTGTTCCTGTAAGTTTTTGTAATTGTCTCGTATATTGTTAAATCTCCCCCTTTGATAATATTGTAAAGCACTATGGAATATGCATGTCACTATATAAATACCAGTAATAATAACTATAAAAAAATGTTTGTTTGTTTTTTGTATTAATGCCAGCCAGAAATGTTGAGCTCTGTTTTAAGCTGACAGTGATTTCTAACTTTTGTTGGATAGCAAAACAAGCAGAAAACACATTTCTGTATTGTTATAAGGTTTAAAAAAAATAAAAAATAAAAAAAGGCAAAAATGTAATACCACTGCAGTACAGACACGGTTGTCAAATGAAAACAAGCATGGGATTGTGATTTAAAGCCTTGGTAAACAAATTCCACTAGTTTTTGTTGTTGTTTTTTCTTCTTTTTCTAACTCTGAAATTGCTACTTCATTTGTGTGTCTGTCACATGTCAGGTTTTATAGGTAGGGTTGTCAAGGGTTCTAGTGTTATAAAGACATCAAAAAAATGTCAGCAATTTGCACATTTTCTACATTGCTTGTGAAGGCCTATTTTCAGATTCTACCTGTATTTCAGCCTAACATTTTCTGGTGTAAATATACTAAGCAACAACATTTGTAATATTTTACTGCTTTCTGCAACAGATATATTTAAAAAACGTGCATATCACATTGACATAAGTATTCAGACCCTTTACTCCGTACTTAAAGCACCGTTGGCAGCGATTACAGTATTTTGAGTATAATCAGGACCAGACTGAGAAAATCAGCAGCCTATTGAGAAGGAAGCGTTTTGTCATCAGCAATGGCAAAGTAAGCATGTTGGTTCAATGCTCTTCCAGGGCAGACCATGCGCAGAGCTCTGCTTAAAGAGCTCTCGCATGAGAAAAAGACTCCGTATTTGTTCTGCACAGCACAAGCAAATTTAATGCAGTGTTTGCTTGTGACTTAGAAACATAGAAACATAGAATGTGACGGCAGATAAGAACCATTCGGCCCATCTAGTCTGCCCAATTTTCTAAAAACTTTCATTAGTCCCTAGCCTTATTTATAGTTAGGATAGCCTTATGCCTATCCCATGCATGCTTAAACTCCTTTACTGTGTTAACCTCTACCACTTCAGCTGGAAGGCTATTCCATGCATCCACTACCCTCTCAGTAAAGTAATACTTCCTGATATTATTTTTAAACCTTTGTCCCTCTAATTTATGACTATGTCCTCTTGTTGTGGTAGTTTTTCTTCTTTTAAATATAGTCTCCTCCTTTATTGTGTTGATTCCCCTTATATATTTAAATGTTTCTATCATATCCCCCCCTGTCTCGTCTTTCCTCCAAGCTATACATGTTAAGATCCTTTAACCTTTCCTGGTAAGTTTTATCCCGCAATCCATGAACCAGTTTAGTAGCCCTTCTCTGAACCCTCTCTAAAGGTATCAATATCCTTCTGAAGATACGGTCACCAGTACTGTATTACAAAATACACTCCCAAGTGAGGGTCTCACCAGTGTTCTGTACAATGGCATAGGCACTTCCTGCTACTGCTAATGCCTCTCCCTATACAACCAAGCATCCTGCTAGCATTTCCTGCTGCTCTATTACATTGTCTGCCTACCTTTAAGTCATCAGAAATAATCACCCCTAAATCCCTTTCCTCATGTTGAGGTTAGAACTCTATCAAATATTCTGTACTCTGCCCTTGGGTTTTTACGTCCAAGATGCATTATCTTGCACTTATCCACATTAAATGTCAGTTGCCACAATTCTGACCATTTTTCTAGTTTACCTAAATCATTTGCCATTTGGCTTATCCCTCCTGGAACATCAACCCTGCTACATATCTTAGTATCATCAGCAAAAAGACACACCTTACCATCAAGACCTTCTGCAATATCACTAATAAAAATATTAAAGAGAATGGGTCCAAGTACAGAACCCTGAGGTACCCCACTGGTGACAAGTCCATTAACTACAACCCTCTGTTGCCTGTTACTCAGCCACTGCCTTACCCATTCAACAATATTTGAATCCAAACTTAAAGATTGCAGTTTATTGATAAGCCTTCTATGTGCAACAGTGTCAAAACTTGTCTTTGGTATCTCCATAAGTGGGATAGCAGAGGACAAAAGGGTCATGAAATCGTATTGTGCATGTGTTTGGAGCTTGCTTGTGGGATTGCATCTGTGTAAAGTGAGCTGATGGTGGTGCAGAGTTTTGTTTAAATAGGTCAGTTTCAGTCGTGTTGTGTTTGGTGTAAATGTGGCTAGTGGCTGTAGAGAGTGTGTGTGTATAGGGGACATAGTGTGTAGGGTCTGTATAGGTGATGTATTGTGGGGTCTGTAAGAGTGTGTGTTTAAGGAATTTAGTGTGCGTATTTGCATACATTGTATCTTGTGTGTGCGTAGGGGATCCAGAATGAGTATGTCAGGAATATAGTGTGTATGTGTAGGTTGTGCAGTGTGTGTCTATAGGGGACCTATTCAGTGGCGTACATACCAGGGTCGCAGGGGTCGCGGCTGCGACCGGGCCCGGCCCACCAGGGGGCCCGGCCGCCCCTGCGACCGGGTATGTAGCCACAGGGCCAGCCTCTTCCCCTGGGGGGCCCAGGAGGCGGCCACCCCAGGGCCCCCTGAGGCTGGCCCTGCTGACCCCGGCGGGCGCGCGAGGGAGCACTCACTGCTTCCTCTTCAGCTCCCTCGCGCACCGCACTGATACCGGAGCCGGAAGATGACGTCATCTTCCGGCTCCGGCATCCCTACGAGGCGCGCGAGGGAGCTGAAGAGGAAGCACTGAGTGCTCCCTCGCGCACCCGCCTGTCTGCCCGACCGGCCACCTGCCCAGGAGCCCAGCAGCACCACTGGACCCCAGGGACTCCCCCCAGCACTCTAAAAGGTACGGAGGCTGGGGGGATTACATAAAAAAAAAACTAGTGTTAGTGTTAGTGTTTGAGTGTGTGTGAGTGTTAGTGTGTGTCTGTTAGTGTGAGTGTTAGTGTGAGTGTGTGTGTCTGCTAGTGAGTGTCAGTGAGTGTGTTACTGTGTGTGTCTTACTGAGTGTGTGTGTTAGTGAGTCTGTTTGATTTCTGTTAGTGAGTGTGTGTTTGTCAATGAGAGTGTATGTTTTGTAAGTGAGTGTGTATGTATGTCTGTCGCTGACTGTATCTCTGTCAGTAAATGTGTGTGTCTGTTAGCTAGTGTGTATGCGACTGTAAGTGTGTGTGTGTGTGTCTTCAGCACTTACCTTTCTCCAGCGCCGGACTCCCTTGGAAATGGGGATCCCTCAACCTCTCAGCTCCGAATGCGACCGCGCACGCATTCAAACCGCCCATAGGAAAGCATTACTCAATGCTTTCCTATGGACGTTCAGTGTGCTCTTCTAGCGGCTGTCAGTGAGACAGCCACTAGAGGCTGGATTAACCCTCAGTGAAACTAGAGGGACCTGACACCCAGACAACTTCATTGAGCTGATGTGATCTGGGTGTCTGTAGTGGTCCTTTAAAGGTCCTTTAAAGGACCACTATAGTGCCAGGAAAACATACTCGTTTTCCTGGCACTATAGTGCCCTGAGGGTGCCCCCACCCTCAGGGACCCCCTCCCGCCCGGCTCTGGAAGGGGAAAAGTTAAAGCATTACCTTTTCCAGCACTGGCGAGAGAGCTCCTCCTCGCCTTCTCTCTCTCCTCCTCGTTCCTCCTGGACTGAATGCGCTAGGAGTTAACCTAGCTGGACTAACACCCAGACCACTTCATTAAGCTGAAGTGGTCTGGAGTCACCGAAAATCAGTCCTTTAAAAAAGGACCACTCCTAGGCACCAGACCACTTCAGCTTATTGATGGTCTGGAGTCTCAAATCCTCTAAAAGGTTAACCCATTTTTTATAAACATAGCAGTTTTTCAGAGAAACTGCTATAATTATGAATGGGTTAAGCCTTCTCCCTAATCCTCTAGTGGCTGTCTCATTGACAGCCACTAGAGGCGCTTGCGTGCTTCTCACTGTGATTTTCACAGTGAGAGCACGCAAGCGTCCATAGGAAAGCATTGTAAATGCTTTCCTATGCGACGGGCTGAATGCGCGCGCAGCTCTTGCCGCGCGTGCGCATTCAGTCCAGGAGAGGAACGGAGGAGGAGAGAAGGAGGAGAGCTCTCTGCCCAGCGCTGGAAAAAGGTACGTTTTTAACCCTTTCCCCCTTCCAGAGACGGGCGGGAGGGGGTCCCTGAGGGTGGGGGCACCCTCAGGGCACTATAGTGCCAGGAAAACGAGTATGTTTTCCTGGCACTGTAGTGGTCCTTTAAGTGTGTGTGCATCTGCATGCACTGGCGTACATACCGCGGTCGCAGCCCTGTAACCCCTGCGACCAGGTGCCCACCGCCATGTGTTGCGGCCCGGCCCGCGCGCAGGGGGGGGGCCCACGGATCAATTTTCGCACCGGGGCCCCATGGGTCATGTGTACGCCACTGGACCTATTGTTTGTGTAGGGGATCTAGTGTGTGTTTGTGTAGAGGAGCCAGATTGTGTACAGTATAAGGGATGTAATGTAAAGTGTGTGTATAAAGGAGGTAGTGTCTATAGGGGATCTAGTGTGCAGGGTTACAGTATGTGTGAGGCGTGTACCAATTCCTTGGTCGTGTACTGACAATTCCCAGTATAATGTATTAAAAACAGTTTCTTCAACCTCCATAACCACTTCTGCTTTTAGAAGCGGTCATGGTGGTTGGAATGTGTATATACAGCGTTTCTGTACAGTGATGTACATTCTAATGCCTAATGTTAATTCTGTGTGGCTGCGAAATTAAAATTATATTAAAATCATTGGGCTGGCATATGAACAATAGAGGGCAGCAAGAAGCGGGGGTTTAAAAATCCGAGTCCCCAGCCAGAATCACTGCAGCCTACCTTGCTCTCCCTGCAGCCAGCAGCTCAGCAGTGAAGTCAGCCGGCTCCTTCTGATGATGTCAGAGGGAGGTTGTGACTTCACTGCTCTTTTCCCCAGTGGAGGCTCTAGCTCAGAGATAGGCAACCTTCGGCACTCCAGATGTTGTGGACTACATCCCCCATAATGATTTTACACCCAAACATCTGGAGTGCCGAAGGTTGCCTGTGCCTGCTCTAGCTCTTACACCATTGTGCAGGCTCCAGCTCCTGTCCAGGCAGTCCCACCACTAGAGATAAGGCCCCCTCCTCCGCCCAAAGTAAGCCTCAGGGAGAGGGGTATACTTTGTAGTTTGTTTTTTTTTAATCAAAAAGGTTGAGCCCAGACTTGAACATCTCTGGAGAGACCTAAAAATGGCCGTCCACTGATTGTTCCCATCCAACCTAGCAGAGCTTGGTAGGATATGCATAGATGAATGAGAGAAACTACCCAATTCCAGGAGTGAAAAGCCTGTTGCCTTATACCCAGACTGGCCTTCGGGCAAACAGGCAAATGCCTTGTGGGCCGCTATGGCATGGGCCAGGGAAGTTCAGAGGATCCCATGCACCAGCCCTGCTGTGTGCCATAAGGGCCTGTGGGGAGATCAAAGATATCTCTCACTGGCCCACTGAAACTTACATCCGGCACAGGGAAGGATCCGAAGGCTCTACCCTGCAGCCCCGCCAGCAAAGTTCTGAAAAAACTATCTGAGCGTTGCTGTGCTTTCCACAGCAACACTCCAACAGTGCAAAATCTCACGAAAGTGAACTGTAACCAGAGGAGTTGCAGGCTAGAGTTCACTCATCACCAAGGTTTACAGTGCCCCCCGTCCTGGGCCAAAGGTAAGAAAAGATGTAACGTTTCCTTGTTTGTTTTTAAATTAAAATGTTTTATATTTATTATTTGCTTTGAACCCATCTGCACACCACTTCACACACACACACACACACACACTACACCCCACGCACATTGCAACATTCACAGACGCACAGTTTAACCACTCAAACACACCTTTCTATATTCTTGCTAAATCAGAAAAAATCCCATATTCGCCTATTTTTCTAGCTTGTCTATTTTTGTATATTAGTTACTGAAATGTATAGCTATGGTTTTCCATTTAGTACTTGGTATAGTACAGTAGACAGTTTAAGGTGTGTTGCAGATATTGTGAGGAAAGGGCTGGTATTGTATGCTTTATAGGGATAGTGTGATGGCCAGATCATGTATGAGTCAGAAAAACAAAAGGTGGTGGATAGACTCTGCAAACTATTTTTTTCTTCTTAACACACTCTATGTCAATGTTTTACATATAATTATAAACACGGACTGGAAGCCTTTTTTATTCAGGATCAGACTACAGGGCAGAAAATACAGTCATCTGCATGTGAGGTTTCTGTCTCTTTTATTTTCTCAACCAAACCATTTTCTATAAGGAGCAGAACAAGTTCTGTGGGACACACGCTCTTAGTGCGCTGGAGTTTATCATCCATTCTGTTAAAGCAGCACTGTCATGGCCACACTCATTTTTATGGATGCCCTAAGTATCCTATTCCTCAGTGAGCCCCATGAGTCTAATATCTCTCCTGCCCCCCATCTCCACAGTTTTTTTTTTCTTGGTTCCTTCCCGGCACCAGAATTCTTACTACACACTGCCATTTTCTTAGTACAGACAATGACGATGTGTCCTAGTCCTCTTCTGCTGCACATGCCTGCAGGAGGTGCTCAGAAATTATGGCAGGTGAATACGTATAATGTTAACAATTTGGTTGACAATGGATAGAATCTTTATGAAATAATAATTTTGACGGTGTAGGAATTTCACTGATATTCCAACCCTTTCAATAGATATACAGAGATAAACCTAGTGTCTAAGAAAGTCAGACAGAGGAACAGTGGCGGCTCTAGACTTTATGAGGCCTTAGGCGAAACTCAAACAAGAGGCCCCCCACTAGCACTCATAGTAAAAAAAACATATGGGGGTTGCATCGTGTGTATAATGAGCTGTTGTTATAATGTATGACAGGCTTGCAGCGCTGGATACAGAGAGCTAGTCTCTGTATTCACTGTTGGGGTGAGTGTGGCACTGTTGAAGGAGAAAGTGTGACAGGGCGAGGGAGGTGAGAGTGACAGGGATGAGGGATGGGGTTGTGGACAGGTTGGGCACAAGGGCGTGGAAGGGTTAATGTGAAAAAGGATGAGTGTGACAGGGTTGGGGGTGAGTGTGACAGTATGAGAGAAGATGAGTGTGATAGGATTAGGGGGATTAATGTGATAGGGTGAGTGTAGAAGAGCGAGGGCCGGTAATTGTGGTATGGATGGAGAGGGTGAGAGCGACAAGATTAGGAGAGGTTAATGTGAGCAAGGCTGGGTGAAGGGGGCATGACAGCATGTGGGGGGTGGCTGTATGTGTGTGGAATTGTGACGTGGGTAGGTGAGAGTGTGGGAAGCAGTGTTGGAAAGGGTGACAGTGTGTGCAGGGGCAGTGTGTGGGAGGGGTGACTGTATGTATTGGTGACAGTGTTGGGGGCTGACAATATGGGGTGCAAGTGTGTGAAAGGGTAACTGGGTGAGAGAGCAGTGTGGAGGAATGTGACAGTTTTGGGGGCAGGGTGTGAATGGGTGACAGTGAGGAGGAAGATGACAGTGTGGGGTAGCAGTGTGGAGGATGGTGACCGTGTGGGGGGCAGTGTGTTACAGTGTGGGAGGGCAAGGTGTGTGGGACACAGTGTAGTGAGGTCAGGGTGTGTGACAGCATGAGGGGGCAGTGTGTATGACAGTTTAGGAGGGCAGGGTGTGTGACCATGTGGGTGGCAGAGTGTGTGGGAGACAGTGTGGGGGGCAGGGTATGTGGTGGTCACTGTGGGGGGCAGGTTATGTGGTGGTCAATGTGGGGGGCAGGTTATGTGGGGTCAGGGTATTTGGTGGTCATTGTGGGGGACAGTGTCTATGGTGGTCAGTGTGATGGTTAGTGTGGGGGCAGTGTATGTGTTGGTCAGTGTGGGGGACAGTGTCTGTGGTGGTTAGTGTGGGGGCAGTGTATGTGGCGGTTAGTGTGGTGGTCAGTGTATGTGGTGGTCAGTGTGGTCATCAGTGTGGGGGGCAGTGTATGTGATGGTCAGTGTGGGGGCAGTGTATGTGGCGGTTAGTGTGGTGGTCAGTGTGGTCATCAGTGTGGGGGGCAGTGTATGTGATGGTCAGTGTGGGGGCAGTGTATGTGGTGGTCATCAGTGTGGGGGGCAGTATATGTGGTGGCAGGGCAATGTGGGGGGCAGCGTATGTGACTGGCAGGGCAGTGTGTGGGCAGGGTATGTGGGTGGCAGGGCAGTGTATGTTATGGCAGGGTATGTGGGGAGCAGGGCAGTATGGGTTGGAGGGCAGTGTGGGAGGCAGGGCAGTGTATGTGGGTGGGCAGTGGGGGTGGGAGGGTAGTGTTGGGGCAGTGTATGTAGGTGGGCAGTGAGGGTGGGAGGGTAGTGTATGTAGGTGGGAAGTGAGGGTGGGAGGGCAATGTTGGGGCAGTGTATGAAGGTGGGCAGTGAGGGCAGTGTATGTAGGTGGCAGTGAGGGTGGGAGAGCAGTGTTGGGGCAATGAGGGTGGGAGGCAGTGTTGGGGCAGTGTATCTAGGTGGGCAGTGTTGGGGCAGTGTATGTAGGTGGGCAGTGAGGGTGGGTGGGCAGTATTGGGACAGTGTGGGTGGGAGGGCAGTGAGGTTGGGAAGGCAATGTTGGGGCAGTGTATGTAGGTGGATAGTGAGGGTGTGAGAGCAGTGTTGTGGCAGTGAGGGTGGGTGGGAAGTGTTGTGGCAGTGAGGGTGGGTGGGCAGTGTTGGGGCAGTGAGGGTGGGTGGGCAGTGAGGATGGGTGGGCAGTGCTGGGGACACTAAAATACCTTTTTAAATTAATAGAATTCCCTGGTGGTCCAGTGGGATGACTTCCGTCTGCAGCTCCGCGAGAGCTGCAGACCTCGTTCTCGCGAGCGCCTGTCAGAGCGTTGCCGTGGTAACCCGCGGCAACGCTCTGTGTGCTCGCGAGAAGCACATTACATAATCTGCAGCTCTGCACTCGGCGGAGCTGCAGATCAGCGGCCGGCTCTCCGTGTAGGCAGACCATGTGGAGGGGCCACCCGGCGGCATACTGGGCAAGACGCCGGGCCCCCTCTCACTGTCGGGTGCTCGGTCATTGACCGAGCACCTGACAGTTCAGTCTGCCCCAAGGCGATTTAGGCGGCCGCGAGGCCCCAGCAAGCGCGAGGCCTTAGGCGGCCGCCTAAATCGCCTAATTAGAGAGCCGCCTCTGCAGAGGAAATATACAGTGGCAGTTGCAGGGAATTGGCTCTGTCTATGGAGGATACCGAGGCCTTGTGGGATCCTCCATAGACCTCAATGCTGTACGAATGCGCGAGAGTACAGCAGTACCGTCGGCTCCTGATGGCTGTGCCTGCAAAGAACAGGTTCATGTAAGTAAATCTCAACCTACCACCAACGGCGATGTCACTGTTGGGGGTCTTTTGTATTCTGCAAAAGACAGCGACAGTGCGGCTTTAAGCTTCACTCTGTCAAAATTTGTTAAGCGTATGAAAATACATAGATCCCTACTGTCTTATTTTTTTGAAATAGAAATAGAACAGAAATTAATAAAATAAGAACAGATTATAAAAGAGGATTGGGGAAAAGTAAGTTTAGGATGACAGAGCTGCTTTAAGTAATATTTTCACACCCTTCAATAGCAAATCATGTTGTAGTACTTACTGGAGAAACGTATTTCTCAAACCTTTTTTTAATAATTGAATGTATTTGAATCTTACTCTCATCTCACTCCACCAAGTTGTACACATTAAGGTGATGGTGACTTTCAAGGTATATTTGTTTAGCAAGATCATGCACCATTTTAGTGTCCCTTCTTCCTCTCTAAATTATGTATGTTCTCTTGGAACTATAATTTTTAGATCTGGACACAGTAATTGACAGTAAATGTCATCACTCTGTCTGTCTTTCTTTCTGCAGAGGAAGTGTTTTCCTGTAAAACCTAATGCCCTACTGGTTTATACAGCTGCTATATTGCCCAGTCACCTTTAAATGATCTGAACCCATTAAGAGCTTGTTATGATATGCAAATACATGCAGATGGGTTTACATCTGCACATGGACATGTTTAGGAGAATTGCCATAGTTTGTAGTTTTAGTGAGCTGACCACCAAGCTTGATGTCTCAGAGGTCTGCATAAAACGCCAAACAATGGAAATGCTTACAACTAGTACGTTGTTTACCATGCACAATGTTATGGATAATTGAAATTGCTATGAAGACTTTAGTTGCATCACCACCTTCATCAATATTTCATTAGAGATCATGGTGGTCTTTTTGTGTTGTTTCAAAAAATAAATAAATGCTGTTTTATATTTCAAAGTTACAACATTATTTGATAAGTGCAAGTTAATTCCCTCTTGGCTAATTTCACATCACCTTAGGGAGTTGAATTGGTCCAGCCTAAAAATAAATCTATCAAGAACCCTAAGGATGTGAGATCAATATAAATTCCACCCAAAGCTACCATCACTTTATAAACTAGAGAATACTTGGTTTTCTTGATAATTCCTTGGTTCAGCCAATTCCCCACTGAAGTAATTAAGGACTTCACTTGGATAATCAGAGCATTGCTGCTAAAAGTGATGTAACTGGCACTCAGACCAAAGATAGTGCTGAGTCCTTCTTATAGCACCTTATTTGGACGTTTACTAATAAACTTTAGCGTAATGAAGCAGTTTTAGTGTATAGATCATGTCTCTCAGGTTTTACTGCTCAATTCACTCCCATTTAGGAGTTAAAGGATCACTATAGTGTCAGGAAAACAAACTTGTTTTCCTGACACTATATAACCCTTAGGTGTCCCACCCCCACTCTCAGGGCCCCCCTCCCTTGGCGCTGAAGGGGCTAAAACCCCTTCAGTTACTTTAATCCAGAGCCGGGCTCCCTCAGCGCTGGTGACCTCTCCTACCCCGCCAACATCAGCTCCCAAGTGGAGCGGAAAGCGCATGCGTGGCAAGAGCCGCGGGCGCATTCAAACAATCCATAGGAAAGCATTTCTCATTGCTTTCCTATGAACATTCTGCACGCTGAATGCGATTTTTAGCATCCAGCGTCGCAGAAGCGCCTCTAGCGGCTGTCAGGAAGACAGCCACTAGAGGCTGGGTTAACCCTCTTTGAAACTGCTATGTTTACATGTGAAGGGTTAAAACCTGGGGGACCTGGCACCCAGACCACTTCATTGAGCTGAAGTGGTCTGGGTGACTATAGTGTCCCTTTAAATCACTTTGTTTCTGTATATGCAGCCCTTGCCACACATCTCCCCTGGCTATGATTGACACAGCCTGCATGAAAAAAAAGTTGGTTTCACTTTCAATCAGATGTAATTTCCCTTAAAGGACCACTCTAGGCACCCAGACCACTTCAGCTTAATGAAGTGGTCTGGGTGCCAGGTCCAGCTAGGGTTAACCCATTTTTTAATAAACATAGCAGTTTCAGAGAAACTGCTATGTTTATGAATGGGTTAAGCCTTCCCCCTAATCCTCTAGTAGCTGTCTCATTGACAGCCACTAGAGGCGCTTGCGTGCTTCTCACTGTGATTTTCACAGTGAGAGCACGCAAGCGTCCATAGGAAAGCATTGTAAATGCTTTCCTATGCGACGGGCTGAATGCGCGCGCAGCTCTTGCCGCGCGTGCGCATTCAGCCGGCGGGGCGTAACGGAGGCGGAGAGGAGGAGGAGAGCTCTCCGCCCAGCGCTGGAAAAAGGTAAGTTTTTACCCCTTTTCCCCTTCCAGAGCCGGGCGGGAGGGGGTCCCTGAGGGTGGGGGCACCCTCAGGGCACTATAGTGCCAGGAAAACGAGTATGTTTTCCTGGCACTATAGTGGTCCTTTAAACAATTTGATCTCTTGCTCTGTAAATTGAACTTTAATCACATACAGGAGGCTACTGCAGGGTCTAGCAAGCTATTAACATAGCAGGGGATAAGAACATCTAAATTGAACAGAACTTGCAATGAAGGAAGGATAAACTTTAGATGACTCTTTACAGGAAGTGTTTAGGAAGGCTGTGCAAGTCACATGCGGTGAGGTGTGGCTAGGGTTCATAAACAAAGTGATTTAACTCCTAAATGGCAAAGAATTGAGTAGTGAGGATGGAGGGGCATGTTCTATACACCAAACTGCTTCATTAAGCTAAAGTTGTTTTGGTGACTAGAGTGTCCCTTTAAACAAACACACTTTTTTAAATTAGAATTGGCAGAGCCAAGTGGCAAGGATTAACATGCGCTTGTGATGAGGAGGATTAGATAAACAGTGGTATTCACTAAATTGAGAATTACCAGGAATTCATAGTAAATTTAAACATTTAGGACAAAGTAAAACAATTCTACTTAGAGCTATTTTGGCCTTAAACCTAAAAGTCAAACATTTCCAGCAATTTTCACTTTAGTCCATAACCCTGTAAGTGTGGTCACTGCTCCAGATTTAAGGACAATATAAAAGCATCAGGGTGTTTAATAGAAAATATTCGGTAATAATGTAACATATAATAACTCAGGATGTACTTAAAAACGAATTAAACCCAACTGTACTAATCCATGTTAAATATTTTGTAACCACCAGTGTGATTTCTGCATGTATTCAGGTAACATCCTGTGAATATAACACCATTTTTCATCCTGTTTAACAGCTACACAATCTCAAGTTAGAATAAAAGCAACCATGCATAATACGAAGATGCTGTGAGCACTTAGACACAAATATACATGATTCGGGTAAACAAATTAATATTCAGCTCATGCTTCTTGTGTTTTTTCGTGTTTTTTAACAGGAGAAAGACAGATAGACTTGGAACTGTTTCTTCACATCGAAAATCAGGGTTTACAGTGTAATTCTTTAACTCTTTTCTTGCCACAAAAAATTAGTGTCTACAGATGAACCT
This sequence comes from Pelobates cultripes, assembly GCA_933207985.1. Taxonomy (NCBI): domain Eukaryota; kingdom Metazoa; phylum Chordata; class Amphibia; order Anura; family Pelobatidae; genus Pelobates; species Pelobates cultripes. Next base: position 201,338,851 of record OW240912.1, on the reverse strand, counting down.
CTCACCCAGTTAAAAGTTTTTCAAAACGTGACTCCATAAACCAATTCCCTGCCATAGCAACTTATTTTTCTTTTTAACAGAGGACTGCGTGGCATAACCCCATGAAACCCTCATTCCTGCAGAGTATGCCACTGGATGAAAATAGGTTTAGTTGCGATGCTCTGCTACTGCTTTCTGATGCATTGATGGATTCTTACATCAGAGACTGTCATGGCAACACAGATGCTGTTACCATGGAATCTTTTCTGAGGGGGAGGTTTAACTGCCCCCCAATAATAGGATCATATTTCTCTGATGAGGAACTGACAACTGTTGGGGAGGGGGGAAGGGGTGATGCAAGAGAATAGGGAGTGAAGGAATAGAAAACAAAATTAGTTTGAGGCAAAGGAGTGGAAGAGAGGGCTTGAGGGATATTAAGGAGGAGGGGGGCGAGAGACACCAAGTGCAGGAAAAAAAAGATATACAGACAGATAGATGTGGGGGGGAGGGGCTGAAAAAAAACAACAGAAATGGGAAAAGGTCATTGCAAAGGAGTGAGAGATGATATGCAAGAGGGGTTGGAAGCTGGTCAGGTAGGAGAGAGAGGGAGACATAAGTAGGGAGGGTTGAGAGAGGAAAAGACAGGGACACAGAAAGATATAGTGTACACAGAGGAGAGGATGCTCTGGAGCAGGCCAGTCGCCATAGCAACAGATTCTTCTTTGCTGTTCAATGAAATGAACTGTGCAAAATTCCCACAGCTAAGCAAAAAAAATCACTGTATACATATTTAGTTTTGTGTGTGTCTATCTAACATCTATATATCCAGTGCTCAGTATACACATCCATATATGTATATATAATTTGTATTCAATTCTAATAAATGGCTGCAGATCAATTATATATAGTCAAGATGGCAGCTTAGACATATTTTTGTTCCAATATTCCACCATGAAACCACCTTATGGTAGCACCTTCAGTCTTGGCTATTCTGTATAGCGACGTTAAGGTTACACTGTAAATTTGTGCGTCAGTAAGAGCATGTCACATTCTTGTTGTAACTTTGCTGCAGTATGTATGTCCATCTGTTATGCCTGTGTGTGGAAGGATTTCCCGGGGAATGTATGTACAGCTGTATCCTGCCTGAGAAGGGACAGGATATCCCTCCATCCAGCCTGAGACAGATTCACGTTGCCTCTTCCCACACGCTAACCTCTCACGTCACACACGTGTATAGACAACTGAATTCAACTACAGTACACCAACAAAAATTTTTTTTCATTTAATATATAATATATATATATATATATATACACACACCATATATAATATTTCTAATGTATTATTAATGATATTATGTATCCATTATTTTAAGGAAGGGGCAGGTCATGTTTTAGAATCTTGTACTGCACGCTTGATGATGTCATTTATGCAATCATTTGATGGAATGCACATATTCCCTCCTGCAGTCTATAGGCCCTAATTTATACAGGACCAGGATATCCATGTTCCAGTCTTTCCAAGATTTGTGTAAGTTACACAGCCTAGTGGTACCTGCATTCATTTAAATGATGGCAGCTGAAATAGCTGCTTCTCAGGACTGCAACTCTCACTAATGTCAAGCAGGACTTCGACCATGTATGTGCCAGTGCTTCCTTTACAGTAAAGCCCTCTCCTTAACCCCTACATTATTAACCTCTACTGTATCCAAATACAGTACACTATCACTAAACATTAACCCCTACACTACCTTAACACTAACCCTAGCCTAAAAATATCATGTAGTGGAAAATATTCATACAGGCAAAGTCTGTATTAGGGGAAAATAAATGTAACCTCAGGGTTCTGAAGACATGGCGTGATTTTTCCATAATACACGGTTCACCATAATGCCTTTTATTCAAGACTTTTTGTTATTTCTTCAATGATTAGTTTGCATCAGAGTCAATTTTTTCACTTTATTAAATATACAATGTAGTTTATGCAGTTAGTGTAAGATATACCACTATGAAATCTGGTTCTCTATATGCAGTCAATGTACGAATATACACACTGCTAGTGGAATATTGAATGCAATGCTACATACTACCAATGGCAGCTATCGAGAAAACTGAAAGACATCACATTTGAATCACTAAACTACTTACAAACAACCAATTTTAATATAACATGAACTAAACAAATATTTATTTGTAACTGAAGACATTAATAAATAGGGGTGGAAATGTAATTGCATTTATTTTTAAAAATATATCAGAAAACTACATGAATTGAGGATTGTGCCATTTGTATGAAGCAATACATTTGTCAGCCTTAATTGTAGCATCCAAATGTGTTTAATTTTGTTTTCGATAATGGCCATCTATAAAGAACGGTACAGAAAAAAAAAAATTCTTAAGAAACTAAGCCCGGGGTGTGCGGTCTATGCCTTGTTTCTAAAAAGATGGGAGTGTTCCTGAATCTTTTCCTCCAGAGAAAATAGAGGGAGTGTGAAAGAGACAGAGTGTGTACGTGCCAGGGTTTGCTCCTCGTCTGCAATCTGCTCTCACTTTATCTCCATCTGGTGGTGAAACAAATAGATTTTCTGCTTGGTGAATATATTCCACTGACACCTCTCCTAGCTGGACTTCTGTACTAGTTAATATAGCTCATTTAGCAGCTCACTTTCTAACCTAGACATTGTTTATTTATTTAGCAAATATTTGACCAGGAAGGATACATTGAGATTTCTCTTGTGTTCATGTACATTAAATGTATTAAAACCCTCAGTAGGGAGTATTGGATGCCCTGTATACAGTATTCTGTAGGGAGTACTGTATGCATGATTGCAGGAAGATGATGATACCCACCTGCTCTTTAAGTAGAGTTAATAGGAGCCTTGGTGAACAAGCCTGATTTTTTTTCTTATGCCATCCTTCACCACTGCACACTAGGTGGGGGAGGGGTGGAGCGCCATCAGTGTGGCACTAGCTTGCATTTTTTTTAACCCCTCAGTTCCTGCACACGAGGCAGCTCCCTTGAATGTTATTCCTGCAACCACTCACCTGCCCTCCATGTTTTTTTTTGTTTTTTTTAAATTATGATTATTATTACACTTTATCACAGGCTGCACAGATTTGTCCTTTAAAATGTAAATATCTCTGCTTGCAACAATACAAATTTGTGGACAAATCAGTAGTTGAAAATTTTCTGCAATCCCATGCTCTTTAGGTTATCATCAAATGCTGAATAAACCTCAGACAATCAAAATACATGTATTGGTAAAATGGGCATTTACTAACGCCAAATCAACAAAGTGGTGACTTTCTGGAATGTGCTCATCTGATCTGGAATAATTGCCAACTGGTAGAAAATCAGCAATTCTTACAGGGTTATTTACTAGGGTGAGAACTGTAGGGAATTCAAAGTGAATTTTACATTTAAAACCAAAACAGCCGAACTGGAACCATAGCTGGAGAATTCTTCCAATTCCGCTATTTTCATCTTGAATTTGAAAGTCACTCTGAATTCTCGCTTTAGTAGATAACCCTGTTAGGTGTGAAACCCATACAATATGTAGGATTTGCATATTCACCAGCCATCTAAAATGTACTGAATTCACTCTGACCAAAGTTCAGAAAACTACAATAGTTGTTCTAGCGAGGCACAAGCAGCTTCCAGTAAAACAGTTAAAAAATTAATTGAACCAAATGGGGGTCCCTGGACCCTTTGTTAACCAACAGGGATTAGAGAAGTAATCCCTTTTAATCCCTCACACCAAAAGCAGCAATTCCAGAGTTAGTGAAAGAACAGGTGGGTGGCTGCTATATTAACCTTTACAACACCATTTCTTCCAATTATTTTATTTCTTGAGTTCCCATCTGTCTTGCACAATGATTTACTTATAAATTCATATATTTAAATTGTTGCCAGGTGCCAATTGTTAATTTATTATTGCTTATCTTTGACTAAATTTCAGAACTACCCTTGCATATTTGGAAATTAACCCCTTAAGGACACAAGCCATTTTTGCATTTTTTGCTGTTTGCGTTCAAACGCAATTTGCATCTCTGTGATTTATTGCACCAACACATATTATATACAGTTTTTCAGAGGGCAAACAGAGCTTTAATTTTGTCACACATACATAGATAATTCTCAATTATAAAACAAATGCAAAAAAATAGAAGAAAAAAAAACAAACTAAATTTTTTCCCCCCACAGTTTTGGCAATAATAACGTGCATAATATGTCCAGCTTTGAAAAAGTAATTCAAAATAAATTCATCTATGTGTCTTGATTTATAGAGTACGTAATATGTATAGGATTTCAGCTTATTTTGAAAGTTACAGGTCACAAAATACAAGGACTAAAATAACACATTTTAATGTGAAACATTGGCATTTTTACATATATGTTGCATTTTTGCTGAGTATTTCTTACACTTGATATGTACCACTGTCATGACAAGTTCAGGTTTTTCAGTGTGAATTTTCATGAAGGGTTTTGATGCGTCCGTGTCCCACTTTGGAGCACTTGAGCAGGCTCCATAATCCAACTACACCATAAAGGCCTACCATTTCTTAAAGAAGACATCCCAGGGTATTTCAAAAGGCATATTTTGAACCTTAGCGTGGGATAATGTTTCTGCTAGCTTGTACCAAGTGTAGTGGTAATAAGCATTTTTTCTGCCTTTTTGACACAAAGTGAGTTTGCACAGTATATTTTGCAAACCTTATGTACCTTATGTATGCTACAAATAAAATACTTCATATGTTGCTCAGCTATGTCATCTGACATCCACATATACCCCGTATGTACCTTTGTCGGGTATATGTGGATGTTGAAAGGGCACATTTGAGACGCAGCCATTTAGTTTTTTTCTAACTTTGACGTTTTACGCTGTGTCCATGTTCCATTTTGAAGTAATTTAGCTGGCTGGTTTTTCAAACTTCCCCACAAACACATACTAATTATTAAAGAAAATACCCCGGGGTAATTCAAAAGGCATATTTTGAACCTTAGTGTGGGATCATTGTTTCGCTAGTATGTTCCAAGTGTAGTGGTAATGAGAATTTTTTTAATTAATTTTTTCACTTTTAAAACAGTTTTTTAAACTTTTTTTAACTTATTACATTTTTTAAACTTTCTTAACTTTTTTACACTTTTAAGTTTTTTTTATAAACTTTTTTTTTTTTTAACCTATAACTCCTAACTAGCAGTAAGCAGCACTAACAGTAAATTAACCACTTTCCCATAACTCCCACCCACCCCAGCTAGCAAAATGCCTAATTTTAAAATGTTTAAATCAATTAATGAAATAAATTTAACCCCTGAGGGTTAATAAATAAATAAAAGTTAATCCTCAGGGGAGCGGAGCCAAGCAACTAAACTGAATGGCAACATGCAACCGAAGCTCCGTTATAACCAGCCAAATAAGACCCTCTAAAAAATTAAGAGACCCAAGCCGGACAAACCCAAACAGAGTGGTAACATCGGAGACCTCTGGAGGCTAGCCCACAGCAGCGTGAGTGCCAATATGGCCGACTACGCCGAAGACTGCTCAGACATCTCCGAGGACTTCGCTAGCGGGGGAGAAATGTACCATCCGCCCGCCATGCCGGCCCCCCTTCCAACTCACCCACACGCTGATTCATCCCCAGTGACCACAGGGGTGATGAAGGAGCTGCTGGCGGGGCTCCAGCTTACAATACAGGCGGATATGGCCCGGATCCGCACTTACCTGCAGGGCCTGACAGGCCGCCTGAGCACAGTGGAAGAAAACTCCCGCCGAAGCCAGCAAGACACAACACAGCTGCAACAGGCTGTACAAGAATTGCAACAGCAAAACCGCAGAATGGAACAGCGCTTTATAGAAATCGAAGACCAACGACGAAGCCTGAACCTCAACATCAGGGGAATTGGAGAGGAGATCCAGGAGTCAGAGGTACCACACTTTGTCAGCCGACTGATGTCGGCCCTCCTGCCCCCTAAATAGGCCAAACAAGCAGTCCTTGGGGGGATGTTTCGCCTCCCCAGGTCCGCCAAAGCACCGACTACGGCGCCCAGAGACCTCCTAATAAGTTTCCAGAACCCAGGCGATAGGGCAACGGTGCTCCACGCGATGAGAAAGCAAACTCCACTAGTGTTTGACAACATGCAGCTTGCATTCTACGCGGATCTTTCAGGGCTCATGCTAGCATGGCGCCGCACCATGAAACCCTTTACAGCCCTCCTGAGGCTGCACAACATAACCTATCAATGGAAACGTCCTCAGGCACTCCTCATCACTCATGGGAACACCGCATACAAGATTCAGGACATGCAAGGTGCCTTAGACCTTCTACCAACCCTGGGACTACGACAGGACGACCTGTCCCAAGCGATAGCAAACAAGCCAGAAGGACGGCCCACAACACGGGAATCCTTGTCCACCCCACGACAGGCCAGAGAAGAAGCCTGCACAGAAGCCACCACCGGAGGAGGAACGGAACTCGCCTCATAACAGCTGTCTAACCACACGGCGCAACCAAACAGAACAAGCAAACCACCTGTTCATAGAGGCAGTATGGCGGACAATACACAACCCACCAAAAAGTAACCCAAGCGAACTAATACCCGTCTAACATACACATGTGGCCCTACTCCCTCAAACCCTCCCCCCCCTCTTCCCCGGGGTGAAGGGGAAGCCTCACTAAATCTAGAGCATAGCATCAGAATGCCCACACTGCACAATACGCGCTCTCCACCTGCCCACAATCAGACAGCTGACTCATACCTGAAGGTGACTCTTACCTAAATGCCTCCTGCACCAGCGTCCCGACTATAGACACGGCTACACACTGAGGCATACAGGGCTCACCAAGCGCTAGCACCCACTACCCTAAGCTCATGGCCCTAGACCCACAGATGACAAACACCTTGCCCACTGCTATCTGTCATGCATGTTTTGAAGTTATACAAAGGATTGTCGCATGTAATGTTATATAATGGCTCTGCTATGACCTGAGTCAAAAATAAAGAATTTAAAAAATAAAAAAGTTAATCCTCAGGAGTTAAAAAAAATTAGATCACAGTATAATACTGTGATCTATATTTTGATCACTGTAGGCAGTGATCAACTGGCAGGGAAGGGGTTAATTTTTATTTGGACTGGGTAAAGGGCGGTGATATTTTTTAAACATTTTTTAAATGTCATTAAAAAATAATTTTATTTATTTTTTTACTTTTTAACCCCTTAAGGACACAACTTCCGAAATGAAAGGGAATCATGACGGAATAGTTCCGTCATGTGTCCTTAAGGGGTTAAAGCTTTTTTAAAAAATGTTTAACATTAACCCCTAGCTAGCCTAACACCAAATTCCCCAATTCCCCACTAACTTCCACCCACCCCAGCTAAATAATAAATAAATTTAACCCCTGAGGGTTAAAAAAAAGAAATTAACCCTCAGGGGTTAAAAAAAAAAAAACTGATGACCATAAAATGTATTCCCTGCCAATTGATCACTGTAGTCAGTTATCAATTGGCAGGGAAGGGGTTAATTTTATTAAGGCAGGGGAAAGTGGGGGTGGAATTTAACTTTAATTTTTATTTATTTTTTACACAGGGTGTAGAGGATCATCACTGATCCGTCTCCCTGCACTTCACACTGGACGCGGAGGAGAAGAGAGGCGGATCGTGAGTCGCTGCAGCACATGTGACAGCAGGGACAGCACAATCGGGTGCTCCCGGTCTGCCTCGAATACCGAGGCAGACCAGGTGAGCCTTAACCCCACGACTGCCGTGATCTGGGGTTAACTTTAGTAAATTACGAAAATTTTCCGTCAAGGGTCCTTAACGCAAGGACAAGCTTGACGGAAAATTTCCGTCTTTGGTCGGGAAGGGGGTTAAGAGGCTACAATCAGGGGTAACCATGTTTCCTGGCTAATCATGGCAGCATCACTTATGGGTAGCTCCTCCCTTAGCAGTCACAGGACAGGAATTAATTAGATTAATTAATCAGACTGATCGGTATAAGGAGTCCCTCCTCCCCCTACACCTCAGTCTTTTTTCCTGTCCTTAGCAAGTTCTACAGGACTTTTTACATTTTGTTTTATGGCCACCTTCCTGCGTTTGTCGTGGGTTCGTTCCAAAAGAAGTTCAGCCTCTCTTCATTTGAAGGACCCAGTAAACAGCCTGCATGAGCAGGACTAACTGGGTCAGGTTCAGTGTAAGTACTGGACTGCAGCGTGGGAAGTAAGTGTTTGATGGAGACACTATTTTCTGTTTAATTGTGGGGTTGGTTAGCCTTAAAAATTCCCCCTGTTTTCAGCCTGCCCCTACTAATTGGGGTTATATATCCCCCCCCCATACCTTGTTGGCAGTATTTGAATCCATGCTTAGGGGTCTTGTCCTTTAGGATCTGTTTCTTGCCTCTTGTTTGGTGCCTTCCCTGCTCCCTGGCTCTGTTCCAGCCTCTGATGGGTTAAATGTGGGGCTGTGCAGGCTTCCCTGCTCCCTGGGGCTCCCTGTGCGCCTGGGCATTGGGGGCTGGAACGCATTATGCGTTCCAGCCGACTGTTTGTTGCTCGCGGCCGGTTCCGGCGAAACCGGAAGTAATTTGCATGCCGGTCGCGAGCGTTTGGAACGCATAGCGTGCGTTCCAGCGCTATGCGCATGCGCGAACCGGGCAATCAGCTGTTCGCTGCCCGGACCTTTTTTAAAGCATCTAAAGCAGCTGCCTTGGCGCTATATCTGCTAGCCTTATGTTGGTTTACCCCTAGGAAAGCATTGGTGTCCAGTTTGTGCCCAGCTACTCCTATCTGCTGCCTGGCTGCATAGTGGATGTTCTGCTCTTTAAGGTAGGATTGCTGTTTTTACTACTTATTGGAAGTATTGCTTTGTCAGTTTGTCTATTTATTCCTTTGGGGAATTAGGTCTTGGATTTTCCTTTGCTTCTTGTTTGTAGTATGGATTCTCCCTCTGCCTCTGCAAGATCCCTCTCTAGAAAACATAGGTGAGCCATTTCTTAATTTTATTGGGGGGGGTTGTTAAAAGAGTGCCATACTGAGCCTGTAATATATGTCATATATGGCTTCATTCCAGCCCCAGCATTCATTTGGATTCTCCAGCGAGAAAATCACGGGAAAAGTCAAATAAATGCATTAATTGTATGCCTGCTCAGAATAGAAGGAACCTTTGCAAGGAATGCTTGTTGGAACTCGCTGATGCCCCCAGTAGGAGCTCTCCACAAGACGACCTTAAGCTCTAGATTTCTCAGGCTATTGCTGAGGGCTTTATGGCTACCACGGGATCTAGTGGTCCAAGTAAGAGACGCAGAGCGGAACCTCAGTCTTCCAGCTCTGATGAGGACTCTGATGTCTGGGAGGTATCAGATGAAGGTGAGGAGGAAGCTGAATATGCCTCCACGTCTCTTGACTCCAGGTCTATGGATAGACTTATTACCCTTCTCAGAGACACGCTTAGTCTCACTGAAGAAAGATCTGAATTGAAGGAGGCTGACAGGTTTTTTGAGGACCTAAAGCCTAACAGACCTACTTTCCCGGTGCATGCGCCAATCAGGGATATGATCCTTCAGGAATGGAATAAGCCTGAAAAGAAGTCCACCTTAAAAAATAAGTTTGCGAGGGTTTATCCGTACTCTACAGTGGATTGCTGCCTGTGGAACTCAGTTCCTAAAATTGACGCTGCAGTGATCCATATGGCTAAGAAAACTACACTGCTTATTGACTCCATGGCATATCTCAGGGAGCCTATGGAGAAGCGTATGGATGGAGACCTGATTAAAGACTACTTGGCCCTAGGGTCCGCCCTTCATCCGGCAGTGGCACTGACGACTCTCTCCAGAGCCTTGAAAGTGTGGCTCGCTAATCTGAAGGACGACATTGATCAGGGTGTCCGTAGGGAACATCTGTTGGAAAGCTTCAAGGACTTTAGTCTAGCCACGGAATTCTGTTCAGAGGCCTCCCTGGACATCACTCGCTTGATTGCCAAAAGCATGGCCCTGTCTGTGGCTTCTAGAAGGGCCTTGTGGCTTCATTCGTGGGGTGCTGACTATGCTTCTAAGGCTTCCCTGTGTGCACTTCCGTTCCGAGGGGATCTCCTTTTTGGGAAGATTCTGGAAGATGCTATTCAAAAAGCTGCTGATGGGAAAAATGCGTTTACCTCAAGCTGGCAGGATGAGTTTTTCCCTCCTCCTGGAAGACCAAGCGCTTCAAGGATCGGTCCTTTCGGGACAGCAGGAGCTATAAACCAGGAAGGGAGTTTTCCAGGAATTCTTCATGGAAATCCTATTCACACTCATCTTCCAATAAGGCTTCCAGAGGAAGGGGTGCTAGAACCTCAGGGAAGAACTTCTGAAGGTCCCCAGGCCCGTTCGGGGACGGCGGGAGGTAGACCGAAGTTCTTCTACCCCATATGGGCCAGCAATATTTCAGACCTATGGGTCACTTCCATCGTAAAAGAAGGTTACAGAATAGAATTCTCATCTTACCCGAAAACTGCATTCTTCAGAAGATCAAAGGTGCCGGTAGACATCAAACGATGGGCCATGAGGTCCTGCATTTCTGTACTCCTGGAACAAAAAGTGGTGAAGAAGTTCCAAAACAGGAATGGTTCCAGGGAATTTACTCCACGGTCTTCTTGGCCCCAAAACCACAGGGAAAGTGGTGTCTCATCTTGAATTTGAAAGGCGTGAACTCCTTGCTCGACGTAAGGACGTGCAAAATGGAATCCTTAAGGACCATCTTGAAGTGTGTCAAAAAGGAGACTGGATGACCTCAATAGACTTAAGGGACGCCTACTATCAATCTTGGGTCCATCTCAAGGAATTGTAGCTCAACATACGTCGGTGGCAATGTCCATTCTTCAAGACCATGGTTGGCTCCTGAACGTGGGAAAGAGCTCCCTCGTTCCTGCACAAACTATCGTTTTCCTGGGTACGGTAGTGAATACCGTGTCTGCACATGTGTTCCTGTCTCCAGAAAGGGTCACGAAGATCAGAGACAAAGTAAGGAAGCTGCAAGTTCTCGAAACTGCACCTGCAAGAGAAGTCATGAGTCTCCTGGGTTCCTTGACTTCAACAATAGGCTTGGTGAAGTGGGCCCAGTGGAAGTTCCGTCCGGCCCAGAACTGCTTCCTTCTCCAGTTCAACAGAGTGGAAGCGGATTGGGAACAGATGATATCTCTTCCCCTTCCCGTAAGGAAAGGCTTAAACTGGTGGAAGAGCGAGAGGAATTTGACAACAGGCTTCCCGTTGGAAGACCCCCCTTGGAAGGTTATTACAACAGATGCCAGTTCTTTTGGATGGGGTGCCCACTTCAGTCCTGTATGGACTCAAGGGAAGTGGACCCGAGAAGAGTCGCCTACACTCAAACTTAAGGGAACTGAGAGCGGTTTACAAGGCCATTTTGAGATTCCTGCCGAGGCTAAGGAATTCTTGGGTTCTAATCAAAACAGACAACCGAGCGGTGGCCTCATATGTGAACAACCAAGGTGGCACGAGGAGCAGGTTGCTCCTGGAAGAGCTGGCTCCCTTAAAGGCTATAGCCATGACCTATCGTCAAGGCCTGAAGGCGATTTATCTCCCAGGTTCGGAGAACGTAACGGCAGACTTCCTCAGCAGAAAGGAAATTCTTCCAGGAGAATGGCAACTTCACCCGGCGATCTTTGCAGAAATTGCTCATCGGTGGGGCATGCCCCAGATCGACCTGATGGCATCATCTCAGAATCACCAGGTGGAGAATTACTTCTCTCTCCATCCGGACTGTCAGGCACTGGGCCAGGATGCTCTCTCTCTGCCTTGGTCGTTCGATCTGGGGTATGTTTTCCCTCCCCTACCCATGATACCCAGGTTCCTGCGGAAGGTTTGGTTGGAAGGCAAGAAAGTCATTGCCGTAATTCCAATTTGGCCTCGGAGGCCGTGGTTTCCCCTATTGGCCATGATGAGCCAGGAACAACCTTGGCCTCTTCCAGTGATGGAGGATCTGCTATCGCAGGGCCCTGTATTCCATCCTCATCCGGAATGCCTCAAACTGGGGGTATGGGTCTTGAGAAAGAAAGACTCCAATTACAAGGTCTCGCGGAGGCGGAGATCATTACCCTTCTGCTCTCCAGGAAGGCTTCTACTTCTTCATGCTACCATAGGATCTGGGATGTGTTCCAAACTTGGGCATCGTCTCATAATGTGGACTTTCGGCATCCTAGCAATACTGAAGTTTTGGAGTTTCTGCAAGAGGGCCTGGACAAGGGCCTTAGCCTCAGCACCTTGAAGGTTCAGTCTTCGGCACTTTCAGCTTTGTGCAACATCTCATGGGCTTCGGATCTTTTGATTTCCAGGTTCTTCAAAGCGGCCTTCAGGTTGAGGCCTCCTTCCAGATCTACTACCCCTCCTTGGGACCTTCCTATGGTGCTCAATTATCTTACTGAGGATCTGTTTGTTCCTCTTGAAAGTTTGGATGCTACTCTCCTGACGTATAAAACTTTGTTTTTGGTGGCAATTACTTCCGCAAGAAGGATTTCAGAAATTAAGGCATTTTCTACATCTTCTTCTTGTTTATGATTCTACCAAGATAGGGTGTGTCTGAAACCAAAACCAGAGTTTCTTCCTAAGGTAGTTTCTCAGTTTCACCTCTCTCAAGAAGTGGTTCTTCCATCATTTTACCCCAACCCCTCTTCTCAGGAGGAGGTTAGATGGCAACGTTTGGATGTCATGAACTGCTTGTCTGCATATCTTAAACGTTCTGAGTCTTTCCGTAAAACGGACCAACTCTTCGTTTTGCCGTTGGGAGCAAGGAGAGGTGAGGCGGCTTCTTTATCTACGTTGAAACGTTGGATTTCTCTGATAATTAAGAAGGCGTATATCTCTAAAGGTATATCACCACCTCGGGAGATAAGAACTCATTCTACTAGAGCATTATCAACTTCATGGGCTAGCTGGGCAGAGGTTCCATACGATGATATTTGCAGAGCAGCCACCTGGTCTTCTCCGATGACATTCATGAAGCACTACAAACTTGATGTGGAGTCTCCTTCCACCTCCTTTGGACAGAGTGTCCTGTCTACGGTTTCTTTATCCAGTTGATATTAAACTTTTCTTTGCTGCATGTGATTCAGTTTGGTGTAAATTCTTGGATTATTATTCCCACCCTATTTTTCTGTGAAGCTTGGGTATTACCCATAAGTGATGCTGCCATGATTAGCCAGGAATAGAGAAAATTTCTGACAAACTTACCGTAATTTTCTTTTCCTGGCTATTTCTCATGGCAGCATCAGGGTTCCCGCCCATTTTTTATTTCAGCTTTATAATTGGACTGAGGTGTAGGGGGAGGAGGGACTCCTTATACCTATCAGTCTGATTAATTAATCTAATTAATTTCTGTCCTGTGACTGCTAAGGGAGGAGCTACCCATAAGTGATGCTGCCATGAGAAATAGCCAGGAAAAGAAAATTACGGTAAGTTTGTCATAAATTTTCTCTATTATTTGGCATAAGTTTGGAGCATAATTGTAAAATACTCTGAATTAAAGGATTTTTTCCCCCTGTGAATAATCATATTATTTCCTCAATTGTTTCTTAATTATGTCCAGAATATTTCCACAATTGTGGCAAGGTGCCATGTATATTTTTACAATATAATACATATTTATATTATAATTATCGCTTTTGTCAGTCTGTCATTTGAACACGTGCTAATTTTCAGATGACACTGGATTACTATGACTTGTATCTACATATTTCAGTCAAAATGCTGTGATTTTCACAGAATTATACAATGTAGTACCACATTCAGGCCTCAATGAATAATCCCCCGAGTTCTGACACAATGGGTTTTCACTAAGCAGGAATTGTGGCAAATGGGAAACTTAACTGAATTAGCCAAATTTAATATGGGATTTTTTAGCACCATCGCCACTACATTTTGTTTGTATTGAATACGGTACACAGGCTTTATGGGTACAGTTCCTTAGAGTTTTTTGGTTTTTTTTGTCAAGTAGTAGCTTGTGTCAGTCTACAACACTGGAAGTGTTAATGGCAAATCAGATGAGCGAAACATCTCCTCTTACCTGTAGGTGAACTTTTGTCACGTGACAATCCAGGGTTCTAAATGCCAAAGAATCCAACATTTTTTGTCAAACCACTTGAACAAAAATATGACAAAAATCAGAGGGCCAGCATCCAAAGATTCCATTCACCATAAAAGCTAAAATTAGCTATTGTTACTTAGAGTCCCAACTAAACACAACTATTTCAACAGCTAGGCTATTTGTATTAATTTTGGATAGTTGTCTTTTAACACCACAGTTTGTTATTCTGCCTGATTTGTTAATTTTTGTCTCAATTTTCAACTGTTTTGGGGATTGAAGTATTCAGAGAATTTGTCTTATGTACAGGATAAATTATGTTAAAAGGCTAATATTCATTCACTTTCACCTGCAATATTACCATTACCTTACATTTCCAACCAGCCTTACGTATCCGTGGCTGATGGAAACAGGAATATTCTTATACAATGCAAAGTAGATGCCTATTGCATCTCATTGTTCATGCATGAGAAGATCTATGCAGCCTTTTACTAGAAACAGTAGAGCAGGCTGCATGAAGAAAGGGGACTAAGAAAATACTTCTCCTTTTCCACCCCCACCTCAACAATCTCCTTACATACAAGCAGACGTGTCATCTGTGAAAAAAGTGCAACAACCATATCAGAGCTGGTTTTAGGCCTTTAACCCCTTAAGGACCAAACTTCTGGAATAAAAAGGAATCATGACATGTCACGTGTCCTTACGGGGTTAAGCACCCTGTGAGAAAAATCTTCACAGCGGCCCTTCCTGGTCACATATAGTGTGTGTATATTGTATAGGGGTGTATTGTTTGTAAAGGGGGCTTTATTAAATAATTATTAAAAAAATATATTAATTCCTCCTTTTCTGTTGTTACCTTGCAGGGTGGATGATCTGTGGTGGTCCGGTGTGCTGGGAATCTGGTCTGCGCCTGTTTGTGATGGTTATTTTATATTTCAGATTATAAAATAAAAATGCATGTAGGCCCATGTGTGAATGCAGATACAGTTCCACCGTCAGACACACAGTGATACACATTTGCTGTCAAATACAGCCATGTGCACCCAGTCCCAGGCACATAGTCACACACACAGGCAGACAGTCTCACACACACACACACTCTCTCTTGTCACTAGTGTCTAGTAGTTAGGGGAAGCCGGGCTTGCTTCATCTCAGTATGCAGCAGTAACAGCAGCAGGTGGAGGTCGCATTTAGCACCGCCTTTGGCTCTGCTCCATTGTCAATTTAGCTCTGCCCCCACCTTCCTTACTTGCGGCTGGTTTTGAAGTTCTGCCGCTGCACTACTGGCCGCCCGGCCCCACTGCTGCCATAGCGCCCTGTGTGGCAACACTGCTCGCACAAGGCCAGACCTGAACCCCATAAGTGACTGTCCTGCTTTAAAATGTTATTCATCAAAATGTCTAATGCCGAGTAACAGCAACTACTATTAATACTAAAAATTCATATAGCCTGCGTTAGAATTATGCACTGCAGAAAGTTCTATATGGCTGAATAACTTTTCCTAAAATTTTTGTTTGTGATGTCTGACGCTCATTCACGTAACGCTTGTATTTGACAGCATAGAGTCCAGGGACAAATATGAGGATAAAGGACATGACAATGAGCCAATCAATGTGCTGCCAAATAAATATAATAGGCGTATTTTCCCACTATTTAGGAGAGAGAGAGAGAGAGAGAGAGAAAAAACAGATACAATTTTTATCTTGTAATACCTTTTTTTATTGGACAAATACGGCTGTCTCTATTAAGAATATTATATATATATATATATATATAAAACCAAATCATTGTATTGATATTTTACATTTTTAGTATGTTGTTTATTACCAGTTATTTCAACTTTGTATTTACTTGTATTTCACCTGTACAGGTTTAAGGACAAGTCACCAAAGGCTACTCCTTGTCAAAAATAAAGTATTGTGTGCTAGTTTCATTGGAAACTGTGTGTCCCGTCTAGTTTGTTCAGGAAATCCAGTAGCAGAGTTTTCAGACCTGCTTGCTGGCTGCACTATTCTTTCACAAAGTTGCAAGCAGGACAGGCAGAGGGGTCTACATCTTGACTGTGAGACGGAGCACTGGACAGAGGGGTCAGGTCGATACTTGCCTGCGAGGTCAGGCAGTCTCCCTAAAAGGCTGAAAAATCAAGTAAAGTTATTATGGCACAAAGAGATATATATAATTTCATGCTAAATATATTTTTATATTAATATAAATATGTGTGTATATATGTAAAATAAATAAAAATAATTAAAGCAAAATTATATATAATCATCCAAAAAGCAAACAAGAGCACTCAATGGTTTTGAAAGTGAAAAAAATGTGAATTCACGGTTACATATACAGATCAACATTTCGGCCGACAAACCGGCCTTCATCAAGATCTTGATAAAGGCCGGTTTGTCAGCGGAAACATTGCTCTGTATATACGACTGTGAATACACATTTTTTTTCACTTCCAAAACCATTGAGTGCTCTTGTTTACTTTTGGATATATTTAATGTGCTGGGAAGCACCCTGGTATTGTATTGAGGTTTTCAATCAAAAAGGGAAGAGTGCCAGAAATTACTACTATATGTATATACAATTTAATTCTTACTGTACTTTAAGATAGATTATATATATATATAATATATATTTATTCGTATCAAAATACACTTGTAAATAAATTATATATTTAAATAAAAACAATTTTAAAATTAAACAAATATATACAGTTGCAAGAAAAAGTATGTGAACCCTTTGGAATGATATGGATTTCTGAACAAATTGGTCATAAAATGTGATCTGATCATCATCTAAGTCACAACAATAGACAATCACAGTCTGCTTAAACTAATAACACACAAAGAATGAAATGTTGCCATGTTTTTATTGAACACACCATGTAAACATTCACAGTGCAGGTGGAAAAAGTATGTGAACCCCTAGACTAATGACATCTCCAAGAGCTAATTGGAGTGAGATGTCAGCCAACTGGAGTCCAATCAATGAGAGGAGATTGGAGGTGTTGGTTATAAAAAAACACCCCAGTTCTGGGTTAGCTTTTCACAAGAAGCATTGCCTGATGTGAATGATGCTTCACACAAAAGAGCTCTCAGAAGACCTACGATTAAGAATTGTTGACTTGCATAAAGCTGGAAAGTGTTATAAAAGTATCTCCAAAAGCCTGGCTGTTCATCAGTCCACGGTAAGACAAATTGTCTATAAATGATGAAAGTTCAGCACTGCTGCTACTCTCCCTAAGAGTGGCCGTCCTGTAAAGATGACTGCAAGAGCACAGCGCAGACTGCTCAATGATGTGAAGAAGAATCCTAGAGTGTCAGCTAAAGACTTACATAAGTCACTGGCAAATGCTAAGAATCTACAATACGTAAAACACTAAACAAGAATGGATTTCATGGGAGGATACCACAGAACAAAACATTGCTGCACGTTTACAGTTTGCACAAGAGCACCTGGATGTACCACAGCAGTACTGGCAAAATATTCTGTAGACAGATGGAACAAAAGTTGAGTTGTTTGGAAGAAACACACAACACTATGTGTGGCGAAAAAAAGGCACAGCACACCAACATCAAAACCTCATCCCAACTGTGAAGTATGGTGGTGGGGGCATCATGGTTTCGGGCTGCTTTGCTGCGTCAGGGCCTGGACGGATTGCTATCATCCAAGAAAAAAATGTAGCTTATCAAGACATTTTGCAGGAGAACTTAAGGCCATCTGTCTACCAGCTGAAGCTCAACAGAAGATGGGTGTTGCAACAGGACAATGACCCAAAGCATAAAAGTAAATCAACAACAGAATGGCTTAAACAGAAGAAAATACACCTTCTGAAGTGGCCCAGTCAGAGTCTTGACCTCAACCCAATTGAGATGCTGTGGCATGACCTCAAAGGGATTCACACCAGACATCCCAAGAATATTGCTGAACTGAAACAGTTCTGTAAAGAGGAATGGTCAAGAATTACTCCTGACCGTTGTGCACGTCTGATCTGCAACTACAGGAAACGTTTGGTTGAAGTTATTGCTGCCAAAGCAGGTTCAACCAGTTATTAAATCCAAGGGTTCACATACTTTTTCCACCTGCACTGTGAATGTTTACATGGTGTGTTCAATAAAAACATGGCAACATTTCATTCTTTGTGTGTTATTAGTTTAAGCAGACTGTAATTGTCTATTGTTGTGACTTAGATGATGATCAGATCACATTTTATGACCAATTTGTACAGAAATCCTTATCATTCCAAAGGGCTCACATACTTTTTCTTGCAACTGTATTCAAATATCACTAAGTTCAGGCTGGGCATATGCTGGACTTTACCACCTCAATACTGTGCATGTAGAGAATAAAAAAAAAATATCGAAAATGATCTACACAAGGGTTCACATACTTTTTCTTGCAACTGTATATGTAATATTACATAAATATACACGTAGACTTTAAATATATAGATTTAAAGGTAGATTTATAGAGAGAAATCTACCTGTTTATTTAGGTAATCTTTTTACATAATTATGTGATTTTACTAATTACAATTTGAGGGACCTGCCTGACAACCCAGTAAGAAAGTCCTGAGAATTTAAATTTCATGCCCTATAGTCCGGGCCAGATTAATAGCCCAGTGGGCCTGGTGCTGACAAATAGGATGGGGCCTAATTACAGAATCTTATCGACCCAAAAACACTAAAACAGTCATACCTCCCAAGTGTCATGTATCTTGTGGAGTTGGTGTTGGAGGGAAACTCAAAGGATGCAGCTATAGGAAAACACATACTCTATGCTAATCTCTTTATCTAATTTATGCTTTCATCTTTCAAGTGAATCCATACCCCCTAATAGCAGTGTCCAGTGAAGCAGGAAGTCAATGGGCGTGGTAAAAGGGTGGGCCACTGACAAATCACGTGACCAGAACTGCCTAAAGGGGGCAAGAATTGGAAGGCCAGTCTGACATCAGTGTCCCTATGTATCATAGTATCAGTGTCCCCATGTCGCCCAGTCCCCTAGTCTCCCAGTGTCTGTGTCCATTTTTCCCAGTGTCCCATGCTTCAGTGTGTCCCGTGTCACTAGGATACTAGGGGACACTGGGAGACATGGGGGCACTTGTGGATACAGACATGGAGACACAGACATTTGGGGACAATAGGAGAAATGGGGACACAGACACTGGGAGACATGGGGACACAGACACTGGGAGACATGGGGACACAGACATTTGGGGAAACTAAGACACTAGGGACACTGAGATACATGGGAAAACAGACACTGGGAGACTAAGGGACACTGGCTGGGAGGCATGGGGACACAGACACTTGGGGACACTGGGAAACATGGGGCACCTGTGGACATAGACATGGGGACACTGGGAGACATGGGGACACAGACATTTGGGGACACTGGGAGACATGAGAACACTGGGAGACATGGGGATACTGAGACACTAGGGACACTGGCTGGGAGACATGGGGACACAGACATTTGGGGACACCAGGAGATATGGGGACACTGAGAAACATGGGGACACTGACACTGGGAGACTAGGGGACACAGACACTAGGGACACTGGCTGGGATACATGGGGACACTGGGAGACATGAAGACACTGTGTCCCTAGTGTCTCCATGTCCCAATGTGTCTCCTTATGCCTCTCAGTGTCCCCATGTCTCCCAGTGTCCCCTAGTCTCCCAGTGTCCCCAAGTCTCTCAGTGTCCTCTAGTGTCTCAGTGTCCCCATGTCTCCCTGCTGCCTTTCCACCATCCTTCACATACCTGAACTGTAGTCTATCTCTGCAGGCTGGGAGCTGCTGTCTGGACTCTCTGTGCTGTGTAACTGCTCCCCGCAGATCAGTGAGTAGAGAGGGGCAGGGAGATGCTGTAACTTCTTATCCCTGCCTCTCTCCATACTTAGTGACCCCTACTGGCCGGTGCTGGTATTGCAGAGTAATCTCCATTTATACTGAAAAAAATATTTGCATTTGTATTTCGGTATTACTGCAATACCATCACGGCCATGCAGCCTCAAATACCGGCTGTGCCTTAAAATACCAGTCAGGTGGCAAACCTAAGTGCAGTGTATTAAAAAAAAAAAAACATTTTTTTTTTTTGTACATTTTTTTGGGGCCTATTCCATTGGCCTGGGCCTGGGCCTGGGCCTGGAGCTGCAGCTCCATCAGCCCCTATGTTAATCCGGCCCTGCCTATAGTTAACCCTGTAACTTTCCAAGACACCATAAAACCTGTACATGGGGAGTACTGTTGTACTTTGGAGACATCACTGAATATAAATGAGTGTTTTAAAACAGTAAAACGTATCACAAGGATGATATCAGTGAAAATTCAGTTTTTGTGTAAAAAAAAAATGCAAAAAAACAAATTTAGATGCTAACTTTGGTTTGTGACCAAGTGGCTACTAAAAAAGAAGTGACTTACCCCATTTTTAATTTGTATTCCTGGGCTTCCATATGGTCTCATAGGCAACATAACCAATCTGGCAAATTTCAATGTGCAAAAACTGGACAGGGGACAGCCCTATATTTGAGCCTGTAACTTTCAAAACCCCCATAAAACTTGTACATAGGGGGTACTGTTGTACTCGTGAGGCATAGCAGAACACAATATATGTGTGTACGTGTGTGATAAAAACTAGCAGTAGTATTACATTCACCAGTAAAATGCCATGCAGAACTAGGAAAATAAAATAAATTATTTCTCACACTTTTTCTGTTTTTATTCCTATACAGTTATAGTTCATAAATGAAAGCCCTGTTTCTCCTGAACAAAATGATATATACAGACATATAGTCAAATTCCAGGTTTTGTTTTAATCAGAACTTGTACAATTGCCTCCGTCCTTAAGGGGTTATTTCTTTATTATCTGTCCAAACTCCTGGACATACAGTGAGCAGATCAGAGGACTAGGGGCTGGGTAAAGCACAATTTGGACAATTTGTATTGCTGCACATACTTTCAGCACAGCCAAATACCACAATGTGAATGTGTATGCCACTAAAGTAGGAACCTGTGTCAATTCTGCAATCCAATAGCCTTGTACACCAGCCCTCACAGTCGCTTACTACACATACTTGGATAGTTAGATTTCCTCATTATAATAATTTTTTTTAACCCTTTCTGTGCAGCTGGGGGGAGGGGGTGCAGGGGAGAGGGAACTATAGTGTAAGGAAAACAACTTTGTATTCCTTACAGTGTAGAATCCATTTAATCCCTAGCACCATAACCACTGCAGTAAGCTGTTTTAACTAGGGTGCTTTAACTTTAATTTGATATAAAAAAATAAAAAATAAAAGTGTTTTTCATAAAGTAAACATGTTATAATTTTTCTATGCTTAATGCCCTATTGACCTTTCTTCCAGCTGTGTAAATAAACACTTATTTCTATATTTGGCAAAGGCAACTTCTATAAAATTTTGTTTATAGATAAAATTCTGCTGGAAAAAAAAACTGACTTGCATGCAAAGTTATCACTGCAACTCATCATGTAACACTTTCAAATCAAAGGGTAAAACCAAAAAAACAAACACACAAAATCACTGTCTGTGAAGATAAGCTTTCCCATACATTATTACACAGATCTGCATATCAATTTGACCAGTATTTACTTAAGTGGATTTAAAAAAAAAAAAAAAAGTAAATAATTGCAATGGGTATCAGAGAATCATGTTTGCCATTTAATCCAATTATCCTCAATTTACACATTTACATAAGCAAACAGGTATCACATGGTCAGACATGACAGCTACACCTTAAAACGTTACTGCAACCACCATGACCATTTCTGCATTAGGCATGATGCAAGTAATCTGTATGTGCAGCATTTCAGATAGAGATATTAGTTCTAGAATGTAAGAGGTCATGCACACACTCACTAGGGGAATACTCCAACTGGATTGCTCCAAACCAGGAGGGCAAACTCCCAGTCAATCCAACTGGGACAATTACATACGACTGGGCACACCCAATGGTTTCTTATTAACAGGCATTTTTTTTTTTTTTTTTTGAAGTTCAGAGAAAAAGACAAAGTTTCGGCACTATCCTTTGCCTTTGTCAAGACTTGCATTTAGAACACTATAACTTACTAATGTATTGTGTATTAACCATTCTCCCCCATCTACCATCTCACACCAGTGTGTGAGCTGGAGGCAGGGAGCCGTCTATTCTATTACTACTTAATTTCTCTTTATCTATACGGTCTGTTGTCTTTGTACTTCTGTTCACTCTGTCTTGTGCCTCCACTATCTTATCAATCTTTTCTCAATCTATTCTTCATCTCCTTTTCTACTGTTTCTGGCCCCTATCTGATCTTTTTTTCCCCCTCCAGCTGAGAGGTGCTTCCCTTTTTACAATTTTCCACTCTCCACTGTTTGCAGCATAAGCCAGAATCAGGCTTTTTAAAGCGACACTGTCACTGCCTGGGGACTTTGCATAACTCCCAAAGACCCCCAGTCTGGGGGTCTAGTGGCCAGAGGGCGCAGATAAATGTGGGTTCTACTTACCTAAACCGGTCTCTCATGGGTGCGGCCATCTATCTCCAGCATATCCTCTTCAGATCCTAGCATTTCAGCGCCTGGAGCCGACGCAACTGCTGACAGCATTGAGATCAATGGATGATCCTGCGAGATCCTCCATAGACAGAGCCAATTCCCTGATTGACACTTCTACATGGCGGTAGCTTCATCCAGTGTCTAGAAGTTTCAGGTATAGGAAATATATATATATATATATATATATATATATATTCCTTACTTTGTCTCAATATATCTTTTGACTGTGTTGGAATTTCAAAAGAAAAAAGAACGGATACGTAAGAAAAGAGGTGAGAAGTTTGAGACCAAAAAAAACCCTAACATCCTTTTGAAAAAATAATTTTTAAGGATCTCAAAATAAGTGCTTTTGAATGGGCCTTGTGATCTCTTGCTCTAGGTACAGAGGAGAATAGGCTACTGGCAGTAAGCTGGTCAGGATATGATGAAATGTATGCATTTATTTAACTGTGCTTACATAGCACCCTTATCTAGGGCACTTTGCATACATTAGCAATTATACAAATAGATTTTTAGATTACCTCCTGTAGGGTTTGCTAGAGCGAATATGGATTGTCCAAGTGCTGACACACCTAGTTCTAGGGGTTCAGTGCAAATAATTATGAATTACTTATTTAAATGATTTATCACTGCGTGACAGCATAAAAAAGCATTAGACACTATAGGTTACTATAGGAACCTGAACAGCATTGTATAGAGATCATTTAGGGCATGCGTGTCCAACCTGCAGCCCGGAACTGCTTGTAATGTGGCCCAGTTACCATCTGGGCTGCCGGGCAGCAAGGGAGGCAGGGAGCCCATTACTTAAAGGAGCACTATAGTGGCAGTAAAACAAACTAATTTTCCTGGCACTAAAGGGTCATTAGGTCCCCCCTCCCCTCCCCCCCCCCCACCCTCAGGGCCCCACTCTCGCTGGGCTGAAGGGGTTAAAACCCCTTCAGTCACTTACCATTCTCCAGTGCCGGGCTCCCTCGGAGCTGGGGAACTCTCCACCCCTTGCCGACGTTAGATCCGAATGCGCATGCGCGGCAAGAGCCGCATGCATTCAAACAGCCCATATGAAAGCATTACTCAATGCTTTCCTTTGGATGTCCAGTGTCTTCTCACTGTGATATTCAGTGAGAATTGCGGAAGCGCCTCTAGCGGCTGGATTAACCCGCAGTGAAACATAACACTGGCACCCAGACCACTTCATTGAGCCTTGGTGCCTATAGTGGTCCTTTAATGTGCTCTTTCTACAGAGCTCCCTGGTGTGCCCTGCAGTGAGGAGGCAGCTGGGATTTGACATCATCGGCATCACTACTGGGCAGGCGAGGTACCTGTGCAGGAAGAGCACAGTGATCCACTGGCCAACAGGGAAACGATCCACTTCAGCCCTCCCAGAGCAAGGTATGGAGACTGGGTGGACTCCTTAATTACTAAATGTGTGTGTTTGAATGAGATTTGTGTGTGTGCATGTCTGTAATTATGGGTGTATGTGAGTGTGTGTATGTCTGTGCATAGGTCTCTGATTATATGTGTGTCTATGTATATCTGTGATTATGTATATACATGTGTATGTGTTTAGTAGATAGCTCCTAATTTGGTATCCTTAACCCCTTTAGGACGGAGTCAATAGTACATGTTCTGATCAAAACAAAACGTAAACAAAAACTGGAATTTGCGCTATATGTCTGTTCAATCGTAATTCACCGCTGTCACATTAAAGGACCACTCTAGGCACCCAGACCACTTCAGCTTAATGAAGTGGTCTGGGTGCCAGGTCCTTCTAGGGTTAACCCATTTTTTCATAATTATAGCAGTTTCAGAGAAACTGCTATAATTATGAATGGGTTAAGCCTTCCCCCTAATCCTCTAGTGGCTGTCTCATTGACAGCCACTAGAGGCGCTTGCGTGCTTCTCACTGTGATTTTCACAGTGAGAGCACGCCAGCGTCCATAGGAAAGCATTGCAAATGCTTTCCTATGAGACCGGCTGAATGCGCGCGCAGCTCTTGCCGCGCGTGCGCATTCAGCCGGCGGGGCGTAACGGAGGCGGAGAGGAGGAGGAGAGCTCTCCGCCCAGCGCTGGAAAAAGGTAAGTTTTTACCCCTTCCAGAGCCGGGCGGGAGGGGGACCCTGAGGGTGGGGGCACCCTCAGGGCACTATAGTGCCAGGAAAACGAGTATGTTTTCCTGGCACTATAGTGGTCCTTTAAGTGCACTCACACTTATTATATATCATTTTATTCAGGAGAAACAGGGCTTTAATTTATCATTAACTATTCATATATGGAACATAATTTATTATGAATAAAATTAAAAAAAAAGTGAGAAAATAAGATTTTATTTTTTTTTAAATTTGTATTTCCGTCTGACATTTTAGCTGTTAATGTCATAGTACTGTTAGGTTTTACTGCAAAAAAATGCACATATTTGTAATCAGCGATGTCTCACGAGTACAACAGTACCCCCCATTAACAGTTTTTTTTCACAGTGTTTTGGAAAGTTACAGGGTAAAATATAGCACATTACATTTTCAGATTAGTAATGTTACCTTTGAGATGGTGTGGTAGCCCAGGAATGAGAATTACCCCCATACGCTCTCAAAGGCAACATCACCAATCTGGCAAATTTCAATGTCAAAAATGAAATGCAAGCCTTATTTGTGACTCTCTAACTTTCCAAAACACCATAAAACTTGTACATGGGGGGTACGGTTATTCTCGGGAGACTTCACTAAACACAAATATTAGTGTTTTAAAAACAGTAAAACATATTACAACAATAATATAGTCCATAAAAGTGCCGTTCGTTTGTAAAAAATGCAAAAAACTGCACTTTTACTTAAAATATCGTTGTAATACAATTTATCATTTTGAAACACTAATATTTGAGTTCAGCGAAGTCTCCCGAGTAAAACAGTACCCCCTATGTACAGGTTTTATGGTATCTTGGAGAGTTAAAGGGTCAAATATAGTGCTTGTGAATTAAATTCTCTGCACTTTCTCCCTGTGTTGTCAGGCATGTCAATCAAATTTTAATTAATCAAATCACATAATTATGTTAAAAGATTACTTAAATATACATGTAGAATTTTAATATATATGCATTTATAGGTATTTAAATTCTATGTGTATACTAATGTAATCTTTTATGTAATTATATGTATTTATCTATATATATATATGCGGTTATTTGTATTTTATATATAGATAGATATATATAGAATGTCATTCTAAGTGTATTTTGTTACCAATACATATATATATATATAAATATATATACATATATATATATATATATATAAAAAAAAAATATATATATATATATATATAAAAATAACAAAATACAGTTAGAATGAGATTACATACGAATATATAATTTATATTAAATTTTGTTTCAATATTTTATTTATTTTATTTATTTATTATTGTAATGATACGTATATATATATATAATATATGTGTATATATCTATTATATATAATATATATACATATTATATATATGTAACGTCATTCTAAGTGTATTTTAATACTAATATATGTACTTATATTAATATTAAAATACACTTTGTATGACGTTACATATATATAATATGTATATATATATATATATATAATATGCTGCACTAAAACCTGTCTGCATGTACTCATAAAACTAATCTTACAAAAGGAAGATGATAGAAAAGAAAAATAAAAAAAACTGTTTCAGTGTTCATGTTTTAAGAGTTTGATTTCTAGAACATTTGGAATTGTTACAATTTTGCAATTCTTAGTTACTCTGTATGAAAAAAGGCTAGATTAGATTTTCTACAAATGAAAAAAAAAAAAAAAATCACCCTATCTGTAATGGTTATCTATTCTAAGTACAAAAATGTTGCAATTGGATGCACTGCTAAGAAGTCAAGGTTAAAATGTTGCTCGTGACTGTCACACAAAACATAAAATAAATCTTTGAAACAGGACTGCATTCATTAGAGTGCAACTCCAATTTGGCATGTTTCATTCTTTATTTGAGCACAAGGTACAGCAATGTTCCTGCTAATATCCATGGACATGCTATGATACAACATCCATTAGTCCCTGCCACGCACTGCCTTGCAGTTTGTGATCATGGTTGCTAGCTGGCTGATATTTTACCGGTACAGCCGGCATTTGAGCCGTGCTGAGGTCCAATCAGTGGCTTTTCATAGAGAATCAATTTTACCAGTGTAGAAAGCAGGAGCACGCCCTGAGCCAGCGGAAGAAGGGTGAGAGGGAGGGAATGGAGGGCGGGGTTTTAAAATAATAGCATAGGGGATAGGGAGGGCTTAATTCAGTGTGGAAGGAATGGGAGGCAGAGGAAGTTACATCTGTCGGCAGCGTGCACTCACACGTGTAAAATATGCACAGAATTTACATTAGGCAGCCTCCAAAGGGGGAAAAACGGGATCCAAATAAAAGCATAAGGTGAGCGAAAGCAGGGACTTGTTTCCTTCCCCTGGCCGGAGATAGCTAGCAGGCCTCAGTCACAACTCGCACGACAAAGCACCTGGTGAAACCAGTAAAATTCAGTCCAGCATTACATCAGGGTGTTTTTCCAATTAATAAAAATAAAATAAACGGCTGCCTAAAAACAGCTTGAGTTATAGGCTTAGTTTTAAAGTTAGGCCGAGAAGCTCCTTCAACCTGCGTCTTACTTGCTTGGCAGTCGCAGTCAGCCCCCGCTTTAGCTTTTTAGTTTATGCTCATTAACAGGGTCGTCTTTGCCTATTGTGTTAGTCTATGTATATTGCACTGTCTCCCCCTCCCCCACAATCCAAATTGTACAGCGCATCAGTATTTGTTGGTGTTTTGTAAATGCCAGTAATAATAATAGAGATAAGCTTGTACCATTGTCTGCTCCTATTATTTTTTATTATTATTTTATTATTTATATAGTGCCAGCAAAATTCCGTAGCGCTGTACAATGTTCTGTAATGTACACTAATTGTATGTTTGACTGAATCACCAACTACACGACAGACCCTTATGTTTATGAAGTAGCTAAACGTCGCTCATATCTCTTTGGCTTCACTGAGGTTCTTGGGGACTTAATTGTTTTATGTGGCCTGTGGGGGATTTTGTTCAAGTCTCTATTTTCCTGAGGAGGACAGGAAGCCAGAAATTAAAGTGGAGCTTTCCATTTATAAGTCATGGCAGTGACAGAATTTACTACTAGCAAAGTTAGCTGAGATGGCATCTTCATAAGGAGAACTGATTAATGCAATAGGGACTTTTTCCCCTACGTTAAGAGCTGAGAAGTGCAAAATGTCAAGTTTTAGCAATCTAGAGGATTTTACTGGTAGTACGAGCAGGTTACTGACCGAGTTTTGAGGAAGTTTCTTAAATTGTTAAACAAGGGCTCTTTTAAAAAAAAAAAAAAAATTTTAAAAAATTGTGAATCAACTTACTTAACGTTAATGCATTAAAGTATTACTAGCAGTAATAAACAGCACAGCAGAAAAATACAACAATCTTATCTGCTATTTTATCACATTTTACACCATATTTTGCTTATATTTCAATACTTTAAACCAGGGATGGTCATAAAGTAGATCTCCAGTTATAGTTAGGGAATTTGCCTCTTGGCCACCTCGGATTTACTTTGCACATGTAGGTTTGTTGAATTCATCTTGAATGATACTTTTAAACAAAATTTTATATTGGCAAAGTATCCTTAAAGAAAATGTTCCAGGGTGGAGTGTCTGGGGACGGTTGCCCATGATTATAGGTCCTAGGTCTCTTTATAAAACTGGGTCATGTAAAGATTGCTAACAGCACAAGCCATGGACAGAAAATATGGAACAGGAAACATTTAACTTAGATCTGTTTAGACTAATAACAATATTGATTTTAAGTACTTGGATTGGCAAGTCAGGAACCTGCAACTTCAGCACTGTCTCTTTTTCTCATTAAAGGCCATCATTTTGTAAATTGTTGATTGGAACAGTGTCAGAGATCTACTTACTTGCTTTTAAACTATGCATTTGTTGAACTGAATGGCTTTGATTAATTAGCAGTTAATTACCAATTATTAATTTGACTTTATTTCTGCATCCATGCACTTGTATGGAATATAACACTATAATATTAAAAGAACACTATAGGCACCAAGATCACTTCATCTCAGTGAAGTGGTCTGGGTGCCATGTCCCACTCGTTTTACCCCTGCAGTTGAAAACATTGCTGTGCTGGCTGTCATACTGACCGGCACTAGAGATGCACTAGAGATGCTACCACCAAAATATTGGGGTAAAAATCCACTATTTCAATCAGAGAATTGGCACAGTGTGGTGTTTTGTAGCGCATACGTACTAGCCGCCTGCTGCTTTGATATGGGAAAGCATTGAATTGGCTGAGATCATCGATCATGATGATCTGAGCAAAAGAGGCGTACACATTTGTATTCCTAACACTATAGTGTTCCTTTAATACTTTGGGGAAATGCTATTATTCCCCTGTACCATTAGACTCAGACACCATTTTTTTCTGCTACACATGGCAGAAGGGTTAACAGTGAACACATATTACTGAAACACTCGGTATATTCACTAAACTACAAATTCTCCACAATTCCTGTTTTTTTATATAAACCCAGTAACACCATTCTAATGTAGCCCATACATTATATTCTTAGTTACAAAAAAAATTCTACACTTCCTAGTCACTAAGGAATAAAACAGAAACACTGCTTATAATAAAGGGCATTTATTAGAAAGTTGTAAGATTCCAAATGCCGGTCAGTCTGTGGTCTGTGATCTGTGAAGCATCTACACTCACCCCTCCTTGCTCACATTAAGATGGCTGCCGATTGGCAATCCTCTGCCCGTGGCAATGAATACATCAATAGGGACATGAAGCACAGTTAGGCAATGGCATCCAGGGCATCGCCAAAGAGACCTGTGGAAATAAAGAAAGGTTGTTTAGTTCACCAACAAGGTGTTTTTCATTTTCATTCTAAGTGGTCAGGAAAGCCAATATGGAAACATTCTCTAAAATCAACTAAACAGGGTTATTTACTAAAGTGAGAATTCAAAATGAATTTAAATTGAATTTAAAATTCAATAACAGGGTAGCCAAAATAAAAGCACAGCTGACATTGAGAATGTTTCCAATTCGGCCATTTTGAACGTAAATTCAATTTAATTGTCACTTTAGTGACTAAACTGGATAGTCTCAACTTGGCTATTTGTAACTTTGCAATTGTTTTTTTTTTTTTATAGTACAATGAGGAAGCTTGTGGAACTCCACCTGTAGGATTGCAATATCCAGCAAAGTCACACAATATGCACTAAAAATGGCATTTCTCTTCAGTTCTGTCTTACTGTACATCATAAGCACTGCAGGACTTGACCGTTTTGAAGATCTCTGGGAAACTAGTCTATGTAACTTGCAAGCTGAATGGAGACACCTTGAAATTGTATGCTCTGTCACTTGCTATGCATGGACACTCAATGGTTTCTTGTTTTCAAGAAAGGTGTCATAAGTGGTTCGGCTGACAGCAAGTCACATATTCTAATATAACTGCTCTTTACAACAGTACTACGGAGAAGGAACGTGAAACGACAGACTTTTCTAAGCATACATCAGGCCACTTTATACTAAGTCTACACAGGAGAATATCAAAGCTTATGTGAGAATTGTTGGTGACATTGGGCATGATTTTGTGGACATGGTCTACCTACTTGGACTTTAATTGCAATTTCTTTTGATTTTGGGTGAGGGGCATGACTTGCCTGGATTGATGGTGCCCCCAAGTGGTCATACTGACAAATGGCTGGCATTGCTCCTCGCACTGGTGCTACAGGTTTGTTGTAGCCTTGCACTTATGGGAAAACTGCAATTACTTCATGTCACTATAGGTGAAAATGAAAAATAAATACACTTTT
Organism: Pelobates cultripes; assembly: GCA_933207985.1. Classification (NCBI taxonomy): domain Eukaryota; kingdom Metazoa; phylum Chordata; class Amphibia; order Anura; family Pelobatidae; genus Pelobates; species Pelobates cultripes. Next base: position 201,308,367 of record OW240912.1, on the reverse strand, counting down.
GCAATATTAAGTAATTTCTGTTACTCTATCACACTTTAGTAAGGCCTGTGCTGAGCAGAAGGATGTCTGTTGGCAGAGGCAAGAGCAAGGCACAGGGGATTATTGTTTTACCTCAGAGGAGGCAGATTGGGACCTCCTGCAGAGATCCATTATTCTTAGCAGTTATACTATGAAGCCATTTTCACATAGGTATAGATATGACACTGTACTCTTACCCAATAATGATAGTAAGATAGTGGGTCTCCTATGCACTCTTGCACTAGTGGGCCACTTTATTCGGCTTACTGGGCCAGGGGCAGCAGATACTAACTTATCAATTTCCAAAGCCCTCAACACACTGTACTTGGTGTGGCGGTATCAGCTGATTATGTCATTTCCCAGAGGCTGGCCCTATTGTGAATATTGGTATGAGGTAGAGGAGGGGAATAGGACCTAGTTTTGGTCACACACGTTCCTCACCTGATACACCACCTTGTGTACATAAATTACTGTTGCATTGTTTTTTCCTTTTTTTATTCTTCTTACTAGCTTCTCCTATTCTCCCTCTCTTCCTGGTTTTTACCTCCCTCCAACCCTTTTTTTCCTCCTCTTCAGTCATTACCTTCAACATCACGTCTTCACTCCAGGTCTGGACCAAGCTATTATGATAGGCAGAACATCCCTGAGAGACACGCTCACCTTCTGTAGGCCCTGAAGGTGAATAAGGTGTCTATAGCATTTTTGCAGGACACCCTCTTCAAGGAGGGGCGTGCACCTGCACTGCAAGACCAGAGGAACTCTAAACACACGAGGGAAGGGTGGGCATCCTGTTTGCTTACACTGTCCTGTTTAAGTGTATAGCTTAACTAGCTGATCCCGAGGATAGATATCTCTTCATTAAGGGCACGATTGCAGGCCTTGTATTATAGACCCATGGGTTGACACTGTTGTCTGATGATATGTACAGAGACCTGATCAGTTGTCCCAGAAGCTGCTTAACACTATGCAGAAGTCCAACCACTATATTTATGAATACTCTAAAAAGTTTGGAAGGTTATTAGCCCTAGTTATTAACTCCAAAAAAAAAAAAAAGGAGGTGGTTATGCCACATACACATAATTAAAACACAAGGGGATAGGAAATTTTAGTTCCTAGCCGATATACTACAAACATTTAAAATCATATTAAACCACCTTATATGACCTGATGCAAACCTGCTCAGCAACGGAGTACCTTAAGCATTGGAACAGGATCGCTAAATTTTTAAATCAAAATCTTAACTGTACATCGTCTCCAGATGATGTGGAAGAACTAGAGGCCCATTTGTCTCTGAAAAAAACTGCTTCTGTTTCTAAGATGAGATTGCCTTCTGCTCCTGTATATTAAGACATACAGGAATGTCTTCATTCCCAAACTGCCTAATGGTCTGAATTCCCTCCTCACTGGTGGACAGTTCCATAGGTGCCAGCTGCAGGCAAATTTCTCTGCTGAATGCAGGTCTGAATTTATTTTTCAAGCGCTGATGTTGCGCCTAAGTAGGGTCCCTCCAGAGCTGGTCCACCCGGATCAGGTGTGGATTATACCAGGTAGTGAGGCAAGGGACAACAGCATCAGGTCACTTAACATAATACACACAGCTCAAAAGGAGGGCAGGGAACTCCTCCTTTCAACAAATGTAAAAAGGGCTATTAACTGAGTGAACCAGCAGTTCCTTTCCGCGACTCTACTGCAGATGGGGTTTGAACTGCATATTCAGGCATGGGTGGCTTCCATGTACAAGGGTAATGCGGGTTAATGACACCCACTTCAGGTTGTATCCAGTATATAGTAACTGTTCTCTTGGTGTGCGGAACGTCTTCAGTATCTTGGGATATGGTTGCCCAGAGACTTGGCATGTCTGTATCAAGTAAGTTTTCAGCTGGTATTGCAAACACTGGTGTCCAATCTGTCTTGCTCGACTGAGCAATGTATTTCATGGTTCGGACGGAGCAACGCAATCATGATAAACCTCTACCCGAGACTTCTATACCTCTTCCACACGATCCCCATTGAAATACATAGGGCCTATTTTCAATTGGTTACATCTACTATCCTTTTTATGGGGGCTGGGTGCAGCTTTTGTTCAAAGGTCCCAACTTATCCTCCTTAAGAGTATGGAGTTCAATCTATGGCCACATATTGCCGGGCAACGCACCTGCTCAGGATTGCAGTTTGGCATGTCCGAGAGTCCTCTAAACTATGGGTGGATCAAAAATTGGCGCAGGCAGAGGGTAGACTCCCCTCTTTGCTGTGGAGTGACAGCTTTGTGATGAGGTCCAAGAAGGTGGATAACCCCCTTATTGAAGTGACCCTGAAGGAATGGGGTTTGATAAGAGTCGTTTCCAAGCTGTCCATCACACCTTGCCCCTTCAGACCAATAACTCAGACCAATCACTCACAATCCTGTAAGTCACTGGAGGCACTATTCCATGAGAGGACCTACACAGATTTAGATATTGTCATGGTATATATGATCCAACACGCAGAAAATAAACACACCAATGAGGGACAAAGAAAGTACCTATACTTTATAGTGTTCTTTATAGTGGCCAGGCTTAACGAACTTAAAATATAAAGTATAAACTTCAAAACAAGCCAAGGTCAAAGCATGCCAGATATCACTATAACGAAAAACCAGAGCAAGGTCACAGAACACTGAAAAACAGAATAGTCAGAGAATAGCTGGATCAAATACCAAAACAACAACAGAAATGTATATAAAACTCACTCTTGGTCATCTCAGGAACCACAAGAGGGCACTGTGAATAGAGCTAAGCAAGCTTTTTCATGTTTGGGGGCGTTATTGAGTAACCACGCCCCCAAAACATGAGAGGGCTTTAACACTCAGTATAATCAGCCATACTGATGTCATGACACCGGCACGTGTGCGCCGCATCACTAAAAGGGGCGTGCGCACAGTGGCCAGTCCCCAATCTTTGTCAACTAGTGAGAGACTGAGTAAGGTGTCATGTTAACTGACCAAGAATTGTAACAGATTTTCATTTTGACTCACCAGAGTTCCATTTACTCCAAATATCAGGAGTTAAACTATAAGTTGCTGACAAACTGGTGCAGGACTCATGAGGTGCTTCATTGCATTGACCCGGAGGTCTTGAACGTGTGCTGAAGATGTGGGGATCAGGTCAAACCAGGTCTCCACATTTGGTGATCATACTATACTGGAATCGGATACACTATACCATAATAGAAATTACTGACACGGATCTTCCGCTTTGTCTACTGACAATGTTGTGACATCATACAAAGTCCCTCTGTCAAAATATTTTAAACAAATCACTAACTAAACATCAGCTGAACACAGCAGAGTCTTTGATTCTATTGCATTGGAGGCAGCCAAGTGTGCTGCCATTTCAGTGGTGGCTGGATAGGGTAGAGAAGATTTAAACCATGGAGTTTTTGACGGCAAAGTGGAGGGACACCACAGAAAGGTGTATACAGAAGTTGATGTCCTGGCTTGACTATCACCAGACGGCGTCTTACTCCTTATTCAAGACAGACTGGGATGTAACCCAAAATGCCATAGTATTAGTGGACTTGACGGGACAGAGTTGACCGGCTGGGTGGGGGAGATGTGGGAAATCCTACTGAGAGTGAAGGATATATTGGATTAGATACACGGGAGATGGGAGAGATGGATGGTTGGAATGGTACTTGTTGCTCCCTAAGACTGCTGGGAATCCCCTACCTCCCCCATTGTACCTCCTCTCTCATCCTTTCCACTCTTCAGCAAAAAAGAAAAAAAAGAGATAGAAAAAAAAAAGAGAGAACTGATAAGATGGATAGTAAAACATTACTGGCAGATCATAAGGGAAGTTCAGAGTTATGAAAGAGGTAGAAAGTGAATGTTGAAATAACAGTTTTTCCCCAGAGAGTGACGTTTATGCAGAAAGTATATTATAGTGGGATTAGGGCACAGGATATTTAAAATGGAGGGGCTGATATGCTGGAGTGAAACAAAAACGGAGAGGAACATGTGCATGAAAGACACAAAATGGAAGCAAGATCTCATTTGGGAAGAGAAAACAAATTAACTTTCTTTACACTGAACAAGGTGCCAGCAGGAAATCTAACCTAATTATACAGGCTTTTTACTAGTGGGCCTGTATGTTTTATTGCCTGTTTATATACATGCCTCCTAACAGTTGCAGTTTATGACTCCAATGTCATAGTCCTAGGTTTGTTCCCTGGTGTTCTGCTTCTGGGGACACAGAGGAATTGTCTCCAGTAAGTGCATTATAAGAGACTTGTGCTGCACAAAGTCAGCCCATGAGCAGAGTATTTCAGAAGCAACATGCACATGAGCACCTTTAGTGGGTGGCAGGGCCGGACTGGGGATTCCAAAGCAGCCCTGGAAAAAAAAGAAATTTATGTCAGCCCCATAAGTCATTGCGCCATATATTGTCGCATGTAATATGTAAGGCTATGTCTTGCCACCCTAGATGATTGATATATATATTGCTTTTTCCAATATAAAATATTGGTCCTTTCAGAGTAAAATTTTTAATTATACAGTAAGCATACTCACATGCAGACACAGACAATCTCACTGACACAAGATGATTGATACACAGCCTCATAAACAAACAATCTCACTGATATACATAAGGTCATTGACATAAAAACACAAGCTCACTCAGTAGCAGGCACGCACAAACGCGCGCGCGCACGCACACACACGCACACACACACAGCTTAATGTAGTGGTTCTGGTGTCTATAGCCTGTCCCTGCAGACTTTTCAATGTAAACACTGACTTTTTAGAGAAAAGGCAGTGTTTACATTGCTTCCTAGTGACAGACACTCAGACGGTCACTAGAGGTGCTTCCTGTGTCAGTGCGGATTGGCTGAGATCATCAAGCTTGATGATCTCAGCCATTGAGGCAGGGCCAGTCGAGGGGAGACCAGCACGACGTGGGGGGGAAAAAGGTGAGTAAAAACACACATACCATGACAGACACACACCATGACACAGACAGACCGTGACACAGACACACACACCGTGACACAGACAGAAACACAGACACACCATGACACAGACAGACACACACCATGACAGAGACACACACACACACACCATGACAGAAACACACCATAACACAGACAGACTGTGACACAAACACACACTGTGACACAGACAAACATTACATGACACAGACGGACACACACACCATAACACACAGGCACCATGACCCAGAGAGACCGTGACACAGACACACACACACGGTGACACAGACAGACACACACACCATGACAAACACACACCATGACACAGACAGACCATGACACAGACAGACCATGACACAGACACACACACCATGATGGACAGAGACACACACACCATGACACAGACACACATACACTCACACTGACACACATAGTTTCTACCTTTGTGCTGGCGGCCGCATGGGGGAGCTGAGTCTTCTGGCGGCCGCAGGGGAAGCTGGCTGTTCTGCCTCTGCTACCCCGCTCCAGCGCGCCGCTTAATGAGACCGGGTCCGGAATATGACATCATACTCCAGCCCCGATCTCTTTGTAGTGCGCTGGGGAGGGGGAGCAGAGACAGAAGAGCCAGCTCCCCCTGTGGCCGCCAGAACAGCCAGCTCCCCCTGCGGCCGCCAGAAGAGCTCTCTCTGCGGCGGCAGGGGAGCCAGCTGCCGGCCCGGCCCCAGGTGCCGACGGCCCACCAGGAAATTTCCCGGTATCCCGGTGGGCCAGTCCAGCCCTGGTGGGTGGGGCCGGATTTACTCAACAGTTCTGTAGAAACAGAATTCTAAAAGCACCACCTGCATCCCTACCACACTCCAAATAATAAACAGTGAGTTTCATGAATTTATTAACTGGGCATTACAGACATAAAAACATTAAAAAAAACCTGTATATTAAAATTTAACAAGGCACATTTTTTGAAAATGGTACGCTACTGATTGGCTTAGAGTGATAGTTGATCTCTATAGCCGATTAGCGGCGGCCCTGCCTGGTGCACTTCGTGCTTCCTGTAACTCAGATTCAGAAGCCGGATGCCACCCGGAGGACCTGGAGATTGGCCCTGGAGGCAATCTTTGGGGTTAAGCAGTTTGAGAATGGTTTAACTCCTTAAGGTAAGAGTGCACCCTGGGGCCTCCTGGCTCCATAACAACTTAATTTAGACAAAGTTGCTATGGTGACTGTTATGTCCCTTTAATATCAAAGTTAGATTATATACGGTGTTTAGTGTTAAGAGGACTATAGGCACTCACACCACTTTATCTCAATGAAGCGGTCTGGGTGCCATGTCTCAAAATATTGGCGTTCTGTATTGCCCTAAAAACCAAAAAAAAAAAAAAAGTTACTTGCGCACAATCCCAAATCCCTATGCACATTTAAATAACTGAAGATTTTTTAGTATCACTCTAATGGCCATTTTAGTGTACGCTCAGCTACCATGTCAAGGCAAACCTCTTAAGTGGGTCCTGCACTAACAATTCATCTTGCGGTCTTCAACTAACAGGTAAAAATCTCTAATGAGAGAGGGAGGGGTATCTCTCTAAACCCATAAACATCTATGAACCCTTAATAGAGAACACATGGGGTGAGTGGCAGCATTGTAACATGGCTGTGTAATAAAATAAAAAAACAAACATACAGAATTAAGCTCAACTGAGAGATTTTGCCTTGACGTGGCAGGTGAGCTTACACTTAAATGGCCATTGGAGTGATACTAAAAAATCTCCAGTTATTTCATTATGCATAGGGATTTAGGATAGTAACTTTTTTATTGTATGTATCTGGCTGATGTGTACTATAGTCATTGATGCTGTCCAGGAGTAGTGGGAGTTTGAGCGCAGGACAGTATAATTACTTATTGAGCATAGCAAGTCATGCTATTATGCTCCCATTTATGGAGCCATTCAAACTTATACCAGGGTAAACTGTTGGGAGGGATTCTGGTTTTCATTCAGTTCACCAACCAATTTTTAAGCAGCATGCATTGATAAGGACTTTTATATATGAATAGCTCTGTGTTAAATCTCTAATTAAATGACATGTATTATTCTCCTTTTTTTGTAATGTCCTTTGTACTAGTCAACATTTATTGAATATAAATTTTGTAATTCCCTTTGAATTCACAATAATTTACAACTTGGAGGCTAAATATGACAGAAGCAGATCCGGAGATTCAAACAGGTGAAATGTTTAATATTCAAGCATTCAACTGTGCAGGAATTTAATTATCTGTTTTGACATAGGCAGATCTTTTAAACACTCTATGACAGTGCAAATATATTTGGTGAGGACATAGAGATTACATAAATATATAATTATATACAGAGTCATATATGACGTAATTCCATATAGAAATCTAGAAAATACTGGAACACTCACTAATGCTTACATTTAACTATTTTTCCATACTAACAAGCTTTAAACAACCCTTAAAATTCAAAAAATACACATTGTTAGTGTGGATGTGAATTCAGCAATTAATTTGCTTATATGACTTTTGTCAAATATTGCTTGAATAGGGACTTCATATAAATACAGGGCTGTTTTTTAATGTACCTGGCTGGGTATTCCTCAGAAGCAGCATTGCCTTGGATTTCCTGTTCAATGGACTGACTGGAACAATCTCCACCTTCAGCAGGAGATCTTTGCATGTCCTGCAAATTAATATATGGACATCAACTTTATCTGTGGAGATGTATAAATATGAAATAAATAACAACTGGGAATCTCAAGTAGCAGTCACTTTCATCATTCGATCAAAATACTTTTTTAATGCCTTAACATATTTTATTAATCAGTATGACACAGTATAACTGTAAATGCAATGAAATGATGACTATATTGGCAAAGTACCTAATTAGGGCCATCTTCTTGAAAGTAGTAGCTATGTCTCATACTGCTCATTAGGCCTCCATTTTTTTGTAGGGACCTGGGAATTAACCTGCTGGTCCATTCACCCTCTCCATCAGTGCCACAGTCTACAATGGTAATAAGTGTTTGGAACATGTCATCCAACAATGCTGATGGGATGTTCTGCTATAAAAAGCTCTGTATGGAGCTCTGTATTACACTCTGCAAGTCATTGAATTGTGGATTGTGATAGCTGACATTATACTAATAGCAGAAGGAATGCAGTTGGCTAATCATGATACAGAGGGGAGAAATAAAATCTGTGCGAGGTATCACCCTTTTCTCATGGCCTCAGCCAGCCAGGAATGATGTATGTCAGGAGTTAAGTAGGGGTAGAGATGTAAACAATACTATGAAATAAGCTTCTCATCGGAAGGCTGAAGTTAGCTTCATATTCTCCCAGCTTCCTATTCAGATTGGCTTCCTGTCATCCAGCTCCTTTTCATGAAACTGATTATTTACTAACCAACATTCCAAAAAGTTCAATCTGGCTTGAACCAAATGATATTGATCTTAAAACTTGGCACCCTAACATCCATACATTTTAATGGTAATTTGGAATAAACTTATCTTCTATGAAAACCATCTTAACACACCTAAATGTGGCTTGTTTTGGGATGATTCGTGATGTTTATTTATTGAGGAAAACGTATCACTTATTAAATTGCATGGATGTTAGAGTGCCATATGATCACTACAATTTGGCTCATGCCAGATTTAACTTTTTGCAAGTTTTCAGATTGTTTAGTAAATCCCTTGGATACTGATTATGAGAACGTGCCTTGCTATTAATCCAAGCTAACTCCCATTAATTCATTTAGTCTCCACAAATATAACCTTTTGCAGATTCCAAACCACATGTGCTTTTGGGCCCTGTTTGGCTACAGCTTTACATTTTCCTGGTCACCATATATCCATTGCTTGGCAGGTGGCTTCTTACTTATTATTGCAGTAATAGGCTAATGCCCTTTTTAGCTATACCTTAATGCCTGGTGCTCTCCGATGGCAAGCTCTCTCCATTCCCTGGACCTCCGCTCGACCGTCTGAGCTTCTCAAGCGATGCGAGGAGAGCACCAGCTTCCCCTGTTGGTCTTGGAGTGTCCGGACCAGAATAATCAGGAGAGGCACCGTCTATACTAAAAAGCTCTCTGGGGATTTTGGAGCTCAGTGATTTACTTGATGATGTCATAAAATGTGATGTAAGCGACATCTAGTGGTAGTTTGCTTTCAATATCATTTACAGCCCTAAAATGATACCATGGAAACTAGTAAAGGTAGCAGGATCCTTGTTTAAAGGGCCAAAACGGGCACCACTTACAAGAAGAATTACAAGTATTCTCAAAAACATGCTGTATTTTTATATAATCAAATGTGTTAGTGCAAAAATAATACATATTTTGCAGCATTGTGCACAATAGCCTGCCTCCTTAGCCACAGCCCACAATTCTAGCTTTCTACATAGTCAGTCCAGTCAATGACAGCACCGCTCATGTTGGGAGGGAGGTCAGAAAGGAAAAAAAACAAATAACTACAATTGTTTGTTTTAAATAAATCTAACATTAATTTAAAATAAATAAATCTATCAAGATGTCTTACCGTAACCTAGCCTAGAGATTTTTTTTCTTAGTTTAACAGTTCTAATGTACAGAGGTGGCTGTTGGAGACATTGTGGGGCACTAGACTTGAATAAGAATATATCTACATGGCAACTTTTACTTTATAAATACATAGACGGTCCAGATATTTTAAAGACAATAAAGCAACTATTTTATTCATATTAAGGCAGGTACCTGATATTTGAAGCTGTAATTCATCCTATACCAGGATGGGGCCAGAGAGCGTGAAAAACCAGTGGCAGGCACCCACTGTGAATCAGCTATATTGTAGCCCATGGAACAGCGCAGCAGGGGAATGGGCCTTGACAAAGCCAGGAGTTAGGCATTGGAAAGTTAATGGAGGGGGCAGGGTTTTAGGCCAGTCATATATAACACAGCCATTGTGTGTAGTGGCCATCTTAATCAAATCTGCACTTACTTGTTAGTCTCGCGGGAGAACGGTGGGCTCCTTGGTACCTGAGAAAGCCGCCAGGTAGGAAGACGCTGCTGGAGGCGCCCCCCATGGTCCCGGTGGGTCAGCCCCCAGTTACCAATTCTGGGTTGGGGCAGGCCGGGGTGGATCCTGGACTCAGGGGACAGCGGGCCAGGGCCATTACTCCACCGTGAGGGGGAAGGCTGAAAGAGTGGCCCCTATTGCTGGGGGGGTCAGGCTGCGGCTGCTGGTTCAGGGCCCGGCAGTTGGGTTAGGGAGGAGAGTGCAGCTGCTGGCACAGTGACAGGCATCTAGGCTTGGACTGGCACTGCCAGAAGGGGGCCTAGTGTACGCCAGGGAGAGCCAGGTCACTCAGCTAGGGTCAGCAGCGCACTACTCTGAGCAGCAACAGTGTGCCAGGCTGTCAGTAGAGAGGGACAGTGGGTATGTGGCTGCACGGGAGGGCCAGAGGAGGCACTCTCAGGCGAGGCGTAGCACATACAGGGATGACAAGAGAGAGGAGCATCACGTGGACAGGCACTGGCGCAATGGTGACAGGCGATCCAATACTAGGAGGTGCAGCAGGGATGGGAGCCCTGCAGCTAGGCATCACAGCAGGGGGCGAGCAGCGTCCCCAGATAGGAGGCACAGTTCTTGGCGCAGTGCTTTCAGGTCCCCTAGCGCAAGCTCACCACCTCGGCAGGTGACGCAGGGTGGCCATTCGAGCCGGCTCGGCATGGGCCGCTACAGGGCTTTACAACAGGAGAGCAGGAACGAGGGGTGGGTGAGGTATTTGTTGAACATTTTACCCAGGCTGTCTGCAAGTTGCTCTCCCACGGTCCCGCGGCGGGATCAAGCTGAGGAAGTATTGTGTGGCAATGACACTCCAGACCTCCATCTGGTCGACAGACTGTTCCCCTGAGGCCAGCAACGGTCGAGGGCTCAGGCGGTGAGTCCTATTCTGCAGCACACACAGGGAACCTACTAGATATTTTTAAGTCGTTTTTGGACACTTGGCGCTCGGAGGAGGGACAGGGGTTGTATTTCAGTTTGGTGTGGGTTCCTCCTATCGGGGACACAGAGTTGCGGTCAGAGCTACTGGTAACTGCGGAGTACAAGGTGGGGCTAGGGGAATCTGCAGCCTTGGAGGTAGCCAGCGAGAGGGCTGAATTAAAGGGGGGAAATCCCGGATGTGGCACGACAGAACGTGCACGTGTCCTTCACAGGGCCACTGGGCTGTCACCTGAAACAGGAGCTGAAGGAGAAGATTTGAAAGGGTGACTTTGTTAAAATCTTTTCACTTCTCCCTCTGGACGAATATTTGGATCTGAAGGAGGAAGATAAAAAAGATTCAAAGAAAGAGGAGGAGGAGAAGAAACGGTGAAGATATCGAAGGAAACCAAAGTCTTTTGGGAATTGGCTCAGGGCCTATTGTAACCTAGCAATCGTGTTGGGGGAGAAATCTCCTGACTCTTGTTCTCAGCTGTTCTGCTATCTGGACGGGATCTGGGAGGCCTGTTTGACTTATGGGGGCTTGACACGGTGGCAGTATGACAAGCAAAATCCATCAGCACTTGTCCGCCAATCAGGATATGCGATGGGTCCAGATGGACCTGCCACTCTGGATGAAATTGATGGCGCAGAAGGGTGCGCCCTTGCCTCTTCGTCGGCCGGTCAGAAGTAAGGTTTGTGGCTGTGGAGGGGCTCACAGGCTCGCCAGATGCTTCAAGCAGGGTAAGTGTTCAACTGCCAACAGCACAAGCGGGGCTGCGGTCACGCCCGCTGCCACAAAGGGTAATGCCAGTGAGGGTCGGCGCGATTTTACCTTGGCTAAGCTATTACAGTAACCGGGGTGATGCAGAGTTGTTGTTCAAGGGGTTTTCCGAAAGTTTCTTTATTCCACATCGGGTTTCAGGGCTGGGCGCCTGTGTCAGAATTTAAAGTCGGTTGCGGAGCACCCTGAGGTGGTCTGTGACAAATTGGGTAAAGAAGTACAATTGGGGAGGATGGCTGGGCTGTTTGCCGAACCCCTGCTGGCCAAGCTGCGGATCTCACCATTAGGGGTTGTCCCCAAAAAGGAAGTGGGTAAATTTCGGTTGATACACCGGTGAATGATGGTATCGATGCCGCCCTGTGTTCCATTTCCTACACATCATTCGACCAAGCGGTTGAGTTGGTTAGGAAGGCGGGGCATGGGGCGCTAATGACCAAGGCAGACATGGGATCGGCTTTCCGTTTATTGTCGATCCATCTATTGTCACCACCTCTTGGTGTGTTTCTTTGACAGGGCTTATTTCATGGATCTTTGTCTGCCCATGGGCAGCTCGATCTCTTGTGCTTATTTTGAGAAGTTAAGTACCTACTTGGAGTGGGTGGTGAAGGAAGTTACACTATCTCGACTATTTCTTGACATGACACGATTGATTCAGTGTCGGGGATGCCGCTTGCCGGAGAACAAGCGGAATGCACTCCGCTAACTCGTAGTGGCAGTTGAGGGTACTTTAGTCACTGATGGGCAGCCTCAATTTCACCTGTAGAGTGATTCCAATGGGAAGGGTCTTCAGTAGGTTTTTGGCCCGCGCTACTGTTGGGGTCCAGTTCCCGCATCATTACGTGAGGATTTGGATGTGTGGGATACTTTCCTACAAGACTTCAATGGAAAAGTTTTCTTTCTGGAGGCAATGTCCTCGTCGGAGGATATGGAGTTATTTATTGATGCCTCTGGTAGTATCGGGTTCGGAGTGTATTTTGCGAGTCGGTGGTGGGCGATGGGGTGGCCAGACGCCTGGCGAGGGAACCCTATCATGTGGAACTTGGCATTTTTGAAGTTATTCCCGTTGGTGGTTGCCTTGGCTCTTTGGGGGAATGTTCTTTGGGACCAGAGGGTTGTCTTTTTCATGGATAACATGGCGGTGGTGCAGGCTGTCAATAGTTTCCGGTGGTGCAGTTGCTCAGGCGTTTCATGTTGTTGTGCATGTCGTGTTATATCGTTTTCCGGGCTCGTCACATGCCCAGGTTGAATGTGGTGGCTGATTCCTTGTCTGGTTTACAGTGAGAGCGCTTTCGATCACTGACAGTGGACGCAGGAGAAGGGCCATTCCTGTTCGGAAGAGAGGTGGCGGCTTGGGACATCCTGCTTGGAGGGTACATAAGGAACTAGCTCGCTCCGGGCACATGGGCAGCGTACAACAAGATCTGGAATGAGTCTGACGAGGCGGTGGGTTGCACAGGGGTTGGGCATTTGCAAGAGGGTCGCATAGACACCCTCTTGTGGTTTCTCTGCTGATTTATTCGCACAATGGGCATCCCAGTCCATGATCGATTAGAATATGGCATCTCTGGCTTTCTTGTTTAAGTTGCAGGGTTTAGAAGACTTAACCAAGCACCAGTGGCGGATCCGGGGGGGGGGGCAACGGGGCAATTGCCCCCCCCCGAGAAATCCGCCGGTCTCCCTCTCCCTCCCCTGCCAGCACATGCAGGTGCTAGCCCTGCAATGTGCCTGCGGACCGGAAGGGAGATCACAGATCTCCCTCCCCGGTCCGCAGGCACTATGCTGGCGGCCGGCGGCGGAGGGAGGGAGTGAAAAGGAGGACCCGGAGCTCAGTCTGCAGCTCCTCCGGGTCCTCCTCTAGTGAGATTTGGAGCATTGCCACGGTTACCACGGCAACGCTCCAAATCTCGCAAGAGTGAACTCTAGCCCGGGAGCGCGGGCTAGAGTTCACTCTCCACACTGGACCACCAGGGAATCACCACTGGGACCACCAGGGATCGAAATATGTCCCCCCTCCTCCCCAGTAAAGGTAAGAAGGGAGGGGGGACATAGGATATTTATTTATTTTAATTAAATTAAAATATATATATATATAATAAAAAAAAAGCCACACACACATACATTGCCCCCAATACACACAAACTGCCCCCCCATTCACACAAACTGCCCCCTATACACACAAACTGCCCCCCATACACACAAACTGCCCCCAATACACACAAACTGCCCCCCAATTCACACAAACTGCCCCCTATACACACAAACTACCCCACAATAAACTGCCCCCCATTCACACACAACCGCCCCTATACACACAACCGCCCCACCATACACACAAACTGCCCCATTCACACAAACCGCCCCTTATACACACAAACTGCCCCCTATACACACACAAACCTCTGCCCCCTATAACACAAACCGTTTGATAGACACAAACCGCCCCTGAATACACACAAACTGCCCCCCTCCATTCACAAACTGCCCCCTACACACACACACCGCCCCCATACACACAAACTGCCCCTCATACACACAAACTGCCCCCATACTATCACACACTAGTTCCCCATACACACACATACTGCCCCCATACACACATACCGCCCCACATACACACACACTGCCCCCCACACACACACACACACACACTGACTGTCTCATGATTAATACCAATGAACCAGCCCCCCCTCATACCACACACTGCCCCCCATACACACACATACCGCCCCCACACACACATACTGCCCCACATACACACACTGCCCCCACACACACACACACACACTGCCCGCTATACACACAAACTGCCCCTCATACACACACTGCCCCCCCATACACACACACTGCAACTGTTACACACACTGCATCCCTGACATACACTGCTGCCCTCACTCACACACTACAACCTTCACACACACTCTGCACCCCTTACACATTGCACCACTCACACACACCACTGGTCCTATGCCCTACTTCAGCCCCATTTCCCAGCAGATCTCAGGTAAGTTGTCAAACTGTTCTTAAACGGTTTGACTACTTACTGTGGGAGGGGGTCCCGGCACTATTGACACCATAACCACTACACTGAGCTGTAGTGGTTATTGTGTCTGGATTATTTCTTTAAATAATCTACAAGTGCCCCTCCCGAGATCAGGCTCTATATCCGCCACTGCCAAGCACTTCATAGTTCAGCAGGTGTTGCAGGGTTCAGAAAGTGTTGGGTGTCGGGGGACACTAGGAGGCCGGTGTCCTTCAAGGTCCTGCAAAGTTTGGTAGCAGTTCTCCCAAATATTTGTTTTTCACGATATGAAGAGGCATTTCGGATCGGGGAACTGGTGAGAGTTAACCAACTCAGGGTTGGGGGAATTTAATGGTCGGGTGTGGACGTGGGGTCACTTTGGCGCTCCAAGACCAATGTGTTCGGAAAGGGCTGCTTGCCCAGTGGCATGTACCAGTAAATATATGGACTTTCGCTCAAGGGTTGAGAGTTGTTTCCTGTTACACGAGGATGGGTCCGCCCTGTCCCGCTTTAAATTTTTTAAAGTTTTTCAGCTGAGGCTACAAAGGTTAGGTTTGGACCCCAAGCTATTTGGGACCCACTCATTCATGATCGGGGCAGCCACAGAGGACTCTTGTTTAGGGCTCGGGGATGGTTTGATCAAACAGATTGGTAGGTGGGAATCAGTGTGGTTTAAATCATATGTGCGGCCTAATTGGCTGGGTTAAAGATAGGGTATGGTGTTGGAGTGGGGGGAAACTGTTCTGTTGTTAATTTTGTTTTTGTTTTAGGTCGGGTGGCCTGGTTGGTGGGCCACTCTTACGTTTACTGGGCACAGAAGAGAGCCGCAGTTAGGACGTGTGGAATGCAGCTGGGCTTTCCTCTGGAGCAAGTTTCACTAATGTGGTTTGGTTTTCGGGGCTTCGGTTGGCAAGGTGTCAGTGGGGAAATCCTTTGGAGGGTGTTGAGGGGAGTGGCCCCAGGTATATTGTTAATACATGCTGGGGGTAATAAACTAAGACTGGTCACTCAGAGTTTTGGTACAAGGAATAAAGAGGGATTTGGACCGACTACGGTAGCTGGTCCCAGGTATGATGGTAGTGTGATCCGAAATGGTTCCGCGTTTTCACTGGAGGTATGCTAGGAACCCTGCAGCAGTAAGACGGTGTCAGGGGAAAGTAAATAAGACAATGTCAATTTTTGAAAGGAGAATAGGGGGTATAGCTGTGAGACATTGGAATTTGGAAGGTATGCTTCTTGGGTATTTTGAGAGGAATGGGGTATATCTATCAGATGTGGGGTATGACATTCTTAAAATGGGCTTTCTGGAGGGCATTGTCAGGGCTCTGTTCTTGTGTGGTGAGGGCGCTCAGGAGCTCTAGGGTGTCAAGCCCTGAGCTATGGCGGGGAATGGCAAGGTAAATTGGGAGCTACCTGTAGAAGGAAGGGGGGCATGGATAATTTTAAGATGATTTAGGCACCTTTACGTGGATGGTAGGTTCTAACTCTTTGGTGGCTACATGTCACATCCTGTTTCTGTCTGCGGATCATTTCTGGCCTTGGCTTCTGATATCCAGTACTCTTTTTACAATTCTTGTTTAGTTTTTCTGGTATTCTTTTCTATGTCTGGTTTTCTATATGTTGAGTTTTCTGGGTTCATTCCTTTATTCTGTTCCTGGAATTCCCAGTCTCCTGGATTCCTTTAAATGTTTTTTTTTTTTTTTTTTGCCACACCCGTTCCTTTGCCATTTACCCTTCTGGTTTCAGAGTGTTTCCTGCTAGCTGTGGACTCATTCCTCTGCCCCTTTCCTTGCAGGTAAGTACTGTATGTGTTTTAATGTTGTACTTTTAGTCCTGCATATCTAGGCAGTTAGGACCCACCGTAATTGGAGTACTTTGGCGCAGTGGTGGACTGCTACATCTTGGCCATTTATGTATGTCTAAATCTCCAATGTTAATTACAAATATAGTACTTGGTTATTTCTCCTCTTGTTTTGCCTTGTCATTTTATTTTGTCTTGTATTCCCAGTTCACATCCTGTCCTGCCTTGTCTATGTCCTATTCTTGTTTCCCTCATGTCTTGTGTACATGTTCTGCTTTCTGTCCTGCTCCGGTTCTAGGTTCTTCTAGTCTTGTCATCTTGTTTGGTGCCTGTTCTAGTCTTGCCTTGTTTCTAGTATTGGATACATATCTGCATATTATCAAGCTCCTGGGATCCGCGGAAGCTGCATCAGGGCCCTGGTATCTGGCCGCACAAACCCTGGTGCTGAACACCAGTGGGCTTGAGATTACCCTGCTCCAGACCCTGAGTGTTCATTTCTACGCTGTAACTCATACCATCATCAGGCATATAGGGGTCCCGGTCTCTGGACTGCCACCCGTGACACTACGAACCTGTTGGAGGAGTTTACGTGGTTGGTAGGTTCGAGCTCCTTGGTGGCACCGAACCTGGTGGTGTAGGGGTGTCTCGGTACACCCCTGCAGTTTATTATTGAAAATGGGGTTGTATTGACAGCCACGTTATGTGTTGGGTCAGACTGTATGGGGGGATTATGGTTTTAAAATGCCGTGATGGTTGTTGGCAATAACTCTAATTGTTATATTTATGATTACATATATAATAAAGCTGTGGACAAATAAGTCCAACAGTATAATTTGGTGTCTGTGGTTTATTAGGGTTTGGTTAATGGGTACTAACATGCCGTGATATGATGATGTGCATGTCAGGCGCTTGCAATGCCCTCAGTCTGGGAGGATAACTTAATTAACTGGGGATGATTTTAATAACTCACAGAAAACAGGACGCCCTACAATATAATGTTCCCTACAAATACAGGTGACAAGTCATGCATCCCCGGACAGGGCTTGCTCCAAATAGCAAACTCTCCAAAAAGCATTCAGATCCATAGGTGTGTGCAAGGTCCCCTGCCGGTCCATGCAGAGCCGGCGCTATCCGAGCGCTGGCCCTACAGTGTGCCTCCACGGGCCGGTGGGGAGATTAAAGACCTCCCTCACTGGCCCAGAGGTAGGAGAGAACCCGGGGAGCTCTAGCCTGCAGCTCCGCCGGGTTCCTCTCGCGAGGTTGGAGAGTTGCCACGGCAACGCTCAGATCTCGCGAGGGTGTACTCTGGCCTTGCAGGCTAGAGTTCACTCTCAACACTAAGACCACCAGAGATGGCAGCAAGGATCCACCTCCCAGGCAAAAGGTAAGAAGGAAGGGGAGATCCTTCTTACCTTTCCTAATCTGTCCACACTATCCCCACACATAATCACTCCAAACAAATTCACACACACAGCACCCTCACACACACACACACACACAGAACCCTCACAGCACACTGCCAGCACTCTCTCACACACACACACAGCAGTGTGTGTGTGTATGTGTATATATATATAAATATACACACATACACGCGGCGTGTGTGTTTGTGCTTTAGGGTGCACACGTTCAGATCAGAGATATGTAGTCTAAGTAATCGTCAAATGCAGTTCTAGTGGGATGTGGCTAACCTCCGATCCTGTGCAGGGTTTCAGGCTGCCGACGAGAAAGTGCCGAGTGGGAGTTCCAGGTGGTTGGTGCTCTCACTCACTGGTGTAGATCTGACTTTTCCCAGCCAACAGCTCCTAGGGGTGGTAAACCGGCTCTCTGCTGCCTGGAGGTCAACGAACTGATGGAGGTGGTGGCAAGGGTGTGAAAAAGCTCTTCTAGGGAGAGTTGCATAGAGTCTTGAGCCAGTTGTTTGCGCGATCGGAACAGGCTCCATCACAACATGTTTGATCAAACAGATGCATCCCAAAGATGTAAGTTTACACAAAAATAACCCCCCCCCCCAAAAAAAATAAAAAAATATATATATATATATTTATGATTTTTGATTGCAACAAAAACTGGAGTGGCACTGCCCCTAAGGTTGAGCCTCCAGTCATCAGAAGTATATAAGTAATTGTAAGAGTCTTTCTAGTCAGGCATACTCTATATGCAAGGGGCACTACAGAGGACCTTTTATGCCTAGGTTTTCCCTTAAAGAGATAGGATTAAAAATGCTAGGGTCGGGCGTGGCCTGGAGCTCGAGCGAAGCAGCCACATGTCAGTGTAGCTCCGTGCTACACAGGCCTAAAACAAAAGCGTAACTAGCACCCTGATAGAAAATGGCGGTCCATGCGGAGGCATACAATGACCTGAGAGCCGATATAGACGACATGCACAGCACCATGGAAACTTCTGAAAATTAACTCGCAGACATGGAGGACAGATTGCGGCGAAACAACCTCTGGATCCGTGGGATAGCAGAATCAGTGGGAATGGCTGACCTGCATCTGCAAAGCCTATTCAAAACACTCATGCCAGACCTCCACCAAGATATGCTGCTACTTGACAGATACCACAGGGTGCCAAAACCGAGGTTCCTGACAACCGATGCGCCACGAAACGTCCTGGTGGGACTCCACTAATTCCATGTAAAGGAAGCAATCATGAGAGCATGCAGACAGCGTCGAACCTGCCAACTCCACATCAGGGAACAGCAATCTACGCAGACATCTCGGCGACCACGCTAAATGGAAAAAAGTGTCCCGTAATAAGTAAGGAGAGCGGACACCGAAATTCAGAAAGTGGCAAGTACCGCTAAGAGACATTGGGACTGCTCACGTACCGGGGGATACTTAGTAACAGGGGATGAGGGGGGGGGAGGGGGCAGACATCTTGCCCTTTTCTTCCCCCATATTAAGCAAGGGAGTGACCAGTGGTACACGTCCCGCAACATCTATTCCCTAAACATTCCATATCTCTCAATAAGAGAGGGGGGTGTAAACACTAAAGATACAGCATGTTAGGTCACAAGACTGCTACACACAGGCATGGAAGCACATAGCTTCTTCCCCCATGGTGCCTTTAGTTTAGTTATTACAGTTATTTTGTTTGACTTTACTGTTTGTTACTCCTCGCAGCTTAAGCACACTAAATGCCAGCACACCAACATGTATGGCGGAACACCCTGTCCCAGGGGAACCCGCCAAAAAGTCACCTCAAGTAGGGAGATGCCACCTGGTTCGAGAACGCTGGGTAGGTGGGCATTCCCACAAATAGACATAACAACTCAATTAAAACTGCATACCAAAATGTATGACCCCCCATGGAAATATACACCCACAACACCAAAGGTCTTAACCACCCCTCGAAACGTAGCCTACTACATAATGATCTGAAACAGGTGAAACCTGAAGTAGTGTGCATACAAGAAACGGACTTCAAGACCAACGCATACTCCCCTCTGTTCACACGGGACTACCCATACCAATACCACGCCACACACTCCAATAAGTCAAAGGGCACATCCATATTAATCAGCAAAGATGTGGCGTTCACCCTCACACAACTAGAGGTAGATAAAGAAGGGAGATACGTTATGGTGGTGGGCACCTTCAACGATGTCGTAAACACAATCATGAGTATATAGGCCCCCAATAAGGAGCAAAGGAACTTCCTGCATAAGATAATTAAGAAACTGAAGACAATACAGAAAGGGATTAGTGTAATTTGTGGGGACTTTAACCATATAATGGACCCAATGGTGGACTCAACTGTGTCGCCCACTGCACCCAGAGTGAGACCACTTAAGAGACAGAGCAGGGCAATACAGAAACTGCTCCTTACACACCACTACTATGACGTGTGGTGTGTGACACACGTCGGGGAGAGGGGATACACGTTTTTCTCGCCTGTACACAACACATACTCCCAGATAGACGGAATACTGTTGTCAGGACAACACTTGGACCAAGTCAAGGGGTGCTCCATAGAACAGATCTCCTGGTTGGACTACGCACCAGTTGTGGTGACCCTAGCTGACCTATATGACCCCACCCACCGCAGCCCTTGGGTGCTCAGTGACTTCCTCCTCACAGACTCGCAGTTCACCAAAACTCTAGAAACTGAATTGCAACATTATTTTACAGAGAATGCAACAGGCCACACAACACACAACACAGTATGGCAGGCTCATAAATCGGTGGTACGGGGCTTACTAATACAAAGGGCTGCATATCTCAAGAGACGGTCACAAGCGCAGCTGCGGAACTGGCATAAAGAGCTCCTAGATCTCACATCCCAAAACCAAACAGCTCCAACACCGGAATTAAAAAAGCGCATTGTGCAACTCACGCAAGACATACACAAACAGGCCCTGCACAAAACAGGCCAGTACCTCCACAGACTCAAAGCATCCCAATACACACAGGGCAACAACAGGGTAGGCAAACTAGTGGCCCAATGCCTAAAAACCATGCAAACTAGACAGAAGATAGCATATCTCACCTCAGAAGAGGGACACAAAGTGACAGCTCCAAAGGATATAAGCAATGTCTTTGCAAGGTACTACACCTCCATATACAATTTTTCTGAGGACGCACAAATGCACCAACCCCAACCACTGGCCATAGAACAGTACCTAAACACGATTACACTCCCCTCATTTATACCACAACAACAACAAGAACTCTCCTCCATCATCACCGATGAGGTTGCCACAGCAATCCAACAACTACCAGCAGGCAAATCACCAGGCCCCAACAGCTTCGCCAACTGTTACTACAAAACATTTAAAGCCCTCCTTACACCTCACCTAACAAATGCATTCAACAAAGCCACTCTAAAACAACAACTACCCCAAGAAACATTGTTAGCCCACATCATCACACTCCCCAAACCTGGCAAACCACCCATGTGCCCCAAAATGTCTGCCCCATCTCCCTGTTAAACATCAACGCCAAATTTTACGCAAAAATATATGCCATGCACTTAGGATGCATGCTCCCCCATATTATCCACACAGACCAAGTGGGGTTCATTAAGAACGGACAGGGAGGTGACAACACCAGAAAAGTACTGAACATCATACACAGTGCTCAACGTTTGAAAGTGGGGAGCATGGTGGTAGCACTGGACGCGGAAAAGGCCTTTGACCGACTGGGTTGGAGGTTCCTTGAAGCAGTCCTCCTAAAATTTGAGGCACCGGAGGGCTTCCTCTCAGCGGTCAGGGCCCTATACAACAAGCCCTCAGCACGCGTCTGAAACGCTGGATTTTTTTGGACCCACTTCAAATCTCCAATGGCTCCCATCAGGGATGCCCACTGTCCCCTCTACTATACGTAATGGCCCTGAAGCTGCTGGTGGCCGCCATAAGGCAACACACCTCAATTCACGGGGTGAAAGTGGGAGATGGAATACAAGGCCAACCTATTTGCGGACGACATACTGCTGACCCTGACACAGCCACATATATCCCTACCCAACCTAGTGGCCACAATCACAGAGTATGGACACCATTCATATTATAAGCTTAACATCTCCAAAACCCAAGCTATGGGAATAGGATTGCAGATGGACACCCTAAATAGACTTACAGCGGCCTTTCCCTTTGACTGGAGATCAGACCACCTAACATTCCTGGGCATTAAAATCCCGCCCCAACCAAATAAACTCCTTGACAAGGACCACACAAAACCCCTGAAGGAATTCGCCACAACGCTGGGGACATGGAAGGGAAAATATCTTTGCTGGGTAGGGAGGATAGCAGCAATAAAAATGATGCTACTCCCATAGCAATACCAAAAACCTTCTTGGCCTGATAGTCTGCTTTATATGGGCAAAGAAAAAACCCAGAGTTGCCACCTCCATATTGCAACAGCCGGTTAGGAAGGGGGGTATGGGAATCCCAAACGTCCATTTGTACTACAAAGCCAGCACAACTGGCAGCATTCAAGGTAGCTACGGCAGAGGGGGAAACTCCACAGTGGACCCGAATAGAAGCACACTGGGTGGGAGGACAGGGACTACACAACCTGTTTTGGCTTCCAGGGCACCTACGCCCCACACATATACATCCCCTCCCAACCACATCCTTGACCCTAAAATTCTGGGATGAAATCAGGGACAAAAAGGACGACCCTAGGAGAATATCTCGGGACGCCCCGATCTCTAGCCTGACAATGGGAATTCCGCAATTTGATTACACAAAATGGAGTGAAGCGGGTTGTTCTAAAATTAAACACCTATACAAGGACAACCAATTGATACCCTTCCTGGCCCTCCAAACAATATTCAATCTACCCAGTAGAGCCTTGTTCTCATATCTACACTTGAAATTACTACTTCATGGGGTAAAAGTACAAGACCCAGCAACACCACAAGAGCACACAGCAGAACAAATGTGCTTGGCACACAAACCCCCTAGGAAAACACTCTCCACTCTATATAACGCAATCCTAGAAGAAGAGGCAGACAGTGACACAATATTCCAGAAGGCCTGGCTCAAGGAACTGGGGTACACTTTGGGGGCAGATATGTGGAAGCGAGCCTTCGAGATCCACAAGGGCAATACACTATGCTCCACACACCTTGAGACTATTCGCAAACTGCAATACATGTGGTACATGGTGCCTGGGAGATTATTGGTAATGTATCCAGGTTCCCCCAATGTGTGTTGGCGGTGTGGGGCACGATGGGACATACTTGGTGGTCCTGTGCAAGACAGACCATATTGGACAATGGTGGAGGACATTGCAAGGGAACTGCTGGGAAGATCATGGCTACTAAGCATAGAACAATGCGTGCTCTTCATGATCCCAGAGGTAGTGAACAAAATAGAGGAACGACTACTCTCCCACTTGTTAATATCTGCAGTGACACTCATAGCTAGAGCATGGAAATCCCAGCTAGTGCCCACAAAAGAGGCTTTAACCATTCAGATATCCCTAAACTGGAAGTACAAATTTTTGTCCGACAAGCACATAAAACCACAGAAACACACCAAGCAGGCAGGGGAGAGATGGACAGCATACATGGAAAAGTATTTCCAGAAATGAAATACACAGTGGGTCTAGGCTACACCACAGATTGGGAGGGGGGAGGGAAGGAAATTAAAACTGGGAGATACACAACAACATACACAAAAAGTAGACACTAAATGACTCCTGGCAATGGCCTTTGTAGGCCCACCCAGACTACTAAGAGATATAGGTGTCCATCAACACAAAGTGATATGTGAATAATAATACTGGCAAGTGTGCAATCAATATGATGTATTTATAATGTTCCTGCAAATCCCTTTTTCTTTCTGTACCCTGGCGCGCAGGTGCTTCACCTTTAAACATGAAAAACAATAAAAAATACCAATTGGGAAAAAGAAATGCTAGGGTCATGGGCACACCTAGCCTGCAAGGCCCAAGTAAAATCAATAAAGGTCAACTTTGTGCAGTGTATTTGACCAATCTGAAGAGATGGTATGATGGGACCATTTTTGTAGGATAATTTTGTTCCTAATGGAATTTTAGATCTTTAGTGAGGAACATCCCCAAATACTTCAGTTTTTGAAATAACAAGGAAGCGTGTATATTTTGGTAATGCTATTCAGGAATCAAATGTAAATATGCATGTAAATGGCCAGGGAATTAGCAAAATTGGTGCTGTAACCATACATCTCAAACATTTTGTAATGGCATAAACAAACAAGACATCATATGCAATTCTGAATTCCAAGACCAGGCTGTCCTAATATTAATTAGTAATGGAGCCAAAGACAAATAGTAGTGGGGAAAGGGGACAGCCTTGTTTGATACTATCGTGTTTCTCAAAAGGCATTGGGGCCACACCTCGTATGAACATGTGTTGAAGGGGCAATGTAAAGATCTTCAATAGTGTTAAGAAATGTTCCCAGGAACCACAATGTGCACAGTAATGAAAGGAGGTATAGATGAGAAGCTTACCTAAGCACATTCTTCAATGTCTAGAGAAAGACGTAAAGATTCTGGCTCTTATTTGTGATGAGAAACTAATTTAATGAATGACACCATGAAAGTGGCTTTGTGTGCTGCCCATAGGGCATATAATGAGGCTAAACAATTTTCTGTGAAAGAGTTCTTTTGATATTTGCACAACATGAGGGTAATTAAGCTGAACTCCTATACCCTACTAGAATCCTTTCAAAGTTGAAAGGTATGTAAGTGAATGCTTGGAATTGGCCCCTAACTAAGTGACCTATTTTAATTTCAACAGTTTAAAAAACAAATAAGTGAAGAGTTTAAATATATTAAGAGGAATATTATAACTAATTTACCAATAAGGTTGGAAGCTTAGCAGTTAATGAAACAGAGCAGTTGGGACAATGTGAGTTTCATTGGCAAATAAGACTGGCATCGTCACTCTCTCTCTTATATATATATATGTATGTGTGTGTGTGTGAACCCTTGTGTACACAAGTAAATTTAAATAGTGTTTGCACATTTAAAAAAAATCTAGAAAATGTGTAATTAAAAAGGAACCATTATATATCTTGCAATCTCTATGCAGTTCTGTCTCCGCATTTTATTATATTCTCTCTCCTCTTCACTTACATAGAGCTATGATAAGTCTATACCCGTTGTTTTTGTTTATGCCTAGTACTAAATGTCCAAGTACTCTTGTTTTGTTCAGCAATACACTACAAAAATTAAGAATTTAAAACAAAAAAGAAAGTTATTATAACTACTCCATTAGTTTGCATATTTTGTAACCAAATGAAGGCATCTATTATTGTTTTAACATATCAGGAGTCTCAAAATGACCATGAACTTCTCAGCTTTTATAGGGGCCTATTGTCACAGCACAAAATGGGCATTTACTGATATACTAACCTTACAGTCAATATCATCTGTATCACGTAATACCTCACTGATTTATTGTCACATTAAAATGGGATTAAGGCTAGCTCACAATGGGCGGGAGAGACGGCCGCTCTCCCGACCCAGAGACGCTCCGACGATACATACAATATGAGCAAGCCCCGTTACCCCCCCTTCTGGACCGGTGGGGGAGATCCCGGTCCACCCAGTGGAGATGACCCACGGCGAGCCAAAGCAACACAGGCCACCTCATGGGCAAAGCGAGAGCGTAGAGCTTCACTTAAGATGGCGGAAATTACAGAAGCTGAGAGCCCCACTGATGCTGCACAAGATGTCCTGGCGAGGATCCACAGACATTTTAAAAGGTTCTGGAAGCAGCTGGAGCGCAGGCTATATCTACCTGCCCCACCACACAGTATTGACCTTCCTGAGCAGACACTACAGCCAAACCGGCGGTCAGCGGCCCAGCGCCATGGCGCCCGGTCGACGCCACCGAAGGCGAAGAAGCCTCGCTTCCCACCGGGCCATCCACACACACGGCTCAGGCAAATCAATAAAAGCAAGCAGCACAGAGGAGATCCTTACGAGGCAACACAAAGTACAAAGCAGAAACTCTGGCGCAAGCGGCAATACCTCGGTCCTAACCCGTTTGGAGAAAAGACCCTGCTGCAGCGCAAGGGATACCCTGTGAGGGAACCAAAACGTAATCCCTTAGACATCGGCAAGGCCCGGTGTGTGAAGCCCAGACCCTCCAGACGATTCAGTACGCACCAGCAAACACCAACTATACCGCACCTGTCGCCTGACGGGCCACTGGCAGCCCTGCATGAACGGTCTTCACATGGAAGCTTACAGCCCAGCCAGGGAATTGTGTGAATGACTGCTTGACTGTACTGGCATGCCAGGCTTACTGCCAGGGCAGATCACTCCTGCA
Source organism: Pelobates cultripes (assembly GCA_933207985.1). NCBI lineage: Eukaryota > Metazoa > Chordata > Amphibia > Anura > Pelobatidae > Pelobates > Pelobates cultripes. The sequence continues at coordinate 201,282,042 of OW240912.1, read as the reverse complement.
TTGCCAGTGCTGTGTGGCTAACTGACCCAGTTCTCTTTGCCACCAGTTGATGCTTAAATGTTTTTGCTAGCTATGTCTTTTTTAACATTTATTTTTTTTAACTTTCTTCTCACGCTGACATAGCTTTACATAAAGGCTCTTAAGCCATGCACCGTTATAATTGGAGTTTATCTTATAAATGCAAAGCCAGCATACGATCACACTTATAATGAGCCTCAACATTATACCTAACCTGTGTTAATGTAGATTAGATCTGTCTGCAGTAGATACAATGCAGATTTCGCATCTATATATAATTAAGACTAACAGTGTTGTCGCATTTAGCGTGGTTTACCATGTTTAAGGTGTCTCACCTTAAAGATCTAAAGCGACAGTAACAGATATTGATGCAAATGCTTATGATTAACCTTACGTTGCCACTCAATACGCACACCCATAAATACACTTGATCTAACATAGACACTAGCATAGCATGTTAGGTCCTATAGGCATTTATGCTATCAGTTCAAGCTTTATCTTTTGTTGTTATTATGTCTAAGACCTGGTTACCTCACCATAACGTGACCTACCAAGCGTTAACTCTAAGGCACTTATTCAGAGACATACCGGTTGCAAGCATGTTAACTTACTATGAGTGAAATAGCCTCTGGAGCAATAGGGCAAACAGCGAGTAACCAGTCCTTTTCCATCACAATAGTCAGCATGTTCCTGCTAGATCACTGTTTCCTCTCATAGATTGTTATTGCATAGAGAAAACTACTTAATTTACCATACCTTTAAACAAAAAGTGCAAGTTTTTAAAGCCACTGTTTAATCTTACTATGTTACCATATTATTGAACGCTGTTGTGGCGCATGACTATACTCTGTACCCACCTGCACAATAAAAATAAAGAATTAAAA
>OW240912.1:201228095-201273300 GCA_933207985.1 Pelobates cultripes | reverse complement strand
CAACTGTTAACGTCATTGTTGGAAGCTTTAAGAACGGCAGAACAACGGCATAAATCAGATCCTACACCTACTAACCTAACGGCGGTGCAGGAAGTACGGCACTCGATTAGGGAAACGCTTCTAGAAGATACCGCGAGGGCCATCGTCTGGTCCAAACGCAACTATTATGAAAAGGCGAACAAGATGGACACTTTGTTGGCGAGATCCCTTCGGCCGCGGCAACGGGGCACTCACATCACGAGGATCAAAAATGCAGCTGGAGAGTATCAGACGAACCCCACAGAGATAGCCAAAGTGTTTACGGAATTTTTCGCTAAGCTCTATAATCACACTGCAGAGGACACCGCAGGCACAGATCGGGCATTGGATAGGATACGGGCTTTCCTCTCTCGATCGCATCTTCATAAGTTGGATGTGGACGCCTCGGTGGCCTTGGGGAATCCTATTACAGCTGACGAAATAGGTGCTGCAATTTCCGCCTTGAAAAGCAATAAAGCGCCGGGACCGGATGGCTTTGATGGTAGCTACTATAAAACCTTTCGAGAGGAACTTCTGCCCCACTTAGAACCCTGGCTCAATGACTTGATGGATGGAGGGACGCCTGACAGGGAGATGTCTTTAGCAAATATTGTTCTGTTGCCTAAACCAGGGAAAGATGACTCGGTCCCGGAAAATTTTCGCCCAATATCTCTAATTAATCACGATTCTAAAATTCTAGCTAAAGTTTTGGCAGGCAGATTGAACCCGATCCTTCCAGGTCTGATACATCCGGACCAGGTGGGCTTTGTTCCAGGCAGACAGCTTTTTGAAAACACGAGACGTAATATTGATATTATAGGGAGACAGGCTGCGAGGGGCACGCCGACATTGCTGTTGTCACTGGATGCCAAAAAGGCATTCGATAGGGTCAAGTGGGATTATTTATTCGAAGTACTACACCACTTCGGTATGCCGGATAGATTTGTAACTGCTGTTCAGGCTATGTATTCCAATGTTAGGGCGCAGGTACAGATCTCGGGAGCGCGAATTGCACCGTTTACCTTGAGCAATGGCACGAGACAGGGTTGCCCTCTTTCGCCACTGCTGTTTGTCCTCTCGCTGGAACCCCTCTTGCACGCTATACGAGAGGCCCCGGGTATCAAAGGTGTTACAGTGGGAGGCACGCAGTATGTGGTCTCGGGTTTCGCGGACGATGTATTGCTGACGCTCACTGACCCAAGGGCCTCCATGGCGGCTCTAACTGAGATTCTAACGGTATATGGCGAAGTTGCTGGCTATAAAGTTAACTTAGGCAAATCGAGCGCGATTCCTTTAGGTATGTCGGAAGCCGAGGCTTCGTTTATAGAGGAGGCTTACCAAATTCGAATGGAGAGAAAACAGATCAAATACTTAGGCGTCTGGTTGACGGCAGATCCCTCCCACCTATATCAGCAAAACTATATCCTGCTGATTAGACGGTTAATCAACGATATGGAAAATTGGATTGATAGGCCAATCTCGTGGATCGGAAGGATACATTCAGTGAAAATGAATGTGTTGCCTAGGATACTTTTCTTGTTCCAGGCTCTTCCTGTCCGCGTGACAAAAGCTAACTTGGGGCCGCTTCAACAGACTATAGGCAGGTTTGTCTGGCAGAACAGGCGACACAGAATATCTCGCAACGTCCTATACAGAGCTAAGGATAGGGGTGGCCTGGGCCTCCCGAACCTTTACTATTATTATGCAGCGGCCCAGTTGGCTCAAATAGCTTTGTGGCACTCTCCCCCGGGGGAAAGGAGGTGGGTAGACTTGGAAACCTCTATGATGGGCCAGGACATGCCCCAATTTCTTATTTGGACCCCTAAAGAACAAAGACCTATTGATCAAGTGATGTGCCCAACGATACACAGTTCCCTTGGGATCTGGGACGCTGCTGCCGTCAAATATGGACTGACCTCTGCCCCATCGCCCATGTCCCCTTTCTTAAGAAACAAGGCATTTCTGCCGGGCTTGTATCCCCGAGATTTCAAGGGTATTGAGAACGTGGGTTTGCAAAGACTATGCGAATTGTTTGAAAATGGCTCCTTTATCACATTTGATGCGTTACGTAGCAGAGCTCCGCTACGTCCCTGTGACTATTTTCGATATCTCCAACTTAGGGATTTTGCCAGGGATCCCCGGATCAAAGCAGCAGCACTGACTCCATTGACTTTCTTCGAAAAGATGTGCAAGGAGGAACAGTTCCCGCCTGGCCTCATTTCTTGTTTGTACTCTCATTTGAGCTCACATACTCTGGAATGGGGGGATCTCGTGTATACGGACCAGTGGGAGGCTGATCTCAATGAGGTATTGGAGGGTATAGAATGGCAAGATATCTGGGAGGCGGATGCAAAGTCTTTGGTGTGCGTTTCCTTGCAGAGGGACAGTGGAGGCAAATTTTAAAACTTTCTTAATCACCTTTTTATTGGGCAATATTTCTCGGCCCCCCCCCCCCCCCCCCATCTCCCCCCTTTTCTATCCATTTGTTCTCTTTTTCTAAGTCCTCGGACTCTCGAGGCACCTTACACTATTTCTTTCTTATTCACTGTTAACATTTTTAAATCTTTATTTTATTTTTTATTTTTTATTTTTTTGGCCACGACCGCACATGTGGGCACTACATAGGGAATACCGGAAAGGTGAGGGGAAAGGCTATACTTCTTACACAGTGTATGGGTGTTTTCTCCCTATTATTCTCTTTGCTTTATTAATGCGGTCTTTCTGTAATGTCTGTTATCAGTTTACTGTTTTATATATTGTAAAAAACCCAGGCGGGATATCCAAACTTACTTTGGACTGCGGTCTACTAAGGAGATCGGAAACATGCTGATACTTAGTGATCTCTAATGGCGGGATTTGGGTGACCTTGATTGTTAATTCATTTTGCGGATGTAAAGTGCTATAATCTCGGTGTATGTGCTTATTTATGCTGATCGACGAGTTGATGTATGTGAATTGCTTGTGATGTCTTGTACTGGAATAAATAAAGAATTTAAAAAAAAAAAAAAGATAAGAACCAGGTCTTGACAGGTTGGCAATTTTTTAAGTGGAATAAAATGAGCCATCTTGGAGAAATGGTCAACCACCATAAGAATTGTGGTATAGCCATTGGAACTTGGAAGTTCAACGATGAAGTCCATTGACAAGTGGGACCATGGAACACTAGTGTAGCAAACTCGCCCCTTTAACGGAGTTTGCCATGTATTCTTGGAGGGGGCTGCTGGCCCACCTCCTACCCAGTGATTATGGTCCCGGGAAGATGTGGCCCTTTTAGTACAATATTTGGGCATGTTGGATTTGTATGGTGCTGCTAGCCCTTTAAGAACCATTTTGGGGCAAATTTGGGACAATGCCCCTTTAAATCTGTGTCCCCAGTGTCCCCAGACTTTGGAAATAACTTTTAAATGGCTTTTTCCCTTATGGTTCGGTAATTGGGGCTTACCGAGCCATTCACTGCACAGGCCGACCACCCAGAACTGGGAGCCTGCTGTAGGTAAATTGCCGAATGCTGGGGGGCCGCCGTTCGCACAAATGAACACGTGGCGGCTGCCATCTTTTTTATTCAATGCGGTCAGCGGTGTGTGTAGCCAAATTCATGGAACTGAAATCGGCTACACAGTTCCACGAACACCGCTGAGCCTTACCTTCTCCCACAATGATTTTGCAGCCGCAGAGACTAAGTCCCATTCGGCGATGGGACTTAGTCGTTTTTTCAGCCTGAAATAGACCGACCGCACAGCCCAAATCTATGGAACTGTTTTAGGCATGAAAATGTGCTTGCGGTCGGTCAAAAATGGACCTCCAGCTAACCTTTTAACCCCTGGATGTAATTGGCTGAATTTTGGATATGTTTATAATTAAAGTGTGCTGAGTTCAAATATGTAATTTATGTTTGTAGCATGTATATATTTGAAGTTATTAATATTTTGTAAAAACTGTATTTCACTGCCTGTGATAATTATATTAACCATTGTGTTCAGTAATCATATCACAGGCAGAGGGGAGGATTTTGTGTGGGAGTGTCTGTGTGTATTGGACGGATTGATTGGTTGTATTTCAAAACCCTGTGGGCAGTACTATGTTTGTGGATTGTGAATAAAAGAGGCTGTATGTGCCAGTACAGACAGTTCTACTTCACCCTCAATTTGGAGTGCCGTGCCTTATTGGGGGAATCTGCTACAAGGGATTGCTATGCTTGTCACACTCCCTTGCTAAATCACTACTAAGCTCTTCTAAGAGCTTGTTCCTGACTTGCTCTCTGGAGGAGTCTACGGTGGTTATGCTGTCGGCTGGAGTGCTTGGAGACCTCAGGAAGTGCTAGGAGCATCCTTCAATGTAGGTACCCAGTCGGGGTGCCCGACAAATCCATTACAACTAGGAACAGGAAGTGATTGCAACAAACCACAAGGAAGCTTATGAGGGACCTTAGAAACAGCACAAACTGAACAAGCCTGTACATACAGGTAATACTCGAAAAATTAGAATATCGTGCAAAAGTTCATTTATTTCAGTAATGCAACGTAAAAGGTGAAACTAATATATGCGATAGACGCATTACATGCAAAGCAAGATAGTTCAAGCCGTGATTTGTCATAAGTGCGATGATTATGGTTTACAGCTCATGAAAACCCCAAATCCACAATCTCAGTAAATTAGAATATTGTGAAAAGGTGCAATATTCTAGGCTCACAGTGTCCCACTCTAATCAGCTAAGTAAGCCATAATACCTGCAAAGGGTTTCTGAGCCTTTATATGGTCTCTCAGTCTGGTTCAGTAGGCATCACAATCATGGGGAAGATTGCTGACCTGACAGTTGTGCAGAAAACCATCATTGACACACTCCATAAGGAGGGAAAGCCTCAAAAGGTAATTGCGAAGGAAGTTGGATGTTCCCAAAGTGCTGTATCAAAGCACATTAATAGAGAGTTATGTGGGAAAAGTGTGGAAGAAAAAGGTGCACAAGCAACAGGGATGACCGCAGCCTGTAGAGGATTGTCAGGAAAAGGACATTCAAAAGTGTTGGGGACTTTCACAAGGAGTGGACTGAGGCTGGAGTCAGTGCATCAAGAGCCACCACACACAGACGGATCCTGGACATGGGCTTCAGATGTCGTATTCCTCTTGTCAAGCCGCTCCTGAACAACAAACAACGTCAGAAGCGTCTTACCTGGGCTAAAGAAAAACAGACCTGGTCTGTTGCTCAGTGGTCCAAAGTCCTCTTTTCTGATGAGAGCAACTTTTGCATCTCATTTGGAAACCAAGGACCCAGAGTCTGGGAGAGAATGGAGAGGCACACACTGCAAGATGCTTGAAGTCCAGTGTGAAGTTTCCACAGTCTGTGTTGATTTGGGGAGCCATGTCATCTGCTGGTGTTGGTCCACTGTACTTCATTTAGTCCAGGGTCAACACAGCCATCTACCAGGAGATTTTGGAGCACTTCATGCTTCCTTCCGCAGACAAGCTTTATGGGGTTGCTGACTTCATTTTCCAGCAGGGCACCTGCCCACTGCCAAAAGCACCAAAGCCTGGTTAAAGGACCACTATAGTGCCAGGAAAACATACTCGTTTTCCTGGCACTATAGTGCCCTGAGGGTGCCCCCACCCTCAGGGACCCCCTCCCGCCCGGCTCTGGAAGGGGGAAAGGGGTTTAAACTTACCTTTTTCCAGCGCTGGGCGGGGAGCTCTCTGCCTCCTCTCCTCCTCCGTTACGCCCCGCCGGCTGAATGCCGGCTGGCAAGAGCTGCGCGCGCATTCAGCCGGTCTCATAGGAAAGCATTTACAATGTTTCCTATGGACGCTTGCGTGCTCTCACTGTAAAAATCACAGTGAGAAGCACGCAAGCGCCTCTAGTGGCTGTCAATGAGACAGCCACTAGAGGGAATAGGGGGAAGGCTTAACCCATTGATAAACATAGCAGTTTCTCTGAAACTGCTATGTTTATTAAAAAATGGGTTAACCCTAGCTGGACCAGGCACCCAGACCACTTCATTAAGCTGAAGTGGTCTGGGTGCCAAGAGTGGTCCTTTAAATGACCGTGGGTTTACTGTGCTTGATTGGCCAGCAAACTCGCCTGACCTGAACCCCATAGAGAATCTATGGGGCATTGCCAAAAGAAAGATGAGAGACATGAGACTGAACAATGCAGAAGAGCTGAAGGCCGCTATTGAAGCATCCTGGTCTTCCATAACACCTCAGCAGTGCCACAGGCTGATAGCTTCCATGCCACGCCACATTGAGGTAGTAATTGCTGCAAAAGGGGCCCAAACCAAGTACTGATTCCATATGCATGCTTATACTTTTCAGAGGTCCGATATTGTTTTATGTACACTCCTTGTTTTATTGATTGCATGTAATATTCTAATTTACTGAGATTGTGGATTTGGGGTTTTCATGAGCTGTAAGCCATAATCATCACACTTATGACAAATCACAGCTTGAACTATCTTGCTTTGCATGTAATGCATCTATCTCCTATATTAGTTTCCCCTTTTACGTTGCATTACTGAAATAAATGAACTTTTGCACGATATTCAAATTTTTCGAGTATCACCTGTAGTCCTTCACATCGTTTTTTTAAGGGAATCCCACCAAAATTATCTCATGATCGCAGATATGGATTTGATACCTGGGTGTCCAGCAGTCACATTGTCGTGGAACACCCTCAGCACATTCTTTCTTTCACCTAATGGAACAAACAATTTGTCCAGTGGTTTATTGCATGGTGCCTGAGACTGAGCCTCAATTATAGCACCAAGCAAGGGAGAAGACAGTGAAAGAACAGTAGAAGCATTGATACATTCAGGAGGCACGATAGGGGATGTCTCATGTTCCTGTAAAGACTCAGTATCAAACTGCCTAGACAAGGCATCAGCCTTCACATTTTTGGGACCAGGTCTGTAAGTTATAAGGAAGTTAAAGCGAGACAGAAACAAAGACCATCTAGCCTGTCTAGAAGATAGACGTTTAGCATCCCCTATATAAGCCAAATTCTTATGGTCCGTAATGATCAAAAGGGGATCCTTGGAACCTTCCAAAAGATGTCGCCTCTCTTTAGGCGCTAGGACAATGGCCAACAATTCTCTGTTGCCAATATCATAATTGCGCTCAGTGGGAGACAACTTTCTGGAAAAGTAACCACAAGGATGCAAAGGGGTGTCCTGACTCTCCCATTGGGAAAGAACCACCTCAACCCTAGTTTTGGAGGCATCGACTTCCAATATGAAGGGTTTGCTCGTGTCAGGGTGTCTCAGTATGTCGGCAGAAGCAAACCTTTTGTTTAAGAAGTTCAAGTTAAGGTTCTTAGGTGCGGTAGTTTTCCGGACGTATGGGACAAGTACTACTCATATGTCCTTTTTTACCTCAGTATATGCATAGACCCTCTCTTCTCCTATGTTGTCTTTCTGCCTCGGACAGTCTAGTGACCCCCAGCTGCATAGGTTCGGGTTCGAACTGTATAGAGAGGTCAGGAACCGGTCGGGGGAAATGAGGTGCTAATGGCAAAGCCATATGTCTGGTTTTATGTCTGGTTCTGAGTCTATTATCAATTAGCATAATAAACATAATAAACTCATTGAGTTTTTTGGGTAGTTCTTTGGCAGCAATCTCATCTAACATAGTCTCAGATAATCCCTTCTTAATTGCTGAGATTAATCCGCTGTTAGTCCAGTCTACCTCGGAAGCCAAGGTGCGAAATTCTATGGCATACTCCGAGATAGACCGGTTCCCTTGTCTAATATGCATTAGGGCAGTGGAGGCGTCATCCTCCACCGAATGGATCAAACATAAGTTTAAATTCCACAAGGAATTCCTGGTAATTGTGTGCAATGCTCCTACTACTCTCCCATAACGTATTGGCCCAAGCTAAAGCTTTACCTTTAAGTTGGTTCATCAAGTAATCAATTTTAGCTCTGTCAGAGGGAAAAGATCCCGGTGAGGCCTCAAAATGATACTCAATTTGGTTAATGAATCCCCGGCATTCTTGAATATTACCATCGAAATGCAAGGGAGGAGATGGGGAGATAGTAGGTATCTTATGTACTACAGGAGGTACATTAGGCGGAGGTGACACAGTTGGAGAAGCCGCAGGTTTCAGATGCGCTGTTCGAGTAAGGAGCGTACTGAAAGCCTGGGCAAACTGATCCATACGGTGATCATTCTCCACTAGCTTTCTCTCGCAAGCAGCTATGTGCTGACACAATTTTACAGGATCTATGGCCATGTCATAATGTCAGGATTACTAGTTGATCCAGCATGTAGAATTATGTCACACAGATGACCAGGGCCGGACTGGGGATACAAAGCAGCCCTGGAAAATAATTTTTGCCAGCCCCATAAGTCACTGTGCCATATATTGTCGCGTGTAATATGTAAGGCTATGTTACATAGTTACATAGTTACATAGCTGAAAAGAGACTTGCGTCCATCAAGTTCAGCCTTCCTCACAAATGTTGTTGCTGTTGATCCAAGAGAAGGCAAAAAACCTGGTCTGAAGCACTTCCAATTTTGCCACAAACTAGGAAAAAATTCCTTCTTGACCCCAAAATAGCAGTCAGATGTCTCCTTGGATCAAGCAGCTATTACCCCACTAATAAGAAATTATATCCCTGTATGTTATGTTTTTGTAAGTATTTATCCAATTTCGGTTTAAACCTCTGTATGGACTCTGACAAAACCACCTCTTCAGGCAGAGAATTCCATATCCTTATTGTTCTTACTGTAAAAAAACCTTTTCTTTGCCTTAGATGAAATCTCCTTTCTTCCAGCCTAAATGTGTGACCTCGTGTCCTATGTATAACCCTGTTTATGAATAGATTTCCAGATAAAGGTTTGTACTGGCCCCGAATATATTTGTATAAAGTTATCATATCCCCTCTCAGGCGCCGTTTTTCCAAACTAAACAGATTTAATTTTTTAACCTTTCTTCATAACTAAAATGCTCCATTCCTTTTATCAATTTTGTAGCTCGTCTCTGGACCCTCTCCAGTGCCATGATATCCTTCTTTAGAACAGGCGCCCAAAATTGCACAGCATATTCAAGGTGTGGTCTATAAAGAGGCAAAATTATATTTTCATCCCGAGAATTTATGCCCCTATTTATACATGACAAAATCTTACTGGCCTTAGCAACTGCAGATTGACATTGCATATTGCTGCCTAATTTGTTGTCTATAACAATTCCCAAATCCTTCTCGTGTGTGGTTATCCCTAATTCACTACCATTTAGTGTGTAAGTTGCTTGTGCATTCTTAACCCCGAAGTGCATAACTTTGCATTTCTCTATGTTAAATTTCATCTGCCATTTTAGTGCCCAGTCCCCCAATCTATCCAAATCTCTCTGCAGCAAAGCAATATCCTGCTCACATTTTATTACTTTACAAAGTTTTGTGTCATCTGCAAACACTGATACATGGCTTTCAATGCCTATTTCAAGATCATTTATAAATATGTTAAATAGAAGTGGTCCCAAAACAGAACCCTGAGGGACACCACTTACCACTTTTGTCCAGCCTGAAAATTTACCATTAATTACAACTCGTTGTACTCTATCCTTAAGCCAATGTTCTACCCAAGAACAGAATATTCATCTAGACCAATTTCTTTTAGTTTGAAGACTAACCTATTGTGAGGAACCGTATCAAATGCCTTGGCAAAATCCAAGTAGATCACATCCACTGCAACACCCTGATCTATACTTCTACTTACTTCTTCATAGAATGCAATTAGGTTAGTTTGACATGACCTATGTTTCATAAAACCATGCTGATTATTGCTAATAACAAAGTTCTTCCCAATGAATTCCTGAATATTATCCCTTAATAGCCCTTCAAATATTTTCCCAGTTACAGAAGTCAAGCTCACAGGTCTATAATTTCCAGGCAAGGATTTTGAACCCTTTTTAAATATAGGAACAACATCTGCCTTCCTCCAATCCTCCGGTACAACACCTGAAACAAAAGAATCTTGAAAAATTAAATACAGAGGTTCACTTATTTCCCCACTTAGCTCCTTAAGTACTCGTGGGTGAATACCGTCAGGCCCCGGAGCTTTATTTACATTAATTTTCTTTAATAGCTGTCTTGCCAGGACAGATGATTGAGTAATATATATATATATATATATATGCTTTTTCTAATATAAAATATTGGTCCTTTCAGGGTAAAACGTTTAATTATACAGTAAGCATACTCACATGCAGACACAGGCAATTTCACTGACATTTCAATGACACACACAAGCTCATTGATACACAGCCTCATAGACAAACAATCTTACTGATATGCATCAGCTCATTGACATAAAAACACAAGCTCACTCACTAGCAGGCACACGCATGCAATCAAGCTCACTCACTAGCAGACGCACACACAGCTTAATGTGGTGGTACTGGTGTCTATAGCATGTCGCTACAGGCTTTTCAACGTAAACACTGACTTTTCAGAGAAAAGGCAGTGTTTACATTGCTTCAAAGTGACACTGCTAGTGACAGTCACTAAGACGGTCACTAGAGGTGCTTCCTGTGTTAGTGCACCTACATTCAGGGCCTCCACACTCTGCAGGTGCTGAACGTTCCCCATAGAGATACATTGATTCAATGCATCTCTATGAGGAGATGCTGATTGGAGTGGCGTTTTGCAGCCAATCCTATGGCAAAGCATTGGATTGGCTGAGATCATCAAGCTTGAAAATCTCAGCTATAGAGGCAGGGCCAGTCGAGGGGACACCAGCACGCAAATTTACACCATGACAGACACAGAAACACACATGCACACACACACACCATGACGAACAGACAGACACACACACCCCATGACGGACAGAGACACACACACACACCCCATGACAGACAGAGACACACACACACACCCCATGACGGACAGACAGACACACACCCCCCATGACGGACAGACAGACACACACACACACCCCATGACGGACAGACACACACACACCCCATGACGGACAGACACACACACCCCATGACGGACAGACAGACACACACACACCCCATGACGGACAGACAGACAGACACCATGACACAGACAGACACACACCGGACAGACAGATAGACACACAAACACCATACAGACAGACACCATGACACAGACAGACACACACCATACATACAGACAGACACACACACACCATACATACAGACACCATGACAGACAGACACACCATACATACAGACAGCCACTATGACACAGACAGACACACACACACCATACAGACAGACACCATAACACAGACAGACTTATCATACAGACAGACACACCATACAGACAGACACCATGACACAGACAGACAGACACACACACACACCATACAGACAGACAGACACATTACTAATACCTGCCAGGGGGAGGTCTTCTGGGAGCCGCTGGGGGACTTGTACTGGTGGGCGCTGGGGAGGTCTTCTGGCGGGCGCTGGGGGAGCTGCGCTGGCTCTGCTCTCCCGCCCTCTCGCGCTGCTGAATGAGACCGGCGCCGGAATATGGCATCATATTCCGACGCCGGTCTCATTCAGCAGTGCGCTGGGGAGCAGAGCCAGCGCAGCTCCCCCAGCGGCCGCCAGAAGCCCGCAGAAGACCTCCCCAGCGGCCGCCAGCAGACCCAGGTGTCTGCCCGGCCCCAGGTGCCGACGGCCCACCGGGAAATTTCCCGGTATCCCGGTGGGCCAATCCGGCCCTGCAGATGACTAATAGGTGACGTATTACCGGGCCTTAGAATGGCCGGACTTAACGTACCAAAGAGTAGTCAGGATTCTTGCTGAGGTCAGGGGATACAGAAAGAGACACAATGATAAGGGAGAGTCAGAAGTCAGGGATACCAGAATACAGGGAAGTCAAAATCAAAGCCAAAGTCAAAAACCAGAAGAAACTTGAATCAGGAATGCGCTCTCGGACTGAGGATGAGAACTGGGCCTAAATACCCCTCCTCTGGGTCTGATAGGCTGTAATTGGCCTTTGACCCCAAAGGCAGTTACTAGGTTCCCATTTGCATAATTGCTGCTCAGCACAAACCCGCCTGTGGATTTGATTGCTGCTCGGCACAACTTTTCCTGTCAGAACAGTAAATGTCATTAATCACATTTTTTTATGCAGATGAATACGTGACAAATCCAGCGCCGGGCTCCCTCGGCACTGGTGACCTCTCCTCCCCCTCCGACGTCGGCTCCCGAGTGGAGCGGAATGCACATGCGAGGCAAGAGCCACGCACGCATTCAAACAGTCCATAGGAAAGCATTTCTCAATGCTTTCTTATGGACGATCTGCACGCTGAATGCGATTTTAGCATCCAGTGTCACAGAAGCGCCTCTAGCAGTTGTCAGGAAGACAGCCACTAGAGGCTGGATTAAACCTGCAATGTAAACATAGCAGTTTCTCTGAAACTGCTATGTTTACATCTAAAGGGTTAAAACCTGGGGGACCTGGCTTCCAGACCACTTCATTGAGCTGAAGTGGTCTGGGTGACTATAGTGTCCCTTTAAAGTTCAAATTACAAAGCAGGAGATAAAAACTTTTAAAGGTGGTTACATTGGAATGAAAATGAAACTATTTTGTTTTCATGCAGGCTGTGTTAATCACAGTCAGGGGAGGTGTAGCTAGGCGTGCATAAACAGAAACAAAAGTGAATGGCAGTGAATTGAGCAGTAAAACTAGAGGCATGATCTATACAGCCAAATTGCTTATTTAAAGGACCACTATAGTGCCAGGAAAACAAACTTGTTTTCCTGGCACTATAGTATTAATAGGTCCCCCCACCCTCATGGCCCCCCTCCCGCCGGGCTCTAGAATGAGGAAGGGGTTAAAGGCTTACCTTTCTCCAGCCCCGGGCTCCCTCGGCGCTGGGGACTCTCCTCCCTCTTCCGCTGAATGTGCATGAAACTGCTATGTCTACAGCAGGCAGGGTTAACCCTAGATGGACCTGGCACCCAGACCACTTCTGGGTGCCTATAGTGGTCCTTTAAGCTAAAGTTCTTAGCTTAAAGAACCACTGTAGGCACCCCCTTTAAGAACTAAGAGTATGCAGACTTTAGATCAGGGGTCATTTTTTTTTTCTTTATTGCCATGTTTTGTTTTATGATTGCTCTTATAAAAGAATAACTTACAGTTGAATATGAATCCCATAAGAAATAAAAGAAATGTGTTTTGCCTGCTCACTCATGTTTTCTTTAAAAATGGATATGCAAACTTTTGAGCACAACTGTAAATGCAATCAGCCTTAAAGAGTATATACCAATACCCTCTTTAACCCCTTAAGGACACATGATGGAAATATTCCGTCATGATTCCCTTTTATTCCAGAAGTTGTGTCCTTAAGGGGTTAATGGTATTATGTTATTGTTATGTTATTATGCACTGCGTGCACAGTACATACCAATAACCACAAACTTCAGGAACTCCACTTCTTATAGCAGAGACTTAGGGCAGTGTTAAAATCCAGCAAGGCTTTAATAACACACATAACATGCAGAAGATAGGCTTTTCACCTTTTATTAAGGCTTCCTCATACTGCTCAAGGAGTAAAAGGTGGATAATTCAAAAAGGATACAGATGGATGAGAGTTTCAAGTGTTGTGTTTGAGTGAGGAAGTTATGGAAAGAGAAGGAGCTCTGTTTCAGTAAAGTTGGCAGGCCAGAAACCAGAATGAATGGCTGGGAGAATAGAATGTGAGGGGATGGAAGTGGATAGCCGAGAATATTTCAAGCATGATAGAAATCATACATTGTTGATACCACAGATTCATTGTGAGTTCAAAGTATAAAGCAAATAAAAAAAACCACAGGACATCTTTCAAATGTAGTCTAAAAATCTTTGTTGCGTCTGATTTAAAATTCACACTCTCTGACTTCTCACTTCGTAGAATAACCTTCTAAAGGTTTTGCTCATAAATATGCTATGTCATTATACTTACAGAGTTATTCATTTAAGTGTGTTGCTGGAAAATCTATGTGAATATCAAAATTTTTATTTTGTAATTTAATTTTTATTGAGGCATAAAGTAAAATACATTCTGATAAAAGCAGGTACACATCAAACATTACAGACAGGATAGAGAAAGATTAATATTGCCTCGTTCTTGTTTTATTATATAATCTCTCTAGTAAAGTATCTAAGAAATAAGCATACTCGGGGGTATGTGTCAGCCAATGCCTCAAGTTAATTGTTGCGCTGATACAATAAAGTACGATGTTCTCATAGATCCATCAATGTTCGGCATCCATATCAGTCTTGGGACCTTACCAACACATGCATTCGGCATTGCAGAAAAGGAACCTTTAGACGGAGTGAGCCAGGCGTGGGGATTTATTCCTCTCTGAATCGCTGCATAGGTAAGAGGTAGCGAGGTTGAAAACTGGACAATCGGTGTAAAGATTGTCAAAGAAAAAAACAAACTGTACAGTCAGCGAAAATGTGCCAGGCTATACTTCTGCTCGCATCTCATCTCCTTCTCTACTGAACAGGGGATCCTCTGTAGAAACTTTGCACAGGCTGCAAGGAAGTCTAGTACTGGCTGTGCCCAACAGGTTCAATAAGTCGCAGTCTGAGCACTCAGCAGGGTATTACTTTAAGAGGTATAGCAGGGTTTCTGATTAAAAAATTATGATTTTGTTGGTTCAAAGGCTAAAGTTATAGGCTTTCTCTGCGGAGCTCCAGCCATGCGTGAATGTACCAATTGGCTGTGTGGCACAGCCCCTTCTGAATATCAAACTTGATGCCACGCTAAATAAACAGGAAAAAATCCAATAGGGTCACTTATTAAATTTGGAATTTAAAGTAAACCCAAAATTATAACCAAAAAAGCTGAACTGGAAAAAGTCAGCGCTTCTTCTACTTCAACAATTTTGGTCCGAAAACTCAATATTCACTTTGAATTCCTTCCTCGGCAAACAGCCCTGCAGGTCAGTAATGCTTCCAATGTGCCTACTTTGGCCTAAAATGTTAAATTCAAATAAACCTGTTAAATTTTCCCACAATAATAGCCACATTGCACTACTCTGTGTGCATTCACTATAAGTTGATTGTGACAGATCACGTTGCACTGTTACACTGTGCCATCAGGCTATGCAGCTGCAGTGGACACGAATGCCACCCGCTGGCACCCAGCCATTATAATTAAATATATATACAGGGAGTGCAGAATTATTAGGCAAGTTGTATTTTTGAGGATTAATTTTATTATTGAACAACAACCATGTTCTCAATGAACCCAAAAAACTCATTAATATCAAAGCTGAATATTTTTGGAAGTAGTTTTTAGTTTGTTTTTAGTTATAGCTATGTTAGGGGGATATCTGTGTGTGCAGGTGACTATTACTGTGCATAATTATTAGGCAACTTAACAAAAAACAAATATATACCCATTTCAATTATTTATTATTACCAGTGAAACCAATATAACATCTCAACATTCACAAATATACATTTCTGACATTCAAAAACAAAACAAAAACAAATCAGTGACCAATATAGCCACCTTTCTTTGCAAGGACACTCAAAAACCTGCCATCCATGGATTCTGTCAGTGTTTTGATCTGTTCACCATCAACATTGCGTGCAGCAGCAACCACAGCCTCCCAGACACTGTTCAGAGAGGTGTACTGTTTACCCTCCTTGTAAATCTCACATTTGATGATGGACCACGGGTTCTCAATGGGGTTCAGATCAGGTGAACAAGGAGGCCATGTCATTAGATTTTCTTCTTTTATACCCTTTCTTGCCAGCCACGCTGTGGAGTACTTGGACGCGTGTGATGGAGCACTGTCCTGCATGAAAATCATGTTTTTCTTGAAGGATGCAGACTTCTTCCTGTACCACTGCTTGAAGGTGTCTTCCAGGAACTGGCAGTAGGACTGGGAGTTGAGCTTGACTCCATCCTCAACCCGAAAAGGCCCCACAAGCTCATCTTTGATACCAGCCCAAACCAGTACTCCACCTCCACCTTGCTGGCGTCTGAGTCGGACTGGAGCTCTCTGCCCTTTACCAATCCAGCCACGGGCCATCCATCTGGCCCATCAAGACTCACTCTCATTTCATCAGTCCATAAAACCTTAGAAAAATCAGTCTTGAGATATTTCTTGGCCCAGTCTTGGCGTTTCAGCTTGTGTGTCTTGTTCAGTGGTGGTCGTCTTTCAGCCTTTCTTACCTTGGCCATGTCTCTGAGTATTGCACACCTTGTGCTTTTGGGCACTCCAGTGATGCTGCAGCTCTGAAATATGGCCAAACTGGTGGCAAGTGGCATCGTGGCAGCTGCACGCTTGACTTTTCTCAGTTCATGGACAGTTATTTTGCGCCTTGGTTTTTCCACACGCTTCTTGCGACCCTGTTGACTATTTTGAATGAAACGCTTGATTGTTCGATGATCACGCTTCAGAAGCTTTGCAATTTTAAGGGTGCTGCATCCCTCTGCAAGATATCTCACTATTTTTGACTTTTCTGAGCCTGTCAAGTCCTTTTTTTGACCCATTTTGCCAAAGGAAAGGAAGTTGCCTAATAATTATGCACACCTGATATAGGGTGTTGATGTCATTAGACCACACCCCTTCTCATTACAGAGATGCACATCACCTAATATGCTTAATTGGTAGTAGGCTTCGAGCCTATACAGCTTGGAGTAAGACAACATGCATAAAGAGGATGATGTGGTCAAAATACTAATTTGCCTAATAATTCTGCACTCCCTGTATATACTACTATATCTCACAAACAGAATTTTCTGTACATTTGTAGAGCTTAATGCACATGTACTGTATGTATGTGTCAAGGTGCCTACCAAGCAGGCTCCACTGTGGTGCGTTACAGCGCAGTCCATTGGCTTGCCACCAGTGCCGTGCTCACTCACCTCTATGATGACCTCCTCCAGCACCCGTTCAACGCATCAGTTTTGTCTGGCTCAATCTTCTCCTCCCCTATTTTCGGTCAAGAACATTGTTCTGTACTATTCTATCTATTAACGTTAAATCCGGCCATTCTAAGGTCCAGGAATCCATTTTAGTATTTCTTGTTCTAATTTATTTTGTTTACTTAAATTCTGCATTTTGGGTATTGGTTAATTCTGACAGTATGATCATTACAGACAAAAACCTGGTTATTGCGCAAACCAAGCAAATGCCACTGGGTTGACCATTATGTTGCAATTCATTTGCTTTGATAGATGGTGCTGGGCTCCTTCTAATAACTGTTATAATTACATTATGCAACTGTCAGGCTGTGGCCTTAGATACTCCAATACCTTTCTTATTACCGTAAGACAAGGCTACAGGGCTTTGGAAGAGAGAGCAAGGAATTAATGGACGATATTTCAGACGGTTAAAGTCTGTGTCATTATTTTGATTGTATTTCTTAAAGTATTCTAAAAAAATATCCATTTCAGAAGACCACCAAATTTACGGTGACATGACAAAGACATGAAACAGAACCCTTCTGGCTGACAAAGCTGAGGAAAAATACAAAACTGTACACCATTTCCCATGTAATATCTCTGTCAGCTATCCTTCTATGTCCTCCACCCTCCTTGCTAAAACTCATTTTCGAGGTACACTGGAGGAGGAGATAATTTTGAAAGCATGCAATAGACTGTGGATATAGTGTGCTCTGGGTTGTCTCCTGGTCAATGTTTAGGGGCAGTCTGATGAATTAGCAGCTGGCCCAGCCCATATCTTCATCCCTAACCATTGGCCTTTGACATTTACCACAAGGTTTAGATCTTTAGACCATATGGCAGTAAGGCCAGCTCAGTGGAGCCTCATCCAACACCCAACCTTAACCTTAGAGATGACTGCAAATTTGCAAAATTGAGTTAATTTTATGAAACCCTTCATGCGTGATGTGGCTGCATCCTGTGTTTGTCTCAGTCTGCCTAAATCACAGTATATCTGTCATTCTGCCTTAGTATGCATCAGATAAACCATGTCTGGCTTAGCATGTGTGTGTCATTCAGTCTTGACCCGTGTGCCCTGTGTGCATTCACATCACCAGCTGATTATTGTTATTATTTTGTGTGTGTGTGTTAGCAGTTTAGTAAGATGCAAGCATCCTATGGCTGCATTATATACTGCTGAACAGGTTGCAAGAGATGTAGTAGTTTCACAGTCACTGATGGCCCTTGGCCTGGAATGCCAGAGCTGTATGAAACCAGTGCTGTCGGTGTCTATTACATTATAGCATATTTTGTGTCCTTTCCTTCATGTCATGGAGGTAGCTTTGAGCTTACATCTGACTTATCCCATCAACAAACAAATCATCTGGTAATGGGATGTGAATATGAGCATGTGATTTGGGTGCCAGGATACATGCTCCTTTACTTTCCCATGTGTTGTCTAATTATTTACTTTTGTGTATGTGATGGTGTTGAAAGCAGCACTGTCACCCCCACTCCCTGAAAAATTTGAATTTAATAAAGATAGAATCTTTATGAAATACTAATTTTGACAGAGAGAGAGAGAGAGAGAGTGTGTTTTTACATCTCAGCATTCAACTATTAACACTACGCACAAGTACACCACTGCTTTCAAATGGCAATAGTACTTGAAAAACATACAACAATGTTGAATTGTTGAGGCTATAGCATAGAATTGCAGTATTTAGGTGAAAACAAATGTAAAAATGCTTGATTTTGGAGAATTTTAAGATTTGGCTACTCCATCATGAGGCATACCATTCTTTTGTGATTTCTGCATAATTTATGCAACCTTTTCCCCAGTTACAGGAATGAAAAAAAAATCCCCTTGGGGATTCCCTACTAGCTACAGGTACTTTCCCATTTGGAATGGTACAAATCCTACAGTGTTACTGCTTCATGTTGGGTTTTTTATAATGTGTGTTTTTAACTTGATGTCTTATTGGGCACTATTAACCCTTGGCTTGTCAAGAAAACAAAAAATGAGTTTGTGATAAAACTTACCTTGAATCAGCACTGGGCTGGGTTCTCCTTGATTGTTTCCACACCCCTTCCAACATCAATCCAAGATCCAATCCATTTGATTGGACTGTTCTCCCAGATTCAGACGGTATGCTCATGCTCTGAGTTGGGGAAGGAATGGGTGGGGTGGTCAAGAAATTATTAGGAGGTGCAGAACCAAGTTCGAGTTGCCTTAGTCATGTGTGTCTGATTTAAAAGTGCATATTCCTCTATGTGTGCAGCCTTTCAAGCAGAAATGCTGCCCAAGTGCCCATGTAGATTCCCACCACCGAGACCTCTTCTAAAAGCAGGAGTTGTCATGGTGGTTGGAGTAACCCTTTAAATATTCTTATCAAAAGTGCACCAAAGCATTTAGGGATTTCCTCATACTATTGTCATAGAGTATAAAAGTTGGATTGTTCGTAATCTAAAGAAAAAACGTTATAGAAAAGTCCCAACATACTTCTACCTTATCAAATGCCCCACTTTAATGCGGATAGTGTGCACATATAACCCGTTAAAGGTGGTCATAGAATTTTAATTTATTTTACAATGCTATATTAAAATCACCTACTTCTAATTTAGTACGCTTGTCATTTTCCATCCCTGAGCACAGCTATTTCATTCTTTATAAGCCTTGATTTAATATTTTTGGATATACGGTACATTTCTAAAATAATTTTTGTAGGTAGGCTTGACGTTAGATTGTGTTCTGGCAGGATTTAGGCTCAGCCCTTGGGGTGACGCGCTGGACTCTGTGGGTCGGCCGCTTGGGTCTTGGGCCTCGCCATGTGTTTGCAAAGGATTGGCATCCGCCATTTTGGTGCGACGGGTCCGAGGTGGTGTAGCCTGGATAGTGGGGTGAGTGCGGGTAACGTCTCTGAGTTGCCCTGTGGGGACCAGGATAACCCCCGCCGGTCTATAGGGGAGGGGTAGGAGTGACACAAGACCAGATCCCGGCCCGAAACACAACGGGACCAGCCGCTTTCCCTCAGCCCCATATCAGGTAGGCCGCAGCAAGGATCCTGGGTTTTCCTTGTTAGAGACGCTCGGGTGAGGTGTCTGTCGGCGTGCCCGGGCTCCCCTGACCTTTAATACATGTTTCGGTTAGTCTGGCAGCCGTGTCCGTCAGGTTATTTTGCTTTGTCAGCCAATTTGTCAGGAGCTCCGGCATACCAATTCTGGCTCACTCGGAGGTCAGGCTCCTCCTCTCTGTTCAAATATTTTAACTAACCTTTTATTTGTTTCATTGCATTGTTCAACAAAATGTATAAAAAAAGACACATGGTGAAGCATATAAATATAAAATAATATATTTCAGGTTTTTGAAGTCATTTGTGTAAGATTATATTCTTTACCAGTTATGTGTTAAATTTTTTATATATGTGTAATTTAATATTATTTTGGAATTCTAATATTCCCTTCCTGGTAAAATATTTTATAAATAAATAAATTATATATAACTTGAACTTCGATCTAGTTATTTATGATGTCTCCAGAACCATTTTCAATGGGATTATTGAGCATATATACTGCTCCTTTTCTATCTATTCTATATATATACATATTGAGAGATGAATTGGGCTCTCCAGCCTAGGCACAGTGCACTGCATGGTATGTGTCTGTCACCATGGAAACTACAGGACTGCTCTGATAGGAAATGTGCTGCCTCCTATCACCCAGTGTGAAGTGGCATGCAGCAGCTTGGGGGTTAAACCTCCTTAATAACAGTGTACCTGAATCTGTGTACCAGTGTCTGTCAACTGATAAACATACAAGCACAGTGATACCAACATGCATAGATAAGCCCACGCATTCACTGTTCTTGTGTTTGTTTCTAAGTGTATCCATGTTGCAGTGAATCAAATCTCAACAAATGTAAAGTATCTCCTTGATTAGAGGGACTCCAATAATAATAAACTTTAACCCAAACATTTATTTTATTGCTGTGGGATCAGAACATGCAGGGCCCATTTTTTATTTATTCTGACTAAGCCAATTAATTGTGCAATGCTGTTGGCATACAATAAAACATTACATAAACTATTAAGTAACACACACATAGATATACTATACAGTGTACAAATATACTGGTTACCTAGAAACTCACCTACTTCATAAATTAATATTAATACAGCTCCTTTATTCTATAGCACATAGTTTAATGTGTTTTTAACATTTCATTCCAACACTCACTTTTACCTGTTTTATATGTGAAGTACACAATGCACTGTGTAAATATAAAGCAGGGTGCCCAAAAGGTAGATCCCAAGTTTTAGAACTACAACTCTCACAATGCTTTGCATGCCTTTAGAATGCTTCAAAATGACAAACCAGTATGAGGATCTACCGTTTGGGCACCCCTGATATAAAGACTGCTTGCATATTGTGTTCTGTATGTCATATTCCTCCACCCCACTGTACTGTCTCCACAGGATACTTCAGTAGTATATCTACCATATTGTTTCCTGGCATCCATATAATGGCATTCAACTTCTGCACCCCCTTTCCCATCTATATCATGCCTTCTGTCACCCACTCCATGCCCTCCTTCCCAGATTTTCATCTCCCATCCCATCCAGACAAAGTAAACTTAGGTTCCTGCCACACAGATGCCTGCATGTGCTAGTGGCACTGGTAACCAGAAGTAGGTGGGGATAGGTAACCATTCATATCCCCCCTTTTAAAAAATAATTTTTAGTTTTTCATAGCCTGGGGGAAGAGAATATCAAACATTTTGTGTATTATTGTGTACATATAGTTATCACTTATTTTATTTTTTTAATTTCTATTATTTAAGAAATAAAGTATTTTTTAAAATAAAAATTTAATTTGTTTGAAAAGTAAAATGCACACTCTGTGTGATTTAGATATAAATAATATATTAATCTTTTACAAAACATGGTGCACATTAAATGAAAATGTGATAATAGGATAATGCTAGCAACAGGGGCGTACCTGGAGCATTTGGCACCTGGGGCTAATCGTATATTCAGCAACCCTCCCCCTTGCCCCCCCACAATATTAAAATGTAACAAAGACCTACAATTATTATTATTATTTTTAAATGTATTTAGCAGTGTTTGCATTTTTTAGGTATTTAGCACTGAGCAGTGTTTGTGTGTTTAAATGTGAGCATGTTTTTGTATGAAGTATGTGTGAGTGAATGTAGGGATGTGTTTGCATGTAGTGTTGGCATCTGAATGCAGGCATTCATTTTTTTGTGTAGTTTTTTTTTTTAAATATGGTGTGTTTTTATGTAGTGTTGATACTTGGATGCAGGTGAGTATTTGTGTAGTGTTGGCGAAATGCTGAGATGTATGCACATATACACATACTCAAATATACACACACTGGCACACATGCAGATACATAGACACACTGGCACATATAGAAACACAGTAATGCACAGATACAAACAAACACTGACACACAGATACAAACAAACACTTACAGAGACACATCTGCACAGATACAGATACACACATACAGATATGCTAAAACACAGACACATATACAAACACACAGTTATAAGTGTGTGTTTATTGTATGCAGTGTTTGTGTCAGTGGCGGATCCTGAAGCTAATCTCGGGAGCGGCACTGGCAGATCATTTAAAGAAACAATCCAGGCACAATAACCACTACAGCTCTCTGTAGTGGTTTTGGTGCCAGGAGTGCCGTGGCGCCCTCCCAGAGTAAGTAGTCAAACCATTTAAAAAAACTTTGATAGCTTACCCGGGTTGTGCCGGGATAGGGCCAGTAGTGTGTATGTGTGTGAGGGTTGCAGTATGTGTATGGAGGGGCAGTGTGTGTGCATTTGGGGGGCAGTGCGTGTGTGAGAGGGGTGCAGTGTATGTATGGGGTAGCAGTGTGTATATTGGGAGCAGTGTGTTTGTGTGGGAGTGGCGCAGTGTGTATATTGGGGGCAGTGTGTGTATGGGGTGCAGTGTTATTTATATATCCTGAAACAGGCAGTGTGTGTAATGGGAGGCAGTGTGTGTAAGCGGGGGGGCTGTGTGTGTAAGGGGGGCTGTGTGTTTGTTTGTGGTGCAGTGTGTTGAGGTTTGGGGGGGAGATTAAAGATATTTTTTAAAATTATTAAATAATTGCTAAAAATATAGTTAATGTCCCCCCTCCCTTCTTACCTTTGTTGAGGGAGAGGGAGACATTGCTTTCTTTCCTTCCTTGGTGGCTCTAATTGTGAGAGTGAACTCTAACCTGTAGCTCAGGGTAGAGTTCACTCTCGCGAGAACGGAGAGCGTTGCCCTGCATGGGCCGGCAGGGGAGACCCCCTGCCTCACTATTTTCTCGGGGGTGGGGCAATTGCCCCGTTGCCTCCCCCCGGATCCGCCACTGGATGGTGTACTGTATGCAGTGTGTGTACTGTATGCAGTGTGTGTGTATAGTGTGTGTGTGTGTGTGTGTGTATAGTGTATGCAGTGTGTATTGTTTGTGTGTATCCAGGCAAAGGGGACACACTACATTTCCAGGTGGTCAGGTGGCACAGTATGGTTGCCCAGGAGTCTCCACGTTTGCGATCCGCGAGAGTGTTGCCGTGGGTTCCCATAGCAACGAGCGGCAACGCTCTCGCAGATTGCGAGCACATTTGGAAGTACAACCCGGCCCGGGCACCCCCTTAGTGTGTGGCACCCAGGACGGACCCCTCCCCCCTTTAGTACGCCACTGGCTAGCAATATTGCAGCAGAGCCATCTTTTTAAATATACCACTTACTTATTGACTGTGTTTGTTGCATCTAATCTCCAGAGGCTACAGAATCGGATATTACAGCCTAAGATCAGACTATCCACTTCAAAACTAAAACGGTAAGAACTCAATACATGAGGGATTCAACGTTTACAGTCTAGTCACACAATAATTATGTTCCAGAACTGCGTTAACTCTTTCAGGAATTAGGCAAATCTCTATATCATATCCATTCTGTCATGTCATGGGTATACCTCCTATGTGTCCCTATTTGGGGCCGAAATACTTCTGTCCCTCTTTTCTATCCTAATGTCCCTCTTATCTAGGAGCTCCATATTGCTCTTGGAACGTGTAACAGAGCTCCACTGCACTAAGTGCATCAGTAATGTGTCTTCAAACTACAATAAATGTGTTTCGGAATGAGTGCTTGTAAAAAGATACATTGTTTTTATTTGAAGTTACATTTATGTTCCATAAATTATTAGTAAATCACCTACAATTTCTCAAAACAGCCCCACCCCTGGTTACACCCAACTCATACCCCTAAAATTAAAGAATTGTCCTTATGAAATGTTGTCAGTTATGCATGGGTCACACATGGGTTAATGTGTATGTATACACTGACTTGGTAATAAAGCATTATTGGAAATCACAAATATTCCCCAGTGGTGAATTCCAATGATGCACCTGGTCTAAGTAATAATCACTGCATAGCTATATATGTACTCCATTCAGACTCTCAGTGCAATAAATAATGAATAAATGGCTCCAAAGATGTGGCTTCCCTGATTTTTAAGCAGGTGTTAAAAACAAGCAGTTTTGGACCAAGCATCATCAGCATCCATGCCCACATGTTTGTTTACAATAAACTCTATAATCCATGACTTGGTTCTCTCTTATTTTCGCAATCTCCATGCTTGTCAAAGTATAGTTATGATTATAGAGTTTATTGCATTTTCTGCTCACTTTTTGTTTTGGTGGGTTACAGTTCAGCTATACTTTTTGATATATTCTATTACAAGGACACGTTTGAAACATTGAACTCTAAAATGGAATGTCATCCTTCAGTTGAAATTATTTCAGAGTTGAACATTTTGTGCAGTTTATATTGGCACTGGGATTTAAGAAATCTTGTGTTCTACATTATGAATAGCATGGCGGAAATATTATGGATTACAACTACAATTAGCTACAGTCATGCTGTGCTTAATTATGATAGTAGTTGCATTCCTCCGCATCTAGATAAATTTATGTCTCTCGTGTTGGACTTGGGTGATTGAGTTATGAGAATTAGGGTCATTAGAATTAAGGTCATTCTCCACGCTCTCAGCCATGCTGTGAACTGAAAACACCAACCATCTTAGGAAATATGAAGCACCTGAATAGTACTCAGTAGTATTAAAGGACCACTCTAGGCACCCAGACCACTTCAGCTTAATGAAGTGGTCTGGGTGCCAGGTCCAACTAGGATTAACCCTTTTTTATAAACATAGCAGTTTCAGAGAAACTGCTATGTTTATAAATGGGTTAATCCAGCCTCTAAAGCCTCTAGTGGCTGTCTCATTGACAGCCGCTAGAGGCGTTTGCGTGCTTCTCACTGTGAAAATCACAGTGAGAAGACGCAAGCGTCCATAGGAAAGCATTGTAAATGCTTTCCTATGAGACCGGCTGAATGCGCGCGGCTCCTGCCGCGCATGCGCATTCAGCCGAAGAGGCGGAGGAGAGCTCCCCGCCCGGCGCTGGAGAAAGAGGTAAGTTTAACCCCTTTCCTCTCCCCAGAGGCGGGCGGGAGGGGGTCCCTGAGGGTGGGGGCACCCTCTGGGCGCTATAGTGCCAGGAAAACAAGTGTGTTTTCCTGGCACTATAGTGGTCCTTTAAGCAGAAATGCTCTTCTCATTTTGCTTTTTATTAACTTGCTAGTGTGTCATGACCACAGCAACAATGGCACTCATACAATAGCAAGATCCCAAAGACAAACGAAAGCATGTTAAGGAGGCATAATCACTTACTACTGAGAATTTTAACATTTACTGACTGCTATTCTTGTTTTGATGTTCTCTCGGTTTGCTTGTTTTTACTCATAAGGTTGTGATCATCTATCACCATCTGAGACGGCTTGCAAATTTTTTGTCTTTAACTTGCTTTTTCTAGTTTCATCGCACTGACTTAAACACATATATAGTAGCATATATTAAATCTTGTTTTCTTACACACCATCTTTATTAAGAGCCTCTAATTCTCCCTTTACATGTACCCTGCCATTCGACCTTTATAATGTTGTCTGAAATGCTCAGTTCAAGCAGACTGCTGGAACATAAATGCCTCCTTTAACTCTAGTATTTACTAAAGCCTTGCCTTCCTTTCATGCAAACACAAGACATTTGAAAGCATTTTTAAGCATCTTAATCTCTACAGTGTGCTGTAGTGGCTATACAGGTGATACTCGAAAAATTAGAATATTGTGCAAAAGTTCATTTATTTCAGTAATGCAACGTAAAAGGGGAAACTAATATATGAGATAGACGCATTACTTGCAAAGCAAGATAGTTCAAGCTGTGATTTGTCATAAGTGCGATGATTATGGCTTACAGCTCATGAAAACCCCAAATCCACAATCTCAGTAAATTAGAATATTACATGTCATCCCATCATAAAATTATTCTTAAAACTTCTATTTGACAATTGGCCTTTCTTTGCCTTTCTTATAGGATTGTCTTTATCAAGACTTTTCCCATGTTATCTTTTAGTCCACCTCATAAAATCTCCAAAGTCCCCCCCTCCTAAACTCATGTCTTTCTCATAAACTCATGTCTTTTAAGTAGGAGAGTTGAACTGTGACACCACATCTCACATTATTTCCTACAAGTCCTAGTCTGGCAGAGAATTATACCAACTGTTGTCCATCTGAGGGCTGATGTTTGACATTTCTATTTTAAAGAGAACTATATGGATCTTTCAATGAAACCATACCTTTATTGTCTTCTACATTATTATTTATACCCAGTGTATCATTTGTGCCATTCTCTATTAGATTCCAACTTGTAGGGAGGGCTTTCAAACCTACTGTACCTGTACCTGTTTCAGTCCATCACTAAGATTTCTTTTACTCCATGTTTTATGCCATGGGGATATATATGTTGGGGTTTTTTGTTACTAAATAATTGCAAAATAATACAAAATTACCCATAGAAAATCCCAAACTTTCCATTGGAAATACCCTGTTATCCTAATAATCAATACATACCTGTATATAAAAATGGAATGGCAAATGAATCCATAGAGGAATATTGACATTAGGAAGGCTGAACATGATGGACGCAAGTCTCTTTTCAGCTATGTAACTATGTAATAGAGGTTTAATACTTTGAGGCATTATTTCACTGTTCAATGTGTAAATGTATTATCGTATGAAAGTGATGTTAGCTTTTTCAGCAATGGTGCCACAGATAACTCATATCATAAATGGACTTTTTGCAGTACTCAACTGGAATTGTGACCACTGCTACTATTAAATCATTGAAAGGGTCTGCTTGCTCATTAGGACATTTACAGTCACACTTTGTTAGTTCATGCTATACATATGTTAATTGAGTACACAAGCATATTTTATTTCCTCTCATCTCATTAACATGACTGAGCTGTGAATGGAACAAAGCTCTAAAAGTATCCTGGCTCCCAAAGAAGTGACAATTGCATTTCCCCTTTCTTAATCACCCTTTAGTACTACAAAACATATGGTATGTTTTAACTCTCCAAATTTCAATGAGCCAAAGAAGGACACTTTAAATTTAAATTGCTGGTGGGGGTTGGGCATTATTCTTTAGGCAAGTTTTGTAACTTCTCAATACTTATTCATGTAAATGGAAAATTAGAACAAGACTCAAGTCTTTTTTTTCACAAACTGATTTACAGACACATGTATTGACATCTAAACACACATAATATATTATTTAAACGTATATATATTTTTTAGTGGGTAGGGAAGCTATCTGTGCTATATTTTATTATACACATACCAACAAATTATTATAAGTTTTACCTTAATGAGTATGGTATGATAGTTTGCAGCGATACTGCATTAGTGTTTTTGTTTCCTAATATAACATACACATTTCATTTCCATATATACATCTTGTAGTAACTCTTGAAAGTGGACAGTTTTGATTTTAGAAATGTGGCATGAAATGTTTTTTTTTGGTTTTTTTTTAAATAAATTCTTTATTTTATTTGTGCATAGATAAATCACATCTGGCTTACAATGCCACAACAGCTAGAGTAAGCATTTTTCGACATAGCTTGACAGTAGTTAGGCATTAGTGGATACTGCACAGTTTTATATATAATAACATTACTTATCTAAGTGTTGTTCTATGTTGCTGCATATAGAAGGTAAACTACAAGATTAAACATAGCAGAGTAATATATGTTTAGTGCTATAGACTAAGGTGTTCCTACTGCAGATTATGCTAGGTGTACTGGTAGTTGCTTATGAGTTTCTGCATGTTGATTATTAAGCTATTTCTAGCGATTATTCAAAATATGTTGCTTGCTAGTAAGATGGCTAGCTCAGGTGCAGGCATCATTTAAGTGTACACATCGTGGTGAGCCTAATGTGTAGCGTTCTTATTAGGTGATGCCAAGTCCAGGTTTAACCGATCCCCATCAGCTTTAGGTTTGGTGCCCGAAGTAGTGGTCAGTGGGGGTCCCCCCAGTCGATGTTCTTCCAGTTCCCAGCAGTGATGTGGTCCGAGGGTAAGGTGGCAAAAGTCCCCTGACCTGCGGTGAGACTGCTGTGGGCTTGTTTTCTCTGGTTGGGGTTGTGGAGCTGGTGGTGGCTGGGGTCTGCGGTCGGGGCGATTTGGTAAGGTCCCCCCTTGCTTCCCATCTCTATCAAGCAGAGGTGTTGGGCTGAGTCGTGTCTGGGAGTCTGGGGGTGTCTGACAGGATGTCTTCGCCCGGGCAGGTTGATGGTCCCCATGAGGGATAGGGGGGTTCGGGCGGGCTTGCTGCTTGTCAGGTGGGTAACTCACCGCTGGCAGTCTGTTGCTGACCCGCCATGGCTTGTGTCGAGTCTCCCGCCTTCTCCTCCCAGCCTTCCATGCTGTAGTTGCGCCCTCTTCTGGAGCCGCCGGTCGTGGCTCGACGGTCCGTGAGATTGTTGCCAGTGGTGCCGCTGTTGTAACACTCCCGTGCCGTGCACCTGAGGCGTGAGCCGTGTTCTGGGATATCCCTCTCTGGCGGGGGGGGGAGGGGGGGAGAGAGTGTGTCGGGGAGAGCTCCAAGTAGTTTGGCAGCGGTTAGCAGAGGGATCGGCCGCCTCCCCCATGCCATCCGTGTAGGCCGCTTATGGGCCTCAGGTCAATCCCCGGTATGTAGTTTGGTGTCCGCTGCTGACTCGCTGGAGCGCTTCCTCTCTGGTAAGCCCTTTTCTTGTGGGCTGAAGGGTAGGCAATTTGGGGGCTTATTGTCAGTTTTTGAGCTTAATTCAATCGTTTTTCTGAGGAGCTCCTCTGATGTGCGGCCGTTCGGCTTGGCTGCTAGGCTCCGCCCCCCCGTGAAATGGTTTTTTGACCAATCACTTTTTAGATTATTTGATTAGTATTGATGGTGCCTGGATCACTGTATTACTAGTATTTCTGTTGTGTAAATAGTTTCAACATAGACAGCATGCATGGCAGAAATAAATCTGACTAGCTCCATAGGTACAGACTAGGATCACTATTACAAATTATAATAACACTGACGTAGACGGCTACTCTTGTAATGTGATATTTTGATTCTTTTAGTGAAAAAGGTTGCCTACCCCTAGCACTGGGTATAGTTATTCTCAAAAATGTATATTGTGAGTGTCTTCCAGCTCTGTGTCCAACAGATACTAGACACTTGGGAGGTATGGCTGTTTTACTTTTCTCTGTCCATAAGATTCTGCAATTAGGTTCATCATACTTGTCAGCACCAGGCCCAATATGCACTTAGTCTAGCCCTGTCTGCTTAGCCATTCAATGGCTGATACCATCCGCTGAGCCATTCTCAACCAATCAAGGAATATGCACATAACTGACATCAGCCAGCACAGAACTCTCATTATGGGCTGCTAATGATTCTGCCAGAGGTGGAGCTAACCTACACAGCTCAGTACATCCAATGTTTCATACTAAATCGCTGCACATACAGGGTCCTTGCATGATGATCATTTCAAATCACTGAAGTTGCCATGGTGCAGTTGGGAAACTACCACTGGTACAGCTGGTGTGGTTGCACTGGGGTCCGAAAGCTCAAGGGTGTGTGTATTTGTCACAGTGTATCTGTGTCTTTCAAAGTGTGTGTACATACATCCCAGCAATCAAACGCCAACTCTACATGCAAACACTTTCAAACCCCAACACTACACACAAGTACACCACTTTTCCATACACTTTTACACACAGATCCATACCTACATCAAACGCACAAAACATGATTACATTCAAACACAAACACTGCTCACAATCCCCAGCTGGCACAGCATTGTGGGAGTTGTACTGATCTATCTTTTGGCCATGCTTGCGCTAAAGATGGCCCAAAATAAATTCTTCCACCCAGGCCATCTCTACATTACTGCCATGGTCCTTGCAGTAGCCCTCTAAGATCTGAAAAAATAGCCCATTAAAGTCTTCTGAATTTTTAGTCAAGATAACCATTTCTAGGTAACTCTGTTTTTCATATGAAAGCAGTTTTATGTTTATTTCTTTTTTTTTTAGAAATATTGAAGTTATCTATGTACCGTTTAGAAATTGTTAGAAACACCTAAACTGTACATGACCCACAAGTACTGATATACCACACATGGCTGAGCTTATTAAAAAGATTTAACTTAATCATTTTGTGTCCATAAATTTATTATTACAGCTGGGTAGGAATATTTTTATGCGGATTACATGCTGGCCCATTCTCCCTAAACCTGTTATTTTTGTCCCTAGTCTAATCCCTCCTGGAGGGTAGGTAATAAGATTTGAAGGTGTTGACTCTGTCTGAGGAGATGGAGTGATGACTCCAACAGTCACTCACCCTGCCTTGTTTTTTTACATACTCTCAACAGGGGGTACAGGCTAAAACAATATGTCTGACTTGACTGGGAGAAAAATAAAATTATTAAAAGAACAATCACACTTTTTAATTTTTATTATTAACCGGAGCACTGTATAACACATAAGTGCAGGATCTTGTGAAACAATATAGCAAAAATAGCAACAGAACATTCTAGAAAAGCATTGTGGATAAATCTGTGGCACATCACATGTACAGATACAATGATCATTACTTAAATGAGCTGATCAAACAATGGGAGGTATGGCTGTTCCTGAAGGCATTAAACATAAACATATAAAATTAGCCAAAAATCATTCATCAACATTCTAAACAATCGCTAATGTATATATCTGTTTTACATTTGAAAGGAAATTGGGTTTATTTAAAAAAAATAACAATATCAAACTGTACAACCGATTTGACCGGTGCAGTATATTTTCCATCAAAAATCACAAAGATGGAATTGATTTACATTTCTATCATACATGCATATAACTCATACATAATTCATAGGAAGCATGTGGGAATTTATATTAAGCTCAAAGGAACACCTGTATCCATGGTTTATCCAAACATGCTGCACACTGGAAAGGAAATCCTTATATTG
This sequence comes from Pelobates cultripes, assembly GCA_933207985.1. Classification (NCBI taxonomy): domain Eukaryota; kingdom Metazoa; phylum Chordata; class Amphibia; order Anura; family Pelobatidae; genus Pelobates; species Pelobates cultripes. The sequence continues at coordinate 201,242,002 of OW240912.1, read as the reverse complement.
CATACATCTTTATAGTCCAAAGCTAAAATACTGCAAACAATACAGGCAAAGGGTCATTAATCACATACAAGCAGAGAGGTGGATGTTGTAAACCAGCCAAAGTAAAACAATAAAGCGCCCAGCATTTGTTACTATAATGTGAGTGGTGCTTAGTAGCTGTAATTCTTAATATCTAACAAACCAGCAATTTCTTATGTATACATGTTGTCCAGGAGCCTTGAATATTTATTGATTTCTTAAGACTATTAATACCTACCTATACCCTCGCCAACCAATGAATGGCATAGACAACAGAATAACTGGCTAAAGGTGTTGGTAACTGTTTTTATCTTACAGTTTCTCTAGCTTACCTTGAATTTAAAGGGACACTATTGTCCCCAAAAAACTTTAGCTTAATGAAGACGTTTTGGTGTATAGATTATGACCCTGCAGTCTCTTTGCTCAATTTTCCACCGTTTAGGAGTTAAATCACTTTTGTTTCTGTTTAAGCAGCACTAGGCACACCTCCCCTGGCTGTGACTGACACAGCCTGCATGAAAACAAAATGGTTTCATTTTCATGCAGATGTTAACTTTCTTTATCTTAAAGGACCACTATAGGCACCGAGACCACTTCAGCCCAATGAAGTGGTCTGGTTGCCAGGTCCCCCTAGTTTTAACCCTGCAGCTGAAAACATAGCAGTTTCAGAGAAATTGCTATGTTTACATTGCAGGGTTAATCCAGCCTCTCCCTGACAGCCACTAGAGGCCGCTTACGCGATTTTCAGTGTGAAAACCGCATTGAACTCACGCAGCGTGAGTTCAGATCCCCATAGGAAAGCATTGAGTAATGCTTTCCTATGGGCGGTTTGAATGCGAGTTCGGCTCTGGTTGCACATGCACATTCGGCTACATTAGGGAGCTGACATCTGGGTTAAGGTAAGTGGCTGAAGGGGTTTTAACTCCTTCAGCCCAGCGGCAGGGGGGCCTAATAACCCTATAATGCCAGGAAAACGGATTTGTTTTCATGGCACTATAGTGTTCCTGTAATTTTATCTCCTGCTCTGTAAATTGAAGTTTAATCATATACGGAGGCTCCTGCAAGGTCTAACAAGCTACTAACAGAGCAGGAGATAAGACATTCTAAATTAAACTGAATTTGCATTAAAGGAAGTGTAAAAAATAGCTCTCATGTTACAGGAAGTGCTTAGGAAAGCTGTGTAAGCCACATGTAGGGAGATTTGACTAGGGCTGTAAAAACAAAGTGATTTAACTCCTACATGGCAGAGAATTGAGCAGTGAAACTACAGGGGCCTGATCTATACACCAAAACTGCTACATTGAGCTAAAGTTGTTTATCATATATCGTGACCGTTTATCATATATTTTGTCTATGTTTGACTTTCTTAGACAGAGGGGGGACCTTAAGTAAGCTCCACTTCTTATGTCTAGGAAAGTTTTCCCAGAATACTCACCTTTGATCCATATTCTCGCATTGCCTCCTTTCACCCTTTCTGAACATCTTGTGAAGTGGGCATGCGTGGAAATTGGACCGCACAAGCTAGTGTGGGCAAATGAAGACAATCTGGTAAACGTCATTTCCAGGAACACTAAGATGCAAGTGCTTAGGAAATTGATCCAGAGAAGAAATGAGGCCGTTAAAAAGATGAAATGGAGGACCAAGAGGCATTTTGAGTGATTGGGGGGGGACAATAAAGTTTAAAGGGGTCGGGAGAGGGCATGAAATCCCCCCCCCCCCAAAAAAAAACCCCAAAACAGATGCAGCCATGACCCTCTCACTTTAAAGGGATGCTCTAGTCACCAGAACAACTATAGCTTATTGTGTTTGTTCTGGTGAGTAATCATTCCCTGCTTTTTGCAGTAAACACTGTTTTTTCAGAGAAAAGGCAGTGTTTACATTACAACCTAGGTATTCCTCCATTGGCCATTCCTCATATGGCTGCTAGAGGAGCATCCTGGGTCAGTGCTGCTTGATGCAATGAATCTCTATGAGGAGATGCTAATTTGCCAGGGCTATGTTTGACTTGTGCTGGCTCTGCCCCTGATCTGCCTCCTTGACAGTCTCAGCCAATCCTACGGGAAAGCATTGTGGTTGGCTGAGAGAATCACTTCTGATGATATAAGCCAAGCAGGCAGATAAGAGGCAGAGCCGCAGCAGATAGAAATGAAAGTAAGATTATACTATATGTTGGGGTGGGGGTGGATTGATTGCGGTTTTAACATTATAAGGTCAGGAATATATTTGTGTTCCTGACCCTATAGTGTTCCTTTAAGTTTGACTCACATTTTTGACAGAAATTCTGCTCTAAAGTCAGTCCACTGCTGGTAAATTAATATAAAAGAAAATTAATAATTTAGCCTTGTAAAATATTTGTATTTTTACTATGTAACAAATTGAAATACATTGTACTATCCAGCTTTGTCTATGATGACTTCTCTTTGCCAAGGGCATTTATTAAATGGTGTATTGACAAATATGTTGCTAAATATAGGACAGAGATTGATATTTTCCCATTGTGGCTACCGCTGCCTAAATTTAGCAGTTCTTTTATAAGTTGTCAACAAACCACTGTTAAGTGCGTAAAACACTTGAAAGTTGTATATGAAGTGTTCCCAACTTCATGCAGTTTTTCCCACAAAGAATACCGTTAACATTGACAAAGAAGTTTCCAGACACGCATAAATCTAATGTTTACACGCCCTTATATACATGTATCTCAGGAAGTTTCAAATCTCTTGTCACTGCATACTCCTGTATTTTCTCTGCCCGGCACAGCCATCAAATAGGATCTGCTTTGAGATCCTAAAGGAGACATTTTAATGAGGTCACTCAGAGGATGCTCTGATATCCCTGTCCCATCTAGCTGTACTGACTTGACTCATATCCTCCACCCATCATGTACATTGCAAACCCACATCATCTAAGAGGTGTCCGTGCCAGTTGTAGAGTTAGTTGGCCTCTGGCTGCCTCTGCTGTTCTACCGGCTCTTGTTTGGCTAACCTTGTTCTAAGCGGCATTGCTAAATTTATATATACCCCTTTGCAATTACGTAAAAGTGTATGTCCACTGGAACTATGCAGAAGCCCATAGATAGTCACTGGACACTGCATGGTTTCATTAATGTTAACCTCTTAAAGGACGGAGGAAATTGTCCAAGTTCTGAACCAAAACAAAACCTAGAATTTCAACCATAATTTAACTCTTTCATATTAAGTGCACCCACACTTATTATATATAATTTTGATCAGGATAAATAGGGCTTTCATTTTACATCCAATATTTCTATATTAAACATACCTCAATATGAATAAGTACAATGATGCCCCCCATGTACAGGTTTTATGGGGTTTTGCAAAGTTACAGGGTCAAAAATAGAGCTTGTCCATTTCAGTTTTTACACATTGAAATTTGCCAGATTGGCTTGTTTGGCCCATGTTGCCTTTGACACAGTATGGCAGCCCAGGAATAAAAATGACCTTCATCTTCAAATACCATTTGCAAAAGCAGACAGCCAGGGGATTTAACATGGGATATTTGAAGTCTTTGTAGTAGACATCAGAAAACCTGACCCAAATTAGTGTTTATATTAGTTTTTGTTTTTGCATTTTCCACACAAAAACTGCTCTTTCACAGATGGTATTATTGTCATTACACATTTTCCTGGTCTAAACCACTCATATTTGTGTTCAGCGATATCTCACAAGTACTCTGTGTACAGGTTTTATAGGGTTTTGGAAAGGGTCAAATATAGGCTTTGCCCATTTCAGTTTTTACATACTGAAATTTGCCAGATGGTTTGCTGGGCCTATGTTGCCTTTGAAACCAGATGGCATCCCAACAATGTTAATTAACCCCCATCAAGGCATACTGTATAACAGTGTGCCATCTTTTTTTACTTGCCTAATGCCTACTACGTGACCTAGCCTCTAATCCCCCTTCCAACCATAGAAAAAAAAAAAAAATTACTGATCACAGAATAAACAGCTGCAACCAGCACTAAAAGGGTAATTTTATATATATATATATCAAAAGAACAAGTAAAAAAAAGGCCGCTTAATCAGAGAGTCCTTTGATCACACTGGTCACCGATACAGTAACTTACAGCAGATGCTGCACAATACAGTGATCAAACAGCAGGGAAAAAATAAAAACTACCGTGGCTGGCAAAAGTGGCCGAAAAGAAAATATTAGGATTAATACTGTGATAAGCACTGAAAGGGTTATAAAAAAAAAAGAAATTGATTTTAACAGGTTTTTTTTCACAGTAACTGCCTCTGTTGCTTCAGATCAAAGTGAGTAAAGAGGGGAGCAGAGAACAATATCTCAGCCAATGTTACAATTCATTGGCTAAAACATTGTAAGACTGTCGCCACGATCACATGACATGTTTTGGTATATGATGCCTGTCAAGGTAGACTTTCGAAAAAAGACAGTGTTTACATTACTGCCTAGGAACACCTCTAGTGGCAGTTATTCAGAAGGCCACTAGAGGTGCTTCCCAGGTCAGTGCTGCACAATTTGCATCAGCATCTCCACGCTCTTAATGGAGGTGATGAATGTTCCCCGTAGAGATGCCTTGATTCAGTATATCTGTAGGAGGAAATACTGATTGAGACAACATGGTGTTTTGCTGTGGGAAAGCATTGGATTGGCTAAGATCATCAAACTTAGAAACAAAAAAGGTATAGGCACGCCAAGGTCCAGTGAAGGCAAAATTTATTGTAGCCAAATAACAAGCAGCAACATTTCGACCTGTGAATATCTTTCTTAAGCTTCTAGACTTCTTGTTCTTCGGTTTGGCCACAGAAAGGGTAAACCAGCCCCCACCCTACCTTGACACTGTGGGTGGTAGCAGTCATCTCTAGGCTTACCAATGCCTTTCTCTACCTGTACCGAAGGGTATCATGGCTCACTCTACTCGTGCAGTGGCAGCATCTTGGGCTTCCATGGCAAATGTCTCTCCTTTGTAATATTTGTAAAGCTGGCACTTGGACCTCTTTGAACACATTTTTCTGGCATTACAAACTGGACGTTAAAGCAGACAATGAGGCACAATTTGGACGTCAAGACCCTAACTCAGTTCAATGTTCTAATCTCTGTTGTATTGTCCTGATTATTTCAATAAATTCGATTAGCAGTTATTTACGGCTCTGTCCCTCCCTTTGAAGCTTGGTTATTCCCATTTGTATATTCTGCCATGATGAGCAAGGAAGATGGAAAATGTATTTATACTTACCGTAATTTTCTTTTCCTGGCTATTATTCATGGCAGCATATACTACCCACCTTTTTAACTTATGTGCTACTCTACTCTAGCATGAGTGTTTTACTAAAGACTCTGTGTTTTTCCTGTCCTATCGGCTGTAAGGGGTGGAGCTAACCCATTTACATAGGCTACATAGTTACATGAAAAGAGACTTGCGTCCATCAAGTTCAGCCTTCCTCACATTTGTTTTTTGCTGTTGATCCAAAAGAAGGCAAAAAAAAAACAGTTTGAAGCACAATTTTGCAACAAGCTAGGAAAAAAATTCCTTCTTGACCCCAGAATGCAGTCAGATTTATCCTTGGATCAAGCAGTTATTACCCTACATTGAAAGATTATATCCTTGAATATTCTGTTCTTGCAAGTATGCATCTAGTAGCCGCTTGAACATCTGTATGGACTCTGATAAAACCACTTCCTCAGGCAGAGAATTCCACATCCTGATTGTTCTTACAGTAAAAAAACCTTTCCTTTGCCTTAGACGAAATCTTCTTTCTTCCAGTCTAAACGCATGGCCTTGTGTCCTATGTAAAGTCCGGTTTGTGAATAGATTTCCACACAATGGTTTGTATTGGCCCCTAATATATTTGTATAATGTTATCATATCCCCTCTCAGGCGACGTTTTTCTAAACTAAATAGGTTTAAATTTGTTAACCTTTCTTCATAGCCGATATGTTCCATTCCTTTTATTAATTTTTGTAGCCCGCCTCTGCACTTTTTCTAGTGCCATAATATCCTTCTTTAGAACAGGTGCCCAAAATTGCACAGCATATTCAATATGGGGTCTTACCAGTGATTTATAAAGAGGCAAAATTATATTCTTGTCCCGAGAATGAATGTCCTTTTTCATGCATGATAATACCTTACTGGCCTTGGCCACTGCTGATTGACATTGCACATTGTTGCATAGTTTGTTGTCTATAACAATTCCCAAGTCCTTTTCATGTGTTGTTATCCCTAATTCGCTTCCATTAAGGGTATACGTTGCTTGTGTATTCTTTACGCCGAAGTGCATAACTTTGCATTTTTCAACATTAAATTTCATCTGCCATTTGAGTGCCTAGTCTCCCAGTCTATCTAAATCCCTCTGCAGCAAAGTAATATCTTGCTCACATTGTATTGTTTTACAAAGTTTTGTGTCATCTGCAAACACTGAAACATGACTTTCAATGCGGTCTTCAAGATCATTTATAAACATGTTAAATAGAAGGGGTCCCAGAACAGACTCCTGAGGGACACCACTTGCCACCTCTGTCCAGCTTGAAAATTTACCATTAATGACAACTCTTTGTACTCTGTTTTTAAGCCAATGTTCTACCTAAGAACAAGCATTTTCATCTAGACCGATTTCCTTGAGTTTGAACACTAATCTATTGTGTGGAACTGTATCAAATGCCTTGGCAAAATCCAAAAAGATCACATCCACGGCAACACCCTGAACTATACTTCTACTTACTTCTTCGTACAACGCAATCAAGTTAGTTTGACATGACCTGTGCTTCATAAAACCGTGCTGATTTTTGCTGATAACCATGTTCTTCTCAAGGAATTCTTGAATATTATCCCTTAATAAACTTTCAAATATTTTACCAGCCACAGAAGTTAAGCTCACAGGTCTATAATTTCCAGGCAAGGATTTTGAACCTTTTTGAATATAGGAACCACATCTGCCTTCCTCCAATCCTCCGGAACACTTCCTGAAAGAAAAGAATCTTGAAAGATTAAAAACAGAGGTTCACTTATTTCTGCACTTAGTTCCTTAAGTACACGTGGATGGATACCGTCAGGCCCTGGATAATCAGGAAAAGAAAATTATGGTAAGTATGAATTAGTATTGGCATCAATAACAAAAAGCGTCTATGTATGTATGTGTGTGCGTGTGTACATATTTAGAAATGCATGTGATAAATAAACAGTGCTGCATACTCACCTGGTCTACTTATGTCTATATTGTTTATGTTCCATTATTATTGCATTTATCCAGGGCCCGCGCTTCCTATAAGGCGACCTAGGCAGCTGCCTAGGGCGCCACTTAGGAGGGGGCACCACTTAGGAGTTGTTGCACTCTATGCCTCATTAATTTATGATGTTCCCTATTTATGACTTTTACCTATCTTATCTCTGCCATTCCCTCATATCCTTAAATTTAAATTCCCTTTCATCTGTTTTTTCCTTGATTTTTGTTTTTAACACCCCAATGATTCTCCACCCACAATCTGCTTTATCTAACCCCAGATTCTCTCCTTTATAGCCTGGGCCCCATACAATATTGAATCAGCTACACCCAAGCAGTGCCGGTGCTAGGATTTTAAGTTACACAGGCGAACATGCATTTTGGTGCCCCTCAACCTCCTTTAAAAAAAAAAAATGCATCTTCACCTGTGTGTATTTCCTCCCAAGCCACAGGCATAATTTTTCAGTCACACAATCATACAAACACAGAAATAATCATACAGAGACATTTAGACACATACAGTCAGTCAGAGACATACAGACATACAGGCAAAGACATACATGCATACAGAGACATGAAGGCATATAAAAACATGCATACATACAGAGGCATACCGTCATACAGACACATACATACATACAGAAACATACATACAAAGACATCCAGGCACATACATACATACAGACACATACATACATACAGGCATACAAAGACATGCATGCATACAGAGACATACTGCCATACAGACACATACATATATACAGGCATACAGAGACATACATATATACAGGCATACAGAGACATACAGGCATACAGAAACATACATACAAAGACATACAGGCATACATACAGAGACACAGGCATACAGAAACATACATAGACATACAGGCATACAGACACATACAAACATTCATACATAGAGAGGCAAACCGTCATACAGACATACATACATAAACATACATACAAAGACATACAGGCATACAGAGACACACAGACACATACGTACGTACAGAGACATAAAGGCATACAGTTACACACATGCATACAGAGACATATATACAGACATTCAGAGACAAACAAACATTTAGTTACATACATGCATGCATACAGATACATGCATGCATACAGAGACATACATACATAGAGATAGATACATACATAGAGATAGATACATACATACATACAGAGACATACATACACAGACATACATACACAGACATACATACACAGACACAGAGACATACATACAGAGACAGACATACATACATACAGATACATACATGCATGCATACAGAGACATACATGCATGCATACAGATAGATACATACATAGAGATAGATACATACATACATACAGAGACAGACATACAGAGACAGACATACAGAGACAGACATACATGCATACAGAGACAGACATACATGCATACAGAGACATACATACATAGAGATAGATACATACATACAGAGACATACATACACAGACATACAGACATACACACATACAGAGACATACATACAGAGACAGACATACATACATACATACATACAGATACATACATGCATGCATACAGAGACATACATACACAGACATACAGAGACAGACATACAGAGACAGACATACATACATACAGATACATGCATGCATACAGATAGATACATACATACATACAGAGACATACATACATACATACAGAGACATACATACACAGAAACATACATACAGAGACATACATACAGAGACATACATACAGAGACATACAGAGACAAACATACATACAAACAGAGACATACTGACATACATACAGAGACATACACACATACAGAGACATACAGAGACATACATACATACATACAGAGACATACATACATACATACTGAGACATACAGAGACATACATTCAGACAGAGACATACATACATACATACAGAGACATACATACATACAGAGACATACAGAGACATACATAGAGACATACAGACATACATTCATACAGACATACATACAGAGACATACATACAGACAGAGACATACATACATACAGAGACATACAGACATAAATACAGAGACATACATAGAGACATACATAGAGACATACATAGAGACATACAGACAGACATACAGACAGACATACAGACAGACATACATACAGAGACATACATACACAGACATACATACAGAGACATACATACAGAGACATACACAGACATACATACATACAGAGACATACAGACATCATACAGAGACATACATACAGAGACATACATACAGAGACACATACATACAGAGACATACATACAGAGACATACATACAGAGACATACAGAGACAGACATACAGAGACAGACATACAGAGACAGACATACATACAGATACATGCATGCATACAGATACATGCATGCATACAGATACATACATACAGAGACATACATACATACAGAGACATACATACAAACAGAGACATACTGACATACATACAGAGACATACACACATACAGAGACATACATACACACATACATACAGAGACATACATACAGAGACATACAGAGACATACATTCAGACAGAGACATACATACATACATACATACAGAGACATACAGAGACATACATACAGACATACATAGAGACATACAGACACACATTCATACAGACACACATTCATACAGACACACATTCATACAGACATACATACAGAGACATACATACAGACAGAGACATACAGACATAAATACAGAGACATACATATACAGACATAAATACAGAGACATACATAGAGACATACATAGACATACATAGAGACAGACATACATACAGAGACATACATACAGACATACATACAGAGACATAGATACATACAGAGACATACAGACATCATACAGAGACATACATACAGAGACATACATACATACAGAGACATACATACAAACAGAGACATACTGACATACATACAGAGACATACACACATACAGAGACATACATACAGAGACATACAGACATACATACATACATAGAGACATACATACAGACATACATACAGAGACATACATTCAGACAGAGACATACATACATACATACATACATACAGAGACATACAGACATAAATACAGAGACATACATAGAGACATACATAGAGACATACAGACACACATTCATACAGACATACATACAGAGACATACATACAGACAGAGACATACATACAGACAGAGACATACAGACATAAATACAGAGACATACATAGAGACATACATAGACATACATAGAGACAGACATACATACAGAGACATACATACATACATACATACAGAGACATACATACAGAGACATACATACAGAGACATACACAGACATACATACATACAGAGACATACATTCATACAGAGACATACAGACATCATACAGAGACATACAGACATCATACAGAGACATACATACAGAGACATACATACAGAGACATACATACAGAGACATACAGAGACATACATTCAGACAGAGACATACATACATACATACATACATACAGAGACATACATAGAGACATACATAGAGACATACAGACACACATTCATACAGACACACATTCATACAGACACACGTTCATACAGACACACATTCATACAGACATACATACAGAGACATACATACAGACAGAGACATACAGACATAAATACAGAGACATACATAGAGACATACATAGACATACATAGAGACAGACATACATACAGAGACATACATACAGACATACATACAGAGACATACATACATACAGAGACATACAGACATCATACAGAGACATACATACAGAGACATACATACATACATACATCATACAGAGACATACATACTGAGACATACATACAGACAGAGACAGACATACATACATACATACATACAGAGACAGACAGACAGACATACATACATACAGACATACAGATATCATACAGAGACATACATACAGAGACATACATAATTACATACTTACATCTGTTAAATCTTGTCCCCTGGGTGCATGCTGTCCGGCTCTGTGGAGTCCAGTCCTGCAACCCAGCCCCATCACAGGGCGCCAGCCGCGCTGTGTGGGACACAGGGAGCAGGGATATGATGTCATTCATATCCCCGCCCCCTCCACACAGCCTGCAGCAGACACCAGGATAGGAGGTGGGCGGGCCGAGGCTGAGCTCCGCGGGCGGGAATCTCTGGGCTGCGCTCGGCCACTCTACAAGTAGTAACCAGCTGGAGGGGAGCCAGGTGCGCTTCCCTCCTTCCTGTCTGCCTGATGTCGCGCCTCCAGGGCTGGTGCGCCCTAAGGCGGCCGCCTGGGCCGCCTTATGGTAGCGCCGGCCCTGCACCCAAGACTCCCAGCACACAACCCTGCAGGACTTGCCATAAGCAGAGGTAGCATTTCTGGATGATCGCTTCCCACCCACCCTACCCCACACCCCCCACACCATTGAATAGCTAAGGAAACAATTCTCCCCTCCTTGCCGTTCTCTTTCTCAACCACATGTAAATCTTGCTTTCCCTACCCTCCAGACTTTCTACCCAGCTACTGAACAAGAGGTGGCTGCGCTTCTCCATTCCTCTCGCCCCACCACTTGCCCGCTCGATCCTGTCCCATCTCACCTCATCAGATCTCTCTCCCCTTGTCTTGTGCCTACCCTAACACACATCTTTAACTGCTCTCTCTCTTCTGGCACTGTTCCTGCTGACCTTAAACATGCCACTGTAATACCTATCCTGAAAAAACCATCTCTTGACCCATCCTCCCCTTCTAACTATCGTCCCATATCCCTGCTCCCTTTCTCATCAAAGCTTTTGGAAAGGCTTGTCTTTACCCGTGTGTCCCGCTTCCTTAATTCCAACTCTCTCCTTGACCCTCTTCAGTCTGGCTTCCGCCCTCTCCACTCTACTGAGACTGCTCTTATCAAAGTGACTAATGACCTAATCTCCGCTAAATCCAAAGGTCATTACTCCATATTAATTCTCCTTGACCTCTCTGCTGCCTTTGACACCGTTGACCATGCTCTCCTCCTTCAAACTCTTCAATCGCTCGGTCTCTGTGACTCGGTCCTCTCTTGGTTTTCCTCCTATCTCTCCCAACGCTCATTCAGTGTCTCCTTTTCCAAGGATACCTCCTCCACTCGTCCTGTCTCGGTTGGAGTTCCCCAAGGGTCTGTCCTTGGTCCCCTTCTATTTTCTCTTTATACCGCCTCTCTTGGTAAACTGATTGCCTCTTTTGGATTCCACTACCACCTGTACGCTGATGACACTCAGATATACCTCTCCTCCCCGGACCTCTCCCCTGCTGTCCTGCAACGTGTCACTGCTTGCCTTTCTTCCATCTCTGACTGGATGTCTTCACGCTTTCTGAAACTTAACCTCTCTAAAACTGAACTCCTTGTCTTTCCTCCTCCTAATACTGATCCTCCTCTCTCGCTCTCCCTTCAAGTCAGTGATATCCACATAAGTCCATCCCTGCAAGCGCGCTGTCTTGGCGTCATACTTGACTCTGGTCTCACCTTTGAGTCTCACATCCAGTTTGTTGCCAAGTCCTGTAGGTTCCAACTCAAAAACATAGCCCGCATTCGCCCCTTTCTTACGCAAGATGCTACCAAGGAGCTTGTCCATGCTCTAGTAATTTCCCGCATGGATTACTGTAACCCTCTCCTGATTGGTCTCCCCAAAAGCCGTATTGCCCCGCTACAGTCTGTAATGAATGCTGCAGCTAGACTGATTTTCCTCTCTAGTCGGTCCTCTCACACCTCACCCCTCTGCCGGTCCTTACATTGGCTCCCTGTATGCTATAGGAGTCAATTCAAAGTGCTAACCCATACATTTAAAGCACTGAACAGTTCTAGCCCCGCTTATATCTCTTCACTGATCCATAAATATGCCCCTCCACGTACCCTCCGCTCTGCCCGTGACCACCTCCTGACCGCTGCTCGCACCCGTACGGCCAACTCGCGCTTGCAGGACCTCTCGCGGGCGGCTCCTCTCCTATGGAATAGCTTGCCTACTGCCATCAGACTCTCCCCTAGTCTTCAATCATTTAAGAAGGGCCTTAAAACCCATCTCTTCAGGAAAGCTTATGGCCTCCCAGAGTAATCTCTACCTTACATACCTGTCTCCTGCTCTCTCCTATGGGACAGTGCTTTGCTCTCTCCTCCAGCTCTGCTTCACTCCTACTTGATATTTATTGTCCTAATGTTTCAAATACCCCACCTCCAATAGTCTGAGCAGGGTCCTCTTCAACCTATTGTTCCTGTAAGTTTTCTTGTAATTGTCCTATTTATTGTTACACCCCCCCTCTCAAAATATTGTAAAGCGCTACGGAATCCGTTGGCGCTATATAAATGGCAATAATAATAATAATAATAATTGCCTAGCAGACTAAGGGCCATCCAAAGGTTTATTGGATTTGTGAACTATTACAGAAGATTTATCAAGGGGTTCTCTTCTGTAATAGCCCCCATCACCAATATGACACGTAAGGGGGAAGCCTTTGAACTTCTTAAACAAAGGTTTGCTTCTGCCAATATATTAATACATCCTGACACCAGTAAACCCTTCATACTGGATGTTGATGCCTCTGAAACTAGGGTAGGGGCTGTTCTTTCTCAAAGGGAGACTCCTTTTCATCCATGTGGGTACTTTTCTAGAAAGCTGTCTCCCGCTGAATGCAATTATGATATTGG
>OW240912.1:201216178-201227654 GCA_933207985.1 Pelobates cultripes | reverse complement strand
TTTCCTTCATCCCCCCTCCCTCCAATTTCCTTCGTCCCCCCCAATTTCTTTCCTCCACCCTCCCTCCCCTAAATTTCCTTCCTCCCTTCTCCCTTAAATTTCCTCCCTACCCCTCCCTCCCATAAATTTCCTTCATACCCCCCTCCCTCCCTCCATCCCTCCAATTTCCTCCCCCCCCACACCCGGCGGGCGCGCGAGGGAGCACTCTCCTCTGCTGCTTCCTCTTCAGCCCCCTCGCGCGCCGCGTACTGATGCCGGAGCCGGAAGATGACGTCATCTTCCGGCTCCGGCTTCAGTACGGTGCGCGAGGGAGCCGAAGAGGAAGCAGCAGAGGAGAGTGCTCCCTCGCGCGCCAGCCGGCTTTCAGGGCCAGCCTCTGGGGGGCCCTGATGTGACCGGCTGCTGGGCCCCCCAGGAGAAGAGGCTGGCCCTGTGGGCACATACCGGGGTCGCAGGGCCCCCTGCGACCCGGTATGTACCCACTTAATTTGGGGCCCGGACGACCTGAGCAGTCCGGGCCCCCCAGGACCGCCGGGCCCATGACAACCGTTACGGTTGTCATGCCCTGATGGCGGCCCTGTATGTATGTGTGCTGTATGTTTGTGTGTAATGTGTGGGGGCCGTTTAGTTAATATCCCACCTCCCTTCTTACCTTATGTAGGGAGGGGGGACCGTGCTCCTGCCTTCCCTGGTGGTCCAGTGGAGAGTGAACTCTAGCCCCCTGTGGGGCAAGAGTTCACTCTCGCGAGATCTGAGCGTTGCCGCGGCTCCGACCGTGTGAGAGGAACCCGGCGGAGCTCCTGGCAAGAGCTCCCCGGGTCCTCTCCTGCCTGTGGGCTGTGAGGGAGATCTTTGATCTCCCTCACCGGCCCACGGAGGGAGACACATAGCGCATGCCGCAGGGATTAGGGTGTGCCTAAGCACACCCCGTGCGGATGCCTATGAGCCTGTCCCTGCAGGCTTTTTAATGTAAACAGCACTGGCATTAGTTCTTATGGCAGATCATATGGGTTGGGCATTGTGATGTAACGAGGGGGGGGGCGGCAGCAATTATTTATTTTGCCTAGACTACACCCTACACTTATTAACCCTGCATTTGCATGTACATTTGAATACAGACATGTATTGTAGTTTGATGTATAGTGTTAGCTAATATCTTACTAGTTTTTTCTTATTCATATACTCTGCCAGGAATTACCAGCCTTCAAGTTTCATCTTTTGTTAGTTACCAAGAATGCTTTGCCAGCCCTGTACTATGCAAACCTTTTTTTTATTTCATGGTTGTTCGTTAAAATATCACCTGTTTTGTAATTCAATATTACTTGTTGGTAATTCAAAGTAAATTTAGAATGTTAGACCAAAATAGCGAAACTGGAAAAATTCTTCAAACCACCTATGTTTTCATAAGTATATAATAAGCGAAAACTTATAAAAAATAGTGGAGTGCTCTAAAAAAGAACGGCTAGTTTACCTTTTATACAATACAAGTAAATAGGTATATCAGTACAAGAAAATATGAAAAAAATAAAACAAAAACAATATGTAGCGCAGATGGTAATAACACTCCCTGAATAAGAAACAATGATATGGATTCACTCATATGGAATGACACTCGGTGTTTAGGCTCCATTCCATGTGAGTGAATCCATAGCGTTGCGTAATGAGTAAATAGCTCTACTATTTTTATACATTTTCACTTATTATATACTTTTGATTTCTTTAGATTGTTTCAAAGCTGCTGTAGGCACTATTTAAATATTTGTAAACACTTTTATCACACTATTTATTACAATGTTATTCTTACCTATCAGTCTGGCTATTTTGGTCTAATATTTTAATTTCAATTTGAACTCACATGTTAGTAAATAACTATTATACGGGGTTATTTGCTAAAGTGAGAATTCAAAGTAAATGTCAAAATTAATGTCAAAATAGCCATTCTGAGACAAATATTCTTTAAATTCAGCTTTTCTCGCCTTTGATTTGAAATTCACTTTGAATCCTCACTTCAGTGAATAACCCTGCCAGTCGTTTATTTATTTATTTATTTATTTATTTTACTAGCTGACTGTATTTCCCCCTTTAAATGTTTGAGTCATTCAAAGAACTTCCCTGACCTTTCCTGATAACAGCCTTTGATGAGTCAATACTCCTCTATAGAACTTTATGCCTAAGGTGTCACACAGGTCTAGTCCAGGTGAACCTGTCTCAGTGATATCATATCCTAGGAATGGTTTCACAGTCTGGATGTGAGTAATTGAGATGGAGATATGAAAGTTACCTTCCTGCTTACATTAGTCTGTCCGCACATTCGTAAAGCATGCAGTGATTTTAATTCCTGGAAAGTGTTAGGGCTTTTAATCTAAGAACATTATTCACTGGAGCCATACACGTTGCCCTTTCATAGACTTTCAGACATAGCATGAGTGATCCTATTAAAACAGCAAAACCGTAATATTTTTACACTCTATACCGAATGCATTTTGTCTCTTTTGTCACTTTAGGGTGTGTTACTCAGCAGAGTGTGACTGCAAATGGTTAAATCTATTTCTACTAGGGGGTGGGGAGCAGGAAGTCTCAGGAATTCGAGGTCAGGAGGAAGTGGGGAGGGGGAGTTAGGGGAAAGGATGTGATTAAGGAAGGGGTATGGTATCTGTGGGGGGCTGGGGGGCCAAGGAAAGAGTAGAACAGGGGGTAAAGGGAAGAGTTGGATATGGCAGTGCTAACCAGCAGATTACATTTGGCAGGATGTGACAGAGAAATTATACAGAAGTGAGGGTCTCAGGGAAAAAAAAAGATATTTTGCTGAAAGTGCATAATCAAAACACTGAACTTGGGGGAATTTTCTAACTCTCCTAAACTTTGCTATTCAGTTGTGAAGTAAAGAGGAACTGTCACTTCAGAGATTATTGTACAGCTCAAAAGCTAAATAAAAGTTAGTTAAGGGTTGTATTTTTTTTTCTGTTGCAAAAATACTGTTCAGTTATTTTAGTTATTATTTAGATTGCATGTATTTGAAGTACAGCCTACGGATGTTTTACTTATATCTGCTGTACATTTACTGTTGCCAGTGAAAGAAAAACTGTCAATATCGGAAAAGTGACATTTCATCTTTAATGAGTGCTCTGCAAGCACCATATACACGTGTAAAGGTGTAATGACTTCTTATGTGGTGTCTGCCGGGCACCACTATGTACCTCCTCCTACGGTGGTTTTGGCACTTCAAATGTTCCTTTAACTAAATTCATTGGCTATTAACCCCTTAAGGACACATGACATGTGTGACATGTCATGATTCCCTTTTATTCCAGGTGTTTGGTCCTTAAAGGACCACTATAGTGCCAGGAAAACATACTCGTTTTCCTGGCACTATAGTGCCCTGAGGGTGCCCCCACCCTCAGGGACCCCCTCCCGCCCGGCTCTGGAAGGGGAAAAGGGGTTTAAACTTACCTTTTTCCAGCGCTGGGCGGAGAGCTCTCCTCCTCCTCTCCGCCTCCGTTCCGCCCCGCCGGCTGAATGCGCACGCGCGGCAAGAGCTGCGCGCGCATTCAGCCCGTCGCATAGGAAAGCATTTACAATGCTTTCCTATGGACGCTTGCGTGCTCTCACCGTGAAAATCACAGTGAGAAGCACGCAAGCGCCTCTAGTGGCTGTCAATGAGACAGCCACTAGAGGATTAGGGGGAAGGTTTAACCCATTCATAAACATAGCAGTTTCTCTGAAACTGCTATGTTTATAAAAAAAATGGGTTAACCCTAGAAGGACCTGGCACCCAGACCACTTCATTAAGCTGAAGTGGTCTGGGTGCCTAGAGTGGTCCTTTAAGGGGTTAATAAACTTATTAGGGGTTTACTTACTAAACAAGGAATTGTGGAGAACTGACAAGGAAATTGCAAGGATAATGTAACCGCAAAAAAACACATTTTAAAAATTCCACCTCTGTGTAGGCCTAGAATATATCATTTCCATAACAATTCTCCACACTTCTTGATTTAGGTCTTGTTCACAATCTATCATTTGATAATTATATACATGTTTAATGGCTGCCGATGACTTGTTAACAGTTTCGACACAATTAAAATCGCACCTTTCTAGCTATTTTTTTGCCATATTTGTTGTGACAAAAAAGCCCTATCGTTTATGTTAAAGGAACATTCCAGGCAACAAAATAACCTTATCTAAATGAAGTTGTTGTGGTGCCAGGAGGCCCATAGAGGCACTCTTATCTCAAGGGGCTAAACCGTTCTCTAACGGTCTAACCCTTAAGTAGCCTTCAGTGCTGGTCTCCACTCCTTCCATTGCAGCATCTGGCCTCAGAATTTTTACTTAAAGAAAGCACGGAGTGCAAATGGGCAGGGGTGTCACTGACGCTTTCAGCGTGACTCCCCATTCACAAAACTGACTTGCAAAGGAACTTGAGGGGAGGAGTGGAGACCAGCACTGGAAGCAATTTAGGGGTTAAACCATTTTAAAACAGTTTAACCCCTTAAGGTAAGAGTGTCTCCAGGGGGCCTCCTGGAACCAAAACAACTTCATATAAATGAAATTGTTTTGGTGTCTGGAGTATCCCTTTAAGCAAAGAGGTACTTTTAAGGATTTTCAATATTTTGTTTACTTATATTCTATATTTAATATGTATTTGTGTACACTTTTTTTATCCAGCAAATGGGAGCTTCAATTTCAGCTACCTGTCAATCATAATTATTATTATTGCCATTTATATAGCGCCAACAGATTCCATAGCGCTTTACAATATAATAAGTTCTGTCCTTTGCACATGGCAGACACATGCCTCTGAAACATCCCAACGAGGCAAGAAAGTCCCAATTTTAGAGTCCTGTCCTGCCATCTTGACTTTGTTTCCTGTTGTACTATTTTTGGGGACACCAGGGTACTGTTCCTAAAAAGTGTAGCACGAGAGCCTCATTAAACATGCTTGTTCTACACTAAGGCCACTAGACCCCGCAGAGAGCACTATATCAGTGCTTTCTGCATTCCCTTCCCCTTTAGAAGTCTGACCTGTGAGATTGACAGACAGCCTTGCGTGCATTTGCACCAAGCAAACTCTTCTACATCCGCTTGCAGGTACAAGTAAGTTGGCAGGTATGCGGGGAAAGCAACACAAAAAAACACATATCCACTATACCCAAAATGCCCACATGCAAAGCACAGTAAAGAGGGGCAAGAAAGAGGAATAGTGGATCAAAGCAGCAGGTCAGGACAAATAGCAAAGGTTAATAAACATAGGTGCCAACAGTCCCGAATTTGCCAGAACAACAGTCACACATTTTGGGGAACTGTCCAGGCAAATATCGGTCCTGTGGACCTGCCCTGCATTTTTCTGTCAGAAGATTTCAAAAGGCAGGAGTGTACTGGACACTAGGGCCATGCACAGAACACATTAGCAGTGATTTGTGCATGGTCTGGGTGAGGGAGAGTTAGGCTGTCTGTCAGCCTGGCCACACTTTAGAAGTGGGCTTTCTCTCCTGATGGACAGACTCATCCCTGCTCTCTTCCCTACTCACCCTTGTCCTAGAAGATGGTCAGGTAATGTTGGCCTGGCCAGTATGCTTAATTAGCATAACAATTCAAGGGATCAGGGCTGGCCACTAAGGTTCAAGCCAAATAATATAGCCAAATGTCAGGAAATCAGGGAAGAGCAGTAACAACAGAACCAGGAACGGTTAACTCTTACATGGTGATTTACTAAAGGTAGACTTTAACGTGAATTTGAAATTTAGGGCAGCTGTCATGCCCCAAACAACGTATGCTCATCAGATTGATTATACGATTTTATCTATACATTGTGCTAGCAGTTTTGCATGTGATCTGGTTGCTATGGAAACTCCCTCGAAAGTATAGGAAGGTAGTGACGTGACTTCACTCTGTTCCAACACTGGCAGCTGGCAAGAAAGCCAGCGTGCCAATGTCAATAAAGAGATTTGCCCTGTTAAGGGTTGCGTCCCAAGAAGATCAAGTCAAAGAAGACTTCAGGAGGAGAGGAGGACATCCAAGAGGTGGGTGTTTTACACGTAGAGTAACACCACCAAACCAGCGCTGGAACAGAGGAAAAGTGAGTAAATCTTGATATTTTACTTTGAATACACCATGTATCTTTATGATATATGAGGTATTCAATGTATATAGGAACGATTTCAGGTTAGCGAAGTTTTTCATTACAGGTTCACTTTAAGGTTAGAACAGTCAAAGTGGAACATTTCCCTAAATCACCTTTCAATACACCTACTCTAACCTTAAATGTGAAATTCACTTTAGTGAACAACCCTGTCAGATGTTGTACACAGGGGAGCTCTGTAACAATAAAGCTATGAGACTTCAGACCTTTGCGGTTTTATAGTATTAGGTGTATAAATGATGTCATACTTGGCAGTGAATGTCCTATTGCATGTCACAGGAATGATACAATGAGTTTGTGGAATGTGCAGTCAGTTGGCATCTGATCTTCGTCATAAATGACGCCTGGTGACCCTGCAAGTGTGCTAGGAATAAAATTGGAAGGATTGCAGCAGTGTTTGAACCCTGACAATGCCACACATATAATCTCCAGCAGCTATCAGCTAATATTGATTCCCAACTTCTATCCATCCCTACTTCCTCATGTCCCTCACTGGCAATCTCCTCATATAACACTACCCTCACCTCTGCCCAGGACGCTGCAACCCCACTCCAAACATGCACCTTGAGGAGAACACACCTTCAACCATGGCACCCTAAATCAACATGCTACCTGCAGAGATGCTCCCGTTATGCTGAACGCTGCTGGAGGAAGTCACACGCCCAGTCTGACTTCCTCCACTACAAATTCATGTTGCGTTCATACAGCACAGCCCTTGCAAACAGTCATACTTTTCCTCTCTCATTAGCTCATGCTCCCACAATCCCAGGTATCTTTTTAATACCTTTAACTCCCTTCTTTGCCCTGCTGTGGCTACCATCCAAACTAAACTTTCTCAACCACACCTAGGTCATGCCTTTCCTACCCTTCAGACTTTCTCCCAGGCTACTGAACAAGAAGTGGTTGCGCTTCTCCTTTCCTCTCGACCCACCACTTGCCCGCTTGACCCTGTCCTGTCTCAACCTTATCAGATCTCTCTCCTCTTGTCTTGTTCCTTCCTTAACACACATATTCAACTGCTCTCTCTCTTCTGGTGTTGTCCCTGCTGCCCTTAAACAAGCTACTGTAGTACCCATCTTAAAAAAAAAAACATCTCTTGACCCGTCCTCCCCTTCTAACTGTCGTCCCATATCCCTGCTCCCTTTTTCCTCAAAGATTCTGGAAAGACTTGTCTTCACCCGTTTGACTTGCTTCCTCAATTCAAACTCTCTCCTTGACCCTCTTCAGTCTAGCTTCCACCCCCTCCACTCTACTGAGACTGCTCTTATAAAGTCACTAACGACCTAATTGCAGCAAAATCCAAAGGGCACTAGTCTATATACTAATTCTTCTTGACCTCTCTGCTTCCTTTGACACTGTTGACCGTGTTCTCCTTCTCCAAACTCTTCAATCACTCAATCTCTGTAACACTGTCCTCTCTTGGTTTTCCTCCTATCTCTCCCAACGCTCATTCAGTGTCTCCTTTTCTAATGATACCTCCTCCCTTCGTCCTGTCTCTGTTGGAATCCCCCAAGGCTCTGTACTTGGTCCCCTTGTATTTTCTCTTTATACTGCCTCTCTTGGCAAACTTTTTACCTCATTTGGATTCCAATACCACCTGTATGCTGATGAAACTCAGATATACCTCTCCTCCCGGACCTCTCCCCTGCCGTCCTGCAACGTGTCACTGCTTGCCTTTCTTCCATCTCTGATTGGATGTCCTCCTGCTTTTTGAAACTCAATCTCTCTAAAACTGAACTCTTTGTCTTTCCTTCTCCTAATACTGACCCCCCTCTTTCGCTCTCCCTTCAAGTGAGTAGTACCCACATCAGTCCATCCTTGCAAGCACACCTCCCATGGATTATTGTAACTCTCTCCTAATAGGTCTTCCCACAAGTCGTATTGCCCTGCTACAGTCTGTAATGAATGCTGCAGCTAGATTGATTTTCCACTCCTGTCGCTCTTCTCACACCTCTGTCAGACCTTACAATGGCTTCCTGTATCCTATATGAGTCAATTCAAGGTACTAATCCACACCTATAAAGCACTGACCAATTCTAGCCCCATATATCTCTTCACTGAACCGCAGGTATGCCCCTTCTCAGTGTCTCTGCTCTGCCCATGCTCTTCTCCTATCTGCTGCTCGCACCAGTATAGCCAACTCACCGTTGCAGGACTTCTCGCGGGTGGCTACTTTCCTCTGGAATAGCCTGCCTATGAACATCAAGCTCTCCCCTAGTCTTCACCATTTAAAAAGTGCCCCAAAACCCATCGCTATAG
Organism: Pelobates cultripes; assembly: GCA_933207985.1. NCBI lineage: Eukaryota > Metazoa > Chordata > Amphibia > Anura > Pelobatidae > Pelobates > Pelobates cultripes. Next base: position 201,219,259 of record OW240912.1, on the reverse strand, counting down.
GAAAGCTTATGGCCTCCCAGAGTAACCTCTACCTCACATACCTGTCTCTTGCGCTCTCCTAAAGGGCAGCACTCTACTCTCTCCTCCAGCTCTGCTTCACTCCACCTTGTTTGATTGCTAACTCCTGTCCTGTTAACTCCTGTCCTCATTTGAGCAGGGCCCTCTTCAAACTATTGTTCCTGTAAGTTTTTGTAATTGTCTCGTATATTGTTAAATCTCCCCCTTTGATAATATTGTAAAGCACTATGGAATATGCATGTCACTATATAAATACCAGTAATAATAACTATAAAAAATGTTTGTTTGTTTTTTGTATTAATGCCAGCCAGAAATGTTGAGCTCTGTTTTAAGCTGACAGTGATTTCTAACTTTTGTGGGATAGCAAAACAAGCAGAAAACACATTTCTGTATTGTTATAAGGTTTAAAAAAAATAAAAAATAAAAAAAGGCAAAAATGTAATACCACTGCCGTACAGACACGGTTGTCAAATGAAAACAAGCATGGGATTGTGATTTAAAGCCTTGGTAAACAAATTCCACTAGTTTTTGTTGTTTTTTTTCTTCTTTTTCTAACTCTGAAATTGCTACTTCATTTGTGTGTCTGTCACATGTCAGGTTTTATAGGTAGGGTTGTCAAGGGTTCTAGTGTTATAAAGACATCAAAAAAATGTCAGCAATTTGCACATTTTCTACATTGCTTGTGAAGGCCTATTTTCAGATTCTACCTGTATTTCAGCCTAACATTTTCTGGTGTAAATATACTAAGCAACAACATTTGTAATATTTTACTGCTTTCTGCAACAGATATATTTAAAAAACGTGCATATCACATTGACATAAGTATTCAGACCCTTTACTCCGTACTTAAAGCACCGTTGGCAGCGATTACAGTATTTTGAGTATAATCAGGACCAGACTGAGAAAATCAGCAGCCTAGTGAGAAGGAAGCGTTTTGTCATCAGCAATGGCAAAGTAAGCATGTTGGTTCAATGCTCTTCCAGGGCAGACCATGCGCAGAGCTCTGCTTAAAGAGCTCTCGCATGAGAAAAAGACTCCGTATTTGTTCTGCACAGCACAAGCAAATTTAATGCAGTGTTTGCTTGTGACTTGTCTTTGGTATCTCCATAAGTGGGATAGCAGAGGACAAAAGGGTCATGAAATCGTATTGTGCATGTGTTTGGAGCTTGCTTGTGGGATTGCATCTGTGTAAAGTGAGCTGATGGTGGTGCAGAGTTTTGTTTAAATAGGTCAGTTTCAGTCGTGTTGTGTTTGGTGTAAATGTGGCTAGTGGCTGTAGAGAGTGTGTGTGTATAGGGGACATAGTGTGTAGGGTCTGTATAGGTGATGTATTGTGGGGTCTGTAAGAGTGTGTGTTTAAGGAATTTAGTGTGCGTATTTGCATACATTGTATCTTGTGTGTGCGTAGGGGATCCAGAATGAGTATGTCAGGAATATAGTGTGTATGTGTAGGTTGTGCAGTGTGTGTCTATAGGGGACCTATTCAGTGGCGTACATACCAGGGTCGCAGGGGTCGCGGCTGCGACCGGGCCCGGCCCACCAGGGGGCCCGGCCGCCCCTGCGACCCGGTATGTAGCCACAGGGCCAGCCTCTTCCCCTGGGGGGCCCAGGAGGCGGCCACCCCAGGGCCCCCCGAGGCTGGCCCTGCTGACCCCGGCGGGCGCGCGAGGGAGCACTCACTGCTTCCTCTTCAGCTCCCTCGCGCACCGCACTGATACCGGAGCCGGAAGATGACGTCATCTTCCGGCTCCGGCATCCCTACGCGGCGCACGAGGGAGCTGAAGAGGAAGCACTGAGTGCTCCCTCGCGCACCCGCCTGTCTGCCCGACCGGCCACCTGCCCAGGAGCCCAGCAGCACCACTGGACCCCAGGGACTCCCCCCAGCACTCTAAAAGGTAAGGAGGCTGGGGGGATTACATAAAAAAAAAAACTAGTGTTAGTGTTAGTGTTTGAGTGTGTGTGAGTGTTAGTGTGTGTCTGTTAGTGTTAGTGTGAGTGTCAGTGTCAGTGTTAGTGTGAGTGTTAGTGTGAGTGTGTGTGTCTGCTAGTGAGTGTCAGTGAGTGTGTTACTGTGTGTGTCTTACTGAGTGTGTGTGTTAGTGAGTCTGTTTGATTTCTGTTAGTGAGTGTGTGTTTGTCAATGAGAGTGTATGTTTTGTAAGTGAGTGTGTATGTCTGTCGCTGACTGTATCTCTGTCAGTAAATGTGTGTGTCTGTTAGCTAGTGTGTATGCGTCTGTAAGTGTGTGTGTGTGTCTTCAGCACTTACCTTGAGTAATGCTTTCCTATGGGCGGTTTGAATGCGTGCGCGGTCGCATTCGGAGCTGAGAGGCTGAGGGATCCCCAGCGCCAAGGGAGTGCGGCGCTGAAGGTCAACTCGAATGCATTTACTAAGCTTTATTACTATCTCTATATGGACGTTCAGTGTGCTCTTCTAGCGGCTGTCAGTGAGACAGCCACTAGAGGCTGGATTAACCCTCCGAAACTGCTATGTTTTCATCTGCAGGGTTAAAACTAGAGGGACCTGACACCCAGACAACTTCATTGAGCTGATGTGATCTGGGTGTCTGTAGTGGTCCTTTAAAGGTCCTTTAAAGGACCACTATAGTGCCAGGAAAACATACTCGTTTTCCTGGCACTATAGTGCCCCCACCCTCAGGGACCCCCTCCCGCCCGGCTCTGGAAGGGGGAAAGGGTTAAAAACGTACCTTTTTCCAGCGCTGGGCGGAGAGCTCTCCTCCTTCTCTCCTCCTCCGTTCCTCTCCTGGACTGAATGCGCACGCGCGGCAAGAGCTGCGCGCGCATTCAGCCCGTCGCATAGGAAAGCATTTACAATGCTTTCCTATGGACGCTTGCGTGCTCTCACTGTGAAAATCACAGTGAGAAGCCCGCAAGCGCCTCTAGTGGCTGTCAATGAGACAGCCACTAGAGGATTAGGGGGAAGGCTTAACCCATTGATAAACATAGCAGTTTCTCTGAAACTGCTATGTTTATAAAAAAATGGGTTAACCCTAGAAGGACCTGGCACCCAGACCACTTCATTAGCTGAAGTGGTCTGGGTGCC
>OW240912.1:201185844-201216078 GCA_933207985.1 Pelobates cultripes | reverse complement strand
ATTTTTGACAGTTGCAGGAAAGGAGTCATGGGGTGGGGATGAGAAACCTGCTGACAGTTTAATTGATACGCTTTAATGAAGAAGTGAGTTTTCAAAGATTTTTTGAAGGAGTAGAGGCTGGGTGAAAGTCTGATTGAGGAGGGAAGGGAGATCCACAGAATAGGTGCAGCCCTGGAGAAGTCTTGAAGGCGAGCATCAGAGGTGGGGATCCGGGCAGAGGATAGGCGTAGGTCTTGGGCTGAGCGCAGGGGTCTCGAAGGGACATACTTGTGTATGAGGGAGGATATGTATTGTGGCGAAACCAACCTCGCCACTGTACACTGGAGAAGCCTGGTTGCTCGCCTGCTCCCTTTAGACTATGGTCCTGCATTTTAAACTTTTATTTTACCGGCAGAAAGGTTTATTCGTGCCTTTCTGCGGACTGTTAAAGCCACGCTACCCCAGATAGCTATGCCATGGAGCCCAGCCGTATACTGAAACACTGTATGAAAGACTTTGGCTCCATGGCGATTGAACTGTATGTATGTGATCTGAGCGCCATTCGGTAGTAATGTGCGCTCAGATCTAAGCTATCTGGGGACAGGTAGAATGTCTATGTTTTATGGAATAAATGTAACTTTATGTAATTTTATGTCTTTTATTGTATTGTTACTGCCATGTGGTTAATGGAGTCTTGCCTCTGTCCTGGGAGATAATTGAATTACTTCACAATTATCTCCAGGACAGAGAGGAGGGATTGTGATGTAATTGTGGGTGTGTTTTACGGTTCTCCTGTAAACGATTGGTTGTACTGTGTCCCACCCTGTGGGATGTCCCCTTGCATGGGGACTTGCATAAAAGCCAGTGTGTGGCCATTACAGAGAGTTCCTGCTTACCCCTCAAAGTGAAGTGTCGTCTCATTATTGGGGGAGGATTTACTGTATGCTGTTAGAGACTGATTGCCAGGAGTGTAAGCCGCTTGGGGGCTTTTCCTGTTCGTCTGCTAGCAGCTATTCGTGTGTCTCCAGTTTGGGAGTTTCGAGTATTCCCTTGGTTGCAGTTCGGGAGTTGGTGAATTCGTGGGTTTGCAGTTCAGGAGATTGGTGCTTGCAGTAGCTGTCGGTGCAGCTGGAAAAGGGGAATATCACCTAAACGGTTTTTAACCTCTTGTGGGTAAAACGGTCCGTTACAGGTATGTTGGAGCAGCATTATGTAGGGATTTGTAAGCAAGCGCCAGAATTTTGAATTGGGCCCTATATCTAACTGGAAGGCAATGCATGGAGGAGTGGGAGGTGTGACAGGACAGGAAAATAGGCCTCGCAGCCGCATTCATTATAGATTGCAGCGGTGCAAGCTGGCAACATGTAAGACCGGTAAGAAGGGGATTGCAGTAGTCAAGGCGAGAGAGAACAACAGCATGAACCAGTACCTTAGCCACGTCCGGCGTTAGATATGGGCGGATGCGCGCTTGAGTTGGAAGTGACAGGATTTGGCTATTGATTGAACATGGGGAGTAAAAGAGAGATCAGAATCAAAAAGAGCCCCTAGGCAGCGAGCCTGCGAGGTAGAGGTGATAGTAGCGCCGTTGACTTTGATGGAGACAAACACAGGAGTAGCAGCACTTGAGGGAGGAAAAACTAGAAGTTCTGTTTTGGGCAGGTTGAGTTTAAGTAAGTGAGCAGCCATCCAGTTGGAAATAGCAGAGAGGCAGTCAGAAACACGAGTCAAGGTGGGCGGAGAGAGATCAGGGGAGGACAGGTAGATTTGCGTGTCATCTGCATATAAATGATATTGGAAGCCAAAGGATCCTTGATACGTTCTTTAAAGGGACGGAAGGTTTTCCCTACATACATTAAACTGCAACTGCAGGTAAGGAGATAAACTACCCCTGCAGAATTACAGTTGAAAAAATGGTTTATATGGAAAGATTGTGTACCTTTGCTATTCCTCACTTCCTTAGAATTCCTAAGGATATATTTACAGGCCACACATTTTCCACACACATAGGTCCCTGTTGGAATTCTCCGTCCCAACCAAGTTGTTTGGGAGTTTTGTTGGACCGTAAAGTGACTAGGGACCAAAATATCACGGAGGTTCTTACCCCTCCGTGCTGTTATGGCCACCTGGGGACCCAGGACTTCTTTCAGGTGAGTATCCCTTTAAAGAATGTATCAAGGAACACGTTAGATCTACTAAAAAATCGCTTGGAGACTCCAATCTCCAGGCATCTTAAGGAAAGACATGGATGGTCCCCAAGGGACATACGTTTCTGTGGACTGGAGTTGGTTCAACGACAACAAAGGCGGGGGGACTTTGACAAAATCCTGCGTCAAAAAGAATGCAGGTGGATTTATAAATTAAATACTTTAAATCCCAGTGGCCTTAATGAAGGTTTTTATTTGAAATATGAGTCATCCCCTTATAATCTATGTATATAATTTTCTGTATATATTTCTCTGTATATATTTTCCTGTTTTTTGTATATAATTTTTCCGGCAAAATTTACTAAAAGTGATTATAAGTACACAATTTTTTGGTAAATAATAACCTGTTTGTTAACGGACTCTAGGAGCTGTATACTGTCAGTAGCACATTAGATAGTGCGATCATAATACTTGTCTTAATATCTGGGTTGACCTCTTCACTACATTTGGGTTACAGTACACAGGGCCGGATTAACATAGGGGCTGATGGAGCTGCAGCTCCAGGCCCAGGCCCATGGAATAGGCCCATTGATTTAAAAAAAAAAAAAAAAAATTTTTTTTTTTTTTACTTTTTTTTTTTTTTCACACACTACTTTTAGGGATTCCACATGGCTTTTATTTTATTGGCACAGCCAGTATTTGAGGCTGCCTGGCTGGTGCCAATATTGCAGTGATACTGGCAAAATAAATGCTGGTATTTTTCTCAGTATAAATGGAGATTACTCTGCAATACCAGCACTGGCCAGTAGGGGTCGCTGTATGTGGAGACAGGCAGGGATAGGAAGTCCCAGCATATCCCTCCCTGCCTATCTATAATCACTGATCTACAGGGGAGCAGCTACAGAGAGTCCAGACAGCAACTCCCACCCTGCAGAGACAGCCTACAGCTCAGGGAAGTAAGGGATGGGGGAAAAGGCTGCAAGGAGACATACACTGAGACACTAAGGGGCACTGGGAGACATTATGACAGACACTGAGCCACTAAGGGACATTGGGAGACATTATGGCAGACACTGAGACACTAAGGGACATTGGGAGATATTATGGCAGACACTGAGACACTAAGGGACATTGGGAGACATTATGGCACAGACACATGGGGACATAGTGTCCCCGTGTCTCCCAGCCAGTGTCCCTGGTGTCTCAGTGCCCCCTAGTCTCCCAGTGACCCCTAGTCTCCCAGTGCCCACAGTCTGCCAGTGTCTCACTATCCCCATGTCTCCTATTGCCTCAATGTCTCTCAGTGCCTCAAGTGTCACAATGTCCCCAAGCTAATGTTCCTAGTGTCTGTGGCCCTGGTGTCTCAGTGTCCCCATGTCTCCCAGTGCCCCCATGTCTCAATGTCCCCATGTCCCCCAGTCAGTGTCTCTAGTATCTTTGTCCCTGGTGTCTGTGTCCCCATGTCTTCAAGTGTCCCCTATTTTCCCATTGTCCCCATGTGTCCCCCTAGTCTCCCAGTGTCACTGGTGTCTCCTTGTCCCTAGGTCTCCCCGTGTCCCCAGGTCTCCCCGTCTTCCTAGTGTCCTAGTGACATGGGGACCCTGGGATACATGGGGACACAGGGAGACATGGGGCATTGAGACACTGATACATAGGATCACTGGGAGACCTGGGGACACAACATTAGGGGACACTGGGAGACAGGGGGCACTGAGACACTGATACATAGGAACACTGAGACCTGGAGTAATCGACACATGGGGGCACTGAGTCATGAGGGCACTGGGAGACATGGGGGCACTGGGAGGAATCCATCTATACAGCAGATTTAAACTAAGTAGTTTTTTGGTGATTTTACAGCATTTTCTCTTATGTCACTCCTTGTGATTTACATCATGTGATGTCACCCACACATATTTAATTATGCAAATTAGTAAGGCCGGTATGTTTTTCCAAGAAAGGTGGCAACCCTAACTACTTTTCACATACTCTTACTTAAGTATGGAAACTTAAGAGGGATGTATGGGAACAACATTTGTGTGGACTGGCTGACAATGAATATAGGTAAAGAAACACTATAGTCACCAGAACAACTACAGTTTATTGAATTTGTTCTGGTGAGTAGAATCATTACCATCAGGCTTTTTGCTGTAAGCATGGTCTTTTCAGAGAAAATGCTGTGTTTACATTACATACTAGTGATAACTTCACTGGCCACATGACTGTCATGGCTGCCTAAAATGCATCCAAACATTCCGTATCTCCTCCCTCTGCATGCAGACACTGAACTTTCCTCATAGAGATTCATTAATTAAATTCATCTATATAAGGAGATGCTGATTGGTCAGGGCTGTGTTTGAATCATGCTGGCTCTGACCCTGATCTGCCTCTTTGTCAGTCTCGGCCAATCCTATGGGAAAGAACTGTGATTGGATCAGGCCACCACTTCTAATGATGTCAGCAGACTGCTTGTTTTTATGAGCCTAACAGCATGCAGAGTTACAGCTTCAGGCTTGAATATAGTAGGATTTTGCTATATTTATGGAGGCATGTGGGGCCCAGGGGGCTGGATGGTGGTGTTAACACTATATGGTCATGAATTCATGTTTGTGTTCTTGACCCTATAGTGATCCTTTAAGGTAATGCTGACTTTGGTCTCTCTAACACTGTGGCATGTTCCCTTTCTTCTACACTCACTACATACAGCTTTTCTCTGTCCCAGACCATATACCAGGAGCTTCTGCCTGCTAGTAAGAAGGTAAGGAGACAAGTGGACCAGCGAGTGCTAGGGGACAGTCCTTAGAAAGCGTTGAGCGAGCGCATCATTAGATGCATTTATGCCAAGCTCAGGGTGCTGTCTGCATAGTATGCCCTTTGTTGGCCAGCTGCATGATTGGTAGGCAGCCTGACATGCATTCATGCCAGGCTGGCCTTCTAATTCTTTGAGCAGACATGTCCTCTATTTGGGCATGTTCGCCCCTTTTGGCAGGTTACGTGATTTGTGTCAGTGGCACACCCTTTTACCATGCCCATTGACTTCCTGCTTGACTGGGCACTGCTGTTAGGGGTTATGGATTACTTGAAAGATGAAAACATAAATTAGTGAGAGATTAGCCTAGGGCAGTGATGGTGAACCTATGGCACGCGTGCCACAGGTGGCACGCCGGGCCCTTTCTGTGGGCACGCGGCCACAGGTTCGCCATCAATGCAGAGTAGGCACATGCCTGCCCGAAACGGCAGGCGCCTACTCTGCTTCCGGGTTGGGAGGCAGGGGGAGGGCTCTAGGAAGCAGCTCCCCTGTCCTCCCGCGCGATGCTGTGTGGAGCGGTGCCGCGTGTTACCATGGCAACGCTCCACACAGCATTGCGCAGGAGGACAGGGGAGCTGCATCACAGATCCCTCCCCCTGCAGTGCTTATCACCACCGGACCACCAGGGATGGCTGTGTCCCCCCCCCCTACTTCATTAAAGGTAAGAAGGAGGGAGGGGGGGTATACTGACACACAGTACCCTTACCCCCCCAGTAGTAGCCCTACCCTCCAGCACCTCTACCCCCTCCAGCAGTACCTCTACCCTCCCCAGCAGTACCTCTACCCCCCCCCAGCAGTACCCCTACCCTCCCCAGCAGTACCCACATACACCCCCAGAGTACACTTTTAGGAGGTACCTTACCCCAGCAGGTACCCTACCGCGCACCCTAGCCCCCAGCGGTACCCACCCCCAGCGGTACCACTACCCCCACACACAGTACCCCTACTCAACCCAGGGTACCCCTACCCCACACACAGGTACTTCCCCCCAACTTGGTACCCTAGCCTCCCAGCAGTACCCCTACCCCACACACACAGGTGCCACCCTCCCAGTGGTACCCTATACCCCCACACACAGTGCCCTACCCCCCAGCGGTACCCCTCCCCCAGCCAGTACCCCTACCCCCCAGCCAGTACCCTACCCCCACACACGGTACCCCTATCCCCCACACACAGTACCCCTACCCCCCACAGCAGTACCCCTACCCCCGCAGCACCCTTACACATACAACACACACACACACAGCACCCCCCCCACACACACACAGCACCCCCCCACACACACGCACACACACAGCACCCCCACACACACAGCACCCCACACACGCACCCCCCCACACACACAGCACCCCCCACCTCAATGCAGTATGTGTGTATTCAGCAGTGTGTGTGTGTGTGTGCGTGTATTCAGCAGTCTTTGTGTGTGTGTGTGTGTATTCAGCAGTCTGTGTGTGTTTGCGTGTACTCAGCGGACTGTGTGTGTGTACTCAGCAGTCTGTGTGTGTGTGTGTACTCAGCAGTCTGTGTGTGTGTGTGTGTACTCAGCAGACTGTGTGTGTATTCATCAGTCTCCGTATTCAGCAGTCTTGTGTGTGTGTGTATTCAGCAGACTGTGTGTATGTATTCAGCAGTCTGTGTGTGTATGTATTGCATTTGTTGGAGATACTAATAAATATAAGCTTAATTTTATCTATTTATATCATTATTTAAATTTATTTATTTGTATCATTGAACTCTCTATGTTCTTTTAAAACAAAAGTTATTAGTTCAGACAACAGTACGAGTTGTTTTTTATAAACGTAAACCTTAGTATTTAGGTTTAATTGGCGTGTTGGCACTTTAAGGAGAAAAAAAGTTGGCATGTATTGCGGTTTGGGCACTCGGGCTCAAAAAGGTTCGCCTTCACTGGCCTAGGGTATGTGTTTTCTTATAGCTGCTGTTTTCTTTCTCTCCAGCACCATCTCCATCAGATACATGATGCTTGGGAGTGTTTTACTGTTTTTGGTCGATATGATTCTGTAATTAGGCCCGTCATAATTGTCAGCACCAGGCCCACTGGGCTCTTAATCTGGCCCTGACAGTACATTGTACTTTCAAACAATATGATTGGCCCATTTTTATTGTAGGGTGGGTGATACATAGTGCCCGATATACGGACATTTAAGATGTAGGGGTTGTTATTTATTTTATTTTTTTTCATACTATGTTTACCCCTTGAACAGTTAACTTTATATTTTAATTTATATCAATATGGATAGTTTGGGTTAAAGCGCGCTCATGGATCATATTTGGATACATGAAGTGTATCCATTTATTGATATTTATGTAGCCATTGGGTTACAAATGACTTAACATAACTTTCTCCTCCTTTACAGAATGAAAGACAACATTATTATGGTTGCAGTTCATTTGAAGGGTGCAATGGCACCGGAGGAGTTAACAATGACAGTGATGCTGATTAATTCACTGATTGGCTTCTGATGATCCAGGGGGTGTGCTGAGACTGCTTTATAACCAGCTCCTAGCTCAGTTAACTTCCAGCTCTTGACAAAGGCGTATGTAAAAGCTGAAATGCGCGTCGAGCATTTTGCCGATGCATTTCCTTTAACTAAGCATTTATTTTCTACTTTTTACCTGGGTTTGACGGATATCCGCTTTCATTATTTATCTATTTATTTATTTTTTTCCCAAGTATGTGCTTACATGAGCTTATAGGGATTTGCTAGGCTGCCTTGAAGTAGCAGTTTAGTATCTGTGGCCTGCCTGTGGGCTAGATAGTAAGCCCAGGGTTTTCTGGGATATTGTCTACTTTCCTCTAAAGTTACTAATTTTGGAGGGGGCTTTTTTGATTTACTGCTGTCATATATCGCTGTGGATTTTATGTATCTTTTAGTCTCATACTAGGGGATATATCACTATTGGATTTCCCCTATAGTTTATATTGCCAAATGAGACATATAGCCTCCCAGAGAGTCTGTACAGCAGGGTCGGCTACATAGCTCTAGACCCGTTTGTGCTTCTTTGTGAATTTATTTTCCACCAGTGAGCTATCTTGGTATACTCCATTGAGACACTATTTATAATGACCACAGTTTAACTCCAGTACCATATCGGCATGTCTACTATCGCTAGGTACCACGATCCCAGCTATATATATCACTTACGGATTTTACCGTTTTGGCGCGACTTGTTTATTTAATTTTCATCTTTTGTACGGAGCAGTCTGTACTTATGTTCCATTTCTCTTATATATTGGTCCACGTATCGGATGTCCCTATAGTCTTACTTGGTCCTCTTTAGAGGCCTTACTACTATTTATTTTAGCGGACTCTATGCGTATGTGCACATACAATATATATATAATTTTCTATGAGATTATGAAACATATCCCCAGGTTTTTAATTCCTCACCTTTATGTGATTTTCACTAACACAACTTTCTATGGTGTTTCTATCCAGGGGAAGCTTTATATATATTTTCTTTGCTTAATTTTAGTTCAATAAAGATTATTACCATTTTCTTTGTTACGTTTACGTAATCTTCTAGAGTGAGATTTGAATCCCATTCACTTTTGAGTGAGTGGTTTTTTTCTATCTCACTCTTTCAGTTGGTAGTTATAACTTAAAAAAGTTTGACTCCCACCTCCCAATCTTCTTAATAGCATCTGCTCCAAAACCGCTTCAGTTGCTGCCCCAATTCTGAAGGAATAGTAGTAAATTTGCCTTTATAACCAATTTATTTTTCGAAATATAACTGTGTTAGAGGAGAGCCTGAGACATGCACCAGCAGAGGACCACTGGGCGGACAGCTAAATAAGCACGCAATGTTTCCACTGGGCAATCTACCTTCCTTGATACTTGACAAATAAATCCATCTGCCTTTTCCCATTTGATCTTTTTTTGGGGGGGTTTTTTGCAGTGCATATGAGAAAAAAAACAACAAACAAGCGTGCATAGGGTGCCCCAACGGCAATAGTACTTGCACAATTTTATATTGAGTAATCCAGAATATTGAGTACAGGTACAGCGTGAAAAGAGTTGAAACAGATAAACAAAAGTTGTGTACAATAACTTTAAACCTGAGTAACTCCTAAGCGAGTCAGCCACTTTGTCAAGGAAATGCTCATTATTCAAGCAAGGTGTGCCTGAGCAGTACATGTTTAATCACAAGTTATCATGCTAGGTGTCCTAGGGTGTGCGACAAAGCTGGTGCCGGCTATGAACTGGGTATTCCAGGCTAGGTGTGTGCGGGTGCATGTTGCTATATATATGTCGTCGTAAGGCGATAAGCTTAAAAAAACATGATCTTCACCCCCAGCACCACCTATGCTAGTGTAGATCCTGAGCCGGGCCCCGTGTCCCCAATATCGGCATGGCAGTGGGTGCGTCAGGTGTGTATGTGTCTAGCTGGGCTGGTATGTGTCTATGCTAGGTGTATGTCTCGTGTGTGAGTTGCACTGTGACGCTGTGTCTCTGCTAACATACAAATCATGCATTGGCTTGCTGCCAATTCGGTGCCCATCCTTATTCAAACATTTAAACATATACGCAATATTATGCAGGCATGGAGGATACTTAAGTCACCACGTCACAGGTATCAGCGGTCTCCGTGTAGCAACACGCGCAGGAGTGGAAAGACAGACAGGTGTGCCGTTGCCAGGTAAGTAATCCAGCTTGTGGGCAGTCTCGCCAGCTGTCTGTGCATTTGGGGTTTAACGTCCCGGCTCATCCTATGCCCCGGCTCAGTTTCAGGCTTGGTGGGTAGTGTGGTGACAAGAGGCAGGCTCTAGGCAAGTCCTCCCTGTAGCTCCGGGCTGTCATGAAGGCCTGCACCTCTTGGCTGCGAACCTGGTTGCTCACGTGGGATGCCAAGTTCTTCCCCTGTAGGGGATCGCTGTGGATCCCGGTGGATAATCGCCGCCTGCGGCGTCGGATCCTCAGCGTCGGTGGCCGGTGCTCCGGGAGTGCTCCCCTGGTGGTCTTTGGCCTAGGTGGGTCCATTGTGTGGGGTTGTAGTAGTGCTATGGAAGGAACGCCCAGGGGGGTCCCACTCAACACCCGCCCCTCCTCTATCCACATATTCACCACAGCCCGTGCTTTAGGCGTTGTTAGGTGGGCGGATAGCTTATCACAGAAGCAGACTTTGCCGTGTAGTATTGCCATGTAGAATTGCCCAAGCTCCCATGTGTTCTGCTCGGTTTCCACATTGTACTGTGCACGAGGCAGTTGGTGGTCGGCCATCTTGGGGTACACTGCCCAGTCCATGATGCTCGGCAGGACTGGTGTTGAGGCGCTGCTGTATGCAGTGGTGGTCGCCCGTGCGGATCGGGATGTCCCCCGCCTATTTGGTATCCCCTGGTTCACCGTCGCCTGGTAAGTACTATAATCACTAATTCAGGTCGGTATCTGCTTGTGGCCTGCAGTTAGCTCCGCTATTCCGGCTCAGTTGTAGGAGCTCAGACAAAGCATGTCTGATCCGATCGGCGGTCAGGCTCTGACCCCCATTTGATCGGTTTTTGAAGATAGCAACCAAATATCTACTGGTGAATCCCTTATAATCACATTCTTAAACCGTAAACCTGACAGTCTGAATCTAATGAAAGAAACCAACTCACTGATCCTAAATGCTGCAAAAAAGGCTAAACAAAAGGCTGCTGAAAACAAATATAATTTGAATTGTGAATAATAAACAGTGTTTAAAACATCAAGCAAATCTAACTCTGAATAAGTTATGGGACGCCCAACATCAGCAACTCGAACCCCTTTAAAATAACCTTTTAACAACTGTTTAATCACAAATGCATTCACTACTACTGGCTTACCTAAAAGTCGCAAAAAATATGTTACACCTGCTAAGCGTCTGGAGATGGCATTTATCAAGGCCGGATTAAGAGCACAGTGGGCCTGGTGCTGACAATTATGATGGGCCTAATTACGGAATCTTATCGACCAAAAACACTAAAACAAACATACCTCCCAATCGTCATGTATCTGATGGAGATGGTGCTGGAGGGAAACTCATAGGATGCAGCTATAAGAAAACACATACTCTTTGCTAATCTCTCTCTAATTTATGCTTTCATCTTTCATGTAAATCCATAACCCCTAACAGCAGTGTCCAGTGAAGCAGGAAGTCAATGGGCGGGGTAAAAGGGTGTGCCATTGGCGCGAATCACGTGACAAGACCTGCCAAAAGGGGTGAACATGCCAAAAAAGGGAGCATGTTTGTCCAAAGAATTAGGTCAGCCTGGCATGAATGCATGTCAGACTGCCTGCCAATCCTGCAGCCTGTCCAACTAAGGGCATACTATGCAGGCAGCACCTTGAGCTTGACATAAATGCGTCTAATGATGCGCTCACTCCATGCTTTCTAAGGACTGTCCCCTAGCACTCGCTGGTCCACTTGTCTCCTTACCTTCTTACTAGCAGGCAGAAGTTCCTGGTATATAGTCTGAGACAGAGAAAAGGTGTCTGTAGTAAGTGTAGAAGAAAGGGGACATGCCACAGTGTTAGAGAGACCAAAGTCTGCATTACCTAAACTAATTTAAATGTCAGCCAGTGCACACAAGTTTTGTTCCCATACATCCCTCTTAAGCTTTTAAACTTAAAGGGACACTATAGTCACCAGAACAACTACAGCTTATTGTATTTGTTCTGGTAAGAGGAATCATTCCATTCAGGCTTTTTGCAATAAACACTGTCTTTTGAGAGAAAATAACTCCACTGGCCGCTCCTTAGATGGCTGCTAGAGGTGCTTCCTGGAGCAGTACTGCCTAGTGTGCAGCACTGCCATATAGTGTCTCCACCCTCTGCGTGCAGACACTGAACTTTCCTCATAGAGATGCATTGATTCAATTTATCTTTATGAGGAGATGCTGATTGGCCAGGGCCATGTTGGACTTGTGCTGGCTCTGCCCCTGATCTGCCTAGTTGACAGTCTCAGCCAATCCTATGGGGAAGTATTGTAATTTGCTCAGACCACCACTTCTGAGCCAGCAGCTGCAGAATTGAATACAAGTAATATTTTACTATATTTAGGGAGGCAAGAAGGGGCCAGGGTGGTGGTTTTAACATAATAGGGTCAAAAATACATATTTGTGTTCCTGACCCTATAGTGCTCCTTTAAGCAAGAGTATGTGAAGAGTAGTTAAGGTTGCCACCTTTCTTGGAAAAAATGTCCAGCCTTAATCATTTGTATAATTAATTAGTTATGCGTGACATCACATGATGTAAATCACAAGGAGTGACATCAGAGAAAATTCTGTAAAATCACCTACAAACTCAGCAATCCATCTACTGTATAGATGGATTGTTCCCAGTCTCCTTGTCTCCCAGTGTCTCCTTGTCTCCCAGTGTCTCAGTCTCGGAAGTCACCCAGTGTCTCAGTGTCCCTATGTATCACAGTGTCAGTGTCCCCATGTCGCCCAGTCCCCTAGTCTCCCAGTGTCTGTGTCCCCATTTCTCCCAGTGTCTCAATGTCTCAGTGTGTCCCCATGTCACTAGGCTACTGGGGACACAGAGACATGGGGACACTGAGACACTAGGGACACAGACACTGGGAGACATGGGGACACTAGGGACACAGAGACATGGGAACACAGACACTGGGAGACTAGGGGACACTGGCTGGGAGACAGACACTTGGACACTGGGAGACATGGGGACAGTTGTGGACATAGACATGTGGACACTGGGACATATAGGGACACTGGGAGACATGGGGACACCAGGCATACTGAGACACTAGGAACACAGACACTGGGAGACATGGAGACACTGAAACATTTGGGGACACAAAGACACTAAGGACACAGACACTGGGAGACTAGGGGACACTGGGAGACACTGGCTGGGAGACAGACACTTGGGGAGACATGAGGACAGTTGTGGACATAGACATGGGGACACTAGGCACACTGAGAGACATGGGACACAGACACTGGGAGACTTGGGGACACTGAGACACTCGGGACACTGGCTGGGGGACATGGGAACATAGTGTCTCCGTGTCCCAATGTCTCAGTGTCTCCCAATGTCCCTATGTCTCACAGCGTCCCCATGTGTCTCAGCATCCCCATGTGTCCCCTAGTGTCTGTGTCCCCATGTTTTCCAGTGTCCCCAAGTGTCTGTGTCCCCAGGTCTCCCAGTGTCTCAGTGTCCCCTACTGTCTGTGTCCCCTACTGTCTGTGTCCCCTAGTGTCTCAGTGTCCCCATGTGTCCCTGCTGCCTTTCCCCCCATCCCTCCCTTACCTGAGCTGTATACCTGCCTCTCTCCACACACAGTGACCCCTACTGGCCAGTGCTGGTATTGCAGAGTAATCTCTGTTTATACTGAGAATAATATTTGCGTTTGTATTGCCGGTATTACTGCAATACCGTCACGGCCAGGCAACCTCAAATACTGGCTGTGTCTTAAAATACCAGTCAGGTGGCAAACCTAAGAGTAGTGTGGGGGAAAAAAATTTTTTTTTTTTTAATGGGCCTATTCCATGGGCCTGGGCCTGGAGCTGCAGCTCCATCAGCCCCTATGTTAATCCGGCCCTGGCATTATTGATATACCATTATTAATACATTGAACCACAAAAGAGAAGGCATTCCAAAATTGCTGATACAATTGGTAACAATTCCAGCAGAGTTCAATTCTTGGTTAACCCTTGCTCCACCCATTCATCTGGCCACTGCGCAAAGGCCCATTTTTTGTTCCAGAATATGCCAAAACCAATTGACCCTGCGGCATCCACAAATAATTCTAAAGCTTCATTATCCTGAAATTCCGTTTGCAAGAATGAACAGCCATTGTATTTTTGTAGGAATTGATCCCACACTCTCAAATCTTTTTACATTTCTGCAGAAATCCTTACGTAACAGTGAACCGATTTCTTTTTTTTAGATAAGCCAAAGCCACTCGCCTAAAAAAATTCTTCCCATAAACATAATATGACCTACAAATGCTAATAGGCCTAATAACGTCTGAAACTGCTGTTATCCCTAAGAATTGAAGACATGTCACTGGCCCCACTGTCTTCTCCATTGCTAACGCAATACCAAACCATTCGACTAAACTACAGAAAAAAATCTAACACAACACATTCTGAACTGGAAATAGGACCAAAGCAAGTTTCCCCAGGATGCATTGCACCTGGGAGGTTTATAGCACCACCCCCTGCATGCTGGAGCCTGTGGGTAGAACGTGACGTCGAGTATGGAGGTGTTGGAGCGGCTTTTGCATCGAGTTTTGGAGCCATTCTGGAAATTGTTTGCAGTTGTTTTTGGGACTTTTTGGTGCATTTCTCAAGCTGTGGAAAGGTAGGGAGCTGAGCTTCATCGTTTACATGTCTTTTATTGTGTGTTCTGCATTGTGGGTTGGTTTCCATGCCAGCTCATTTTGACTTTTTTCTGACCTCCAGAACGGATTAATTGGTTTTCAATGCATTCCTGTGGGAAACCACGTTTCGGTTTACAAATTTTTTGCAATAAGAAACATCCCAGAGAAAGCATTAAATTCAGAGGTCCCACTGTATAAACCGGTCTCAACATTAGCAACCTATTCCAAGAATGAAGAAAAGGCTTCAAAATAAAAACAGGAAATGGAGCAACCCATTGGTAAACATTTATCTAAATAAAACTTGCCAAGGAATGAAAAACCCAACGAGTTAAAACCTTCAGGATGCACTGGCTGACTCAATGTCCACCTTAGCCATCAGTGCACCCGGTCCAAATTCACATACCCATCTGAGTGCATCAAAATATGCATAGGACACTGAGCATGTATCCTTGTCAAATTCATCATTTAATGACGCACCAGAAGGGTAAGATAAATGGTGAATTAGC
Source organism: Pelobates cultripes (assembly GCA_933207985.1). NCBI lineage: Eukaryota > Metazoa > Chordata > Amphibia > Anura > Pelobatidae > Pelobates > Pelobates cultripes. Next base: position 201,201,316 of record OW240912.1, on the reverse strand, counting down.
CGGAAACGACCCTGGCTCTTTCTTAGGAATTAAACCTAAAGGAGAAAGGAGAAAATTAGCAAAAGTAGGGCGGTCAAAAGGACCCACTATTCTACCTAATTTCAACTCATTTTGCAATTTCCTGCTGACAGCTTCAACATCCTGCAAAACAGATTTTAAATTGTTAACAAACGAACAACAGGAACCGGAAAACATTGGAATCTTAAAACCTTCTGCAAAACCATGAAGCAATAACTTAGCTCTCTCCCTGTTTGGGTACACCTGAAGATAAGGACAAAACCTTTCCAGCTGCACTGGCGTCCATGCCTTTTTGAAAATGGTCTTTTCCCTGACTGGATCCTGCTGCAGTTCTTTTAAAGCAGCGAAAGGCTGAATGATCTCCACCACAGTATGAGCACTCATGCTTAAACCGACATGTATTGGGCCATTTACAATGCCCTTCATTAAATATCCAACATAGGCCTTTTTCATCGCTCCTACTATGCTAGAAGTGCTGACATTAGTCGCTGGTTTAACCGATAATGAGGCAGCATCATATTCAGCCAAAGACCAACATCCTTCATTCCTCATTTCAGGGAAGAGTGGACAGCCAGTTTTTGTCTGAAAAGTTCATCATAGTTAAACCACGCCAATCCGCAAAAATTCTTCAAAGCCTCTAATGTAACTTCCACATATTGGAAAAGCCCGCTCATTTTGGCTTCTTCTCTCCCAGTACGGCTGAGAAAATACAAAATGCTTGCAGCCAGTTATTAAAATTACGTGGGATCAATCTAAGCTTTTCCTCATCCTTGTCACTCTGTGCTTTGTGAAAATCTTTTGCTGAAGGCAAAAGCGACAGCAAATCAACATATTCACCTTTCCAAATTTTTTCTTTTAAATGAGTCATTAAGTGAAAATGGTGAACTGTCACATGGCAGAACTTCTTTCTTACAATATTCGTTAATAAATCCTTTTTTAGAACTACTACTCCCAGTACCCCAAGCCTGAGCTGGACTATTTTCTGCAAAAACCTTTACCATTCCAGTCACCACTGCAAACACCTAACTAATCTTAACCAGTTCAGCATCGTTTCGTTCATACTCACCTCCTGAAGTACCAGCTCTGCCTTGCACCTCCATTCTTCTAGGACTGGCATGTCGTCTGGATGACACTCACTCCCATCATCCGAACTTTCTTCAATCCTTGCCAGGATGTCTTCAGCCCGGCCCTCTACTCTACCCTGACCCACAACAGGTACAAGGGAGGAGGACAGGCTTCTTTTACACCTGCTCTTCTTTCCAAGGGGCTGTGTCTTTAACTTCTGGAGCCAGTTTTTTGCCAGCGTGCTGCCATGGTGCAGCGGGTTTCTGTTAGCATGGCTGCACGGAAACACAGCGGTCACACCAACAGAAATAACAAATACTTATCTAACCTGCGGCAGATCAAGCCAGACTCCTTCCATCCTGTTCCCCCGCGTGTGCTGCGTTACAAGAGATGCCAGGCACTGCAGTTCCGATTTTAATAGTGAAATAGCCTTTGCCCATGTGAAAGATGGCGCTTACGTGCATGCAACATCATGTCATAGACGTGCACGCACGTTTTTGGGTCAGAGGCCACATACAGCCAATTACAGCTTTAGGAGGGTTATTTAAACCCAAATTATGATCAGTGCCCTGTCGTGGTTTCCCTTAACTGGTTATTCAAGAGAGTGTTCCTGATTTTAGTATTTCTGGTATTTGACTTTGGCTTTCCCTCACTGTTGTGTTTCGTTTTGTATCCCTGACCTCGGCAAGTATTTTGACTATTCTTGGATACGTTAAGTCCGGCCATACGTTATTCTTAGTCCTAGGTGTGATACTATTTCTGCGTGCTGGATCAACAGTAATTCTGACACGTGCATTCTCTTTTTTCAGCAGGTGGCGCTCTTCCCCAGTAGTACCTCGCATGAGCGTGCCTCTTTCCGGCTGTGTACATCGTGCCGTCGGCTAGAACCTCTGTCAGACGTCGTGAACACTCTGCAGAGTAGGATGCTGCTACCGAAGCCTCCCTGTCAACATTGGAAGCCCCCGGTGCCGACATTAAGCAGTCTTTCAACCAGGATTCCCCTCCTGGCGATCGCAGGATTTCTACCAGGCGGCACATCAGGTCTTCAGAGGACATGTTGCGGCTGGAACAGATGGGTGCTAGGGGTCCGTCTGTGCTTCTCCTGTCCTGCAAACCGCTGATAGGGATTGCGCTCGCGCTGCCACCTTTTATTCTTACCTGGCTTTCCACATTTCGCTGGCTCGCGACCAGCAACCAATCCTCACCCAGCTCTTGTCCCCAGCAACAGCTGTCACACTAAATCTGCCCAGCTATCTGTCCCACACTGCCCAACATCCTATGCAGGAGTCATGAACTCTCTCTGAACTTTCCCTAACTGTACCAACAGGACACATTAACCCTCTATTGCCACCATACAGTGCTTAATGCCTGTGGCATCTTTATATGCTACAGTTATGCTAGTTCAGGCTGTGTGTAGCATGCCTACAGTTTGAGTACATAGCTTTCTTATTAAAGGATGGGTGCACAAAATATAAAATTTACTTTTTGCCAAGGGTTTTGTGAAATGCTAAGGGTTGTTGGTACCTTTGCTTGCAGGGCCGCACAGGGAAATAAATTTTGCCCGGGCATTTTTTTTTATTTTTTTTTAAATCAATGCAGCTCAATAAGAAGGGGGTGGGGCCAGAGAGGGGGTGTTATGTCATCACCAGTGAAAAGCACGCACCCTCACAAAGTCAGCATGTTGGTTCAATGCTCTTCCCGAGCCAGCCATGCATAGAACTCTACTGTAGCAAACTTAATTACTTTTTGCTTGTGACTTGTCTCTGGTGTCTCCATAAGTGGCATGCCAGAGGACAAAATGACCAGGAGTGAGTATTGATGATTGTGATGTGTTTGTGAGGTAAAATGTGTGGCTAGGTGCCGTAGAGAGCGGTAGTGTGTGCATATAAGGGGCATAGTGTTTATAGGTGATGAAGTGTCTGTAGGGGAGAGGGAGAGGGAGAGGGGGAGAGAGAGAGAGAGAGAGAGAGAGTGTGTGTGTGTGTGTGTGTGTGTTTGTTTGCATACAGGGGATCTGTGTGCATATGGGATCTAAAATGTGTGTGTCTGGAAAGTTGTGTGTATGTGTAGGTGGTGCAGTGCGTGTGTATGTGTGTAGAGGATCCAGAATATGTATAGGTTATCTAGTGTGTTTGTGTAGACTGTACATTATCCAGATTGTGTATAAGGGATGTAGTGTAAGTGGTGCAGTGTGTGTCTGAAATGTAGAGAGTGTGTGTATAAGGGATATAATGTGTGTATATATTTAGGGGATCTAGTGTTCAGGAGTGTAGTGAGTGTGTGGAGTATGATGCATGTGATTGTTACAATGTCTTTGTGTGAGCGATGCAATGTGTGTTGGTGGGTATTATGTAGGTGGGATGGGGGCAGATGGGAGCAAAACAAATTTATTTTTCAATTTAAAAAAATAAATGTGATATCCCCTTCCCTTCTTACCTTTGCCAGGAAGGGGGGCATTTCTTAAAAGCCGTGGTGGTCCAGTGGTGAGTGAACTCTGGCCTGCAGCTTCTAGGGCTAGAGTTCACTCTAACGAGATAGTGTTGCCATGGTAACTGCGGCAATGTTCCAACCTTGTGAGTGGATCCCAACGGAGCTGCAGGTTACAGCTCCCAGGTCGTCCTCCTCTGCCTGATTGAAGTGCTGGTGGCAAGTGGGGGGGGATCTTTGATCTTCCCACCAGCCCGGCACACAGCAATGTGGCATTTAGAAAAGCGCTCGCTTTGCATGGGCCGGCAGGGAGAATCTCTGATCTCCCACGTCAGCCTCGGCCCTTGGCCATCGCGGCACACTGGGAACTTGATCAGGGTGCCTGTCGGCCAGTCCGGGCTGGCTTGCTTGCAAAATGCTTTTTGCATATATATATGCATTCACATTAGTTGTTGGTTTCTGCAAGGCATTGTTTAGTTGATATGAAAATGTTCTTGTTCCACCAATCAAAACAGGATTTATTTTTGCATGTGTGAGTGGCAGATTCCGTTCTAGGAGTTTGTGAATATCTCCTAAATAAGCAGCTTCTATCTATTCCTGTTTAAAAGCAAACTTGTCACTTCCAGGAATTTTTAATTGTTATATTTATCCTGCACAATTAACAAATATGTAACTGGGTGTTGCCAAGTTAACACGCTGTTAGCTATTGTACTGTACGTCAGCAAAGAGAGAAGAGAAATTACATTATTTGCTATTTGCCCTGCCTTGTGTGAACTGGTTAATTACATAACTTTTTAAATCTTTACTTTCAATTTAAAAGAAAACAGAGCATCAGATGAAGAAGGAGGAAGAAGGAGAAAGAAAACAATTATATGTGATTTCCAATGTTTTTATTCAATGGTGTAAATTTGAGAGAAGTGACAATTCCCCTTTAATAGAAATGTTAGAATAAACACAGCTCCAACCTACCTTTCTCTCCAGATTTCATTCACAGGTTTCTACCTCGAGAGCAGGAAATAGTAGGCCTCCTGCATCACAAGAACATCATTGAAACCTATGAGATACTAGAAGCAAGCAATGGAACAAAGCTTTACATGGTGATGGAGCTAGCAAACGGAGGAGATATCTATGAAGTCATCCATAAAAGCGGTGCAATGTCAGAGGACCAAGCCCGAGTACTCTTCCAGCAGTTAGCGGAAGCTATCCGTTATCTACATAGCATTGGTGTGGCACACCGGGATTTAAAATGTGAGAATGCATTGTTGGATCATGGGGTACTCAAACTGACCGACTTTGGATTTGCCAAACTAGTTCCAACCACCCACAAAGAGCTGTCACAAACATTCTGTGGTAGCACAGCGTATGCAGCACCTGAGATACTACAAGGTAAGCCCTACGACAGTCGAAAGGGAGACATATGGAGTATGGGTGTTGTACTCTATGTCATGCTCAGTGGAAGTCTACCTTTTCAGGACAGCAACATCCCTAAAATGCTCTTGCATCAGCAGAAAGGTATAACTCTTCCCAGAAATCTTCATGTATCTGAAGAATGCCAAGCTTTAATGAAACAACTACTAGAAGCAGATACACAAGCAAGACCATACATTAATGAAGTAATTTGCCACCCATGGCTCAAGAACCAGTGACTTATGAAAAAAATGTTCCATTGTTATTGTTGCCAACTCACTTGTTTATGGTTTGAAATATAAACTTCCTAATAACATACAATTACAGATAGCAACAAAGTCAATGTTGGTCGTCTTTGAACTAAACATTGTTGGTAGTGGTTGTGGTAGTGAACATTAATCTCCAGGTAATTGAGTTTGCAATTAATATCTCTATTTCACATTGTATCTTACCTGGGATATTCTATAAACATATTCAGTCATATTATAGATACATAGCTGAAAAGAGACTTGCGTCCATCAAGTTCAGCCTTCCTCACAAATGTTGTTGCTGTTGATCCAAAAGAAGGCAAAAAACCTAGTCTGAAGCGCTTCCAATTTTGCCACAAACTAGGAAAAAATTCCTTCTTGACCCCAAAATAGCAGTCAGATGTCTCCTTGGATCAAGCAGCTATTACCCCACTAATTAGAAATTATATCCCTGTATGTTATGTTTTTGCAAGTATTTATCCAATTTCAGTTTAAACATTTGTATGGACTCTGACAAAACCACCTCTTCAGGCAGAGAATTCCATATCCTTATTGTTCTTACTGTAAAAAACCCTTTTCTTTGCCTTAGATGAAATCTCCTTTCTTCCAGCCTAAATGTGTGACCTCGAGTCCTATGTATAGCTCTGTTTATAAATAGATTTCCAGATAAAAGGTTTGTACTGGCCCCGAATATATTTGTATAAAGTTACCATATCCCCTCTCAGGCGCCGTTTTTCCAAACTAAAACAGACTTAATTTTTTTAACCTTTCTTCATAACTAAAATGCTCCATTCCTTTTATCAATTTTGTAGCTCGTCTCTGGACCCTCTCCAGTGCCATGATATCCTTCTTTAGAACAGGCGCCCAAAATTGCACAGCATATTCAAGGTGTGGTCTTACCAGCGATTTATAAAGAGGCAAAATTATATTTTCATCCCGAGAATTTATGCCCCTATTTATACATGACAAAATCTTACTGGCCTTAGCAACTGCAGATTGACATTGCATATTGCTGCCTAATTTGTTGTCTATAACAATTCCTAAATCCTTCTCGTGTGTGGTTATCCCTAATTCACTACCATTTAGTGTGTAAGTTGCTTGTGCATTCTTAACCCCGAAGTGCATAACTTTGCATTTCTCTATGTTAAATTTCATCTGCCATTTTAGTGCCCAGTCCCCCAATCTATCCAAATCTCTCTGCAGCAAAGCAATATCCTGCTCACATTTTATTACTTTACAAAGTTTTGTGTCATCTGCAAACACTGATACATGGCTTTCAATGCCTATTTCAAGATCATTTATAAATATGTTAAATAGAAGTGGTCCCAAAACAGAACCCTGAGGGACACCACTTACCACTTTTGTCCAGCCTGAAAATTTACCATTAATTACAACTTGTTGTACTCTAAGCTTAAACCAATGTTCTACCCAAGAGCAAGAATATTCATCTAGACCAATTTCTTTTAGTTTGAAGACTAACCTATTGTGAGGAACCGTATCAAATGCCTTTGCAAAATCCAAGTAGATCACATCCACTGCAACACCCTGATCTATATTTCTACTTACTTCTTCGTAGAATGCAATTAGGTTAGTTTGACATGACCTATGTTTCATAAAACCATGCTGATTATTGCTAATAAAGTTCTTCCCAATGAATTCCTGAATATTATCCCTTAATAGCCCTTCAAATATTTTCCCAGTTACAGAAGTTAAGCTCACAGGTCTATAATTTCCATAACATCTGCCTTCCTCCAATCCTCCGGTACAACACCTGAAACAAAAGAATCTTGAAAAATTAAATACAGAGGTTCACTTATTTCCCCACTTAGCTCCTTATATATAATATATAATATATAATATATAATAAGTGTGGAAGCTGCTACAATTTCCTTTATTTTATTCTACTATAAGTGCCTATAATCACAGAACATCCACCCCACTTTGTCATATTATATATAAGTGACTGTACTAGCTAATGAAAACAAAGCCGGTGCATCAGAATGTCTGGCTCCTAAAATCTACACAAATTTGTCCGACATTAAAAAGCTGTTTAAAAATGTAATGATGGGTGCTGCATAAAACTGTCATTTCAAAGGGGAAGTATCAAAATAATTTTCTACTGGATGGTAATCACATTACAAGGATAGTAATATATTCTCTATATAATGCAAACCAAATGGGCATATCCCTCCTGAAATATAACATTTAACTGCTCAGTGACAACAACAACAAAAAAAAAAAAATCACAGAAAAACAAGAGCTAATTTTTTTTTAAATGTACTCAACACAAAATAATATATTTTCAAGGTAAACCACATTACTTTGAAATACATGCACAAAACTGCAGAGAAAGTAGATGGTTTTGAAAATGTATTTTATTTGCTGTAAAGGAAATAAACTTTGTTGATGGACTTCTAGGCATTAAATATCATGGTAATTGAGATTAGTGACCCAAATCAAGACACCCACGTACTACACCATGTTTAATATCAGTTAAGTGCATGTTCTTGGGTCTAGAGAAAGATTTAAATTACAAAAGAAAAGCTGTTAGAATTGCCATGAGTGATATATTTTTCCTGTATGAAAGCAGCAATCCTCCTCCACCACTGCCATATAACTTAAAATAGATAATATATATATTGCACAAACAATGGACAGGCTAAAAATACAAGGAGTTCATTAGGGAACAAACTGTATGTAACACATTGTCATACTAAAAATCCCCTATGCAAAGCAAAGTGCTGCAAGTGTTCCACACTTGCCCACAGTCCATGGGACACTGTGTTCAATTTTTTTGTGTTCAGGCATGACCACATCACTGGTGATGTGATCCACATTCATGTTTTCTTTACACCATCACTGTGTATGCATGCAACTCCAGGGGCGAGGGGGGGGGGGGGGGAAGGAAGATAAAGGCCAGGAATTGGCTGGGGAAGCAAGCTCCTGATCCCTAAATAAGAGAGGGGATAAGGTGGATGCTATTCATACATTACTGCTTACATGATTTCTCCTTTGTCATGTATGCTATTTCTATAAACCAGGCTTCTCCAACTCATTTTCCCCAGATGTTGCTCAACTACAACTCTCATAGTTATCTGCCTTCTAAGCATTTCAAAACCAATTGAGAGCTGTAGTCTAACATTTGGATGAGCTGAGTTTGACAACCCTGATTTGAAAAGAAAAAAATTAAGACCACAGTGTCCATAGTTTAAGGCAAGAGAGAAAATTGCATTCACACCCCTCAGGTAAGTGAGCATGCTGCATAGATCTTTTTCTACCGCGTGTCAAGGCTTCTCCTAGGAATAATGAAAAAGCTGGAAACAATATTGCCAACTGATCATTGTTCCAAGACATGTATCCAATGTTGTACGCAAAGTTCCTTGTTGGTGGCTCTTTGGACACTAAGAATCAGATGATTATTCAATGGTCTACTGACAGGATCGCTTCAGTTACAGCAACATGGAAACAAACATTTATTGAGTCATGTGTGTTTGCAACTCTGTGAGAAAGACATAGTAATCTGCAACCTAATAAGGGGAGTGATCATGTGCTCCCGCCATTTAGAACACAAAGGAGGCAGGTGGTATATGATTACCATCACGTCCTGGCAATTCCTGCTGCACTGGGGGCAGAGAGAGTACACAAGGATTTATCACACGCAAACCTAAAAATCAATGTGATTAGCGGCTTTCCATTTCACTATCCTAAAACTAACTTAATAAAGCCCCATTAAACATATCAAATTGCAAAGGTCTGGCAAGTAAGGGGTTAAGAAACCTGAAAACTGTTACATTTCACTATATTAACCCATACAATGCCAGTGCAGCACGAGAACTGTTCCCATAACCTCCCTGGCTGTATGAAACCATGGAAACTTGTTGTGATGATGCGAGGAATTTATTGTACAGGCCATAGGAAGAGTTTTTGCAAGAATCCAGGTTCTGATGCAGTGTCCTGTGGGAAAGCAGAGGCTGCAGCTTTCTATTACTCCCAGTTCTCCCAGTCCTCATCTTCAAGCTGCAATTAAACAAGAGAAAAAGTGAACTTGTTAACTCAAGATCTTTGATAATGGCTTACAGTTAATTCATAGGTTAACTTAATTTTCCAGAAAGCAAGAGACTGCTAGTTCTTTACATTTCTATAGTTCTACTTGGAATGTATCTTACACTCGCCAATCCCCTCTGCAATGTTTAGGATGAGTTTTATATTGCACAACAAGAACTGGGTTGTGCCCAATTCATATTTATTTTCGTAATATGTTAAGGTAGTTTGACTGAGACATTGTATGCAAATCCGCTCTTGTTAATTTTGTAGCTCTGTAAGTGCTTTCTTTCATGTTGGAGTACAGTTTCATTTTTAAGTTAAGTTTTCCACCTCTATATCTGCACACTACGCTGGCGCGACACATACTATTGGGCTAGTATAGAATTATTTTCTAAGCCGGCTTTTTATTCCCAGTCCGGCCTTGTATGTGATGGCTATTAAACCCAAACCATTTAATCTCATTGAAGTTGTCTGGGTGCACCCCTTAGTCGTGCAATGCAAAACACTGATGGAAACATTTCACAGAAAAAGCAATATTAACACTGCAGTACTAAGAGTGCCTACCAGACGGTCACTATAGGCGTATATATATATATATATATATATATATATACACACACACACACACACACACACACACGTGGTTCACTGGCTTTGCTCCTCTTCCCGAGTTGTGTTTCAAATCTGTGGTATTCAGCAGGTACCTAACTCAAAGAAATCCAAGTATAAAGTGGAAAAGACATGATTAACCATGACTCAAAACTACTAGCAAAAATCCTGGCAGGCAGATTGAATCCGGTACTTGCTAAACTGGTCCACCTGGACCAAGTTGGGTTTGTGCCGGGTAGGCAACTATTTGAAAACACCATAATGTAGACCTTATCTGGCGACATGCAACCAGGAAAATACCAACGATGATATTCTCGTTGGACGCCGAGAAGGTGTTCGATAGAGTGAAATGGCCTTATCTATTCACAGTGCTAGACCATTGCGGCATCCCGTCACAGTTTATTACTGTTTATTATCGTGCTATGTACACTAATGTTAGGGCACAAACTCGCATTTCGGGAGCAAGGATAGTCCTATTTAGCCTTAGCAACGGCACTAGACAGGGATGCCCTTTGTCACCCTTACTGTTTGCTCGCTCATTGGAGCCACTCCTACAGGCGATACGTAAAGCCCCAGATATAAAAGGGGTAGATGTAGGAGGGCGACGCTACGTAGTGTCGGGATTCGCAGATGACTTCTTATTGACTCTGACGGACCCGAGAGAATCCATGGCAGCATTAACGGATGTTTTGACGAAGTTTGGGGAAGTGGCCGGGTATAGAGTAAATATGAAAACAAGATAAAACAATGAGTAAGCGCTAACTAATATATGGGCAGCAACCCTGTAAGGGAATCCCTCAAAGAACCCTTAGAAATAGAACTGAAAAGAGAAAAGAAAAGATAAGGGCTGCGCCAGAGGAAACTAAAATAACAAATAATCCAGTGATGTATAAAAATATAAATATAAGAAAGTCTTATCTAAAATAGAGTAAATATGACCAAGTCTAGTGGACTTCCCATAGGCATGTCAGAGACGGACATAACTTATATAGGGAAGACGCATCAACTGCGAATAGCAAAAGACAACATTAAATACTCAGCTGACTGCGGACCCATCTCAATTATACCAACAGAATTATACCCCGTTGATTAGGACGTTAATGACAAACATGGAAAACTGGACGGAAAAAGCAATCTCCTGGATAGGGAGGATCCATTCAGTGAAAATGAATGTGCTGCCTCGAATATTGTTCTTGTTTCAGGCACTCCCGATTAGACTAACCAGATCTGATCTGGGACCACACCAACAAGCCATTGGTAAATTTATATGGCAGAACAAGAAATATAGGGTATCACGTAACACCCTATCTCGAGCTAGAAACAGAGGGGGCCTGAGCCTTTCGCACTTGTATTTTTATTATGAAGCGGCCCAACTGGCCCAGGTGGCGCTGTGGCACTCTCCCCCAGAGGAAAGAAGATGGGTGGACCTGGAATCATCCCTTATGGGAATGGATATGCCTCAGTTTTATATGTGGATTCCTAAGGAACATAGACCAACCATTAGCGTGATCTGCCCGGCAATCTCAAACTCACTGAAGATCTGGGACGCAGCTGCCACAAAATATAGCCTGATATCCTCCCCTTCCCCAATGACCCCTTTCTTAAGCAACAAAGCTAACGGATGGGAAACGGAACAAGTAATGGTTGCATTGTAATTTCAGCTATATATGTTTATGTTATACTTTTAATTAAAAAAAACAAAAACCACCAAGGCAAGCAAGAACCCCGAGACGGGCGGTTTACTAACCTCACTATCTGTTACAATGAATTACAAAGAGAGGAAAGAAACAAGTGTTTAAGGTGTAGAAAATGAGAGATAAACCTGACTGTGATTAAATACTGTGATAATGTGTTATTTTCTGTCTTGGATGTACTGTCTTGCCTTGGAATAAATAAAGAATTTACAAAAAAATAAAAGTGGAAAAGAGGTAAAAATGTGGATCTTTGTTGCGCTCATTTGCATACGCCTACCCAGAATCCCTTGCAGTAGTGAGAGCACTGGTAAAGTGAGATTTCTGTGGGAAAAGAAGGTCTTATGGCTTGACTGGTGTGTGTATTTGTGTTTAGCAATGTATATATTACACAAGATCCAGTGCACTCACTTATCCACCAAACAGCAATTTCAAGGCGGACAGATTTTATTAGTTTTTTTTTTTTTTTTAATACACCTAATCTAGGCAAAAACAATGGGGGTTTAGTTACATTATATGATCATACATTGCATAAGCCTGCCACAACGTCAATGTACCCTATCTTTGGCAGGTCCTACTCTAACGGCCTAATGTCTGCTCTTATAAGATTAACCCACTTACTTATGTTCATATAATATAACTAAACCCCTATTTGCTTAGATTAGGAGTTTAAAAAACAAAACAAAGGGGGGGCGGAGCCTGACTAACAAGCGGACTAGACGTGCATGTCGAGAGAAGTCGTGACCTGCGGCCTGTGCGGGTGGGAGCCAAGGAGAGACGGCCGCTCTCCCGGTTCTCTGGCTGACAAGGGAGCACTCCCAAATCACCTCCCTCCCCCCTCCCCCCCCAGACCGGTGGGGGGGTTATGCCGGTCCTCGAGGACCCAAGCTGCCTCAGTCGCGGACGCTTCTGTGAGCCCTGCAAAACTCCCTAGCCACACGGGAAGGGAGTCACTCAAGATGGCGGAGGCACCAGGCTCTACAACACAAGGTCTGATACTGCCACAACCTGTCTCAGCAGGCCCTAAGACCAATGTAACGGACACCCTGGGAGCCATAATCGACAAGTTTTGGGCCATGCTGCTCAACCGTGCAAGGCAAGCAACGGCCACACGGGAGCCCGATAAGGAAGACAGTGTAAGCAATAAGGAGCGGCCTGGGAGGCCTCTTATGAGCCGACAGCTACCCCACACTAATCCGACTACACTAAAGCGACAGAAGCAACACTACTGGCTGAGACAGCGAGCCGTGGACAGACGCCCTGCCCACCGCTGCCGTGAAGTACCGAACCCCAACGTACCACCACCTGTCTTGGGCTACATGGAGAAACCACCGCGGCCACCTCTGAGCCGCTCCCCAGGCCATCCGGGGCAAGGCATCTCCCCACCAAACGAGAGAGCCGCTGCCTGGAGAGTCACCACCATGCTGGACAGTCCGGTAAAACCTGTGGGCATAGGCTGAAAGGGATCAACCCGAGTGACATGTGGAGCTGGGTCCACCTCTATACAATTAACCTCTTCACGGGACATTGTACCAGTCAGCAGAATATCCAATATCCACACCCAGCGTGTACATAGTTCATACTTTTGTTTAATTTTATATGTACCAGCTTAGCCATGTTATATGATTTCTTAAGCACTTTCCTTGCATCGCTTTAACTTGCATAAGTGCCCATAACCTCTCGGAGCAGGATTTACCTGCGAAAAGCAGCCTGCCATTGAATACCCCACTCTGTGTCTGGTTAGGTTTGGGTAATGTAATCTACATCAAAGTAAATAGTGCAGTAACTCAGATATGTTATGTACTCTATTAGCTAATATGTTCTATGATATCTTGCAATGTATAAGATTGTGTTTCATAAGCCTAGCAGGAATAGCACCCTAATTCTGAACAGAAATGTATGAACCCAGCCCTCAGACATGCTGGAATCACTATCTCAGCCACCACCATGCCACTAGTTTATCCAGAATAAATAGCCGGCCGAAAAAGGGCATTAGCCGAGCGGGCCCACACAAGTCGTCTATTGTACAGCATGGCATAAAGGCGATGCAGGATTATTTTGATGCTCCCAAACCTGAGGCAGAGCTAGGTAGCCTAGCCACATGGATGTCTTTGGACACCATTTAATATATAGCTAACTGTGGCCGTAAACGCGGGCAGATACTGGGTCCTCAACCATACAAAAGCGCAGTCATACCGAATATAAATGTTATGCTACTGTTATACAAAAATGTGCTGATTATCTTATCTGCTCCTACTGTTATGCTTGAAAATATGCTTGAGGAATGCTGTTTGGGCGCCACGAGCTTGCATGTATTTCTCTCAACGCACAATAAAAATAAAGAATTAAAAAAACAAACAAAATAAAAACCTAATAAAATCTGTCAGCATTGACAGCACCCCATTTATGCATGTTCAGGTGAGTGCAGCCCCCTGGTTTGATAGATTGATATGTGTCACATCAAATTACCCTAAACGAGAGCCACTTTTGTCCTTTAAAAAAAAAAAAAAAAAAACCTGTATATAGGGGGGGCGGGGCCTGACAGGATAGAGTTGCTCCGGCTCCTGGTGGCAAATATTCCCGATTAAAAGCCTGAAACAGAAAACAAACCCACAAAATGGGCCACCAACCAGGAGCTGAGGACCAGGGCTAAACGCCGGCACCAAACATGTGGCACAAACTGCAAGAAACCCGGCAATGTGAACCAAGGCACATCAGCACGGCGCAGACAAACAAGGACCCTCGTCCCCCGTCCCCCCAATGGACCGGTGGGGGTCATCCCAGTCCCAGGAGGGCACCCTCGGGCGAGGTGGCAGCACTCCGAGCCGAGTCGAACCGACCCCAAAATGGCGGTGACCAGCACGGGGACAATCACCGCGATGCAATATGCAGACCGCCTGAAGAGAATAGACACCCTATTTGAGACCTTCTGGCACAAGTTAGAAGATCGACAGGCCGCAGCACAAACCTAGATCGAGTACTTACGGAAGGCGCAGCCTGCTCGCACTCGGTCCAGCGGCACGACAAGCCTAAAAAAACGCAAGCCGGAAAATGACGCCAGAGACAGCACGACACACCATCAACGCATAAACGCGCAAGGAGTCCACGACTGAAAGCAAGTTGAAGCCCCCATCACCTAAGCCCAAAACAATGCCAGGCACCACAGCCAGGAAGAGCACACAGCCATACCCACGCAGGACCAGACCGACGCACACGATCAGATACAGTCGCTATATAGCAGGTCTCCGTGGACACAAACCGGGAAGCCTAGCATCAGGACTCTCAGGACCGGGACCGGCGACGGCTGAGTTCCCATGCGGCTCACAGGTCTGGACAGTAACCCCGGAAGGCATAGGCTGACATGGGGGACAATGATAGACACAAGGCTTTTGATCTGCCGCCCACAACGTTTAATTTTAATTTAGGTTTTCCAGCTCTGCTACCCTAAACGAGAGCATGCAGTTGTTAATGTATGTTGCCGATACCCCTAGCATGTGTTCAATGCATAGTTTCCTGTACCTCTACCTATGAATAGCATCATACCAACTGTTACTGGTTATGTTTACCACTATTGCGTTATCATTTCTTACAGACCACATAGAGCAGTCATCCTGACTATAAGTTCAACACGAGTGGTATAGGTGCTGCCGGGCTAAATAGACTCCAGGTAGACCCGATGACTTTAATACTATAGCTTTCATATCAACATAACCGTCCTGCCAATATCTAAAGCGTTAGCACCACCTCTAGCATACTCCCTCTTGAAGCAGGCTTACTGTCTGCCACTTCAGACATGAGCCCCCTAATGAATAAGGGGAGACCAGGGAGATCATGTTGCCTGCGACCACTACTGTTTACTCTTGACTTCTAGCTCACTCATGTTGGTCATACAGATGAGAAAGCAATACCACTCAGTATGCTCCCCTCAAGGATAGACTATTAGCCTGTAGTTAACACGTTTGA
>OW240912.1:201173344-201180844 GCA_933207985.1 Pelobates cultripes | reverse complement strand
TCCTAACTTTCTCCACTGAACTGTGAACACGATCTGCATTTGTACCCATGAAATCCTCTGCAAAGTAAGGAAATTATGAGTTTCATATACAAGGCATAACAAGGCAGGTTATTTCTAGCTAAAGTCTGCAGTTGTTTAAGATATCTCAATATCAGTTTGATTGAAGGAGGAGAAGTTAAAAGGCAAAACAAAAAATCATTTAACCCCCCACATTCCCCAAGAACAGGGGTCAAGAGATACAAAAAAAAAAAAAAAGATATACAAGACACACACAGCTGAACAAAATGTCAACATATTGTCTTCGCGCATCAAATACTTGGGTGACAAGGTCTTCACCAAGTTTTATCACTTAATGCCTAGCCATTACAGTTGCCATCTAACCATTGTATGATGTTTCACACATACACAAACCTTTGCTGCAGGGGTAAAATCTGCTTTTATTTTCTATTCCTCTATGTACGTATCCTAAAGGTTAAAGATTATTATGGTTTGTTTTTTTACACAAAATTTAAAAGTCTACATTTTACATCCTACTGAAGATTTTATGGTGCAAGTAGTATGTGAATGCTATATCTCAGTTCTGAGTCAAATCATTTGTGAGTTTTGACCAAAACCAGGGGTCAAGAATAAACCCACAATGCAGCTGCTTGCAGGAAAATTGCGAATGTAGACTTTTTACAGGGATGGGCTCTGGGTGCCTTGAGGAGCCCTGGTTTTAGTCAAACCATTTGAAAACAATTTATAAGAACACAGTACTCACAATAACAACTTTATCTAAACAAAGTTGCTATGGTGCCTACAGTGGGCCGCCACCCACCTTAGTTGCCCCAAGTGTGTATTTTAATTATTATAAGGCTTGAAAGCTACACCTCCAAGCCCCCTGGGTACAAGAGCCAACACTTATAGCCCATCATTTGTACCCTAGCATAATGTGATGTCACGCTCACATGCTCAGTGCCGTCAGTCATAAAGAATCATTTAATTCAATGATAAGGATAGAGTACAACGAGTTGTCATTAAATGGTCATTTTCAGGCTGGACAAAAGTTGTAAGTGGTGTCCCTCAGGGTTCTGTTTTGGGACCTCTTCTATTCAACATATTTATATATGATCTTGAAATACGCATTGAAAGCCATGTATCAGTGTTTGCAGATGACACAAAACTTTGTAAAAGAATAAAATGTGAGCAGGATATTGCTTTGCTGCAGAGGGATTTGGACAGATTGGGGGACTGGGCACTAAAATGGTAGATGAAATTTAACGTAGAGAAATTTAAGGTTATGCACTTTGGAGTCAAGAATGCACAAGCAACTTACACTCTAAATGGTAGTGAATTAGGGATAACCACACACGAGAAGGATTTGGGAATTGCTATAGACAACAAATTAGGCAGCAATATGCAATGTCAATCTGCAGTTGCTAAGGCCAGTTAGGTTTTGTCATGTATAAATAGGGGCATAAATTCTCGGCATGAAAATATTTTGCCTCTTTATAAGTCGCTGGTAAGACCACATCTTGAATATGCTGTGCAATTTTGGGCACCTGTTCTAAATAAAGACATCAGATGAGCTACAAAATAGATCAAAGGAATGGAGCATTTAAATTTAAATCTCTTAATTTGGAAAAACGGTGCCTGAGAGGTGATATGATAACATTATACAAATATATTCGTGGCCAATACAAACCATTATCTGGAAATCTATTCATAAAAAGGGCTAAGAAAGGAGATTTCATCTAAGGCAAAGAAAAGGTTTTTACGGGGGGCGTGGCCTAACAGTCAATGGAGTAGGACGCACTCATTCCGAGCTCCTAGGCCCCAACCTGATTTGCCCCGATTAACCAGCACAGCAACGCCGCAGAAAGCGCACCTCCAGGGGGGGAAAAAAAATAAATAAAAATAAATAAATAAAAAAAAAAATAAATAAATAAAAAAAAAATAACGGCTACCCCAGGTCACTCCGGCCCCTTCCCGACCGCCAGCCGGCCCGATGGACGAGTTCCTGGCCACGCCGCATGGCCTCCGCGACACTGGCGAGACCGGAACACCGGCCCTCGATTCCCCGGGCTCCAGCATTCCTCGGGCGGGAATCCAGCACCCCTGGCACCCTGTCCCAAATATCCGCGGACCTCGCCGCGATCTCCGCGAGCATGATGACCCGGAAGGATAAAGGTGAAATGGTGGCTGAGTTGAGGGCAATAATAAGGGAGGAAATAGCGGCTGTGCGCACCGACCTCACGGCGCTGGAGCAGCGAGTAGACAGGTTGGAAGAGGAGCGCATACAATCCCAGCAGCACAGACAGGCAGCGGAACTGGCAACCACGAGGCAGGGCAACATCCTCCTGGACCTCCGCCGGCAGGTTGAGGATCTCGATAACCGCGGCCGACGTAATAACATCAGGGTCAGAGGCCTGCCTGAATCCGAGGACGAGGTACCGCAGGAGATCCTAAATGGCCTATTTGCGCAACTACTAGGAGATGCAGCTCCTGGCGACTTCGGCATCGAAAGGGCTCACAGGGCACTCCGCGCCCCCAGAAGAGACGGGCAGCCAAGAGACATGATTTGCGCCCTCATGTCATTCCCGCTAAAAGAATCTATAATGCGGGCAGCACGTGCACAGCAGCACATCACTTACATGGAAGCACAAATATCCCTTTACCAGGACTTATCTACCATCACCCTAGATGCCCGCAGGGCCCTGCGGCCTCTCACCCGAGCACTTCAGGAGCGACGAATTCCATACAAATGGGGATTTCCATTTAGCCTGCAGGCCCGGATGGGAAACGTATGGCACATCATCCGCTGGCCGAACGACGTGCCACGGTTTTTAAAGAACCGCCAACTTACCTCCTATCTCAGTGCCAAACTGGATCCTGGAGGAACCCCCGGCGCGAGCCACAGGCCCATCTGAAGTGGCACACAACATCCACCCGGAGCCTGGACCACCAAGACGCAGAGGCGGCCCAATAGGCCCTGAGGAATAGAGGCCCCCACGCCACCCGGACCAATGGCCCCCCCTGGGTCATCCCATGCCAGGTCAGGGCATTGCCTCCTGAGCTTACCCCAGCTTTGATTATGGACGCCATGCAGATCCGATGACACCACGGCAGGGGTATGTACTTTTAAGTCCGCTGCCAGCTTACATTAGCTAGTAGACAGGGAGGAAGGCCGCAGACAGGTGGGGTGGGAACTGAAGCCACTTTCGGGGAGCGGCCGGGAGCTAGGGCCCCATCAGCGAACCCACACACCCGGGGCAAAAAGGGGGACATACCCCGTAGGTGGGGTGGGGATGATGGGCAGGGTACAAAGGGTCTGGACACTGACACCATCACCCGGGTCACACCCTGGGTCAAGACTGCTGAACTGAACAGGCTGCTCTAGCACACCGCTGCTCACGGAACAGAGCTGAGGGATGGATGCGGGAGGGCGAGGGCAACGGGATATGCAGGCACACAGGGCTAGAGCTGGGAGGGGGGCTGGGACAAGGCTGGGCACTTCTTGTTCATGTTGTTTAATTGTTCACGGTTCCGTTTATATCACCCAACACACATCACAGCCACTCACATGAGGGGACAACCACACACAATCTGCCTCACTGAGACAAGCAAGACGCCATGTTGGTACGCCCCACTACGAAAGCCCAGGCACGCAGATAGCTACCATGACGGAAATTCTGGGCGCAGGGAGAGACCACGTCCCAAACCAGCCCCTCTGAAGGGACGCAAACGTGGGAGCTGGCGAGCCACGCCCATAGGGTGGCCTTACAATGCAGCCCAACACATGTAGGACTGACTACCCCCAAACAGCGCCCTAACACCCTAGACACGCCGACTTGTAGCCAACGAACTGTAAGTTGCCCGGCGGGGGAGGTCAGACACGGAGGGCCCCGGGGTGTCCGGCAGACAAAACCAGTCGAATCCCCTGACAGCACCCGGCCACTAGGACCGGGACGCCAGGAGAGCCGACCGTGACGGGGGGACCCACGGGTACCACTGACCATAATGCCGACAGGACCGGTAGGCTTATCCGCTCCCAGACCTCGGGACTGCGGTACAGGACGCCACAGCCCGACCGACACTCTAAGTCCCGGGCGACTACTGCGGACCCCTAGGCTAGAGTAGGAAAACATGGCGATTGCACACACCCTTATAGGTTGGGTGCCGATGGAGAGGGGAGAGAACCAACCTCACTCAGATCCGAGACCGACTTCACTGTAAGTGACCATACGGAACCCCCACTGAGACAGACCCACACTGTACATTACACCGGTGTTCTCGTCGCTGAGGTTACCCACCAGGCTCGAGAACGAATACACCCGGTACAGGGTCAGAGTCACACCCGCACACCTGGAAGACACGCCAGACCGTTCACATCACCACCACAGACAGACAGACCCCCCCCACACTCACCACCTCATCTTTACATCATACAGACAACGCTGCGGGGACGCCGCCCTGCCGCCGGGATGGACGCCTCGCGAGGATTTGTCCCGGCCCAACTGACATACTGGTCCAATAATGTTCAGGGGCTTAACACACCTGAAAAGCGCGCGCACCTGGTAAGGCGCCTATGGGCCGTGAGAGCCTCCGTGGCGTTCCTGCAGGAGACTCATTTCCGAGGACTGGACGCCCCCAAACTAGAGAACAGACGCTACCCGCAGGGATTCTATGCGAATTACCCGGATGCTAAGAGGGCTGGTGTGGCAATACTCTTTGCACAGACGACGCCGTTCCAACATATAGCAACGCAGGCGGACCCGAACGGCAGATTCCTTTTCATTAAGGGTACAATCATGGAACACATGTATACCTTCGCATGCCTCTACGGACCGAATAGAAAACAGCATACATTCCTGGCTCGGACGCTAGCCAAATTGGAGAAATTCAGAGACGGCCTCTTGGTCATGGCAGGTGACCTCAACTTACCACTGGACCCCCGCACGGACACCTCCAGAGGACAAACCGCGATCCCGGCGCACTGCATACGAGCAGCACTACGATCTATACATAAACACTGCCTGGTGGATTGTTGGAGGGCATGTAACCCTGAAGGTAGAGACTACACCCATTATTCGACAGTCCATAAAAATTACAGTCGCATAGACTATATATTCCTGGCCCAGGAATACCTCAACCTCCTCCACGACGCACGAATAGGCATAATGGACCACACAGATCATGCACCACTGACGATCCGCACAAGCTCCCCACTATATAAACCCAGCGAAAGACACTGGAAACTGAACGAATCCCTACTGGACGATGCAGAGTGTAAGAGGGTGACTGCCCAAACCTTAACTGAATACTTTACTTCCAACGAAGATACGGAGACACCACCGTTAACGATATGGGAAGCTCACAAATGCGTCATACGGGGACATTTCATCGCCATAGGCACCAAACGCAAGAAGGAACGAACACGACGTATCACAACACTGCTAGACCGGATAGCTGACCTAGAAGGGGAACACAAGACGGACCTCGCAGACAGCACATACCTCCGCCTGACGGAAGCACGAAGGGAGCTGAAAGCCATACTATCACAAGGACTCTTACACACCGCGAGGAAGGCCTCCAGGTATTATTATGAACACTCGAACAAAAGTGGTAGGTTGCTAGCTAGGATGCTACAAGACAGAAGAAAAGCGCAACACGTTCACAAGATACGCACGAGCAGTGGAGACACAACCTGCCTCCCGGACGGCATACTGTCAGCGTTCCGGGAATACTACGCGGCGTTATATAACCAACCACGACTCCACTACGACAGAGCCATAGGTAGCCATCGAGAACGGATAACCACATACCTTCAGAACCACATCACCCGTCAGCTTACCCCGGACCAGGAGGCGGAACTCGAAATGCCCTTGACGATTGAGTAACTATCTGGCGCATTGAAATCAACTAAAGCGCACAGGGCACCGGGCCCAGACGGTCTACCAGTCTCGTACCTACGCTCCTTCAAAGACACCCTGCTGCCCAAACTTCTGACAGGCATCAACTCAATCAGAGATGGAGGCCAATTCCACAGAGACACCCTGGGAGCAACCGTGGCAATAATACCCAAAGAGGGTAAAGACCCAACAATCTGCGCCAGCTACAGGCCCATCTCTCTGATAAACGCGGACATCAAACTCTTCGCTAAGGCACTGGCACTCAGGATGGCCCGGGCGCTTCCGGATCTGGTGCACCCGGACCAAGTGGGGTTTATCCCCGGAAGAGAGGCCAGAGATAACACTATTCGAGCCCTCAACACCATCCATATCGCTAAAACGGGCAAAAAGGAAATGGTCCTACTATCCACTGACGCTGAAAAAGCGTTTGACAGGGTGGACTGGGTCTATATGTCGGAAACCCTACGACATTTGGGATACGGTCCACACCTGAGGACCTGGATAACGGCTCTATACACCTCGCCCACAGCCCGCATAAGAATAAACGGAGCACTGACTGACTCGTTTGATATACATAACGGCACGAGACAGGGCTGCCCCCTGTCCCCACTCCTGTTTGCCCTCACCCTGGAGCCCTTCTTGGAGGCGGTCAGACAGGACAGGGGTATCACGGGGTGCAGCATAGGAGGAAGAGAACACCGGGTAGCGGCTTACGCTGACGACATGCTCTTCTTCCTGGAGCAACCCAGAACCTCCCTCCCACATCTCCTGGAGGCGTTTCGACAATACAAGGAGGTATCCGGCTTGACGCTTAATCTAGATAAGTCAGAAATATTGCTGCTCGCACAGGACAACATCCTCCAACGACACATCCAAGCACAATTCCCCTTCAAGATCTCCACAGCCAAGCTACACTACCTTGGGGTGTGGCTCCCGAGAGACTTGACACTTATCTACCGACTGAACTTCGCGCCCCTGCTCACCACTCTACAGCAAGACATGAAACGCTGGACACCTCTGTACATCTCATGGTTTGGGCGCATCAGTGCCGTGAAGATGAACATTATGCCCAGATTATTATACCTGTTCCAGACACTACCAACGTACCTCCCGAGGGCATTTTTTCAGACCCTGACGACCGCAGTCAGGAACTTCATCTGGAACCAAAAACCAGCGCGTATCCGAAGAGCGATTCTTGAACGCCCTAGAGGAGAAGGAGGTATGGGATTGCCGTCCATCCTCACGTATTACCACGCTACCCATCTGCACAGACTGGTTGATTGGCATGCAAACCCCAGTACAAAGCAATGGGTAGACCTGGAGAAACACCAAGCCCAGGGACGAATCCCCGCTATGCTATGGCTGGGAGACGCACTACCCAAGGAACTACTTACCGGGAACCCAATGATCGACGCCACGCTGAAGGTGTGGTGTAGGATACGTTACTCCAAAAACCTCACGTCATCGCCCAACCCACTCACACCAATAACACACAATCCGAGGTTAGCGGGAGGGCTAAGCACGGCAGACCTGAAAAACCTCGGAGCAACGGACTGGGTATACGCTAGCCAATGGAACTCCGGGACGACGCTCAAACCCCTGGCAACGC
>OW240912.1:200874909-201173244 GCA_933207985.1 Pelobates cultripes | reverse complement strand
AAATCAACTAAAGCACACAGGGCCCCGGGCCCAGACGGTCTACCAGTCTCGTACCTACGCTCCTTCAAAGACACCCTGCTGCCCAAACTTCTGATAGGCATCAACTCAATCAGAGATGGAGGCCAATTCCACAGAGACACCCTGGGAGCAACCGTGGCAATAATACCCAAAGAGGGTAAAGACCCAACAATCTGCGCCAGCTACAGGCCCATCTCTCTGATAAACGCGGACATCAAACTCTTCGCTAAGGCACTGGCACTCAGGATGGCCCGGGCGCTTCCGGATCTGGTGCACCCGGACCAAGTGGGGTTTATCCCCGGAAGAGAGGCCAGAGATAACACTATTCGAGCCCTCAACACCATCCATATCGCTAAAACGGGCAAAAAGGAAATGGTCCTACTATCCACTGACGCTGAAAAAGCGTTTGACAGGGTGGACTGGGTCTATATGTCGGAAACCCTACGACATTTGGGATACGGTCCACACCTGAGGACCTGGATAACGGCTCTATACACCTCGCCCACAGCCCGCATAAGAATAAACGGAGCACTGACTGACTCGTTTGATATACATAACGGCACGAGACAGGGCTGCCCCCTGTCCCCACTCCTGTTTGCCCTCACCCTGGAGCCCTTCTTGGAGGCGGTCAGACAGGACAGGGGTATCACGGGGTGCAGCATAGGAGGAAGAGAACACCGGGTAGCGGCTTACGCTGACGACATGCTCTTCTTCCTGGAGCAACCCAGAACCTCCCTCCCACATCTCCTGGAGGCGTTTCGACAATACAAGGAGGTATCCGGCTTGACGCTTAATCTAGATAAGTCAGAAATATTGCTGCTCGCACAGGACAACATCCTCCAACGACACATCCAAGCACAATTCCCCTTCAAGATCTCCACAGCCAAGCTACACTACCTTGGGGTGTGGCTCCCGAGAGACTTGACACTTATCTACCGACTGAACTTCGCGCCCCTGCTCACCACTCTACAGCAAGACATGAAACGCTGGACACCTCTGTACATCTCATGGTTTGGGCGCATCAGTGCCGTGAAGATGAACATTATGCCCAGATTATTATACCTGTTCCAGACACTACCAACGTACCTCCCGAGGGCATTTTTTCAGACCCTGACGACCGCAGTCAGGAACTTCATCTGGAACCAAAAACCAGCGCGTATCCGAAGAGCGATTCTTGAACGCCCTAGAGGAGAAGGAGGTATGGGATTGCCGTCCATCCTCACGTATTACCACGCTACCCATCTGCACAGACTGGTTGATTGGCATGCAAACCCCAGTACAAAGCAATGGGTAGACCTGGAGAAACACCAAGCCCAGGGTCGAATCCCCGCTATGCTATGGCTGGGAGACGCACTACCCAAGGAACTACTTACCGGGAACCCAATGATCGACGCCACGCTGAAGGTGTGGTGTAGGATACGTTACTCCAAAAACCTCACGTCATCGCCCAACCCACTCACACCAATAACACACAATCCGAGGTTAGCGGGAGGGCTAAGCACGGCAGACCTGAAAAATCTCGGAGCAACGGACTGGGTATACGCTAGCCAATGGAATTCCGGGACGACGCTCAAACCCCTGGCAACGTTGATGCAGGACCGTAGGCCCAGTGGCCTAGACACATTCCGATATCACCAAGTGAAAACATACCTCGACGGCATTGCGGGTAAAGGCCACCTACACCGCCCATTGCTGATGATGGAACATCTATGCACGGCCAGACAACATCTCTCACATGGAGTTTCACACCTCTATACCGCGCTGCTAAGCGACGGTGATAAAAGCCCCCTAGGCTTCACATCGCGATGGGAAAGAGAGACCGGGATGGAACTTACGGAAAAGGAATGGCTTAAAATCTTTCAACTAACACACAGGGGGACCATCAGCTCCAAGTTCCAAGAATGCAACTACAAAATTCTAACAGGATGGTACCGGACGCCAGATATCCTGCAGCACGTGCATGAGTCAATTTCAAACGAATGCTGGAGATGCGGCACAGGAATAGGAACCAGCATTCACATCTGGTGTACATGCCCACGTATCGAACCATTCTGGAGGATGATACATCAGACGACCAAAGACATCACGGGCTCAGACATCCCATTCCAACCCATGCCACTGCTTCTCAACCACACGCGCACGCCGGTGAAGATCTACAAGAAAGGACTCCTCATACACCTACTCACGGCAGCGAAGTCGCTCATCCCACTCCATTGGAAAAGCTCGACGATTCCAACCCTGCAACAATGGGTAGATAGGGTGGAGATGATATATAACATGGAGATGATGACAGCCTCCCTGCAGGGACGCCAGGAAAAATGCGCTTCGGCGTGGTACCCATGGATGGACTACACATCAAAACGGACGGGAGGAGGAGATCCGGTGGAGAGGGACGGCGCCCCCGCACCAACACAACCCACCCAACAGAGCTCTGCACAGACACAGGCAGTGCCAGACGAGTAGATTGCACCCTCAGCACGACGGAGACACATTTCCTACGCGACCCCCCCCTCCCCCCACCCCTCCTACCATATGACACATAGACACACAAAAGACCCGGAGGGACACAACCCCCGGGGGCACGCGGACCGACTTAAGGCTCCGCATAAAGTGGAATCTATGAGTAAGCAGAGACAGAGACGGAGGACCATGGGTCACGGGAGGGGAGGAGTGACCCGCTAGAGCGACATATGGACCAATACACTAGGGGACGGAGGGAAGAGAGAGACCGGGACGCAAGGAACATGGACTCACCCCCACCCCAGACACAAGAAGCCACGACCGGAGCCAGTAGCACCCGGCTCTGACCACGCCAACTAACAACTGGGGCTGCCGCAGGTGGCTTACATAACCCCACACACACACCGAACCCAGCGAGACCCAAGATAAGAGATAACAACCTAGACTTAGGTATCCAGAAGAGTCACGGGGACCGTGCTACATGCCCCAGGGATGATATGATCACACCCACCACACGAACGACTCAAACCAGGGACCTGAGGTGACGACACGGCATCTGACACAGACCCCACACACCGCACAACGACAGAACAAGACATCACAGGACAACCCTACATATACTAGCTGCGCCCACGGACAACCCAGGTCAACTACCCCCAGGGAAAACCTAAAACAGATCGACTCAGGGAAACTAGGGGGTAACTACACGGTCATAGGGGCAAAATAATTGGCCCCCTCATGATTTAAGACTGAGCCCATCCAAACCAGGCTCATTACGACCTAAACCAACACACAAATCAAACACGAACCAGACTGGAACCCCCATACAAAGCCCCAGACGGTACCCCCCCAAAGAAGGACACACGTAGACAGACATAACACGGATTGGGACAAAGCTCTATATCCATCAACCTGGCACTAGAAACACGAACAAATCACCATGTACGAGGCTGGGGACAAAGATGAACTACACCACACATAGACGGAGACTACCACAACTCTTAAGTACCATAGGTCACACTAGACCCAATAAGTAAGTGAGGGGAAACCTTGCACTGAGCCAACCTCTCTATTAGGGTCTTACCTACAAACGAGGAAGCTCAGATACCAATGCAGGGTTGCACAACTCCCCCTCTGACCCACGAGCACTACACAGAGCGGTTGAAACAACCCACCCGAAAACTCGCACGAATCTTGAGGAGCAACCACAAACTCCATTCGCACCCGACCACAGAGGGGATTAACCCCATACAGGGCTAACGACAGAACACAACACAAAAGAACGCTCACTGTTATACTGAAGCCAAATACTCAAACACAATTTATTATCCAGTAGTTGAAACTATCTTGATGCTGTAATACACATAACTGACCAGTTTATCTGTTACCACATGTTAATTTATATTGGATATACACGCTGTGATTGAATATTGAAAAACTTAAATAAAGAATGTCAAAAAAAAAAAAAAAAAGGTTTTTACAGTAAGAGCAATAAGGATATGGAATTCTCTGCCTAAACAGGTGGTTTTATCAGAGTCCATACAGATGTTTAAACTGCAATTGGATACATACTTGCAAAAACATAACATACAGGGATATAATTTCTAATTAGTGGGGTAATAGTTGCTTGATCCAGGAAGACGTCTGACTGCTATTGTGGGGTCAAGAAGGATTTTTTTCCCCTAGTTTGTTTCAAAATTGGAAGCGCTTCAGACTGGGTATTTTGCCTTCTTTTGGGTCAACAGCAAAAACATGTGAGGAAGGCTGAACTTGATGGACGCAAGTCTCTTTCCAGTTTTGTAACTATGTAATGATTCTCTAACATGAAATGTGATTAGGAGCATTGCATTGGACCACCATCCTTGAGGAGGGACATAAAGACTATAGCGCTAGGTATACAGATTTGTATTGCCATCATGGCACTTTAAGTGTTATAACCACTGCAGCTCATAGTTGTTATTACAACGTTTTGAGTAGTTGAGCTTCATAGTCTCCTCCCTTATAGATAATGTAGAAGTGCAATTTGTGCATTTTCAATTGAATTCATCAAAGCTTAGACTGCAGTGATAAGCAGGGAACTGTGAGCTAACATGCCTCTACACTCTCAACCCATCACTACTATCCAAGGTAACTAGTTAATTAAGAGAACTGGAACTGCAAGCAGTTACACCACAGGACAGCAAGGATGTAAGCAAATGTAAAATGATTGTATACAGTGGGCATGCACTCATTTTACCAAGCATTCAATTGCAATAAAAAAAAAAAAAAGTCACTAAAATGTGTCTTTTAGCCATGTAAAACTGATTATAAAATCATCCACACACAGTTAAGATGTAAATGTGAAAAAAACAGGTTTATAGAGAGCGCAAAAAAAGAATATGTATATCAATAAAATAGTGGATTTTCTAAGCAGGTGCTTCAAATTATGATTATCCACAAGAAAAAGTTAATACAAAGCTGCCGGATACACTAAAAACCTTCCCAAGTTTTAAAACATCATGTGTGACATAAATTGAAATAAAAACAGTATCAGCGCTTAGTTAATATACCCCTATTTTTTGTATATGGGTCAACAACAAAAATATATTAAATAAATTAAATAAAGAGTCCCAGTTTCAATCTTCATGGGGTGTTTTCAAATGTCCGCAGGGATTTGATAGTTGTAACAGTAATTGGTGTAAAAAGACTTTGTCTTTATATGTATCCAACCTTAAATCAAAAAGATACTGACATAGCGTGATACAGTTACAATACTTTATTTCCCATACGGTAATCCCCCCATAAGAGGAACTCTTACAATTAAAAGTGGTGAAACTTATTTCTAAGGTTCACAATAAAAACGTAGAAATGCAGAATATTGGCTGATGAATATAAAGTTACGTGGATGTTATTTCCAGACCGGTCCTGTGCACTCAGATCGATCCTCACTGAGAAGCCAACTAGCCAATCTTACTGCAATCTCTCCAAATTCAAAAATCCCGCCAGAAACACGATCTACGCGTTTCACTCATTCAAATGAGCTTTCTCAAGATACAGTGCTCTGGGGGATTATGATTACATATATATCTCTCTAGCAATTAAATAATTAAAAAACAAGAAATTCATCTGGTACATTAATATCTTCCATTTAACTATGTGTTCTCTGATCCTCACTATATTTTCAGACTCATAGCAGTGTATCATTATTTCGTTTTGATTGATACAAATATACACAGTTTCTAAACATCGTGAATGGTTAATCCTAACACACAATCAGAATCAACATATTCCTCTATAATTAGTGGAACAATTAAGTTCCAGTGTTTCATGCATTAAAAATGAAAAATAAAGCATTTTATATTTCATCCTTTTTTTCTCAATTAAGACATAGTAAAAACGCTGGTGTTCTAAACAAAATTCCAAATATAGTAAATAATAAAACACTCCTATAAATATACATAATTGCAGCATGAATTATAAAACTTAAATTAACTTATAAACATCATGAGTAATTAGTTCTATTAGACAAATTAAACTCAAATGCATTCTCTATAGTTTATGTAACAGTTAGGTTCCCATCTTTTATACAGTTTGGAAAAATGATGAACAATTCATATTTCTCTACTTTTTCATCTATTCAAACGTGAGAAATATCAGTCATAAATTAGTCTACCTTAAATGAATAAGTAGTTAAATATATCAGGCTCTTTACATCAGCCGATCCTTTGTATCTAACAGAGCAATTAAGCTCCGATCTTTGGTGCAGTGAAAAAAAGACGATCTATTTTATCTACAGTTCCTATTTCACATTACCTCTTGTTTCCAGATGCTTTTAACAGCCATAGGAGATGAAAAAGTAGAGAAATATGAATTGTTCATCATTTTTCCAAACTGTATAAAAGATGGGAACCTAACTGTTACATAAACTATAGAGAATGCATTTGAGTTTAATTTGTCTAATAGAACTAATTACTCATGATGTTTATAAGTTAATTTAAGTTTTATAATTCATGCTGCAATTATGTATATTTATAGGAGTGTTTTATTATTTACTATATTTGGAATTTTGTTTAGAACACCAGCGTTTTTACTATGTCTTAATTGAGAAAAAAAAGGATGAAATATAAAATGCTTTATTTTTCATTTTTAATGCATGAAACACTGGAACTTAATTGTTCCACTAATTATAGAGGAATATGTTGATTCTGATTGTGTGTTAGGATTAACCATTCACGATGTTTAGAAACTGTGTATATTTGTATCAATCAAAATGAAATAATGATACACTGCTATGAGTCTGAAAATATAGTGAGGATCAGAGAACACATAGTTAAATGGAAGATATTAATGTACCAGATGAATTTCTTGTTTTTTAATTATTTAATTGCTAGAGAGATATATATGTAATCATAATCCCCCAGAGCACTGTATCTTGAGAAAGCTCATTTGAATGAGTGAAACGCGTAGATCGTGTTTCTGGCGGGATTTTTGAATTTGGAGAGATTGCAGTAAGATTGGCTAGTTGGCTTCTCAGTGAGGATCGATCTGAGTGCACAGGACCGGTCTGGAAATAACATCCACGGGGCGGTAACTTTATATTCATCAGCCAATATTCTGCATTTCTACGTTTTTATTGTGAACCTTAGAAATAAGTTTCACCACTTTTAATTGTAAGAGTTCCTCTTATGGGGGGATTACCGTATGGGAAATAAAGTATTGTAACTGTATCACGCTATGTCAGTATCTTTTTTGATTTAAGGTTGGATACATATAAAGACAAAGTCTTTTTACACCAATTACTGTTACAACTATCAAATCCCTGCGGACATTTGAAAACACCCCATGAAGATTGAAACTGGGACTCTTTATTTAATTTATTTAATATATTTTTGTTGTTGACCCATATACAAAAAATAGGGGTATATTAACTAAGCGCTGATACTGTTTTTATTAAGATGTAAATGTATCTAGTTGATCCCTTAGCTCACCCTCGTCTTCCTCCCACATCGATTCCTCAGAATGTACACTCTGTTCAGCTCTCTGCTTCAAGGCAACCCTGCGTGCCTCTTCCTGGAAAATGAACACAAAAGAGTCATACAAACGGACACATTTATTTTCTTAGATTAGACTATTTTCCAAGACGTTTCATGGCCATTCTCATATTAGCACAGTCGGGTAATCCGCAAAATCTTTTTCCCTCCCCAACAGAAAATTGGCATTTATTTAGTAAAAAATTATTTAAAGGCATTTCATACAGTACATAACAATCAAGGAGAAAGTGTTGTGGTAATCCAATCATATATTTAAAAAATATGTTCGAACTTATTTTGGCCAGTTAATTCCATATAATGTAAAGCTGTAAACGTTAATAAATAAACTTTATAATTAAAGGACTGCAACTTTTAGAGCAAAACAGCCAAATGATAAAGTTTAGCAACTCTATTTTTCCAATTGGCTATTATGGCCTACCCCAATTAAAGCCCACAAGATTCTAACAATATTTCATCAAAAAGATACTCTTAAACCGAAAAAATTCGTTATTTCAAGCAATCATAAAGAAAGGAGATCTCACTACATGAAAAAAAAAAAAAAGGTAGGTATGTGGTTAGACCAGGGGTAGTCAACCTTTCAGGTGGGAGGTGATGGGTTTTGCAGAAAACGCCCCGTGGGCCTCAATCCTTTCATCTCCCCTGATGGCCCATGCAGAGCCAGCCTTGCTGTAAGACCTCACAGGCTGGTGAGGAGATCAAAAATCTCCCTCACCGGCCTGTGCGCACTTAGTTCCAGCAGGGGGAGGGAAGGGCCTGGGATGCTCTGTGTTCCTCCTGAGAGCAGTCTAGTCAGAGCATTGCCGCTCATTACGATGGCAACGCTCGGATACAGTGCTGTGCTTGCAGGAGCACAGGAGAGTCAGCTAAAGTGAACATGCCACCACTGGACCACCAGGTCTTGCAGCATTATGTCCCCCATCCCTGGTAAAAGGTAAGTAGAAGGGAGGGGGAGACATTAACATAGATTTTCACATCTCACCCGCTAACACACAGCATAGACCCTATGCACACCACACACACAGACACAAAGACTGACCCTTAAAAAAAAAACAAAAAAAAAAAAACACCCCCACACACAGTGAACTTGCGCTACAAAATTAGCTACTGTGGCACTGGTGGGCGGTAAGGACATTTAAAAATTTTACCATCGACAAAGATACAAAAGTGGGCGGTAGGTATTAAAAGGTTAGACCATAATCAACAATACATCACAGCCATCCAAAATGGTTAAAGATTCATGGATATACTTGGAAATTAAAAGAAAGCTAAACACACATTCCTGGTTAAGTACACTGATAGCGTTGGTTTTAAAAAGTACATTTTAAAAAATAATAATTTTTAGTTAATTGTTCAATGTACCAAGTGACTAGATGCTATCCTCTTTCTTTGTCCATGTTAAACACATTCACATAAGTCAGAGAACATTTTGTAAGTGGCTCATTCTTCAGACCTACAAAAATCAAAGGTGTTCATGTTTAGCATCTCACATTCCAGATGATGCTGAATGTGCTCAGTGAGTTTCTAGAAGTAGCATTGGATTGGCATAGAAGTGCAAGTGCAGGTGGTGCGGCTGCTGAGCTAAGACTGTACTGGATTACAGGTAAGTTTAATGGCATTTCTCTCAATAGTTAAAAGGGGGGCATAATCTAAAGCGATCTAGAGACAATCTAAGGTTAAAACAAATATATTTATTAGCAACTATAGTATTCTTTTTTTCTTTTGTTTTACATAATTCTATGGTTTTCTAGCATGTGTCTTAAGTGTATTATTATTATTATCCCCTTCCTTATATAAAAACATGTTTTTCAGCTACTTTGTACTTGCTTTAGCATTCTATAAAGTACTACCTGTTGCTGATATTTAAAAAAAAAAAAAAAAAAAAAAGCTATGGAATAAGAATACAAAATAACAACACCAATCCCAGAACCTTAGACTGCTAGTGTGCATGTAGGATCAAGTTGGGAACCACAGACCTACACCATGCTGCATAAGACAACGTTTTATGCAAACAGTGGGATATTCTCAGTGTATTTAGCCTGTTTTGTTTTCATGCAATCATTTATCCACTTACCTGTTCCAGCTGATGCACTTTATAGAAATATCTCTGCCAGAACTCTGAATGTGACACAGCAGCCGGGACCTGAGAAAGAAATTCACCAAAGATATAAAACAGACTTTTGGTCAAAATCAAGCTATATGCAATTCTATTTAATCTTGGGTAAAAGGCCCATCCCTATACCACTAATCTTTCGAATTATATAAAATAAAAATATTTTGTCACATATCTAAATAATGTGATTAATGAGACTGCTGATTTTGAATTATTTTACCATGATGCAACACTGACAACAGCCATACAGATATTTCAGGCTGCCTTTTCATTACAATTATTGGGTTTGATTAAAATAATGGCATTTCTTCTTAACTGAGACTACTTGAATACCGCAGATTCTTAAGGGACATTGATGTACGTGCAAAAAAGCCATGCTTTAAGAGTTTATAAAACAGACTGCGTACTAGTCACATCTTACCATCTTTGTGTAGAGTGCCCGGATCGATGGACTGTGCACAAGTAGCTC
Organism: Pelobates cultripes; assembly: GCA_933207985.1. NCBI lineage: Eukaryota > Metazoa > Chordata > Amphibia > Anura > Pelobatidae > Pelobates > Pelobates cultripes. The sequence goes on along the minus strand of OW240912.1, from coordinate 201,163,157 downwards.
TGAGATTTCAGCCTTTCTTTCATCTGGATTCCAGTAAGTGAGCCAAGAGTCAAACTGTTCAGGTGGACCTGCAGCATGTAGAAGATTGTATGGAAAATTAACAGAATCTTCTTCAAAATAATTACAATAATTAGCATGTAATTTGTGTAAAACTTTCACTTTTGCTAGAGAGATAGAGAGAGAGAGAGAGAGAGAGAGGGGTCTCCTTAATTATTTGCATCTAGAGTAGAAACCCTTAACTGCTGGAGTTACCCGCTCCCAAATGGCACATGCAGTAACCCTCAATGCGTAGAGGAACACTCCAAGCATTATGAACTCTACAGCCACCCCCCTGACACTATAACCAATTCAATTAAATGAAATATCTATAGTGTATACAGTGTCCCAAAGTGTTATTATTACTTCCATTTAAAGCAGCACTGTAACCACCCCCCTCTTCCAGTGCTGTTAATAGCCTTCCAGACCGTGCAGGAGATTCCTGTGTGTGATTAAAGTTGTATTTACAGAGCAGGAGATACAAACTGCTAAAGCAAATTAACATTGGATTGAAAATGAAACCTTTTTTATGTACGTCACAGCCATGGTGTGACCAGGGTTGCATAGACAGAAACAAGTGTTTTAACTACTAACTGGCAGAGAATTGAGTAGTGAGACTGCAGTAGCATTATCAACCGCTTCATTAATCTAAAGTTGTTTTGATGGCTATAGTTGGCAAGCTCATTTTCTAAGAGTTTCAGCTTAGTTCAGACAAAGCTTCAAGCTCTCTGGTGGGTGTAGTGATGATATGGATTGGTAGCAGCAGACCCCAGTTAAAAAGTCAAGCCATTCTAAAATTAATTGCCTACAGCACGCTGTAATGGTTATGGTGGTTGGAGTATTCTATTAAGGAAATATTGCAATTTATATCAAATTGTTTCAATCTTTTAAACATTAGCAAAGACACATTTTGAACAGCCTATCCATCACAAGTCAATCTAAATTGTGTATCTTGTTATTCTGGATTACCATCAGGTTCATTGCAGTATGTAGCTGGATCAGACTGTAAACTGTACAAGCGTGCCTGCAGAATCAAAAACATTGATAAATAATGAATTCCCAGGCAAACATAAACAAGTATATAATATAAATGAAAATATTAGTACCTTAGTACTGTCATACGGTTCTGTAGTGCCAGAAGGAGTTGCCATTAATGTGATGACATCACAGTCAATGGTTTTGTCAGGTGAAGGAGCAAAAGTGTCAGATATAACACCGAGAAAGTCAGACAGACCTTTCTTCACCTTTTCTGAGGTCCCAGAAGATCCCTCCACCTGTCAATAAACAGAAAAACCTGAGAAACACTCAAATATTCAACAATATGTTACAGTTTTAGAGGTAGAGGGACAAAAGAAAAATGAATACTAGTTCGCAGCAAATTTAAAATGCAGGAACATTTTTCAGACTTTAATCACTGTTGCCCACTGTTGAAAAAAAAAAAAAAGGATCATTTTTTTTTAGTTATTAAATTGCTGGGATCTGCTGTGAAGTAAAGAGATTGCATCCAACTACATAACCAACTTATGTTTCTTTCTCTACGAGGGCATTTGTAGCAAAACTTGCAACTGGACAAGCTCCATCCTTGATCCAGGTTCCTGTATCCAATACATTTTCAATACTTACAGCCAGTTTTTCTTTGACAACACTAGCTGTGGCTGCAATAGTGCAGGCCGTATCATGCTGTACAACACGGCTGAACTCTGTGAGATCCCTCTTTATGAATTCAAGCGCCTCTGCAGACTAAAAGGTAAAAAGGGGAGGGAAAATAAAAACAATAAAATAACTAATACATTTTAAAAAGGTTTTTTTTTTTTTTTTTTTTTAAATAAACGCAAAAAGAAATATGAGAAAAATAAATAAATACATTTTATATATATATTAAATAAATACATTTTATATTTATACACACACACACACACACACACACACACATATATTTATATTTATTTTTTAGGGCAACAGTTCCCAAAAAGTTCTGGACATTTTTAAAATCATCTTTCAGCAGTTTATACATATACAATTTTCTTACAGTCTTACTAGAGATGCTTTCTTAATTTACTTATTGTGTTTTAAAATGTCAGTGGAGAATCACAATTTTAATATTGACACTTCTTAAAAACCACACAAGGTCTGCATTCAGCCTACTACATCACTTTGAGGTGGCTTGAGGCACACCAGTTAGATCAAGGCAACAGCAATATTGCCATGCCATAAACAGTGATACCATGGAAGATATAGATGCATTATTTAAATCAAGTGTCTATACTGTGTCTGGCAATACTGGAACAAAAAAGGACCTTGATAAGTGCACTTTAAAGAAACACTCAACACACGTAAATATGTCTGGAGTGAGGTGTGAATGCTGGAACTGTGGAATGGATGGGGCTGCAGGTATGTGGATGATTAACATAAATGGGAATTCTCCACTTCTTCTCCTCCCCCTCTTTCCACCTCTATTATTCTTGCGTTTTCTTCTGTCACTAGGGACAGAGAAGAAATGAGGGAAATGAGAGAGGGAATTTTTATTAAAGGATCACTATAGGGTCAGGAACACAAACATGTATTCCTAACCCTATAGTGTTAAAACCACCATCTACCCCCCCTGGCCCCCTCATGTCTCTATAAATATAGCAAAATCAATAGCAGAAAAAAACAAGCAGTCTGATCCAATCACAGTGCTTCTCCATAGGATTGGCTGAGACAAGGAGGCAGATCAGGGGCAGAGCCAGCATGATTCAAACACAGCCCTGGCCAATCAGCATCTCCTCATAGAGATGAATTGAATCAATGAATCTCTATGAGGAAAGTTCAGTGTCTGCATGCAGAGGGAGGAGACACTGAATGTTTGGATGCATTTTAGGATGCCATGACCCAGGAAGGATCTCTAACAGCCATCTGAGGAGTGGCCAGTGATGTTATCACTAGGCTGTAATGTAAACACTGCATTTTCTCTGAAAAGACAGTGTTTACAGCAAAAAGCCTGAAGGGAATGATTCTACTCATCAGAACAAATTCAATAAGCTGTAGTTGTTCTGGTGACTATAATGTCCCTTTACATTTAACCCCTTAAGGACCAAACTTCTGGGTTAAAAGGGAATCATGACATGTCACACATGTCATGTGTCCTTAAGGTGTTAAAACCCAGAGACAGGAAACAGGTAATTGAATGTAACTCGCTTTTAACCATAGATGCAACCTTCATATACAACTCTGTAAAATGTATTATCCTGATCTCTTAAAGAATTTAAAAAAAAAAATTGCAATACTACTGAAAAGCAGTACAATCACAATCAAAACGCATTCAGTTATAACTATATAATCCCTTGTGTTTTCATTCTTGTCTTCATCTTTTTTTTTTTTTTTACTGCACCAAACCTTAAAAACCAGTTTCATACCTTGTCCCGTACATTGTTGTAGCCTTGCTGTAACCAGCTCCTCCACCAGCCCCCGTCCTCCCTGTAGATGAAGAAGAAGAAAAAGTTATACAATACAGATTTGCTGCAAAAGATTTTTTTTGGTGACAATGTGAGAGAAAAAGTGCAATTTTGTAATGTGGTAACCAATTAAGGTCAAACAATATTTTATATACGATAGCATGAAAACAATTTAGTTATAGGTGTCTCAGCCAATTTGCTATTCAGTATAAATTGTATTATAATAGCAGATACAGGGAGAATTTAGCAAATAAAATTAAACTAAAATACACATGGATGAAGACGATCCTAAAATCAAGTCATGTGTGTCTCTTAAAACTGCCTTGCTTCAGGACAGATCATGAAGGGAGGCAAGCTGAAGTGAAGGCCTGTATGGGGCTACCTTCTCCCACAGTCCAAGAATAGAATGTGGAATGTCAATGACAAACTTCATTTGATGTAATGACAGCAAAAATACAGAAGAATTTTCCAAGCCAACGAAAGGTGATTTTAAATAGTTGTGTTATTTATTTAGGAAACAATCCAGTGAAAATAACTGAATTCCAACCGCACTGGCAATTCGCAGATTTACTAAAGCCAAATGCAGCCAGGATTCAGTCGGTCCGACTGATTCTGCAACATTTGTTTGGATAACCCGTGATTTTTGCATCCGAACCGATTTACAGAACCGGAAGCAGGCTGTTTTTCAACACTGAATGGCAATACTGCACAGTGTGCAGCACTGACTCAGGAAGCACCTCTAGTAGCTATCTAGAGAGTGGCCAGTGGAGGTATTCCTAGACTGTAATGTAAAAACAGGTTTGTAGTGCAAAAGGCCTGAAAAAGCCTGAAGGAAATGATTCTACTCACCAGGATAAAAACAATAAGCAACATTTTTTCTGGTGATTACAGTGTGCCTTTAAAAAACAAAAAACATTTTTTTTTTTATAATTTCTGAGTGTTTGAGATAGTGTGTGTGTCAGTGAGAGTGTCTATTTAGATGACCGTCCGGTGCAGCACTGGACTACGAACCACCTCTAGTGACCGTCTGAGTGAATATTACTAGAGTTGTTACTAGGCAGCAAAGTTGGTTTCTCAGAAAAGGCAGTGTTTACATTGAAAAGCCTGCAGGGACACGCTGTAGACCAGACACTACATTAAGATGTAGTGGTTCTTGAGACTACAGTGTCCCTTTACGAAGTGTAATTTTGTCACTGAACATTAAGCTAGGTTTAAAAAAAAAAAAAACACAAAAACAAAAAAAAACACGGCCAAGCTGGCTCCTAGATTCCAAGCAAATTTGTCAAGCCCAGAAAGATACACACATATACAAGGTCTCTCCGGAAAGTACCCAGCCATGTAATATGAAAAATAGAGACATTTATTGAAGAATTTACAAGAAACATTGTACATAGGACAAGGACGCCTAAGTCCCCTTCAAATTAGGCACCTTGGGAGTTTACACAGTTCTCCCAGTGTCTCTTCCACTGTTCAAAACACTGCAAAATCCTTTGTTGGAATTGCCATCAGCTGCCTCGTATATACCTGAATCTCATAGCCTGTCTGAAATCTCTTCCCTTTCAAAAGTAGTTTTAGTTTTGGGAAAAGCCAGAATTTGCAGGGCACCAAATATTTCAACAGATTCTAGACCATCTTTGAAGCGTTTGTGCCACACATTTATTTGGGCTGCACTCATTGCATTGCCCCCGAAAGCCTTCTGAATCATCCTAATAGTTTCTGCTTAGGAATGTTCAAGCTTAAAGAAACACTATAGGGTCAGGAATGCACGCATGTATTCTTGACCCTCTAGTGTTAAAACCACCATTTAGGTGTCTTGCCCCCTTAGTAAAGGTTAAAACGTACCTTATTTCCAGCTCTCCACTGGTCTGCAGACGCAGGCCCCGCTGAGCTGTGTCCTCCTGTATACAGGCATCATGTAAGTCAATCATGATTCGCCTCTCTGACTCTCAGCCAATCCAATGCTTTCACGTAGGAAAATGCCAGCCTGGCCAATCAGCATCTCCTCATAGAAATGCATTGGATCAATACATCTCTATGAGGAAAGTTCAGGGTCTCAGAGCATGGAATGGCAGTTCTGCACACTGTCTAAACTCACCAGAACAACTACCGTACAATGAGCTGTAGTTGTTTTGGTGACTATAGTGTCCCTTTTACACAAAATTTGATGCAGATTCTTTGCTTTTTATGCTCTCAGTCATATTAAATGCAATGACCACACAGTACACATGCCTACTAATCGTCATGTAGCACCTTGACTGACTAATACAGAGAAGTTGTCATGTGCATTCCAGTCCACTCTCCTTGGCTGCCAGGTTACATCGATGTCACGCAAACCATTCTCATTATATTAAAAACTGGCTGGACCTGGTATACACATATATACCCCTGGACATATTAACCTTCTAGTGCCCATTGCCTCTTTATAAATAGAATGAGAGAGGTTTTCCAATAATTTAAAAATAATAACAAAACAGACATTTAACAACTTTTATAGATACAAAGAAAAACTTGGGAGTAGGTGACTACAATACCTTAATTTTTTATATGAAAGGTTACCCACTGCAGCCTGTAAGTCAGGGCTCGACAAATCCCACGTGCCAGGTTGCTGTGGTGACTTGAATTTGTGTCCTGGCGCCTGGGATTGGCTACCTATTAATGGAGGCCGGTGGCCAGCAGGCTCATAAAGAGCATGGGCATGCGTGTGGGTGGTCAGCCTTCTGAGTGGGAGCATTGGCGTGCACACGGGCGAGAGGTTCCTGGAGGTTTGAGGCAGACAGGCAGGTGTGTGAGGGAGCTGTAACGTCCCTTGCCCGTCCTCCAGTGATACCGGGAGATGGAATATGACATCATGCCAGCCCCGGCATCACTAAACAATGCTCTATAGAGCAGCGCAGAGAGATGACTGAAGCCCCACTGGACCACATGGTAAGCCAAACCACCCCAGGTCTCCCTAAGGTAGGGAGGCTGGGTGGTCACATTAAAGTGTGTGACAAAATCTTTTAAAATTTTTGCAGTGACAGTGAATATGTCAGTGTGTGTGCGCCTGTCAGTAAGTGAGTTTAGGCGATTGGTCCCCCTCCAATCACATGACAGAGGGGTTTTTACTAACCTTTTTCCCCCCACGTTGTGCTGGTCTCGCCCCAGAAGACCCTGCCTCCATGACTGCGATCTTCAATCTTAATGATCTCAGCCAATCCAGTGCTTTACCATAGGAAAACATTGGGAGGCTATTTCCTATGTGTGGCAAAATGCCACGCTGCTCCAATAAGGATCTCCTCATAGAGAGGCGTTGAATCAATGCATCTCTATGGGGATCGTTTAGCGTCTCCATGCCCTACGTAGGTGCTGCGCATTGTGCAGCACTGACTCAGGATGCACTCCAGAGGCAGTCTTAGTAACTGTAACTAGAAGTGTAAAGTGTAGCGCTTTTCAATTAAATAATACGGTATAGTTATACTTTTTCCAATTTAACAGATATCATGTGGTACATCGAAGTTTCCTAAAAACATAAATAATAAATCATAGTGCAGTATGTTTAAAATACGTGAGTATATAAAGAAATAGGAACACTCACAAGCAGAGACCTATAAAACCTAGCTCAGGCGGAAATGTCACTTGGGTCCGTTAAGGCAACCCACCCCTGGTTTTAGAAGTCTTGCTTCATTAGTCAAGTCTGGAGCCTATGTATGGCTCTGTTATAATACGTTGTGTAGTTTGTGACTACACTCCCTTGCTTGAAGTACACCAGGATACCGGACACCAAATGTTAAGTTGAGAGATATATATATATATATATATATATATATATATATATATATATATATATATATATATATATATATATATATATATATATATATATATATAAGAATTTATTCATTAAAAAATAAAACACATGAACAATTAAAAGGCAATGTTTATAATTAATATTAGAATAATCCTTTGGATTTCCAGAACGTGTTTCACCACAGTGAGTGGCTTCCTCAGCTGGGTACAAAATCAAAATGTTCTTCTGTTTGCCAGCCATGCTTATATACCCCCTTAATAGGGAGATCATCAATTGCCTGGAGAGCACCTGGTAGTTACTCCAATTTATTATGGCCTGCCCATGGTCCATACCTTATTCTGTATCAATGTCCTTTCCATGACAATCTCACCCGGAGCTCCGTCGCGGTCCAAGCCTCGCTTTCAGATTGCGACGGAAGGATTCACCCTGAATCCCAGCGCTTCCTTCTTTCAACGTGCATGCGGTTCAAGCTTATTTCTAAACTCTTACTAGTCTTTGGGATCTGTAGTTTTACTTTCATCTTTGTAGTCCATAGTCTCTTTTTGGAATTATAACCGTTAGAGTACATGTTTTAAACAATCATATTACGTATTTTGTTATACTCTATACATTGGTATTAAAAGCGATACCATAAAATAAATAAATAATATATATCAAAAAATCCACAACTGCTTGGCACTCTCCTTACTAAAAAAATGAATAAAAAACCAGCAAAATTGCCTAGGTGCAACCCGCGTTATAAATATATGTTTGCAGACAAAGACCCTTAGGGGTCGAAACGTCGATTTGTTCACGGATATAATGAAGATTTTTTCACCCTAATAATTTGATTGTCGTTCTTGTTTAAGACCTGTGAGTGCACTCCTGTCTGCATACATACATATATATATATATACACACACACACACACATATATATATACACACACACACACACACACACACACACACACACATATATACATATATATATATATATATATTTTAAAGGAACAGAATTACCATAAATACATTGTTTCAGTAAGATTAACAGCCTTTTAAATAACATTAAAATGACAGACCTAAATATAAAAGCAGAAGTATAGAAAAGAGAAAACACATACATATATATACATATATATATATATATATATATATATATATATATATATATATATATATATTTGTGTTCGGGGCAAATAGCCGTATATGGAGTAAGGTTCCAGCATAAGCGTAGGATAGTATAAAGGGAGCAAGTCGGTTGTGGTGTGCTGAGACCGACGATACGGTAGGCCTGTAAATAAAGAGGGCCCACCAAGGAGTAAGTAAGTAAAGTAAATGGAAAGAAAAGAGAGTGTTGAAATGAGGAGTGGGTGGGAGGGTCATTCTGATGCTGACCTCAAGCGATATGAGTCAGGTAAGGGGTGTCCCTTATATAGGGGAGTGAATTAATTTAAGCCCCTCCCACAAATAAAGGCCAAATGGCCTTAAAACTTGTGTTCGGGGCAAATAGCCGTATATGGAGTAAGGTTCCAGCATAAGCGTAGGATAGTATAAAGGGAGCAAGTCGGTTGTGGTGTGCCAAGACCGACGATACGGTAGGCCTGTAAATAAAGAGGGCAAAAAGAATAATCAAAGATTTAATACAGTCAACAATATATACAAATTAACCAGACATTTCCTTAAATGCATTACGGTATTTAATTCCTTGAAGGATTTTTGAAGGTAGGAATCTAGGACCGCAACTGGACACCATTTGTTGTGGGTAGGATAGTATGTTATCTCTACTGTTGGTGCGTGTTGACTCGTTTCAGAATGTGGTAGAGCCAATAGGTAATGATATATGTGTTTACACACGTGGGATCGTTGAAGACAATGATCTGTCTGAGTGGTGGTTATGGTAGTGGATTCTCTGGCCTGAGAAAAGGCATAAAAGGCAGTGTGCATGGCTGGTAATGGCCAACTTGGTAGTATAATTGAAAGGTTGTAGCTCTAATAGGTCCAATAAGGATGGAAAAGTTGGATGGCTATTGGTAATATCTGTGAGGAACGTGGGGGGATGGATTCCTGAAAACCTCTGAATATATTCTTGTCTGGTATGATAGCATGAAGTTATGGTAGTTTTGGCCATAGGTTATCCTGTGTTGTTGAATGCCTGTAAAATATATAATTAATGGTGTGTGAGATGTTTTTAGTTTAAGGTGGCAAAAAATGAAGCAAAACCTAGGAGAAATGTTATGACACAGGTTGAGCTATGTTGTGTTCCAATGAGATTCTTTAAAGCCAGGTGAATAGGTGCGTTCTACAAGTATGGGATGAAAGTGCTAGGTGGGATAGTGCATGCTATGCTGCATGAGTATGTCTAATCCATGATTTTGTCCCTGGAACGAAAGAGTGGCCGTGACTGTATATAAGGCTGTAGGAAGCGTATGATAAACGTGCCTGGAATATAAATGAGACAATTGTCGGCAAGGATGTATACCAACGCCTGGTACATGAAAGTAAAAGAAATGTAGTAAGTGGCCAACCAAGTGAGTTCCCCAGCAATACCATGATCGTATGGATGATGAGTGGCATTTGTTGATGATATGACATGTGCTCAGTTGTCTGAGTAACAACGGATTGATGACCCTGACCATGATTTACCCCATGCCCCAGCAGCTTTTAGCGGGGAAAGGATTGCCCATTTTATGCCATGTAAGTGCCAGTTTGTAGGGTAGATGATAGCCGTTTACTGTGTTGATGATATTGGTCTTACTTAACGAAGCTTCAACTCCTGCTTGAGTGATAGCTGTAAAGGTAGATCAATGGTGTGTATAGTAAAGAAACTCCTCGGAGGGTATGAGGGAGTTGAGACTTGGGGTAGCGAAGGTGTGTGGTGCCAATAAGTCTATGGCTAGTCTTTGTTTAAGGGAAGATTCCCTTGTGACAATACCAATGCATTTGTGTTTGGTGCCATGCTGTAAATGGTGGAGATTGGAAAACCCAAGTAAAAACCCCTCTGCAAATCTTGGCTATGAGTGTGTTTACAGCCGACAGTTCTGCTGTGCTGACTGTAAGTGAGGGCATGCTATATTCCTTGAGAGTTTATTTATGATACCTGTATGGGAGCCCTTTGAAGCTCCAGAGCCTTAGTAACTCTACTACAAGTCTGGAAGGGTGATGAGTCAGTAGTGTTGAAAATGCATTGGTGTGTACAGATGGTGAGTACGTTATTTGCAAGTTGCATTGGGACACATGGTTTGTCATGTGCCCTGAATGATTTGAACATATATGCAACAGTCTATATGCAATGCAACTACTAATACCAATTGTCTATGGTAGTTCAGAGGTGCTGGTACCTGGAGCCTGAGAGTGCTCACCCGTTTGTTTGGGAGAAAATCCCTTCTTTATGGGTACCTGCACAAATAAGCATCTCTACATATTCCAAATGCCAACACAACCAAGGGATGGTCAGTTCCCGATTTACCTAGAATCCCTGGGTCTGACCATCATAGATACATCATCATACATATATATGCCTTGTTTCCCCAATGTGCCGGGATCATATGTGCAGGGTTAACGTCTTGTACCAAGTAACCGAGTTTCGGTTGGTGCTGGTTGTACAGTAGCGTGAGGCCCAGCCTTGTGAGGGCTGTGACTGACTCAAAATTGCCAGTCTGTCGTAAATTTTTTGGCTCATGAGTTTATGAGTGAGGCTAGCATGGCCTGGGTGTCACCTGAGTTGGTGTTGCTGGGCCTTCCCCTGCCTCCGTGTTGTCCATTGATGTATGGAGGAGTTTGAATAACTCTGCTTTCCTTGCTGTGGCAGGGTAGGGTATTTGTCGCCTCCTTAGGTCGGAGCCACATCTCCTCTGCTTGAAGGTGTATCACTTCTAGCCGGGGTGCCAGGAAGAGGTGATTCTTCACCATCTTTTTGAGAAATACTTAAATAACAATAAAGATTGCAATTATTATTTGTACCCAGGGGTCTTGTACTGGCTTGCTAGCTAAGCCGTAAGGCGAAACGATTAGGCTTGGTGTTTTTTGGTGACTGGTGAGGGAAAATTTTTTTTTTTTTGTGGCCACCGAACGTTGTGGCAGGATGTTGGCCTCTCGGTGACAGTAACCAGAAAATAGGAGGGGGAGTGACAGGTGAGGCCCTCTATGATACAATGCGAGGCGGCTAGCTCACGAGTGGCCCGAGGGGTGTATGCCTCCGAGTGTGAGGCGGGGTGTTGGCCTCGCGGGACCACTAACCGAAGCGTAAAGCAGAGAAACAGGGGGTAATACCTATTGGGCCATAGAACCCTAATTGCTAGTACATTACTACTATTCCAGGGAAGGTAAGAGATGAAGGTGTATCACTTCTAGCCGTGGTGCTAGGAAGAGGTGATTCTTTACCATCTTTTTGAGAAATACTTAAATAACAATAAAGATTGCAATTATATATTTGTACCCAGGGGGTCTTGTACCGACATGCTAGCTAAGCCGTAAGGCAAAACGATTAGGCTTGGTGTTTTTTGGTGACTGGTGAGGCCCTGCTAGTTGCCAAGTGGCTTGAGAGGCTCTATCTATGCTTGGCGCGAGGGGATTTTGTGTGGCCACCGAACGTTGTGGCAGGATGTTGGCCTCTCGGTGACAGTAACCAGAAAATAGGAAGGGGAGTGACAGGTGAGGCCCTCTCTATGATACAATGCGAGGCGGCTAGCTCACGAGTGGCCCGAGGGGTGTATGCCTCCGAGTGTGAGGCGGGGTGTTGGCCTCGCGGGACCACTAACTGAAGCATAATGCAGAGAAAAAAGGGGGTAATACCTATTGGGCCCTAGAACCCTAATTGCCGGTACACTATTACTATTCCAGGGAAGGTAAGAGATGGATAACTACGTGAGCAGGTGTACGTACCTGGTAGTATGGTATTGAACCTGACAATCCTTATAGGTTTTTTAGTAGTAACTGTAACCTGAATGGATAAAATCGTATGGCATAAGGAAATATGGCATAGACCAAGCTTATCTTAAAACATACAGTATATGTGAAAGTAAAGTGCCGTGATATGTAAATATTAAACATCATATCCATACTGGTTAAATATGTATCAATCTTAACCCATTAAGTGCCGTATGTATGTGAACCATATTACCAGTTACGTATATACAGATGCGTGTGCTACTGTGTAATAATATGTGTATTTATAACAGATATTGATATACTGCTTGCTATGTGAATTGTTGTATGCCTTATTGAATGGCAAGTGAACATGGAGTTGCAAAATGCAAGTGCACTGGAGATCTGCTGAGTGCCCTATAGGTGGCAGTGTAGTTGATACTGATTGGTATGTGAAATGTTGTTTGTCTGTTGACCTATAGGGGTCAGTGTTTTGGTGTTTGTAAAACCCCATGAAAATTGTCAATGTACTTGACAGACCTGTAGGTGGCAGTGTTGATAGAACCACTGTTAGTCTTAATGTGAAATGTAAATTATTGTGAATTAAACCTGAAGTTGAGCCTGTGTTGGAGTTTAATTCATGGTTTATGGTTATGTTTAAAACAATCTTATGTGTAATTTATATTGGCTGGTAATTGTATATGACATGTGAAGACAGTTTTGCTGTTGACCAGTAGGGGTCAGAAATGCTGATTGTATGTAAAATACCCTTTAACCCCTGAAGGATACATGACATGTGTGACATATCATGATTCCCTTTTATTCCAGAGTTTGGTCCTTAAGGGGTTAATCCAAATGCAAGGTTAACGTGAGATTTTGAGAGTGACCTGTAGGGGTCAGTGTGGTTTATGTGAAACATTGTTTGTGAGCTATGCCCCAGCATTATAGTTGTGAAACAAACAGTGCCCGTTTGACAATATACAATAAGTGAACATAATAGCTTAATAACAATCATTGTAACAAACCAAAGTTCTGTTCACGGGTTGTAAACACACGAAACGTGTGTGTAGTACAATAGTAAATGCATGAACTAGTACCCGTTTGGTAGAAAATTGCACGAATCGTGAGCCTGGTATGCCAGGGAAACAAAACGAAACGAGCAGTGAGATTCGAAATGCACGCACAGAATTGCCTAGTATGTTTAGGCAATTGAAACAGAAGGTGTTCCCTTTTGGGAGTATGCTAATGCTCGAAATGAGCCAGTGACAGATATAAACAAGTGAGTTTAAACGAATGATATGCATGAACATGCAATGGTTTTAGGACAGATTTAGACCAAATGCAGCCGTAAAGTGAGGACCTGACCCGTGCATGGTGCCGTGGGACTGATGCCTGGCGTAACGGGTAGGTCGACTTACGGTGTGTGAGTCACTTGGACACCATCCACAGCAATAGATTGAAGAAAGAAGGTGGTAGGCCGGAAAAGCCTGTGGCTGAATTCCTGACACAGCTCAGCTTAGAAAACTTCATGGAGTAATCAGGTAAAATGGCGTCTGGATGACCCGGAAGTGGAAATCATTCTGATGCTGACCTCAAGCGATATGAGTCAGGTAAGGGGTGTCCCTTATATAGGGGAGTGAATTAATTTAAGCCCCTCCCACAAATACAGGCCAAATGGCCTTAAAACATATAATATAAAAAAAAAAATAAAAAAAAGAGGCCAAGTAGCATAAAGGGAACTAGAAAAGTATAACTATACCGTACTATTTCATTAAAAAGTATAACTTTACTGTATTTCAATGAAAAGCGCTACACTTTATCTTGTATCAATTTTGCAAATCTTTGGTGTATTTGGAAAGGTTGCACACCTGAGTGTTATAGCTGCGTTTTTTGTTTTTTTTTTAAACACATTTCACACGAAAAATAAGAAATTGCCCTTTATAAGCGCTAGCACCTGTTTACACTTTCTATTAGCAATGTAAATAAAAGACAGGGTTTACATTGAAAAGTGTGCAGGGGCAAATTATAGACACGAGAACAACTACATTAAAGGACCACTATAGTGCCAGGAAAACATACTCGTTTTCCTGGCACTATAGTGCCCTGAGGGTGCCCCCACCCTCAGGGTCCCCCTCCCGCCCGGCTCTGGAAGGGGGAAAGGGTTAAAACTTACCTTTTTCCAGCGCTGGGCGGAGAGCTCTCCTCCTTCTCTCCTCCTCCTGGGCTGAATGCGCACGCGCGGCAAGAGCTGCGCGCGCATTCAGCCCGTCGCATAGGAAAGCATTTACAATGCTTTCCTATGGACGCTGGCATGCTCTCACTGTGAAAATCACAGTGAGAAGCACGCAAGCGCCTCTAGTGGCTGTCAATGAGACAGCCACTAGAGAAAATAGGGGAAGGCTTAACCCATTCATAAACATAGCAGTTTCTCTGAAACTGCTATGTTTATGAAAAAATGGGTTAACCCTAGCTGGACCTGGCACCCAGACCACTTCATTAAGCTGAAGTGGACTGGGTGCCTAGAGTGGTCCTTTAAGCTGTAATGGTTCTGGTGACTATAGTGTCCCTTTATTTTTGACATTGAAAAACCTGTCTCCTAGCTTTTTTTGCAGACTCCTAGATTCCAAGCAAATTTGTCAAGCCCTGCTGTAAGTCACTGTACGGATTGCTTAAGACGGTGCACAGTATTACATATGAATACACAAAACAGCTTTAGACAGAAACTGGTATAGGCTAGGTGACCTAGTGCCACAATGGGAAAAAATATAACGAAGTTCAATACAGACATTTCAGACAAACCACCCTTTATTAATGACAATGCCCCCACCCCATCTTCTCCTGATATGTACCGCTTTGTATCTAAAGCAAATTTTTTTCTGTATATTTAAATGTAGCAGCACCTTGGAATAGGAGGAACCATTTATCAGCTCCCCTAATTAATGAGTACATTCATGCTTCAATTATCTTCATTTTCTGAGAATGCCATTTCACCTGGCCTCTCCTAGTATTGGGGTATCCCTGTTTTGTTTTGTTCCTTCGTTGCTGCCTTTAACACTTACATACTTGACAAACCAATGGATATAAAGTGATAAACAGCCTTTTATGTAAAGTAAGATAGCAATGTAAATTAACATAATAGCAAAGCAAAGGCAAAACATAGACTGGCTGGTCAGTGTGATTACATAGCAAAAACAAAATAATAATGATGATAATGTGAGGTACAGCATGGATTAGACAGACTGTGGACTAGAGCCAGGGATAGGCAAACTTCGGCGCTCCAGGTGTTGTGAACTACATCCCCCATAATGCTCTTACACCCATAATGCTGGCAAAGCATCATGGGAGGTGTAGTCCAAAACATCTGGAGCGCCGATGGTTGCCTGTGCCTGGGCTAGACCCTATAAGGAATGTCTCCAAAGTACAAACAGCAAGCTGCTGTGCGAGGAATAATGTAAATATATGAGATCACATGCATGGGGCACTGGATGAGGATAGTGAGAGCTAAGACACAGACCTCGCACACGAGTCACTGTTAGTAACTAGGCGTTAATCGTCCATATACTTACTGACACCATGTCCCCTGCCTCATAGTCATAGTCTAGTTAACCAATTCGGCTGTCTCAGCACCTGCACAGACAAACCCCCAATAACAAATTCCTCGCTCACCCTTCCGCCATCTTGGCTTCGTGACATCACCAATATTTACTGAACTTTGCTCCTGTACTTCCGGCGTCTGGCTAGCACCAATCGGGAGCCTGAGGGGGCGTGGCCGGGAGGTGCTCCCCCTGGTGGCCGTGTCAGTGTAGTGCTGCGGATAGGTTGGAAGATGCTGATGTGGATTCTGCAGTCAGCCAGCACACTGCCAGATGGGGATAATGAGAGTGGTTTGATTCAACGCAGCTTGAAGGCTAAAGACTAGCCATTAGTGAGGTATATACTATAAAAACAGGCTATCATTCACTGGTATGTTAAAACAAATGTGAATTGTTGGGAAGTCAAAGTTTATTTCAGATTTACAAGATAGCCAGACTAAAAAGAGATTTTATTTTTTCATATGTGGCCTAAAATGTCAAACTCGCTTTGAATCCCCAGCATTTCTAGTTCTGCTGCTTTGTACTAGAATGTAATTACTTGACCCACCACTTTGACATGTCAAAAGAGCTAAACTGGCTGTCGCTGGAATCCCGATGCACTCTTCGTCTTTCCAGCCTTGTGCATAAGAGCATTTCTAGGAAGCTCCCACCCTACCAGAGTAGAATGCTCTCCCCAGTTTTTCCCACCTCCTATGACCTCAGATCCAGTACCAACACTTTTTTTAGCATAACACAATACAAAAAGAAAGTGGCGCAATCCTCATTTTCCTACAAGGCGCTGCAATTATGGAATAACCTCAATGACAAAGTCGAATCTTCATTCAATCTAAAATCATTTAAGAGATCTATGGCAATATACCTCAATACAGAATGCACCTGTCATGGATGAATATATTTATTACCTATTATGGCTGCTAGGGAGCACAACAGAGAGAACACAGCTCCCTCGCTGTCTCTGCCAAGAACAAAGGCGCCCGCCGGGGGGGGTCCACTAGGTGGCCAGAAGGCCACCTCTTGTGCCCCCCTATGACAGGAGAAACACGGGGGGCTGCTTCCCGGTCTGACAGGAAGGGCTCTCTTAGTGAGCACTTCCTGACAGCTTGGCCACGCTACACACAGGCATGAGGAGAGCAGCACAGCTGTCCCCTCCTGTCAGACACCCGGGAGTTATCCAGATGGCCCTTAACTAATGTCACCGATTGTTTCCACTTGGGGTGTGAATGCCATTCAAAGGTTCTCTGTAGGACGGCAGCCTGGTGGTATTTAATGAAATCCAGTAGGGCCAAACCGCCGTAGTCCCTGGGTAGACAGAGTAGTGCATGTCGAAGCCGCAATCTTTCCCCTCGCCAGACGTATCGTATGGTCGCCGAGCGAAGTGACGCAAAGAACGTCATCGGTAATGCCAATGGAATTGTTTGAAAAGGGTATAAAAGCCTAGGAAGGACACTAATTTTCATTGCAGCTATATCACCTAGCCATGAGATGTGAGGGTAGTTCCACATCTTAAGATCCTGTTATATTTTCTGGCGCAGGGGTGTGAAGTTCGTCTGGCATAGCAGTGTCGGATCTGTCGTCACCCAAATTCCAAGATATTTCATTGGGATGTACACCAGTGAAAAGGAAACCTAGGTCGGATGAGTTTGCTCTCGTTGTTGGGGAGGGATACGTTGAGTATTTTGCATTTAGATAGATTGAGTTTGTATCTAGCTAGGGCTCCATATGACTCAAACATCATTAGCAGACAGGGCAAGGTTGTCCGTGGTTGAGTTATGAAGCGAAAGCACTGTTTTTTATGGTTTGCATGCAGAGCCATACATAGAGACGTCTGCTTAGTTGCTCTGTCGATCACGCCCCCCCCCCCTCCTCTACATGTCCCACTTTAGTGAATAACTTTATTAAGTGTAAATTATTGGAAATTGAAAGTGATTTTGAAATTTTAGGTTTAAAAATAGCTGATAAAAA
This sequence comes from Pelobates cultripes, assembly GCA_933207985.1. Classification (NCBI taxonomy): domain Eukaryota; kingdom Metazoa; phylum Chordata; class Amphibia; order Anura; family Pelobatidae; genus Pelobates; species Pelobates cultripes. The sequence continues at coordinate 201,145,501 of OW240912.1, read as the reverse complement.
AAATGTTTTCAGCGCAGGATTTATTTAAAAAAAAAATAATTTAATTTCCTATGAACCCTGAATTGAAGAGAATCGGAATCTGAATGTCAAACGTTAGACTGAAATAGTCTACATGTGACTGGAGCTTCTTGATAATTTTTGCAGATAAGCTGTTTTAGTCTAGATTCTGCCATTCAAATTACATTTTTAATTAGTGAATAAACTCCTTTGACTTGCCAAAAAAAATCATACATCTGCGCTGGAAAAAGAGAAAATCTTTGGCAAAAGACAGAATTTCCCATTTCCCATTAGGCATCAGGCTGATTGGAATATGTATTATCTTGTGCTATGTGCAGTAAATGCAAATTACACCTTATTGCATATGTGCAAAATTATGTGGTGAGATTTTCCATAGATCACCCTCAGTCATGTGTGAGAGTACAGCAGTGATAATGACTAAAGTGCAGTGCTAAGAAGATGGGGGTGCTGAGGAGGGACTGCTTAAACGGAACCAGTAGCCACTTACCCTGGCATCCGCTGCATTGCCACCATTACAATAGAGAGGTCCACCCTTGCTCCTCCTCTGCTGCTCTCCAGTTTGCCTGTGCTTCTCCTTTGCTAATTACTGGCATTGCCAGCATGCCAGCCTTTGAACAGAGTGACATCATGTCGCACAATATGTGTACTCCTTAGCCAGCACTGGCAGCTAGGGGGTTTCCATAGCAATCACAGCACATGTGCTGTGGTTGCTATGGGTGGAGAGCATTAGGAAGGTCTCTTCTGCTCTCCTTCATCAATTAATTCTATGGCATTGAATTAAGGAATTGATTAACAGGTGGGAGAAAAGCCTATTTTTAAATAGGTTCTCTCCCAATCTCATTTGCTAGCAAAACTGCTAGAACAATGTTTAGATTGAATGCAATGCTTTAAAAAAAAAAAAAAAGCTGTAGTTGTTTGGGCACTATAGGTCCCCTAAAGGGACATATATCTCCCTATCTGCTTCTCCCTCTACTACCTCTATCTAATTGAACATGTCACCTTGTGTGGTCTTTGAAAAAATGCAAAGACCACACAAGTGACTGTGCCTTTTATATTTCCAGTTTAATCTTGGGCATTAATAATAATAAAATATCTTAATAAAACAAATGATTTGTTTATATTTATGGACCTTATTAGAAAATGGGCCTTATTTATTATGGCAAGACTGCAGAAATTTCAAAGAAACGTGCTGTTGGTGCCATAGTTGGCCCTTATAGAGTAAATTTTTTAAAATCTATTTTAAATGTTATCTGTTTATTAGAAAAAAATCATAACAAACTTTTACCTAACATGGGTGCATGCATAGAGTGTGCGTCATACCTCCCAACATGGGGAAGATGGTAGGTGGGCATTCAATGCGCAGAGATTGGTTGAAGAGTTCTGGCGTAAGCGAATGACCTCAGAAAACTTTGCACAGTACGAGCACGTCTAACAGTACCTTTGCACCATTTCCCTGGTAGAGAGTGCAGACATGGGACTGGAGGAAAGGAGCACATATTAGAAATCGCTGCTAATCTGGGACTGTTTAGATAAGCAATAAATTAATGAAATCTAATAAAATATGATTATAATTTGTATTTAACAGTGGCCTTGACAGATCAAAGGTTAATTTAGAAATATTCACTCAAAATATATAAATCAGGGCTGTATTTTATCAAAGATTTTAGAATAGAATAAATCCCAGAAAACAAAGAGTTATTGCACATAATAAGTTTCTCTGTATTTAATGAATGCATATCAGCAAAGTTCTTATGTGCAAAACAAAACAGTAAAAACATGTAAATATGTACATAACTGCATAGATAACAGTGAAGTGATCTAGACATACAGTGCTAACAATATAAATCCATATATACCAATAAACATAGGGTATACTGACCTAGAGTCTCCAGCTCTAGGTCAGTATACCCTATGTTTATTGGTATATATATATGGGTTTATATTGTTAGCACTGTATGTCTAGATCACTTTATTGTTATCTATGCAGTTATGTACATATTTACATGTTTTTGCTGTTTTGTTTTGCACATAAGCACTTTGTTGGTATTCATTAAATACATAGAAACTTATTATGTGCAATAAGTCTTGGTGTGCTTGGGATTTATTCTATATGATTGTTATCTGGTGGGGATACAGGTTTTTCTCGTTTAGCACCCTTGCTTCTCATGACTCACTAAATTAACCTATATCAGCAGAGCGTTCACTATAATATATTATCCAACTAAGATTTTAACCAGTCCAATTTCATTTCATTTAAAATCTGCAAATTAGCTCATGATTCTTCTACCCTAAATTTAGCAATTCATTTTCAGTTCAATACGATTCTTTATTTGGCCTTGGCAATATTAAACAGGGTTTATCCACTAAACAAATTATTGGGAATTGTAGTGCAATTATAACATTTTGGACAAATTGTAAAAACACTCCAACTCAGCTGTTTTAGCCTAAAATTTGCAGTTCTCCACAAATTCAAAGTTTAGTGAGAATTCTGTTTTACTTGCATACATTTAAAATGAACACAATGTAACATCAACTACTGTAAAAAAATAAAAAATAAATAAAATGATTTAACACCTTGATGTCACCCAAAACACTACTTTAATAGTTACTTATCTGGGTCGGTAATGTCGATAACATTTTTCCCTTTTAAGTCGGTAGTATGTGATAATTTTGACTCTGTTCTGATTTGTATTATTACACGTGGAAAAAATATTAGCATTCTGTCAGTATGTATTTGTGTAATCAGCCACAGTCTGAGTAAAACAAAGACGCAGATTTGCATTTTAATACTTTATTTATAAAAATTAGCTTATATATAATAAAATATATTGGAGGGAACATTCACACAATGGGATATGCAGGCATGTTTAAAAAAAAAATATGATTTTGGTAAGAATGGATTAATCGCAAGAATATTTATAGCTATGTACCACCTGCTTATTAGAGATGTCTTGATACATTGCCTTCAGCGCTTGTAGAAATCATAGTTTAAATGGAGCCGTAGATTTATCATGTGTGTTTGGAGCTTTTGATTTACAGAGTCAGGAGTCATTTGGAAACACAGACTGAAATAACACTAATAACGTCTCTTAGCAACATTCTGATTATCATTTTCCAGAGCACTGAGATGGAAAAGTGGCAACAGTCCTGGACAGCGGATGTGGCAGGGTCTGGCAGATGGCACTTGGACAGAGCAGTCCTGAAAAATGGTTAACAGCAGGAGGGAGGCAGATGTCTGGCATCACTGGTCCTGAGTATTTGGTAATGTCTGAGGGAGGTATGGAACCCATCACTGGAGGTAAATGTGCTATGTGGTGAAGGGGCAGAGAGTTGGTACAGCCAATTGTACGGTGTCCGCCATATACTTCACTCACCAGTTTCTTCATCTCTTCCAAGGAACTGGACAGCATGAGGATATAGTTACGTGCCAGCATCAAGGTGGCAATCTTGGAAAGCTTGCGTACAGAGGGTCCATGAGAGTATGGCATGACTTCTCTCAGTCCATCCATGGCTTGATTCAGGTCGTGCATGCGTTGACGCTCACGACTGTTCACCTTCAGTCGTAATTCATGGACGTTGTCCTGAGAAGTATTATTTTCGCCAGTTCTTGTTTTTCCCCGAGTAGTCATCCTTTGCCCCATGCATAACGTTTGAAACATTTCCCCAGGCAAGTACTTTGTGTTCTCTCCATTCAACAACTCAGGCGAGGAGGACCGACTGGACAGGCTGTCTGAATCCATTCTGTGAACTGATTACTATTCAGATTAGGGTCTGCAGGATTAGAAGAGAATTAGCTGTAGCTAAAATTGCAAATGTTCTGGGGGGAGTTAGTCCTTCTGAGCAGATACCCTCATTCACCAGCCGGCTGCTATTACTTGGGTCCCTGCCGTGCTTGTGTTATTTATATACAGCCCCTCACAATAGATACAAAGAGAGCTCACAATGCCTTGTTTCAAATGTTATCCAATCACAAGGAGACACTAACCCAAGCTATTAACATTGAGCTGGAAATGCATATTTTAATACTTTATCTTTATTTTTTTCATTATTTCTTGGACTACTGTCCATTTATATTTAAAATAAAATTCATACCTTACATTTTAGATTGGAATAAGAAATAGATCTGCCACTATGTTTTTTTTTTGTTTTGTTTTCTTGTTAAAACTTACATCTCTTATTGCCAAGAGAAAGACTGGAATAATGAGGCATTGTAAATGTCAGAAATTATTTTCCTGTCCTTAACAATACAACCCCCAATGGCAAAGCACTTTCTATTATATAAGAATTTTTCAACATGTTATAATATACACACTAATTATGATTAGCAAGTCTGTAAAATAATTTTTTTTTTTAAATAATAAAAAAAAACCAATATAACTGTTATTCTTTTACAATTAAATAAATATTTTCTTACAATTTAATAAAACTACCTTAATCATGTTGTTGTTTTAACCCATTAATAAGATGATGTGAGCTGACAAATAAGTTGCAATATTCTGGCAAAAATAGAATTGGAGAATTCCAACCATTCTTTTACTCTGCTGTTATGGTCTAAATTTTACTAGTTAATTGTCATGTCACTGTTTAGTATAGAATCTAACTTATTTGCCATATTTAAGGTGCTCCTACATGTTATTACATTGTTGTGATAGATGTTATGATCCAGAGTCTACCTGCAACATCACAACAGTCATAGAGCAAACATCTCTCTAAATTTGTAGACCTGAAATTAGAAATGAGGGGTGGGCCCAAAATGAGGCATGTTTGGGACTGTTGATTTGCAGCAGTAGACATGCTTGGACACAGGGACTGCCAGCCTGCCTATGGAAGAATTTACATGTCATGTATGATAGACTCATAGTGACACTAACAGTGACATTCAAAAGAGCACATAACCACTCTATCACCATTTATAATGGCATTTGTCATAAAAAAGGTACATCACTGCACACAATAATTCCACTTCCTTAAAGCATGGTGGTCAAGTTGTTCTGGCACCATGAGTGACCATAACAACTTAATTGATATGAAGTTGCTATGGTTCCTGGAGTGTTACTTTTAGCCCAGTCATTCCAAGTACATGCAATACAAATCTTTCCTGTTCTGGTTGAATAGTATTTAGATTCAAGCTCTGTGTATTAGGTCACAATGAAACCTTAACAAACAGTAACTGAAAGAAAAAAAACATTGGGGGGAGTGGGAGTGAGACACTGCCGCTGTTTCCCAATTAAAAGAGTCCTCTGCTTTTCTGTTTTTTTATTTAAATCTTTTTTTTTTTTATTATGAAAAACCTTTCAAATTAAATTTATACTTTAATAATAAAATCTGTGATACAAGATTTATGAGTAAATACTGTTTTATTGAACAAATCTATTTATTTTCAAGTGCATGCTCACTTGAAGACTTTTAATTGTTTTCTTACAGCACTCTTGATATGGACTGGTTGTTCCTTTACAAGTGACTTTTTTCAAGACTCTTGAAGTAATATATGTTGATAATGAGTATAAAAACACACAATGCTTTATTAACAATGCCATATTTCTGTATTGTAGTCTCCGTTATATAGTAATTGTTATTACACACTTGTTTATCTACATGTCGATTACATTCACCTCTAAATACCCCCTTAACATCAGCCATCACTTTTTTATACTCTTGTTAAATATAATAAAATACTTTTAATCAGTAGCGCACTTGACAACACTCAGTGAAAATATTGTGTTATGGGACCATATGTAGCTTTTCTCCTGAGATTATTTTACTACCCATACATCACTTATGCCGTCAGTGTACATCAAACACACCCATCCAGAGGTCGGAACAATCATCAAAGACATTATCTGCTCAGAAATAAAATATCTTTTCTCTTTCTCTAAAAAGAACCACACTTCAAAGGACCCTTTCACTCGTTCTTCACCCCAATATATTTATGAGTCTAATAGAAAGTGTGTCCATTAATGTGAAAAAGGAGAAATTTCACGGGTCCTTTATGGAAAAAGATTTCCATTGATGCCTTTTTCTGCACGCTACTTTACTAAGAGGAGGATAATAGGACAGGTTTATTGTCAAATGGCTTCAGGGAAATGTCTAATGAAGATGTGATTTACAAGGAGGCATCCTGCACATGGCTACTGCATGGTAATGCCTGGCTTGAAGTTTATTAAAGTCTTGTAGGACTATGTTAGGGTGCAGCTAAGCAGAAAGCTGTTTAATGAGCTTTGCAATTCCATCCCAATATTTAACAGATGCATTGTAGCACAGCATAAAGGCAGATTACCTACTTAACTAATCAGGCCCACCTCTAAAGAACAGTGGTTTTGATACAGAAAAAGCCATTGCTTCCTCCTCCTTCCACCCCCATTTTAATGGATACTTTGCTGGACTGTTTAATGGTTCAGGTATTGTTAAGGCTTAAAGTATAACCTGAGTTGCATGGATCATTTAGAACTCTTTAAAATCTGTTCCCCTTATTTCTTACACATTTTGACAGTTTTATTGTATCACGGAAAAAGATGTTGCTTTATAACAATAATAATGCAACAGATGTATTCTTGGATATAAAAATTATCCTTCATATCCTCTTAAAATCTGGTAAATAAGAAATACCATTAAAATAACAGTAAGTTGAAAAAGTGCCCCTATCTATCCTTCCATTTATAATTGGTGCACTCCAAATTTTCCCAAGAACGTATTCCGTTTATATAGTACATCTCCCATCAATAGTTTTCAGCCTCGCTTCAAATCATACTTTATAACCATGTCAATTTTAGCAATACCGTTAACCTTTTTTATAGCAAAATTAGCAAAATAGGTATTTTTGTACTATAATTCTCATGTATTTTTTTTTCTTCCAATATAGTCGAAGATTAACACTTTCATAAATATAATAATGGCATAGTTATCTCTATTTTAATTTGTTCATATTTGAATTATTAATTATATACCTGAACAATATTAACAAATATATTATTGATGCTAATTTTATTTGCTTCACGGTTTGCCAGAAACATTTTCCAAAATGCTTAAAAATCTATTTACGCAAATTTTACATTTATTAACCATTTGTTATATTTTTCATGCATTACTACTAGTGATAAATGTAAAAATGTTTTTAAAAAAATACTTGATGTATTTTTTCATTAGCAAATGCGACATAATAGGGCCAACATATACTACCAAAACATTGTATAATATACCATTTTATTATATGTGATTATCTCCCTGAAAGCTAAAGGAGGCAGTCTGGGGAATTACTTTTATTTGGAAATTTATGATACCGCAGACAGGGGGATGCTCCCTGCGCACGATGCCACACTTCCAAACTGCTATCCGTCTCACACCCCCATAACCTATTCACTTTGTTATTTATGCTTGCATGCTCTTTTGCTATTTATCTGTTCACAAACGGCTCAAGCCCATCTGTACAGAGCATGACTGTACCCCCTGACATCTGTCCTTCTACAACAGCCTCTGAATGCTGGTATTCACTGACCCCAGGTCACCTCTCTGCAAATAGATGGAGTTGGTGGCTTGTCTGCAATTGTCTCACAATTAACTCCAGGCTTGTAGGGTAGAAAGGAAGCGTGTGCCTTAGCTGAGTCAGGCAAGGCCGCACCAGGGAAGGACAAGAACTGATCATGAGATTGAGGCAAACGTGTGCTGATAAAGAGTAAATTAGAGAGGGAAAACAGACATTTTCAAATACAAATTTTTGGGAGTTATTTAATAAATGCGAAATATCGAAGAACTGGCAAGAATATTTCACATTGTAGGCTTAAACAAGCATGCTGGGAAAATAAGTTTTGGAATACATTTTATATATTGGCTAATTTGGTTTAAAATTTGCACAATTACTTTTGAGTGAGTACACCAGTTTGTGTAAATATTAAAGGAATGCCTCAGAGTTGCAAATGAAACCATTTCTCTGGAATATTTAAATTAGATTTAGGTTAGTATCACCCCCTGCAGTGCCCTAAATAAAGGGTTACTTACCTGTGATCTAGCAATGAGACACTACCCTGCCGCAGCTCTGCTCTGCCCACCAGGAGATCATAAGTATCGATTTGGCCAATCCAATGTTTCTCATGGAAAAACATTGGGAGGCAGGGCACATGGGCGACAATCCTCAAAGTTTGCCTGCAATGCTTCTCACAGAGAAATATCAAATGCTCGCCTTAATATTTTCCCCTTTCCATCAAAATTTTGCCTCTAATTCAGTGTCTGCTTTTTTCCAACCTATTCATTTCATCTCCATTTTTATTATCTCCACTATTGCCCTCTAATTACCTGTCCCTTTATATTCTTCTCATTCAGTCTTTTTTTTCTCTCCCCATCCTTGTTTCATCTACCTTATGTATTCTCCCTAATTTCATCTTGCAATTTTATCCTTGCTCTTCCTGGTATATATTCACATTTTATTCTTTCATTTTCTGATTCAATCCTTCTGACTCCATCTTATCCATTTCAATTCTCCCAATTGCCCTCTTCATTACATTTCCATTTTGCCTTCCTCATTCCACGTTGACTTTTTATTCTACATCTGCCCATTTTCCCTCCCATGCCCATCTTCCATTCCTTAAGTCTCATCAGCTGGTATAACTTTTCCAATATTCCTTTTCTCTAATGGTACCAGCATTGAGTGACTAGCATCAGCAGTAGGGACGTGCATATGCAAAAAAATTTGGTTCGGTTCGGAAATTCAGGTAAGTAAAATAATTAGTCTGCTTCGGCAATTCGGACCAATGGCATTTGGTTCGACACTTCGGAACTTCGGACTCTAGCCCTAACCCCTAACCCTAACCACTTGTTTTTACACTTTTGAGAAATCCGAAGCACTTCGGTTCGGTGCGGCACTTCGGAAAGTCGGCAATTCGAACTTCGGACTTTCGTAAGCATCTGAATGTCCGAATTGCACGAAATTCATCCGAATGTACATTCAGAACAAAACGAATTACACGTCTAATCAGCAGTAGTAAGAAGGCTGTTAGTAAAGCACAGAGATATTAACCTGATTTTGGCCTGAAAAATCATTTAAATTCCCCCTTTCCCTTGTATGTATAGGCAATTTCTTTTACAGGGTCAGTCTAAGCACCAAAATAACTTGAGCTTAATGAAGCAGTTTTTGTGTATAGATCATGCCCCTGCAGTTTCACCAGTGGCATACATACCGTGGTCGCAGGGATTGCAGCTGCAACTGGGTGCCCGCCACCATGTGTTGCGGCCCCGGCCTGCATGGCAAACCACCGGGGCCACACGTTCCAGGGGCCAATCGGGTGGCCCATACTGTTAGGGCCACCCGGTGGCAATGAATATCCAGGGGGCCTGGTCAGCACTTTAACAGCATGACCGGGCCCCCTGTGATGACATCACAGCTGGGAGGAAGTGACTGTCCATCTCTCCTCTCAGCGATCAGTGAGAGCCCGCACGGGAGGAAGGAGAGGGAGTGTCATGATCTTGTGCAGGTCAGGGATGAGACTTAAACTGGGGTTAATTGAAGGGTCTTTATTTGATAACTTAGACATACTAGTAAACAGAATATCCTATACATTGTAGATATAGCAAATATAACAGAAGATAAACCTATAAGAGAGATTATAGATTCTATACTCAGGAGAAATAGGATTTAGGCAATATGCCCATAGTTGCAATAAGGTAATTCTATAAAAGAAGTTATAGGAAATATAATAGAGGATAACCTATAACAGAGATTATAGGTTATATATCCAGGAGAAATAGGAAAACAGGACTTAGGCAATATGCCCCAGAAAAGGATAAAAAACAAACAACTAAGTAAAACTAGACAGAAATAATATAAATACTTAAATAGGGTTGCAGTTGTTCAGTCTCTTTTGGGTAAGAAGTTATATAGTAGAAGTAGGTCCTTTGTGATGGATGCAAAGTAGATTGGAATATAAGTAAATCCGAGGAAGTAGTAAACAGATATCCACAAAGTAAATGAAAGTCCAGTGTTGATTTAGGCAAGTTGCATGTTCTGTAGGAAGATAGGAAGTTCAGATAGGTTTGTAGATAAGGCAGGAAGAAGAGTTGTACAGGTAAGTTTGGAGCAGGTTGGTGAGTATTGCAGGACAAGTAGCCAATAAGGAAATTCCACAGGTTATATCAGGAGCCAGGATATGAAGTCTTTTCAGGTAATCATCAAACTTCAATGTCAAGGCCCCTTGCTTTGTCGGGTGTGGCCTTTTATAGCAGAACTTGATTTCCTGTTCTACAGGTGAGAGTTGGAGGTGACTAGTGGCTAGGGAGCCCACTAGAGGCGAGAAACAGGTACTGGAATTTAAAGGAACAGTATCAAACGGAAAAAGTCTTGCTTGTCAGGATAGGAACCTTTCCAGGGAGTCAGAGTTGGAACTCTGACTCCCACCAGCCTGAGCAACCATTGGACCCCAGGGAAAGTCACTATCCTGCACCTAAAAGGTAGGAAACAGGAGGGTGACTTAAACATTTTGTATATGTGTGTTTTTGTTTGTTTGTATGTGTGTATGTGTTTGTGTGTCTGTCTCTGTGTGTGCATGTGTCTGTATGTATGTGTCTGTGTGTTTGTGTCTGTCTGTGTATGTATGTGTCTGTGTGTCTGTGTGTGTGTCTGTATGTGGGTGTGTTTGTCTGTATGTGTCTGCCTGTATGTATGCCTGCCTGCCTGTCTGTCTGTATGTATGTATGTGTGCCTGTCTGTCTGTATGTATGTGTGTGTCTGTCTGTGTCTTTGTATGTATGTGTGTTTTGTGTGTGTGTATGTATCTATGAGTCTGTCTGTGTTTATGTATGTGTCTCTGTATGCATATGTGTCTGTGTGTATGTGTATGTCTGTGTGTATGTGCAGGCGATAAGAATGTCTAAAGTAAACACACTGTGCTGTAAGAGTTAATTGAAAATAAACCCTTTTTTTTTCAAGGAGACTGTGAGTCACCAGAGCCGGATTAAGGTTGCCAAAAGCCCTAGGCAGGATGCCAGATTGGGGGCCCCTCCTAGAGCACTGTGAGTGATGTGTTTTTGTCATGGTTGTGTTGTGTGTGAGAGTGTGTGGAGGTGGATGAGGGCTGTTTTGGGGGAGGATGAGTGTGTCTGCACGTGCTGGTTAAGAGTTGTACGATACAATGGTATTGTGTATGTATGTTCTCCCCCACCCACCTGTGTCATCAAGACACGCTGAGGGACTCTGAGTACGCCTTTGAAGAGGCCATGGTAGCCTAACGGGTTATCTGTCTCTGTGAGTCACAGCCAGGGGCTGCATAAAGAGAAACAAAAGTAATTGAACTCATAATGGCAAAACATATTGCAGTGAAATTGCAGTGATATATCCACTAAAATAATTTGGAAGACGGCCTTTGTGGACAGAGTGCGAAGAGCCCCTCTGTTAATTTCAGCTGCCAACAAGACAAAAGATTCTCTGGTGTCTATGTAGCACATTAGCCCTGGTGCTCCCTCCTCTGGATCTGCCACTGTATTAATTGTATACCTAATTTATTTTTCACAATATCTCCAGGTACGCCCCTGACACACGCGGATGAACAAAGTATCAGAGGCAAGAAGACGTTTATAGATATGATGGTTGAGTTAAGAATTAATATTTTTATATATATATATATATATATATATATATATACTTAAAAGAGCACAATTAGAAGCCATAGAAATGATCAATCTTTTAAACCTCTCAGTAATAACTCTTTATTTCTACAACTGTAGCTTGATTTAGAATAAGAAAAAGAACTGTACTTAAAGCATTGTCTATCACATCACCATTGTGTCCTAAACTTTACCTCTAGACCCATAAAAATTAGCATTTCACTGACTGATTTTCATTGGTGTCCTAAATGTCCATGTCCTAGCTCCTCCCATTTCCCTTAATGATATTTTATGGCTTTGAAAGAGGTATAAGAAGACAAAAGACACTATTTAAAAGCCACTTGTTGGTTTCCATAGAAGAAATTAAAAAAACTTTTATCTGGAAAAAGAGGAATCATGATTTGAGCATTTAGCTACCTTCTGTGAATAGATGTTGCTTAATTTTTTCGGTGCTAATGGCTGGCTCTGCTTTTATTATTTTATATAAAAACAATATACTTCACACCTCATGCAGTCGCAAGTGTTAAGAAATAAGTGTTTGTGGTGTTTGTTCTGGTCATATATAAACACCTTGCTAATCTTGGTATTGGTTAGTTGTTAAAAAAGTGATTTACCAAGTCCTTTTTGGTGTTGAATTTTTTGAGGTGTGTGATGGTTTCTTTTATAGGGGATAACTGTTTTTTGTAAGGACTGTGGTTATTTAAGTTTGATTGCTCAGCATAATATATAAACAGGGCCAGACTGGCCATATGGCAAAAGGGGCAAATGGATCAAAGGATCTCCTGAGCTGGCCCAGAGAGTTGGTTCCACACCAAATATCTCCCACATTGGCCTGGCCATCCTAATGCAAAAGGAAAGAAGGGAGCTAGTTAATTTGTTCTGCACCTCCTGTAGGTGCAGATCAATTTTTCTGCTCCTTCAATTGTACTGATGGGGGTGCAGGCATGATGCATCTCTTACCAGTTCCCCTTATTAGAAAACTTCCCAGGCTACTCCTACAGCGCACTTTAGTGGTTACGGTGCTTGAAGGTTTCTTTTAATTGATCAAAGCATAAGCCAAAGAGTTAAGATATCATACATCAGCAGTGCTCATAATCACTATACAGAGCATAAGATTGTGAGGGACACTGAGCTCTTAAAGGACCACTATAGTGCCAGGAAAACATACTCGTTTTCCTGCCACTATAGTGCCCTGAGGGTGCCCCCACCCTCAGGGTCCCCCTCCCGCCCGGCTCTGGAAGGGGGAAAGGGGTTTAAACTTACCTTTTTCCAGCGCTGGGCGGGGAGCTCTCCTCCTTCTCTCCTCCTCCGTTCTTCCCCGTCGGCTGAATGCGCACACGCGGCAAGAGCTGCGCGCGCATTCAGCCGGTCGTATAGGAAAGCATTTACAATGCTTTACTATGGACGCTGGCGTGCTCTCACTGTGAAAATCACAGTGAGAAGCACGCAAGCGCCTCTAGTGGCTGTCAATGAGACAGCCACTAGAGGCTTTGGGGGAAGGCTTAACCCATTAATAAACATAGCAGTTTCTCTGAAACTGCTATGTTTATTAAAAAATGGGTTAACCCTAGCTGGACCTGGCACCCAGACCACTTCATTAAGCTGAAGTGGTCATGGTGCCTAGAGTGGTCCTTTAAAGATAATACAGACCTTAACAAAGATAATGTTCCCAATCGATATGGAATGTGATGTCCCATGTGCATATTAAACATTTTCTGTAGTACCTGAAGGATATATTATCTTTCACTTACGTTAATTTTAAAAATAAGTGCAGCTGGGCACTATTAGAGTATGGTTTAAGGAAGCAGCCACAATATTTTGGGATGAAATATGAAAGTCCCCATCTTGATACATGTTACAGGTATATCATGACATAGATAAATCAACATGTTGCAGTGAGTGGTACAAATGTGACATAATTGGTTAACATATTTATTGAAGAAACACTCCAAGCCTATTGTAGTAGTTATGGTACTAGGAATGTCCTTACTTACTTAAGGTTTGACAAACTACCTTGGTGTCTACCTAGCTCATGCCATCTCCTCTGCACTTGTAACAATGGTTTTTCAAGTCAGTGTGGATTCTGCACTTTACTTCCAGAATAATTTATTAAAGCTTGTATAGCAGGGCAGTTAGTCACCCGTTTTAGAAAAACTTTGTCAATGTTTTACACATTGCAGATATTAAAATGAATGGGACTTCAGACTGAAACTGTCTAGGTCTGGGTAGTCATTTTTTTATATAGCAAATCTGTTTTTAATTCTATTAACACATGATTGTTAAACGATATGATGTCATATAAAGTATACAAAGTGATTACATATACGTGTAGGGAGTTTAATAAATAAATTTTGACTCATGCTGTATTTGTTTTGGGAAAAAACCTACGACTAGCATAATAAGCATTTAAGAATTTGCATTAGATAGGGAACAGTCAGAAAAGCAGAAACAGACTATTTTATATGCTTTGAAATTCATTGTTATCTACTACATATACTAAAACCTGTTAGTGCCGCTACCCCATAGATTATTAACCAAAAATTCGTATTCATACTGTAATGATTATACTCATTCAGACCAACTGTGTTGCTGCTTAAGCTTTGGTGCTTAAGCTTCACACTTGAGCAGTAAAGAAAAAAAAATCTAAAAGATTTTCCAGAAATTTTCACTTGGAAGTTCCATAAAAAGTGTGATTTTCTGAAGTGGAAGTAATTCGCAGGTCCCCTTAGGCGTATAAAATGTTATTACATTACTGCTACCTTTTCAGTACAGATTATGTTTATAAACTCTCAGATGTTCAACTTAATAAAATTCCGGTTGTGTGGAGACACGCAGGTCTCGCATCTGTCGTCCTTTATGCGGCACACAGGCCCAAGGTAAGCGTAAACCACTTGCGTGTGGTGTAGAGGCATACAGTTTGGTTGTGTGTTATGTCTCGTGGGTCGTTTCCTGTTTCTGCGGCTTAGATTTGTATGTCGGGTGCGTGTTAGTCTGAATTGGTGCGTTGGCGTGTAGCTGTGTTTGTCGCGTTTGGTCTGCCCAATGTGACTGGGTTGTTGTTGCGATGCCGTGTGTGTCCAGTTTGTGCCCTAGGCATTGTCTTGGTAGGAGCCATCTGTGGATTCTGTCTGCCTCTGTGTGCCGTGTTTCTGTGAGTTTGTGTGACTTCGTGTTGGGTGATGTGGTCACCTGTGTCTCCTAGAGGTGGTATTCCCTTGGGCCTGAGCGTCCGTGTTTAGAGTCCGTGGTGAGTTATGTGTGGCGTGGGGTGGGTTTCAGGAGTGGGCTGTCCAGGGGGGGGGAATATGTTGCTGTCAGAGGTGTATCAGTCTGTTTCATCTCTTATGTCTTCCATCTGCGCAGCCTCGCCGCCTCACTGCCTATGTGTCGTATTTAAGCCTATTCATGAAGTCTGCCTTAGTGGTTGTTAGTAGCCAGTGTGCCCATATTCCCATGTATTTGTCTGAGGAATTAGTTGCGCTCATGTGAAGTTCTTCTATGGCTCTAAGTTCTTCCATTTGGGTGAACCATGTTGTCAGTGGGGGTGTTATCGATGCCTCCAGAATTGTGGAAGCACTT
Organism: Pelobates cultripes; assembly: GCA_933207985.1. Classification (NCBI taxonomy): domain Eukaryota; kingdom Metazoa; phylum Chordata; class Amphibia; order Anura; family Pelobatidae; genus Pelobates; species Pelobates cultripes. Next base: position 201,130,318 of record OW240912.1, on the reverse strand, counting down.
GTTTGGCGATGTTGAGAATTCGTACTGTCAGTGAGTGTTTGTAGCGAGATCTAGTCGACTTGGTGTGGTGTAGGAGCATGGTTTCAGGGAGGAAGGGGGGCGGTGCGTCTGAGAATGTTTGGAGGAAGCCGTGTATGCCTTTCCAAAAAGGCTGTATGGCTTCACAATCCCACCACAGGTGGAGCATGGTGCCGGCCTCTTTGTTGCATCTCCAGCAAAGGTCTGTGTGGTGTGGGTCTATGGCATGGAGTATGATTGGGGTACGGTACCAGTTCATTAGTATTTTGAAAGCCGTCTCTTGGGTTTTGCTGAAGACCAAGCAGGGGTGCGTCAAGTCGCACATCTTCTCCCAGTCACCGTCAGTGAAAGTTTTGCCCAATGTTTGTTCCCATGTCCCCATGAATTTGGGTTTCTCCGTCGGGGTCTCCCTCTGGAGCATGGAATAGATGAGTGAGATCCCGTGGGGTTGTGGATCTGGGTCCATACACATTTGTTCGAATGTGGTGGGGTCCCGCATCCGTGCTATGCCCCCGGGGAGTGTATGTACATAGCTCCGTAGTTGCCTGTGTTTTAGGTGGTGTAGGAGGGTGGGGGTGGTTCCCTCTAGTAAGTCAGTTCTGTCAAAAAGGTGATGTGATCCTATGGCGGAGAAGGTCTCTAAATGTGTTGGGGTCTAGGCCTGGTGGAAAGCTGTTGTTGTGCGTTAGGGGGAGCAGGGGAGATGGGTATGGTTGCTGCCATGTAGGGTGAGCACCGCCTCCCGGTCCCCCCGGTGCTCTGCCATGGTAGGGTGGACAGTGGTTTCCCCGCTTCCACTTCCTCTATTTCTTTCCATCTCTTGAGCATTCTTTCCTTTGTCCACTCCATAATTCTTTGGAGATGACATGATTCATAGTACAGGGTGAGGTCCGACATGGCCAGGTCGCCCCTGACTTTAGGTAGCATCAACGTGGCCATCTTAACTCTTGGTCTCCTTTGGTTCCACACATATTTCCCCATCTCCTGTCTCAGGGTGTGAAAAAAAGATCTGGGGATGGTTAGAGATAGGGCCTGCATGAGGTATAGTAGGCATGGGAGAAAGTTCATTTGTATGACCTGAATCCTGCCCAGCCACGATATGTGTGGGTATACCCAGTCGGATAGGTCTTTTCGTAACCTGTCCAGTAGTTTACCGCTCTTATTGCCATGGAGCAGGAAGAAGGCTTTGTGTCTGACGACTTCCCTGTGGTGTTTTCTATGTAGGAGGCTAGTCAGTTCCCTTCTTAGTTGTAATAGTGTTGCATGGTGTGTCGCGTGTTGTGAGTTTTTGTTAAGTGTTTCCACTCTTTGTATTTCTGTCACTAGTTCTGTCCGGCGGCTGTCAGTCTGTTTTTTGAGGGTGGCACCCTGTCAGATGAAATGCCCGCGGATTACACTCTTGTGGGCTTCCCATCTGATGGTCGGCGAGGTCTTTTCAGATGTGTTCGTCTCAAAGTATTCTTTTAGCATTCCCCTTATGTCATCCGTTAGGTCGAGTTTGGTGAGAAGATAGTCATTTAGTCTCCATTTGTTGAACCGGGGCCGGTAGAGATGGGATGAGAGTGTTAAGATCACTGGCACATGGTCTGACCATGTCGCCACTCCATGTTCTGCGCCGCGTGTTGTTGGTAAATGATAGTGTGTAGTGAAAAGGTAGTCCAATCTAGTATAAGTGCTGTGTGGGTGTGAGAAGAAGGTGTAAACCCTTTCATCGGGGTGGTAGGCCCTCCAGCAATCTATCAGTTTGTGGTGGGTCAGGAGGGTTTTGATTGAGTGTAGGTGTTGTGCCAGGACCCGTGAGTTGCCAGAAGAGGTGACCCATCACGGGTAAAGTGCTACATTAAGATTGCCCCCCACGATGAGGATCCCCTCTGTGAAGGACTGAAACCTCTTAAGTATGCTTGCCAGGAATCTGTAATGTCACTGGTTTGGGGCATAGATGTTAGCGAATGTGTAGGTCTGTCTTGCTATTGTGCCCTTTAAGAAAAGGAATCTGCCCTCCTTGTTTGTCATCTGTCCCACTTCTATAAACGGTATGTTTCTGTTAACTAATATGGCTGTGCCTCTGGACCTGCCTGCATGGTAGTCGCTAAAGTATCCCTTCGAGAAGTGGTGGTTGGTCATTTTGGGTCTGGACCCTTCTTTAAAGTGCATCTCCTGAATTAAGACTATCAAGGCTCTTTTGTTATGGAAGTCTCTCAGCGCTCCTGAGCGTCACTCTGGTTTGTTTAGGCCTCTGGCGTTAATGGAGAGGACAGTGAGGCAGTCCGGTACCAGCGCCATCGTGTCTTGGTGTTAGGATGGCTGAGTCAGTTGGTCCGCGTGTCTCTGTCAATTCCGGGGTTCGTAGGGTGTGTGTGTCAGGTAGGGTAGGCCGGGTGGGGGTTTTGGGATATGGGGAACAGGTGTCGTGGAGTGTATGTGTGTGTCTTCTCGTCACTGTATAGTAGCGGGAAGGCGTCAGCGACGGGAAGCGGTTAAGCCCGTGGCCACCTGTGGTCCACGGTGTCCACTCACCTGTCTTAGGTCGCTGTGCCCTGTAGGGCTGTAGGAGGAGGCAAGGGGACTCCGGGTGGAACCAGTCCTCCCTGTGTCCGCGTGCGTGGTGGTGGTTGGTGTGTACCTTTGTAGCATGTCTCGGTCCGTCGGGTCCGTGTAGGTCCCCTGTCAGCTCTATCTGCTGGATTTGAGTCGTTATTATGGTCCTCGTCAGTGGAGGTTGTAACCCATGGGTTCCGGGTCGTGTGTGACTGCTGTGTGCACGTGCAAAGAGAAACGTTATAACAGAACAAGTAACTAAATCTTTTCTAACATGAAAGTAAATTTCAAACCAAGTAGCATAACATAACATAACAGTTGCATATTCCACAATATAGGTGTTCCTGTCACAGCATGCGGGCAAGCCCTTTCTAATATTTCTAATATGAGCTAGTGTGGTGCCCCCTTCTAGTGCACTTCCCGCTGGGTCTCTGTTGTCACCTTCTCCCCCCTCAGCAGTATAGGTTTCGGGGAACATTGCAAGAACTAGGTCATTATTGCTTGGATTATAGCCCCACTTGGGAACTTAACCGTGAAGTAAAGCATGCTCTGTTAGGCCGCTGTCTACACACACAAGCGTTGAAATGTGTATGGGTTATAGCTGCCCCACCGTCTAGGGCCTGCGCCTGTGCGACATCAGGATAGTGAAGTGAGTCGGAATAAGGTCGCGCTAAACAGTTGGTGACCCCCGGCAGCTGCCGAATGTTGGCTTCCCATCTCAATACCCTATTCAGGTCTGCCTGCTTGTCCCGTTTGCTTGTGTCCCCGGATCCACCCTCCCTCAGGAGCCAGGGTAATGGTAGTCGGGTGATCCCCATCCCTGTCTCGCTTTCCCCCCCCTCCCCTCTATCCATAGTGGTGTGTGTTTGCGGGTCTGAACCCCGAAGTTTTCGTAAGGGGGCTGGTACCCCAGTTGGAGAGAGAGTCCCGTTTAATGTTACTTGCGGTTATGCACTGCGTCCGTCATCAGTCTTTTATGCGGTTGTCCCCGAGGGCCGGGTAGCCTATTGGCGGGACACTCTGCTTCCGTGTAGTTGTGGAGGGAGTCCCTGGGACGCAGGTGGTGCCATGTAGAAGGTGAGTGGGTCCGGCTATGTCATATTGACGTGTGGAGTTGGAGTTCCATACTGAGGTCGCTCAGGTCCTCTGGGTGTCGGACTGTGAAAGGTCCTGTCACAGTGATGATCTGTAACCCGGTCAGGAAGTTCCATCTGTATCTGATTTTATTGGTTTGGAGGATTCTTGTGAGGGGCCTCATCGCCTGACGGTATGCCAGGGTAGCTGGTGAGAGATCCGGGTACAGTTGTATGTCCACTCTGTTTAGCGTTACCCTTTCTGTGCCACGAGCTTTTCGCAATATCTCCTCCTTGAGTTGAAAACTGGCCAAGCAACAAATTGTGTCCCTTGGGGGGGGGCCTCCGGTGGGCCCCTTGGTCTCAATGCACAGTGTGCTCTGACGAACTCGATGGCAGTGGCCCAGGATCTTGTTGAATAGTTCTCTGAGAGTATCCGACATCGGTGCTGTTTGATCAAGATTTTCTGGGATGCCGCGCACCCTGATATTTTGTCGTCTACCCCGGTTGTCCAGGTCCTCCATGTGTAAGGCCATCTGTCTCATTTGTGCAGTGTGGCGATGTAGGGTGTCAGTGTTTGCAGATTGGGCGGAGGTCAGATGGTCACAATCCGCTTCTAATTGGGACACCTTCGTGTGTAGGCCCTGGATGTCATCCCGCAGGGAGTGTAGTTCCGCGGTGATGGAGGCTCGTAACTCCGAGTTAGCCTCCTTCAAGTCTTGTCTGGTTGGGAGTGCCCGGATCAGTTGCACCCAGTCCGGCTGGGGATCCAGGGAGGTCCGGGTCTGCATCGTGGCGATGCGGGCCGGGAGCTGCCGGAGGCCTCCGAGTCAGTTACTAGATACTAGATATTGCCACAGTGAGGAGGCAGCGGATCCCTTCGGGGTGTCGGCTGTTTTGTTTGTGTGTGATGCCCGGTGAGTTTTGCCCATGGTTGCCTGGATTTTAGGTGCTTTGACAAGGATGTTGTCTGAGCCTGCCGGGGATCTCCAGGTTTACGCCGCCATCTTCCTCGGCCTCCAAACCACGCCCCCCTAAAAAATGTTTTTTATTGATCCATTTGTTCACGCATGGCAGTAAAACAGACCACACCATAAAAACAAAACAAAAAAACAGATCTACAAACTAAAAAAAAAAGATAAAAAACTTTTAGGAAACTCAATGTGTTACGTGTCTATCACTGACACTTGCTGATCAATAAACAGCACTTTTCACGGAGCGTCCTGGTGAAATTTATTGCATATGATATAAGTGTGGTCATTTTTATTTTTTCTTCTACAAGGTTCATTGTAAGATTATTTGATGCCATCGACCAGGGGTGCCCAAAAGGTAGATCCCCAGATGTTTTAGAACTATAACTCCCATGATCCTTTGCATGCATTTAGAATGTATATAGAAAGACAAAGCATCATAAAAGCTGTAGTGTTGAAAGATCTGGAGACCTACCTTTTGGGACACTTGCAGTTTATCAAAAAGCAATACAATTTCAGTTTGATCCTTCTGCATCCCTTTTTTGGAATACATTGTAACCTGTTTTTTTTCGAGCGTACAAACTACATGCTTTTATTTTCAGATCTCCCACATTCTGAACCACACAATACATTACACTACGCAATGCAGTTAGGTCCAGAAACATAATAAGTAATTGAACAAATTGGTAAAGTGTGAGATTGATATGTTATGCCTCCCACACACGACATAGAAACTAGATGTGCCCAGGTTTATTCAGAGTCAAAGTTGAGAGGTTACTAAAAAGTCAGCAGAGGTTACAGACTTGTCACCCTGCAGTTTTCATCTTGTTTGTCTTTGTAATTCTAAAATTGCCAGGTTAATATCAGACTGCTTCCATGCTGACTTATACTGTTAGTTAATGCCTAACACATAGAAAGCGGCAGGAGGTCAATCTATCTGAGGGGGCTATGAGAAAGCCAAGTTAGTGAAAGCAGGGCATACAATAGCCATTGCAAATTATCATGGGGAGCTGGGTGTTTGTTTACTGCCTAGAAAAAATCTATTTCATATGCACATGACTAACTCAATGTTCAGTTTATTTATTACCCTTGTACAATACCAGCAGGGGCTTGTCCATAAATACTACAGCATCCTATTATTCTTTGTATCCAATAATTGATATAACTATGTATGTTAGCTCTGGCCTTTTTAAGTGATTCATTAATGACATTTTGTCCTGAGAACCCACAGATCCTCTTATCTAAAAAAGAGCAGACAAAACAGCATAGACAGAAGAGGACCTATTTGAAACTCACCCTTGTGAAATACGGAGGGTTAAGCAATAAAAATACTAACTAATTTTAGCAAAAAAGGTACGTTATAGTCAATTTTTGCAAAGAAAGAAATACTCTTTTTTCCTGTCTACCATTTAGAGCAGTATGCTAACAAGGGGGGTACTCTTGGTACCTATTCAATAATCTTAAGACCTCATAATGATAAATTCTTGTTTCTTTATTACCTGACTAACCATGGAGCCTGCATTGTTTTAGCAATGGTAAAAAGGGTTATATTAAAAAGGTCTAAAACCCATTGCTTCAAAGCAATAGGATGTGGAGCTTGTAATATTCCTTTAGCACCATTGTAAAAAACTATTACACTTAAAGTTTCAGAGAACATATAAGCAATTTACCTGCTAGGCAACAATGATATTAGAAAGAGACAAAAATGCTATAATCAATTCTAGAAACCACTTAGTGCTTAAAGATGTTAAATCTTCCCATTACCGAGGAACAACACAAGGGTACCCCTGGTATCATAGATTCTACAGCACACTCTAGTGGTTATGATACTTGGAGTAACACTTTAACACTCATGGAAATTGATAATGTGAGCTATACCTCGTATTAATCAGAGCTGGACAACAGATTTTTCAGCCCACAACATATTGAGTGTGGTGATTTTACCCTAGCCTCAAATGAAAAGGACACTGTAAGCACCAAAACAACTTTAGTATACAGAAGTGGTTTTGGTGTATAGTTCAAGCTCCCGTTTAGTTCTCTGGTATTTAGGGGTTTAATCACTTTTTTAAGCAGCCCTAGCTACTCTTTACCTAGTGGAAACTCACACAAACGTCCTACACATTTCCTGAATATGTTTTATTTTTTTTAGCTTTCCTTATTTTATTAGAGTGTACACTCGAGAATTCTTTCCAAGTGCTTTTTTTTAATGTTATATAAGAGGAATATATATTTTAAAAGATCTGTGTGGGGTGATCAGTGTGTTTAATTTATAATTCCCTATATACTGCACTATTATTTGCCTGCTAGACACTGAAACATCCTGTGGGTTCAACAGAGCAGGAGGTAAGGACATCTCAAGTAAACATACGGTGCTGTAAGATCTGATTGAAAATAAAAACAATTTTTACATGCAGACTGTCAGTCACAGGCAGGGGAGGTGTGACTAGGACTGTATAAACAGAATCAAACATGATTTAACTCTTAAATGCCAGAGAATTGAGCATTGAGATTGCAGAGTCATGACCTATAAACCAATACTGCTCAATTAAGTTAAGTTAAATTGTTTTGGTATGAGATTGTTTTAAGTACCATCATATAACTATAGCAACATTTAAAATAGAGCTGTAACCACACTACAGTCTTACATTTCAGCATCACTTAAAAGCTTGATGTTATAATAAGCAATATTTTACTTTCAATGGTTTACTAGATATCACTAAAGCAATTTATGATTACACACCTTAGGCACATATTAATGCATTTGAATTAGGTATGCTCTTTGATGAATAATCAGACAGGTTTGACATTAACTTTAATAATTAATCTAGGCAGAAGAAATATATTTATTTTGAACGGACAAATAAATTGGTCATAATGTAATACAAACTAAATCCTACTGGAAACATAACTCAGTTGTGAACACAATCAAATGTTTCCAAAGGTCTTTGGAGATGTAAGAGGTAATTTCTTATATTATAGGTAAGTGCTAGCTAGCTGTCTGACTAAGCAAGATCTTACTGTTTCTTAAACTGTGAACATAGATTTCCTCATACAATATATAACACAGCCATGAATAGAATTCTATGTAAGAAGTAGAATTTGGTTAGAGTTCTGAAAGTGAAACCATCAGCAAAACTATTTTAATGGTTTCCATGGTAATTGCTCCACACTTGAAACTCTGTTGCATAATTGTTCAGTGCACATAACTTTCATTATATCAATAATACATTTCAGGAAATAAGGAGCAAACACATGAATGGAAATGAAGAAGGATAGAAAGGTGGTTCTCGCGGAGGTAAATCTTTAATCTGTGAATACTGACAACAATGTAGTTAATTTAGTTACAAGCTCTCTGGGTGGGAAGTTCAATTAAGCTACATCTGCAATTAGTCTTTTTCATGTGAGAAAGGTGAGGTCCATCTAAAACCAAAACTATGAATGATTGTTTGGTGCTGTGTTGAACCGTCGCATGAGCATCTGATGCTATGGGAAGTATTTTCTTGTTGGTAAGATAATTGAAGCTTTCCATCACTATATTAAATATTTTATTATTTAAATATCGCCAGCAAATTCCATAGCGCTGTACAATGGGGTACAATTCAGGGTGATTGTTTAAAGTACCACAATAAAACACTGACTTAAAATCACTCTGTTAATAAAAACTAAAAACTTTATCTAATCTGCTTCTATATATCTACCAATGTTTGAATACCTTTTTATTTTTTTTATTTTTTTCCTGAGAGTTGTAGTTTTCATAAAATGTACAAGAAAAAGTAGGAATTGCTTTTCCTGATGTATAGCAGTCAAATTGACAAAACTTGAAAATGGACAGCTGCCAATCAAATGTATCCAATATCCATCAGTAAAATCAATCCCACAGAAGGGCAAACAGCAGACATCATGGGCAGAGGTGACCAAAATGGTATAATATACTAGAGCAAGCATGTCAAACTCAAAAGCTAGCACGGGCCACATAAACAAGGTTTAAGTATATGTGGGCTGCAAGAAAAACAAAACCTTAAATTTTCATAGAAAAAAAGGTTTGTTTTGAAAAGTACAGTGTAAAAAAAAAATAAAAAACCAGCATCCCCCTCTGCTAAACCTCAGTCCCCCTGTACTAAATCCCAGTCCCCCCCTCTACACTAAATCCCAGTTCTCCCCCCACTGCACTAAATCCCAGTCCCGCCCTCTGTAGTAATTCACAGTCCTCCCCTCTATACTAAATTCCAGTCCCCCTCTCTATATCCTCCAGCTACTCCTTGAAAACCTGTGAATGTGGAGCACGTTGACGTCACGTCAGAATGTGACGTGGCGTTGCGTGCCTTCATACACCTCCAGGTCCTCCACTGTCCACCCGCGGCCATCTCAATACTGACCAACACACACTGACAGACACACACACACTGACAGACACACACTCACTGACAGACACACACACACACACTATCAGACAGACACACACTCTCTGACAGACACACACACACTGACATAGACACACAGACAGAAACACACACACACATTTACACATTCTTGCATACACTCATATCATTTTATTTATTGCTCCCTAACTTTGGAAGCTGGTGTGGGGTCTCTCCCTGATCTTTTCTCGGGAGCTCCCTGATGCCGGGTGCCGAAATGTCGTCATATTCCAGCACCCGGCATCACTACAGAGGGCGTGCGTGAGGGAGCAGTGAGGAACAGGAAGACTGAGCTCCCTTGCTGCCACCAGGGACCGCTCTTCCCAGCCGGGTAACTTTGGCAGAGTACGCACCTGCAATGTGGGGTGAGCAGGTGCCTACTCTGCTTTAGTAAGCATGGCAAACTCGCGGCTCGCTGGGCCCTAAAAATATTTATTGTAGGCTGCGAGTTTGACATGCTTGTACTAGAGTGTGCACTTCTTTTCACATGCTATTTTTCAGTGTTATATAAGGTGAATATTTATTTGAAAATATCTGTGTGGGGAGATTGGGATTTGTTATACACAAACACACAGACCCATATGCACACACAGACTCATACACAAACACACAGACCCATATGCACACACAGACCCATACAGACACACATAAAGACTCATATACACATGCTTGCACAACTTCATATTCACACACTAAGACTCATGCACACACACAGACTTATACACAAGCCTCTCTTTTCTTACTGTGAAAGGGAGTTGCAATGCAACCTCATCCCTTGGGTCCAATGGTTTGCTGCTGGGATCAGTAGAGGATAGGCGAGGGAGCAGAATATAGTTACATAGTTACATAGCTGAAAAGAGACTTGCGTCCATCAAGTTCAGCCTTCCTCACATATGTTGTTGCTTTTGATCCAAAAGAAGGCAAAAAACCTAGTCTGAAGCACTTCCAATTTTGCCACAAACTAGGAGAAAATTCCTTCTTGACCCCAAAATAGCAGTCAGATATCTCCTTGACCAAGCAGCTATTACCCCACTCAGGCCCGGACTGGCCATCGGGCATACCGGGCAAATGCCCGGTGGGCCGCGATGGCTGTGGGGCCGAGGCCGGCAGGGGAGATCACAGGATCTCCCCGGCCGGCTCCTGCAGGGCCAGCACTACCCGAGCGCCGGCCCCGCTGTGTGCCTCCATGGGCCGGTGGGGAGATCAAAGATCTCCCTTTACCGGCCCAGAGACACTTCCAGGCGGCCGCTTGCTGGGGTGTGAGGGAGGGAGGGAGAGGACCGGCGGAGCTCTATCCAGCAGCTCCGCCGGGTCCTCTCGCGGGATTCTGAGCGTTGCCGCGGTTACCGCGGCAACGCTCAGATCTCGCGAGAGTGAACTCTAGCCTACAGGCTAGAGTTCACGCTCACCACTAGGACCACCAGGGATCAGGCAGCAAGGCCTTTCCCATGGCAGAACGGCTCCCCCCCCCGTCCCAGGCAAAACGGCCCCCCCCTCCCAGGCTAAAGGTAAGAAGGGAGGGGGGGGATATAACTTTTTTTTTAAAATTATTATTATTAATTAAAAAAAAAAAAATTTAAATTAAAAAAAATCACACTCACACACATCACCCCCAGACACACACACATCACCCCCAGACACACACATCACCCCCAGACACACACATCACCCCCAGACATACACAGCACCCAGACACACACAGCACCCCCAGACACACAGCACCCAGACACACACAGCACCCCCAGACACACAAAGCACCCCCAGACACACACAGCACCCAGACACACACAGCACCCAGACACACACAGTACCCCCAGACACACACAGTACCCCCAGACACACACAGCAACCCCAGACACACACAGCACCCCCAGACACACACAGCACCCCCAGACACACACAGCGCACCCAGACACACACAGCGCACTCACTCACACACAGCGCCCTCACTCACACACAGCACCCTCACTCACACACAGCACCCTCGCTCACACACACACACACACACACATATATATATATATATATATATATATATATATATAAAATAACCCTCAGTGAGTTAACAGACAAAGAAAATTAGAATGTGACGGCAGATAAAAACACCCTCACACACAGCACCCCTCTTACATACACACACACTGCGCCCCTCACACATACAATACGTCCAAATATATATATGTATGTTTATATATATATATACACACACACACACACACACTACAGCACTACATACATTACGCTCCAGATACACGCTAGATCCCTTACCTTATATGCACTCTTAATCCTCTATACACACACACACACACACACACAATCTCCTATACACACTCTGGGTCCTTTACACACTAGATCTCCTACACACACACTGCACCACCTACACACACACTACATTCCTTGTCAGCAAACACATACAACATTCTCTAAACACACCCTCTCTACAACCCCTACACACACTACGTCACCTATACACACACTACAGCCCGTATGCACACACTCGCTACATCCCCTATAACACTATGCCACCTATACACACACTCTCTACAGCCCCTAGCCACACATATTACACCACAAACACATATGAAATTGACCTATTTACACAATACCACACCACACTCTACACACACGCAATCCCACAAGCAGGCTCCAAACACATGCACCATACACTTTCCTGGCCCTTTTGTCCTCTGGTATCCCACTTGTGGAGACACCAGAGACAATTTAAAAGCAAACACAGCGCAAGCATGTTATTAAATTTGCTTGCGCTGCGCAGAACAAATACAGGGCCTTTTTCTAATGCCAGAGCTCTTCAGCAGGGCTCTGGCATTGAACCAACATGCTCACTTTGAGAGGGGGCGTGCTTGTCATTAGTGATGACAAAACACACCCTCTCTGGCCCCGCCCCCTTCTTAGGGGGCCGCTCTGATTGAAAAATGCCCGGGCCTAATTTTTTCCCCAGTCCGGCCCTGACCCCACTAATTAGAAATGATATCCCTGTATGTTATGTTTTTGTAAGTATTTATCCAATTGCAGTTTAAACCTCTGTGGTGACTCTGACAAAACCACCTCTTCAGGCAGAGAATTACATATCTTTATTGCTCTTACTGTAAAAAAACCTTTTCTTTGCCTTAGATGAAATCTCCTTTCTTCCAGCCTAAATGTGTGACCTCGTGTCCTATGTATAGCCCTGTTTATGAATAGATTTCCAGATAAAGGTTTGTACTGGCCCCGAATATATTTGTATAAAGTTATCATATCCCCTCTCAGGCGCCGTTTTTCCTAAACTAAACAGACTTAATTTTTTTTACCTTTCTTCATAACTAAAATGCTCCATTCCTTTTATCAATTTTGTAGCTCGTCTCTGGACTTTTTCTAGTGCCATGATATCTTTCTTTAGAACAGGTGCCCAAAATTGCAAAGCATATTCAAGGTGTGGTCTTACCAGCGATTTATAAAGAGGCAAAATTATATTTTAATCCCGAGAATTTATGCCCCTATTTATACATGACAAAACCTTACTGGCCTTAGCAACTGCAGATTGACATTGCATATTGCTGCCTAATTTGTTATCTATAACAATTCATCTGCCATTTTAGTGCCCAGCCCCAAATCTATCCAAGTCCCTCTGCAGGAAAGCAATATCCTGCGGCGAGGGAGCTCTGATCTTCCTGCTCCTTTGCGCACCCCAGGATGCCGGGATATGATATCACAAAAGGTTTGCATGAGGGAGCAGTGCAGAAAGAGTGTGAACATCAGAGCAGCACCACTAGACCCCAGGGAGAAAATCCACACCAACTCTCTCAAATGTAGGGAGCAGTGGCGTACATACCATGGTCACAGGGGTTGCAGCTGCGACCGGACCTGGCCGCGCTGAGGACCCCTGTGTTAGGGTGCCGCAGTCATGTTTTGCAGGCCTGGCCCGCGTGGTATAACCACTGGAGTCGCATGTTGAGGGGCCCCTTCAGGTGGCCCATGCTGTTCAGGCCACCTGATGGCTATGGATTTCCAGCGGGCCCGGTCAGCTTTAACAGCGCGACCGGGCCCCCTTTGATGACATCACAGCTGGGAGGAAGTGACTGACCCGTCACTCCTCCCAGCTTACAATGGGAGCCGCATGGGAGGAAGAGAGGAGGGAGTCAGAGAGGGAACTCTGACTCCTATCAGGCTGAGCCAACACTGCACCCCAGGAAAGTCACGCACCTGCATCGAAAAGGTAGGAAACAGGAGGGTGACTAAAATATTTTGTATATGAGTGTGTTTGTTTGTACGTATGTGTCTGTATGAACTTTTCTTTGTGTGTATGTCTGTCTGTGTGTGTTGTCTGTGTGTGTATGTATGTGTGTGTATGTCTGTGTATGTGTGTGTTTGTATGTATATGTTTGTCTGTATATATGTGTCTGTGTGTGTGTGTTTGTATGTATGTTTCTATGTATGTATGTGTGTTTGTATGTATGTGTGTGTGTGTGTTTGTATGTATGTGTGTGTCTGTATATATGTGTCTCTGTGTGTGCGTTCGTATGTATGTATGTGTGTGTGTGTGTACAGTGGTGTACATGCAGGGGTCGCAACTGTGATCGGGCCTGTCACTCCAGGGGGCCCAGCAGCCCTGCGGACCCCTGTGACCGGGTGCCCGCCGCCATGTTTTTGCGGCCCGGCCCACGGGGTGTAACTAATTTTTTGCAGACCTGCTCCACCACCTTGTAGGGCTCTTGTCAGGCGGCCTGCAGATTATCATGGACCGGTTTCAGCCAAACTTTCTGCCCGATATGAAAGCTGCAGTTCCTTGTCCCCGTTTAATTAAATACCATACTCACTGTCTACTCTGGGCAGGCCAGTGGTTCTCTTGCACGATCCTTGTCAGCTGCTCCAAGCAGGCCCTCAGCTCTAGCACATAAGATATGGTAGGGGTCCCTTTCATCTCTGCTTCTCCCTCCCAATGTTCCCTGATGAGATCTAGAGGACCTCTCACTCTTCACCCATACAATGATTCAAACGGAGGAGAACCCCAGAGATGCGGCAAGAATCTCTCCCAATCCTTGCAAGCGGTGGTGAACATCCAAAGCATTTGGTTCAGCGTTACATTTTGTCCCGGTTCCCGGTTCCCGGTTCACTCCTTAGCTGATATCTCCTTGTGCAGTACCATTGATCACCACTCGCCCTGTTTGGTGCTATTCCCTACATGTAGGAACATTAGCACTTCAGCTGGCCCTTGTTAGGCCCCTTTATAGCCTGGCCTTGTTTCATTTTTTCTGTTGCAGTATAGGCCTTGCATCCTCTGGCTCTGTATCTTGTGACCCTGGCCTTGCATCCTGTGGCTCTTGCCTTGCATCCTGTGGCTCTGTATCTAGTGACCCTGTATCACGACTGCTAGTGAGGTCCAGCACGCAGAACTATGTAACATCTGCATAGACAGAACTGAAAATTATAGAATGTAAACTGGTCCTTAGAATGGCCGGATTAATACTTTAGCGACAGAGAATGGTCAAGGGATAGCCGAGGTCAAGGAAGCCAGAAATATACAATACCGTTTAACAAACCAAGTCAGGGAAACCAGAAATCAGAAGTCATAGCCAAGGTCAAAATACCAGGAATATCAAGAACAGGACAAGAAAACACACGCTCGGGAATCAGGAACGGAAACCACGACAGGGCAAAGAACAAGGGAACTTCAGAACGTGCATGTGCGTCGATGTCGTGATGTCACACGCACGTTCGTGTGACCCTGGGGGGTGGAGCTATTTATGGCTGCGACCGAATAGTCGGCGCCATCTTTATTCCGGGCAGGCGACCAGGAGAACCCGGCGGAGCGGCTCCTGACTCTCTGCTGAGCAGGTAAGCTCAGTGTGTCGGCACGACCGCACCTCACAGCAAGTCGGGGGCCGTGACACCCTGACCTTGCATCCTTTTGGCTCTGACCGTGCATCCTGTGACTCTGGACTTGAATCCTGTCTTTTTCCTGTGCAACATACCTGGTCCTGCCCAGTGTACTCTATTTAACCAACTGTACCCTGTGTGAGAGAAAAATTGGAATAGTGGTTGAAGGAAGATATATCAGGCCTGATTTGCTAAACAGCAGCCAGAGAATTTTCAGTTAAATGCCCCAGGGAGAGATGTTAAGTTTGCAATATACATTGCTGATGCTCTGCAAAACATGGTATGGGTCCCTGGGGCGGAGCATTTGGAGAGCAGGGTGGGCCAATGCTCGAACAGCACTATATTTGATATTTGTTTACATCTTATAATATATATATGTCAGCATTCATTCCTTGTGGTTGTCAGTTATTTTCTCTGCATGATGGGTTCCTGTTCTTGAAGGGATTTGCTGTCATAGGTCAGCACCCTTTCCTACCCTGACACATTTATTTATTTTATGTATTACTGGTATTTATAAGATGCTGTACAATTAGTGGAGGACATTCAATATACACAGACAAATACAAAAGGTAGAGAGATTAAACCGCTCACTGAGGCCATTCATCTGGGAGTAGAGCTCTAGATAGGCCTACAATATCCACTGCTACCATACTAAATGGCTCTTCTACAATGGGCAAAGATTGTAGCCGAGCCCAGGGACAGTCTCCATTTTATCCTGTTTGCTGACAGACATCACAGGTCTGGCAGTATTGCTGAACATACTGGGAGCTTCTGGGACAAAATACATTTTGAATAACTTGATGTAAGGTCCGTCGAATACCTAGGTCTTCTGCCAGGGGAATACCATGCCCAATCCACAGAAGCTCCAGCCAGTACTTCTGTGGGATTACCAGCTGCTGATTCAGCGCTGGGGCCACACCTCGGTTAGGGGTTCTTGTTACCCTATACAGTTATCCTATGTGTTAAGGGTTAATAAGTATGTAGGGGTTTAAAAAAAATACCCCTCTCTGTCTCATTAGAGATTGCTTTGCCTGAAGCTGAAGGAAGCAAGGTGAATTGTTAGTGTAGGAGACACCTAGGAAGTTTGCCTTGACGTGGCAGGTGGGCTTAAACCTAACGGCCATTGGAGTGAAAGAAAAAAAACTCCATTTGTTTAAATATGCATAGGGATTTGGGGTAGTGCGCAGGTAACTCTTTCCTTTGTTTTTTATAGTAATCCCTGAGTCTATATAAAATGTTCCCCTTCTAGCCCCGCTAGCGACATGATCTGTACTGCTGTAAGGACAAGTCCTCAGCTACTCCCCTCCCAAATTCTGCTGGGATATCCCATGCTAGTGGAGCTGTCACTACAGGGTGGGATGAGGTTAGTTTGTCCTACCTGGGTCTCATCTGAACATGGTCTCGCTCGAGCTTGAAGATGGCTAGTTACAGGATGAGCCTCTTCTGTCGGTGGAGAATGTGGAGGTGAGTTAACTGTTGTTTATGAGCAAGACTTCGGAAGATAGATCGCTCATGATCCCTGCTTCCATGGTGCCAGATCCTGCACCCCACTCTAGATGAACACAGGCTGTTGTACTAGATGTACATCGTTGTCTAGATCTGACAGATCTGCCGGTCTTATCCACTTCCCGATAAGGTGTCTCTGTACCAGGTCAGCGTGGCACCGGTATCCATCAGACCTTGTGCTACCCAGCCGTTTACCAGAACCAGTTGCTGGTGATGTTGCTGGTTTTCAGCTGCTGCCTGAATGTGGTCGGCTTCATGCAGTTTTCCCCAGAACTGTTTGGGTCCATAATTGGTTTTCTCATAAGCCAGTTCTTGGTTTGTGTCCAGGCAATGTGCAGCAAACAAGGGGCGGAAGGGCTAGGTTGATGGCAGGTGTTGCATGGAAACTCAAGGGGCACAATTTGCACAATTTGCTTACAGCAGTAGAACCAGTGCCTGGGTAGACTGCTGGGGCTGGCACATCTGGTGCCAGGAGCTGGGACATCCGAAGAGGTATTCCAGGCCCAGGATGATGAGTCTCTGTGTGTGACTATGTCCGAAGATTCGGGTGGTCAGTCTTCCTAGCATCAGCGTACTCATCCACTGGTTGAGTTTCTTCAGGGAGTATGGGGAGTTTGCCTTTCCCAAACCCATTATGAGATCTCCGGTGCAGGGGCACCGTATAATTGATCAAGGAGAAGGAGTTGTACCACATCCTCCAGCATGCATTCCAATGCATTGCTGTCCAATCTAGTTGGCAGACCAATTTGGTGAAGGAGACCCTCTTTCGGAGCTCACAAAACTTTCTGCAGTATGCCGTGTTACTACAGATCGAGTCAGCAGGGCTTCCTTCATGTGATCCTAATTCCGCAGATCTTCGTTGGGAGCAGAGAGGTAGACTTCTGCAGCTCTACCCGACAATTTACCAGTCAGAATGGGAGGGAACCCAGTGTCACAGCACACCGGTAGAGGCTGGTGCGCTGTGCTCACTCACCAGATGCCATATGGATTTCGGCGTCCTGGGTGTGGGGGACGTGCCAAACCCTTCATTAGGCCACCAGCTTATACCACAGCACTTCAGCAGCGTGCCATGAATGCAAGGTGTACCGCACTATCCTCGCCCCCCAGCCCCTGCAGCCACTCCATGTGGGTTGCAACTTGCAGGGGAAGGCAGGCACGCCATGTCAACCCTTATGCTTACCTCTCCTACTGTGGGCATGTTGGGTGATATGTATTGTGTGTTCCCCATTCTGCTCCAGGTTCCCCTCAGGGTGACAAAGCTCTAGGAAATAAAGATCAGCAAGCATGCAAGCAGCATGGAGGTTTGCAAATTAAATGAACAAACTGCCATAGCCTCCCACCCAGATAGGGAGGTGTGGACACCTACTCACCAGAGGAGCCTTCCAAATATATAGGCCCTGAGACTCCTACTTGTGGGAGTGCTCCTATTACATCTCCCCTATTTAAGCACAGGACTCCCTAGGTCAGGCATAGGCAACATTTGGCACTGCAGATGTTTTGGACTACACCTTTCATGATGCTTTGCCAGCATTATGGGTGTAAGAGCATTATGGGGGATGTAGTCCACAACATCTGGAGTGCGGAAGGTTGCCTATCCCTGCCTTAGGTTCTGAGCAGATCCTGTCTGAAGTTATCAGGTTATCTTCACCTGCCAGGATTTCCTGAATTAACCCCTGCCTGTCTGGACTCTGGTAATACTCTTTGCTTTCTGGGTTTCCTGAATTTACCCCTGCAACTCCTGTTCCAGCCTTGGTTAACCCCTGCAACCCTGTTCCAGCCCTGGTTTAACTCCTACAATCCTGCTACAACTTCAATCAAGCCTTTTACTCTTGTAAAAGACTTTATGTTATCTCAAGGACTTTTATTTCCTATAAAGGAAATTTGCTGCTGTGACGTCCTCCATGACCTGCTAAATAATCTCTGTTGAAGAGTTTGGGCCAAACAGGGATAATTGGGTCTTCACATCCCGGTAGAAGTCGGCCCCCTCAAAGGATCCAGAGGATGCGGAGCCACTAGTTCGGCTATGAGGGTGGTTTTAGCCTAATTGCTGGTAATCCTTCCCCTCACCTCCAACAAGTCCTTTAAGGTATTCTTTTTTTTCAGGCACTCATAGGACTTCGCCATCCAGGTTCCATTCACTAGTTTTCTTCACTTTTTCAGAGTATCACTCTCCTTGGTCTTGGGAAAGGCATTATCCCACTTCTGCCACCAGTTGTGAAGGGACCGCTCCTAGTTCACCAGAGTGATGCCGTCAGGGATTCCCTTTCCCCACTGAGTATGACTCAGAGTAATTATACTCATTATCCCAATCATCAGCCAAGGCTTGATGCAGGGTACAACATGCACACTCTATTGGGTAACATTGTTTTGTTTGTATTTTTTAATTCTTTATTTTCAGTGACCGGGTGTACAGATAATGATAAATACCAGACATCATAAAACTTGTTGAAGTTATGATTGCGCAGTCTGTGGTCTTTTCCATTCTGATTATTCTTAATAATATCTGCTAATATTTTTCAATATACATCTCAGTTCTGATGATTGTACAATGACTACCAATAGTTATACAATATAACATATAAGAGAAATAGAGTGAATTAGAAAGTAAAGTTCAGTGTTATTATTTAACAATTTCAATCTGACCATGTCAATTGCTTGTCTCCTTGGGAAAGGCTTACTTTTGATATGTTAAAACAGTCAAGGTATATAGCCTCATTCTGTATAACTTTTGTCAGTTCTGCTTTGTAAGAGGTTACGAGTAAGGAGTATAGGGAGAGGATATGGGGTGAACTATCACATCGAGAAACAGGTAAGAACGAACTATGCGTTGAAACTTTGGGCTAGCTTAATGGCCACTGGTTGGGGGCTGTGCTATTTTGTGTCTGTCTGTATCCAGGTAATGCATATGTGTCCATATATCCAATGGCCACTACTCTATCCTAAATCTTCTTGATCTTTCTGCTGCTTTTGACACTTTTGATCATCAACCGCTTCCTCTCATTCTCCATAATCTCTGTCTACGAGATACCTTTCTCTAATGGTGCTCTTCCTACCTCTCCCAGCACTCATTCAGTGTTTCTTTCTCTGGCTCTGCCACTTCTCCCCAATCCCTCTACATTGGTGTTCCCCAAGGGTCTGTCCTTGGTCCCCTATTGTTCTCAATTTACAATGCCTCCCTTGGTAAACTCATCAGCCCCTTCGGCTTCCAGTATCATTTCTATGCGGATGACACACAAATTTAATCTGTCCTCCCCTGATTTCTCATCACCCCTCATGACTCGTGCCTCTGACTGCCTCTCTGCTATTTCCAACTAGATGGCTGCTCATTTCCTTAAACTGAACCTGTCCAAAACAGAACTTCTGGTCCTCCCTCCAGTGTTGCTACTCCCTTGTCTGTGTCCTTCCAAGCAAGGAGCTACCATTCATGCTACCTCTCAGGCTCTCTGCCTAGGTGTTCTCTTTGACTCCGACCTCTCCTTCACCTCTCATGTCCAATCAATCGCCAAATCAAATCCTGCTGCTTCCATCTCAAAAACATTGCACGCTTTCGGCCCTATTTAATGCCTGATACAGCAAAGGTGCTTGTTCATGACGTTTTTCTCTCTAGCCTAGATTACTGTAGTCAGCTTCTCAGTGGTCTTACGTATTCCCAACTTGCCCCATTACAGTGTATAATGAATACGGCTGCAAGGCTCATCTTCCTGTCCGCACGCACCACCCACGCCTCCCCCCTTTGTCACCCAATCTCCACTCCTTTTAAAAAATCTTTGAAAACGTACTTCTTTAGGAAAGCATATCAATTAAACAGCTTTCCCTCCCCACGCCCTGATTCCTCTCCTGAAACTGTTATCAACAAAAAAACACTAAGCCCTCAATAAATACTCTACTAGCAACCTACTTTTCTACCCTACTATTACCTTTTGTGTCACTATAACCCACTCCCTCTAGCATGTAAGCTCATTGAGCAGGGCCCTCAATATTTATTTTCCTGTGCGTCCAACTTGTCTGGTTACAAATACGTGTCTGTTAGTCCACCCATTGTACATCGCTACGGAACTTGTTGATGCTTTATAAATAATAATAATAATAATAAAATCATGCTTCCTGTATCTGTTGAGATAGTATATCAGTGTATATCGGTGTAGAGAACGATATGGTAGTCTGGTAATGGTAATCCCAATGCCTAGTTTTGCAATGTTTCTTCTCCTACCCAGGGCCGGCATTAGGGGTGTGCGAGCTGTGCGGCCGCACAGGGCGCCATGGAGCAGGGGGCGCCCTGCGGCCGACACAGCTCACACATGGCTGGCCGGGATTAAAAAAATATTGTGGCGGGGCGGAGCGGAGCTTACTGTGTGGCGGGGGTGGAGCTAAAAGTGCCGGGTAACTGCTGCAAGGGAAGCAGGAAGGAGTCCCTGCTTCCCCCAACAAACAGTCTCCAGGAGCTGCCTGCACTGCCTGTCTGCCTTCACAATGAACAGATGTGTGATTGTCTGTGTGAGTGTGTCTGTGTGTGTATGACTGCCTGCCTGTGTGTGTGTGTGTGTGTGTGACTGTCTGCCTGTGTGTGTGTGTCTGTGACTATCTGCCTGTGTGTGTGTCTGTGTGTGTCACTGTCTGCCTGTGTGTGTGTGTGTGTGTGTGTGTGACTGCCTGCCTGTGTGTGTGTGTGACTGTCTGCCTGTGTGTGTCTGTAACTGTATGCCTGTGTGTGTGTCTGTGTGTGACTGTCTGCCTGTGTGTGTGTATATGACTGTCTGCCTGTGTGTGTGTCTGTGTGTGTGTGTGTTTATGTATGACTGTCTGCCTGTGTGTGTGACTGTCTGCCTGTGTGTGACTGTCTGCCTGTGTGTGTGTGTGTGTATGACTGTCTGTCTGTGTTTGTGTGTGTGTGTGTGTCTGTGTGTATGACTTTCTGCCTGCGTTTGTGTGTGTGTGGCTGTCTGCCCGTGTATGTGTGACTGCCTGCCTCTGTGTGAGGATGTCTTCTTGTGTGTGTGGATGGCCGCCTGCCTCTGTGTGTGTGTGGCTGTCTGCCTGCGTGTATGTGTGTGGCTGTCTGTGTGTGTGTGGCTTTCTGCCTGTGAGTGTGTGTGTGTGGCTGTCTGCCTGTGTGTGTGTGTGTCTGTCTGTGTGTGTGAGACTGCATGTAAGTATGTGTGTGTAAGAATGTGTGTGTGTGTGTGTGTGTGTAAAACTGTGTGTGTGTGGCTGTCTGCCTTTGTCTGTGTGTGGCTGTCTGCCTGTGTGTTTATCTACCTGTAACTGTGTATGTGTGTTACTGCCTGTACCTGTGTGTTTCTTCACCTATGTGCATGTGGTGGATTTGATAGTGTATATGTATAACTGTGTGCATCTGACTGTGGGAATGTGTGCACGTAACTCTGCAAAAATATACACCTGCATTCACACACAAGCCTAAATGCATGTTTTTATCTGAATTAAATAACCATCACACACAGCCAATAAACCCAGCACAAATATCACATACAACCAATACATGCATATCACGCACTGTTAATACACCCATTACAAATATCACACATAGCATACATATCACACACAGTCATAACATCTATCACATACACAGACAACACAAACATTACATCATACATGGATGACGGGGGGGGGGCGCTGTGAAGAATTTTGTGAGTGTGGGTGACTGTCTGCCTGTGTGTGTGACTGTGTGTGTGTGTGATGTTCTGCCTGTGTGTGTCTGTCTGACTGTCTGCCTGCGTGTGTGTGTGTGTGTGTGTGTGTATGACTGTCTGCCTGTGTGTGTGACTGTCTGTGTGTTTGTTTGACTGTCTACCTGTGTGTGTCTATGTGATGTTCGGCAGGGGTGGAGCTAAAAACTGCTGCAAGGGAAGCAGGAAGGAGTCCCTGCTTCCCCCAACAAACAGTCTCCAGGAGCTGCCTGCACTGCCTGTCTGCCTCCACAATGAACAGAGGTAACTATGTGTGATTGTCTGTGTGAGTGTGACTGTCTGTGTGTATGACTGCCTGCCTGTGTGTGTGTCTGTGACTGTCTGCCTGTGTGTGTGTCTGTGTGTGTGTGTGTGACTGTCTGCCTGTGTGTATATGTGTGACTGCCTGCCTGTGTGTGTGTGACTGTCTGCCTGTGTGTGTCTGTGACTGTATGCCTGTGTCTGTGTGTGACTGTCTGCCTGTGTGTGTGTGTGTGTGACTGTCTGCCTGTGTGTTTATCTACCTGTAACTGTGTATGTGTGTTACTGCCTGTACCTGTGTGTTTCTTCACCTATGTGCATGTGGTGGATTTGACAGTGTATATGTATAACTGTGTGCATCTGACTGTGGGAATGTGTGCACGTAACTCTGCAAAAATATACACCTGCATTCACACACAGGCCTAAATGCATGTTTTTATCTGAATTAAATAACCATCACACACAGCCAATAAACCCAGCACAAATATCACATACAACCAATACATGCATATCACGCACTGTTAATACACCCATTACAAATATCACACATAGCATACATATCACACACAGTCATAACATCTATCACATACACAGACAACACAAACATTACATCATACATGGATAACGGAGGGGGGGGCGCTGTGAAGAATTTTGTGAGTGTGGGTGACTGTCTGCCTGTGTGTGTGACTGTGTGTGTGTGTGTTTGACTGTCTGCCTGTTTGTGTGACTGTCTGTGTGTGTGATGTTCTGCCTGTGTGTGTGTGTCTGTCTGACTGTCTGCCTGCGTGTGTGTGTGTGTTGTGTATGACTGTCTGCCTGTGTGTGTGACTGTCTGTGTGTTTGTTTGACTGTCTACCTGTGTGTGTCTATGTGATGTTCGGCAGGGGTGGAGCTAAAAACTGCTGCAAGGGAAGCAGGAAGGAGTCCCTGCTTCCCCCAACAAACAGTCTCCAGGAGCTGCCTGCACTGCCTGTCTGCCTCCACAATGAACAGAGGTAACTATGTGTGATTGTCTGTGTGAGTGTGACTGTCTGTGTGTATGACTGCCTGCCTGTGTGTGTGTGTGTCTGTGACTGTCTGCCTGTGTGTGTGTCTGTGTGTGTGTCTGTCTGCCTGTGTGTATATGTGTGACTGCCTGCCTGTGTGTGTGTGTGTGACTGTCTGCCTGTGTGTGTCTGTGACTGTATGCCTGTGTCTGTGTGTGACTGTCTGCCTGTGTGTGTGTGTGTGTGTGTGACTGTCTGCCTGTGTGTCTGTGTGTGTGTGTGACTGTCTGCCTGTGTGTGTGTCTGTGTGTGTGTATGTATGACTGTCTGCCTGTGTGTGTGGATGTATGACTGTCTGCCTGTGTGTGTGACTGTCTGCCTGTGTGTGTGTGTGTGTATGACTGTCTGCCTGTGTTTGTGTGTGTGTGTGTCTGTGTGTATGACTGCTTCCGTGTGTGTGTGACTGTGTGTGTGTGGCTGTCTGCCTGTGTGTGTGTGACTGCCTGCCTCTGTGTGAGGATGTCTTCCTGTGTGTGTGGATGGCCGCCTCTGTGGCTGTCTGTGTGTTTGTTTGACTGTCTACCTGTGTGTGTGATGTGATGTTCGGCAGGGGTGGAGCTAAAATGCTGCAAGGGAAGCAGGAAGGAGTCCTGCTTCCCAACAAACAGTCTCCAGGAGCTGCCTGCACTGCCTGTCTGCTCTCCACAATGAACAGAGGTAACTATGTGTGATTGTCTGTGTGAGTGTGACTGTCTGTGTGTATGACTGCCTGCCTGTGTGTGTGTGTGTGTGTGTGTGTGTGTGTGTGTCTGTCTGCCTGTTTGTATGTGTGACTGCCTGCCTGTGTGTGTGTGTGACTGTCTGCCTGTGTGTGTCTGTGACTGTATGCCTGTGTCTGTGTGTGACTGTCTGCCTGTGTGTGTGTGTGTCTGACTGTCTGTGTGTGTGTCTGTGTGTGTGTATGTGCTGTCTGCCTGTGTGTGTGTCTGTGTGTGCATGTATGTATGACTGTCTGCCTGTGTGTGTGTATGACTGTCTGCCTGTGTTTGTGACTGTCTGCCTGTGTTTGTGTGTGTGCCTGTGTGTATGACTGTCTGTGTGTGTGTGTGGCTGTGTGTGTGTGTGTGTGGCTGTCTGCCTGTGTGTGTGTGACTGCCTGCCTCTGTGTGAGGATGTCTTCCCGTGTGTGTGGATGGCCGCCTGCCTCTGTGTGTATGTGTGGCTGTCTGGCTGCGTGTATGTGTGTGGCTGTCTGTGTGTGTGTGGCTTTCTGCCTGTGTGTGTGTGTGGCTGTCTCTGTGTGTGTGAGACTGTCTGCATGTATGTGTGTGTAAGACTGTGTGTGTATGTAAAACTGTGTGTGTGTGGCTGTCTGCCTGTGTGTGTGTGTGGCTGTCTGCCTGTAATTGTGTGGGAGTGTGTTACTGCCTGTACCTGTGTGTTTCTGTCTGATCCTGTGTATGTGACTATCTGCCTGCGACTATGTGGATGTGGTGGATTTGACAGTGTATATGTATAACTGTGTGCATCTGAGTGTGGGAATGTGTGCACATAACTCTGCAAAAATATACACCTGCATTCACACACAGGCCTAAATGCATGTTTTTATCTGAATTAAATAACCATCACACACAGCCAATAAACCCAGCACAAATATCACATACAACCAATACATGCATATCACGCACTGTTAATACACCCATTACAAATATCACACATAGCATACATATCACACACAGTCATAACATCTATCACATACACAGACAACACAAACATTACATCATACATGGATGACGGGGGGGTGGGGGCACATACACACTCAGATTCACACACTGACACATAACTCAGATACACACACACACACACTCAGATACACACACTGGCACATACACTCAGATACACACCCTGAAACACACATAGCTGTCCTTTCCTCTATGCCGGCTGATATCACAGGGGCTCGGTCGGCTCTTAAAGGGCTGACACCTGACCGGGCCCCTGATTAGTGGGTAATATGGGGATGTTAGAGGGCGCATATCATACACAATATAATGGACATCAGATTGTGTGTGTGTTTTCCGGGATATTGTGTATGACTTGCGGGAGTCAGGGAGCAGCAATCACCATGCAGGAGTCTCCCAGAACTACCGGGAGACTTGGGATGTCTGATAGGGGTGCACTGTTTGAATAGGGGGTATAGGGTGTGTGTGTGTGTATAGGGGATGTAGAATGTGGTGGGATATATGCTTATTAGCGTATCTATTATTATTCATTTAATTGTTATAAGAAAAAAAATAGTCGTTTCTTCTACCTGGTACTTTGTAGGTATGGGGACATTCCAATCCATGGTGGTCCAGTGGACTGAGTATCAATTGGTCTATGGCCTGTCCCTGCAGGCTTTTCAACACAAACACTGCCTTTTCAGATAAATAGCTACATTGCTGCCTAGTAACTCTGAGGGTTATCCTACAAGTGGGGAGATGAAACACCACTGTAAGCTGTTTTACCGGGAGCTGATAATAGCGCTGAAAAACAAGAGTTGGCAATTTTTAGTTCTATGTTGTCAATAGTCCATAGACTTACAATACTGCACTATCGGTTTCCTATTTTCTCTTTTGCATATGCCATTGATGTGTGATACCACTCCGGAGATATCTTATTCAACATTTGAAGACTTTTAAAACCTCAAAAGGACATTCTTTATTTTATAATTTTTTTATTTTTTTTGCTGTGCAGAGGTGTACAAACAGTCAAGTCATGCCACAACATCAGTTGACACAAACATCTTAATACATAGCTTACATGTGAGATGGCATTCAGAGAGAACGTGCACAATTTTTAGGATTATAATGATAGGCAAAGAAACAGGTGAGTTATAAAGTTATGAGTGTTGCAAGAGTGGTTAACTGACTCATGCTGGAGCTTAGCCAGAGTATAGACCCCAGAGGTCCCCATGTTAATAAAGTGGTGAAAGCATGGTAGGGAAATAAACTAATGACTAATGACGGATCAATTACAAGAAAGGATGCCCCTCTGGCACGAAGAACCCCCAACAGAGTGAGACAAAATGATAAGATAATTGATCTGCTCGGTCTCCAGTTCACCCGATACCCATCATGGGCAGAGCACAGTCCAGCACTTGGGGAGAGCACTGCAAGCCTTCAGGCCCGGATGGAATTCGGTGGGCCATAGCGTGCTCTTTGCTCGGGGTTTCTTGCACTACTTCCCTCTTCACGGGTGATCCGGCTGTGGTCCACTTCAATGCCCGTCTCTGCGTTGCTTTACGTGTAGATAAGCCTTGCTGTCGTTTCTGCAGCCACGCTTGGGCTTTCCACTTAGGGAGCTCCAGGTGAGAGCATGGGGTTGGCTGTGGGTGCAAGCGTTCACTTGTGTGTGGTGAATCCTGTCTGTGCATTCTGCTTTCCAGGCGCTGCCAGAAATCTTCAAACAACCTGTCAAGCTTGGAGCCAAGATCATGCAGTTCATCGCTTGGGCTATGGAAATATGCTGTCTCTGCCATGTTAGGCAGATCGCCAGTGTGGGATGCTTTTCCCTGTGCTTCTGCAGCATCCGGGTCACCCTCTGGTGGACCGGGATCTCCCCCACCGGTCCGGGGGGTTGGAGGGGGTAACGGTGCGCTCGTTTGGCTTCCAGATTGAGAGACCGGCTGCATCTCCCTCTCAGTGCACACTAGGCCACAACTGCTGTGGTGGGGAAATAAGCTCCGAACGGGCCATCAGACTGCCTCCTGGCTTGTCAGGTAGGTCAGGGAGCACACATGTCACCTCAGGTAGTTTTGGTTTGTGCCAGGAAGGCTTTAGTGAGCCGTTCATAGCAGGCTTATGGTGGAGTTCAGTCGAGGTACGTCCTTCCACCATGAAAGTCAGGCCCCGCCCCTCCCAAAATGACATTTTTATCTTTTACTTGGTACCTTTTTTTATTACTTACCACAATATTGTATTTAGGTTTTTTAATTAGTTACCACAATATTGTATTTATTTTGGCGCTACCTGTATCCTTTGTTCTGTTTGTTTAATAAAAATCTCTGTTCGTACTCTTACCTCTGATGCTCGCCTTAAATACTTCTCTGCGGCTGCACCGTTCCAATGGAACACCCTTCCCCTCTCTATTAGACTTTCACCCTGTCTCCACTCCTTCAAAAAATCTTTGAAAACTTACTTCTTCAGGAAAGCATATTAATTAAACCGTGAACAACTTTACCTCCTCGCACCCTGATTCCTCTCCTGCAACTGTCATCCAAACAAAACACTAAGCCCTCAATGAACACTATCCTAGCAACCTATTTTTCTACCCTACCCTTACCTTTTGTGTCACTATACCCTACTCCCTCTAGCATGTAATCTCATTGAGCAAAGACCTCAATCCGCCCATTGTACATCGCATAGGAATTTGTTGGTGATTTATAAATAATAATAATAATATAAATTATTAGAATTGGTCACAAGCTCTATTGTGATGATCATTTAAAGTATGGGGCATTGTATGTAATGTTGCAGGTTATTGGAATTTCATTATATAAAAATATATAGTATATCCACAGCAGTGAGAGAGTGCAATTCATTTTGGATTGTTACAGTATTTATGTATGGGTTATTTATATACAGGGCCTGCAGCATTCCATCTCATTAGCTTAGGCTATGTAGCAAATTGTATATAAAGTACATCACAATGTGTTTATTTATTTTTTTCTCTTTGCTCCAGCACTCCCCGTTTTGTATAACCTTAAAATCACTGCTTCGACCCTAATTTCCTTTTTCGACCCAAATTCCCCAATACCAGCAGAGCATTTAGCAAACTGTGAGTAATTGGGAGAATGGCTGCCTGTCCAGCGGCACGAAGTGGGTTAATGACACTAATCCGCAGGAAAGTCAGCGTTCCGTGTAAAGCGACGCTCACTCCTCTTGCATGCAGGGAGTTGTAGTTCCCGTCCAAATGTTAACGCTCCAACGAAAACGTCCTTGAAACTACAACTCCCGACGTGCCTCGCGAAGCCGGGCTTCCTGATTGGTTGTCTTCGCCAAGCTTGCAATTAAGTGTGGTTGCATCGCGCAAGGGCTGGCTGTAAGGTGAGGAGAATGGAGCTTTAATTATTTTAAATTTTTGGGATATAGGAGATGAGTTAGCCAATGGATATTCAGAGTGCTGGGTAGGATTTCATGTTTTAAGTATAAATTCCAGATAGCAGGCCAAAGCAATCAACCTATAATAAGATGCACGGTAAAAATGCCCCCTCCTCTTCCTCCCTGTCCTGTAATATGGAGCACTCTCCATGGTGTATACTAAATGTACCTGGAAAATGCCTTGAAACAAGGTGTGCACTTATTAGAGTCCAGTGTAAACTATAAGAAATATCCTTTGTTTTAAAACTCACTGTAAAACCTCCACTGAAGTTAAATGCATTGTAAACCCCACTTACATCATAAATAAACCATTGTAATATTTGGGATTTCTTGCTAAAAAGGCCCTTAATCCCCTCCCTTTGCATCAGTTGTATTACCTTAATAATGTATTTATTTACTGCACTCCATTGGGAAGGTGCAATGGAATATCCTGGGCAGTTTAGTAATTAATCTTACTGTGACTGAGTATTTTTTTCCCCCAAACTTTCTGCGAGTTTTGAAATTTCTTCCTTCTTATATTGTGTTTTTTTTAAAAGGAAACATTCTGTTGATATCCTACCTGTATGTAATGGGTGTGAACAAAACCTGAATAAATGAGGAAAAAGAAACTAAAAATACAATTTAGGTTATAATAACGTATGCATAACTTGCAGTTAAGTAAAAATATCACAACATAGATTAGTTTATTCATCTCAGTTTTGGGAATACTTTAATTCATTGTTTTTATTACTCCAATCTGCGCTTGAACAAGTAGGAATTTACAGTATATAATATAAACCTTATACTTTTCCAAAATGTGATGTGCCAGGACAGTAAGTTTAATCGTGGTGCCAAAGACCAAAAGAGCTACAGACACCCCGACCACTTCAGCTCATTGCAGTGGTCTGGGTGCAGTGTCCCTGTCCCCCTTAGTCCTGCCATGTAAAACATTGCAGTTTGTGAGAAACCACAATGTTTACATTGCAGCACTAAGACAGCCTCTAGTGGCTGTCTACCGGAAAGCTACTAGAGGTGCTTTTGGGATTTTACCGGACTCTAGGTCGCCTAACTGACATTGGACGTCCTCACAGTCTGCATGAGAACATACAGCATCAGTGAAATCCTCTCAGGAAAGCATTGAGTTAATGCTTTCCTATGGCAGCCTTTGACAAATCCCGGTCGCCATTGCGACTCGGAATCTTGCCCTGGTGCCTGTAACTGGTCAGCCCGTTCCCTCCCTTTTCCCGCAGGGGAACTGCAAGCTTGAAGGGCAGCATTTAAAGACTGCCAGCTTGCCTTCCGCATTCCTCCGAGCCAACCCACATTGTGCAAAGCTGGTCCGGCCGCTGTCCTCAGAGCCGGCCCGGCCGCTGTCCTCATCCAGCACCTTTACGCAGAGCTGGCTGCTCTCCCTTTCCCCTGCATGCCGGGAGGAAGTAATTACAGTTCCCTTCATTTCCTCCTGGCGCACAGAGATCTGCACGAGGCTGAAGAGACAGGAGGAGGTGGAGTCTGGAACAGCGCGAGCAGCTGCTCCCGTCAGCCGCAGCCAGCCCCCCACTAACCTATTGCCATTTGCTCCTGCCCAGTCCCACTGGATCCCAGTGAAGCCACCCCCCTGAGCCCAAAAGGTAGGAAACAGGAGAGTGGTTAAAAATATGTATTTTTTATTTTTATTTGTGTGTGTGTGTATATCTGTTATGCATGTTTGTGTGTATCCATTTGAGTGTATCAAATAATACTTTGTGACTGTGTGGGGTGAGGAAGACCACTACATTGTTTCCTACCTTTTGGGCTCAGGGGGGTGGCTTCACTGGGATCCAGTGGGACTGGGCAGGAGCAAATGGCAATAGGTGTGTCTGTCAGTGTGTGTGTGTTGTGTCTAGGTGGGTGTGTCTGTCTGGGTGGGTGTGCTTTTAAGTCACCAGCCCCCTCTGATCGCATGGGAATTGTATTGTTACTCACCTTTTTTCCAATGGTATGCTGGTCTCGCTGCAGCTGGCCAGCCTCCATAGCTAAGATTATCAATCTCCTCATAGAGATGTAATAAATAAATGCAGAGCGTGAAGACGCTGAATGTAAGTAGGAGACACTTTAGTGGCCATTTGAGTGATGGCCACTAGAGGTGTTACTAGGCAGCAATGTAAACACTGGCTTTTCTCTGAAAAGGCAGCATTTACTTTGAAACGCCTGCAGGGACAATCTATAGACTTCAGACCACTACATTAAGCTGTACTAGTTCTGGCAAGTATAGTGTCCCTTTAAGAATTGTAAATGCTTTCCTATGAGACCGTCTGAATGCGCGCGCAGCCAGCCCAAAAGGGAGGAGAGGAGGAGGATCGGAGGCGGAGAGCTCCCCGCTCGGCGCTGGAGAAAGGTAAGTTTTAACCCCTTTCCTCTCCCCAGAGCCCGGCGGGAGGGGGACCCTGAGGGTGGGGGCACCCTCAGGGCACTATAGTGCCACAAAAACGAGTATGTTTTCCTGACTCTATAGTGGTCCTTTAATGAACCAATTTCAGTGATATTACGTAGAATGAATGCTTAATGTATGGGGATTTGTTTGATTGGGTACTAAAGATGACATATTTTTAAGTGAATTAAATCATAACATTAGTTAATGTGTGAGGCTGTAGCGCACATTTCTGCATGGGTGTTCTCCTTGAGGTGCTCAAGTGTATGCGGTTTGTTCACATACACCCACTCCTTCAAATTTCCCCATAGGAAGTTATCGAGAGCTGAAAGTTTGGGTGAATTCATCTGGGAATTCCTGACTTTATCCACTCGCCAAACAGTTGTCTCATACATATTTGGATGGCATTATTTGGCTGAGCATGTCAGCCTGGGACCAGACTGCAGGTGCCTTGTGGAATCCGAAGATTTGACCCAGAACCATAGGACAACACCTGTAGCCTATTAGCAGCATAATCTATACATTGGCACGTAGTCAGGGCCGGCCTTAGGCATTCAGATGCCCTGTGCGAAACATCTTTGCAGCGCCCCCCCCCCCCCCTATAATCCATGTATAGTGTGGGTGTATAGAAGTGTAGTGATTGTATAGGGAATTTATTAAATTAATAATGATTTAAAAATAAATATTCATTACACACACACACATTTACAGGCAGATAATTAAAAACACACACAGGTACAGATGGACAGTCACGTACATACAGCCACATATACAGTGTCACACATACACTGTTTCATGCAGACAGCCACACACACACAGAGGCAGACAGACACACACACACACACACACATAGGCAGACAGACACACACAAAGGCAGACAATCACACATAGTTACCTGTATTCATTATGGGAAATAGTGCAGCTCCTGAATTCTGGTTGTTGGGGAAGCAGGAACTCTTTCCTGCTTCCCATGCAGTAATTACCCGGTACTTCTAGCCCCGCCCCCACTACACGCTAAGCCCCGCCGCTTTTTTCTTTTTAATCCCTGGTGGAGAATAATGAAATCCTCCACCCGGGTAACCAGCAATATGCGAGCTGTGTCGGCCACATGGCCCCTTCTGCTCCATGGCGCCCTGTGCGGCCGCACAGCTCGCATACCCCTAAGGCCGGCCCTGCATGTAGTGATTATGGTGATTAGACTGCCAATTTTAAGAAACATTGTATACATTTTGGAGCAGGCACTTCTGATTGTTGTCTTTGTTTCAAGGCTAAAAATTCAAAGTCCTATGCTACTAAACAGGCTTAAAAGTTACTCGTCACTTTAAACCTGGGGGTCCATAGCACACTCATCAGGGGTGAATTTTTACTCGCCAGGTTTGACGTTTCGCTCAACAAAAAGGCTAGTTGGAGAGTGGAAATTGTGAGCCCTGTTCGTTCTATTCAGCAATAGTGGTTTGCAAATGCATGCTGCTATGCTCAACTCCACTGCACATTATCACAGGAGAGAAAGAGGTTTCCCTGTGACCAGGGCTCGAGTCCTGCAGGAACGCGTGGGAACAGCGTTCCTGCACTTTTTTTTGAGCAGGAACGCTGTTCCCGTTTGTGGTCCTGCAGGCACTCAGGGGGCGCCCCCAAAAGCCCCCCATGCTCCCCCTGTCATGGGGTCCCAAGAGGTGGCCTGATGGCCATCTGATGGACCCCCCCGGCGGGCTGCTCTCTCCCTGTCACACCCGGCGAGGGAGCTGTGTCCTCATTCTGCCTCTCGCCGCGCGCCATTTGCTGATGCTGGGAGCCGGAATATGACATCATATTCCGGCTCCCAGCATCAGCAGATAGCCCGCGCGACGAGAGGCAGCAGAGAGGACACAGCTCCCTCGCCGCGTGTGATATGGAGACAGCTGCCCGCCCCACTGGACCCCAGGGACAGGTCCACGCCAGCTCTCCAGGTACGGAGGCTGGGTGGACTTTTGTAAAAAATAAATAAAAAATATATGAATAATTTGTGTGCATGTGTGTGTGTCTGTGAGAGTGTATGTGTGTGTGTGTCTGTGAGAGTGTATGTGTGTGTCTGTGAGAGTGTATGCGTGTGTCTGTGAGTGTGTGTTTAAATATGCATATGAGTGCAATTTTTTTTTGAGGGGGGGATGATGGTGGAACTTTGGGTGAGTTCCCACACTTTATTCCCTTAGGACTTGACCCCTGCCTGTGACCTTCCAAGGCTTTGTAAGTAGAAGGCACGGTGCTTGCTGAGTAGTTATATTCATTCTTTTTTTCATCTGAGCTGTGGATAC
Source organism: Pelobates cultripes (assembly GCA_933207985.1). Classification (NCBI taxonomy): domain Eukaryota; kingdom Metazoa; phylum Chordata; class Amphibia; order Anura; family Pelobatidae; genus Pelobates; species Pelobates cultripes. The sequence continues at coordinate 201,097,171 of OW240912.1, read as the reverse complement.
CAAAATCCCTTGCTAGCTTGGATAAGTATAGAACACAGCTGAAAACCATCAGTTTATCTGTGGAAATTCAGTGATCTCTGCAAATTGTATATTTTAAAGTGACATTCATGTTAGCATGCTTATTCTTTGTCTCGTATTTTCCTTCTCTTCATCACTCCGAACTTCACAACTCTCCTCCCTTTGTTTCTTTATTCTTTGTCTGTATCTCCCATCTTTTATATTTACGTAAAGGTACACTGTAGTCACCAGAACAACTCAGCTTCTTGTATTTGTTCTTATGAGTATAATCATTCTCTTGCTGTAAACACTGTCTTTTTCAGAAAAAATGCAGTGTTTACATTACAGCCTGTATCCCTGGCCACTAATCAGATGGCTACTAGAGGTACTTCCTGGGGCAATGCTGCACAGTGAGCACCACTGTCATTGGGTGTCTTCACGCTCTGCATGCAGACACTGAACTCTCCTCATAGAAATGCATTGATTCAATGTATCTCTATGAGGTGATGCTGATTGGCCAGGGCTCTGTTTGGCTTTTGCTGGCTCTACCCATGATCTGCCCGCTTGACAGTCTTAGCCAAACACTTTTGATGATGTCAGCCAAGCAGGCAGATCAGGGGCAGAGGCAGAATGCAATAAAAGTAAGATTTTGCTATATTTAAGGTGGTAAGGGGGCTCCAGGGGAGGTTGATGGTGGCTTTAACACTATAGAGTCAGGAATACATGTTTGTGTTCCTGACTTTATAGTGTTCCTTTAATATATTCCCACTCGCTTTCTATCACTTATCTTTTTTTTTTCATGTTCATATTTAGCAGATGGACATGAGACCCCATGTAATCTGTGCCATGTTTTGGTCTGGGCAGCTGCCACTTTTGTACTGAGTTAAAGATGGCCTTGATACAATTTTAACCCCTTAAGGACGGCGGGCGTGCTATGCTGTCCTTGGGGTCCCGGCTCTAAACACCAGGGGGCGGCATAGCACGTCCCCGCCGTACTGTTTACTTATAGCGGTGTAGGGACTCACCTGGCAGCCCAGGGAGTCCCCCTCCGTCTGTTTTGGCCCCCCTGGGCCATGTGATCACGATTTCCTTGCAAGGACCTCACAATCACATGGACTGCATAACCCTCCAAGGCAGTGCCAGCAGGGGGAGTGCCTGTAAAATAATTAAATGTTAAAACAGTTGAAAATTAAATTATATATACTTAGACTTAGACTTTATTATATATATATGATCTATGTGTGTGTGTATGTATGTGTATACACATATACACATACACATATATATATATATATATATACATATAATCATTATATATATTTATATATAATATAAAATAAATATGTAAATACGTTAAAAAATTTAAATAAATATATGTGTGTAATTTTGTACTAACTGTATTTTAAAATTAATATGTATATATATCTCTATCAAAATGCACGTAGAACGAAATTATATATATATATATATATATATATACATATATAAGTATATACGTTTATATCACTATAAATATATACTTATATAAAAATAATTTTTAAAAATATATATAATAATTCTACGTATATATTTATGTAATAATATTACATAATCAGGTCACTTTATTAATTACAATTTGTGGGACCTGCCTGACAACCCAGGGCAAAAGACCAGGGAATTTAATTTGCTAGCACTATATTTAACCCTGTAACTTTCCAAGACACCATAAAACCTGTACATGCGGGGTTCTCTTTTACTCAGAAGACTTTGCTGAACACAAATATTAGTGTTTCAAAACTGTAAAATGTATTACAACGATGATATCGTCAGTGAAAGTGAAATTTTTTGCATTTTTTACACACAAATGGCACTTACACGGACAATATAATTGTTGTGATATGTTTTACTGTTTTGAAACACTAATATTTGTGTTAAGCGCAGTCTCCTGAGTATAACAGTACCCCTTATGTGTACAGGTTTTATGGTGTTTTCAAAAGTTACAGAGTCAAATATAAGGCTTGCGTTTCAGTTTTTTCACATTGAAATTCGAAAGATTGTTTACGTTGCCTTTGAGACCGTATGGTAGCCCAGGAATGAAAATTACCCCCAGGATGGCATACCATTTGCAATAGTAGACAACCCAAGGTACTGCAAATGGGGTATGTCCAGTCTTTTTTAGTAGCCACTTAGTCACAAACACTGACCAAAATTCTCATTCCCGGGCTACCATACACTCTCAAAGACAACGTAACCAATCTGGCGAATTTCAATGTGAAAAAAAATGAAATGTAACATGCTATAATTGACTCTGTAACTTCTTAAAACACCATAAAACCTGTACACGGGAGGTACCGTTTTACACGTGAGACATCGCTGAATACAAATATGTGTATTTTATTGCAGTAAAAACAAACTGTATTATGACATTCACAGTTAGAATGTCACATAGAACTAAAATGTTTTTTAAAAATTCTTATTTTCTACCATTTTTAAAAAATATTTTATTGATATTAAATTATGTTTCATGCCTAAATATTTTATGTTAAATGAAAGCCCTGTTTCCCCTGAATAAAATGATATATAATAAGTGTGGGTGCACATAATATAAAAGAGGCGAATTACGCCTGAACAGACATATAGCGCAAATTCAAGTTTTTGTTTTTGTTTTGATCACAACGTGTACATTTGGCTCAATCCGTACGGGGTTAATAGTGATAGATTTGTGCATAATTGATTGTTGTTGATATCTTTTCTAAAACTCTTTAATAAAGGGGTACTTAAAAATTTCACAATTTATTACAGCACAGCAAGAGTTTCAAATGTATGAAATATGTTCGCAAGTTTTAATTTCACTCAAAAGATACCAAGCCTATTCATTGCCTTGTTTCAGTAACATTTTACATGTATACAATCCCATGACACCTGTAAAGATGATAACTAGCACTTATTTTTGGGTTTGATGGGAATTTATCCAGTTTAGCTCTCTTAAGGGATTAGTCCTGCTTTTGACAAACCTGTTATTTTGAGCTTAAACTAGATATTTAAATGTTGCCGCCCACATAATGAATGTACCACTAGTGGAAAAAAATTGAGAGTCCTTTTAGAAGTAACAATAGGACAAAAGCTGAGGTGTGGGAACGTCCCAGCCTTAACTGTCATTAAACAGAAATAAAGAACATTTTGTGGCTGTAGTACATTACACAAATATACATTTACACTGGCACCCATTCATTTCATCCTCCCTTTGCTTACATTGGTAGTAAAGTTGCACCGCAACTCAGTGGAAGCCTGTGTGCACCTTACTGTAGATGGGATAGACACTATTTGGTATGCAGGGGGTAGAGGCTGTAGTAAATTCAAGGGAGGGTTATGTGCTATAATGGGTGCAGGGAAAGTATAGGGGCTGCAGGGCCGGCCTTAGGGGTGTGCGAGCTGTGCAGCTCGCACATTGCCGGCTACCCGGGTGGAGGATTTCATTATTCTCCACCAGGGATTAGAAAGAAAAAAAGCGGCGGGGCTTAGCGTGCGGTGGGGGCGGGGCTAGAAGTACCGGGTAATTACTGCATGGGAAGCAGGAAGGAGTCCCTGCTTCCCCAACAACCAGAATCCAGGAGCTGCATTACTTCCACCTCCATAATGAATAGAGGTAACTATGTGTGACTGTCTGCCTTTGTGTGTGTGTGTGTGACTGCCTTTGTGTGTGTATGTGGCTCTCTGCCTCTGTGTGTGTGTGTGTGGCTGTCTGCATGTAACGGTGTATGAGTGACACTGTATATGTGGCTGTATGTATGTGACTGTCCATCTGTACCTGTGTGTTTTTGTAATTATCTGCAAATGTGTGTGTGTGTGTATGACTGTCTGCCTGTAACTCTGTGTGTGTATGTGTGTGTAATGAATATTTATTTTTAAATCATTATTAATTTAATAAATCCACTATACAATCACTACACTTCTATACACACACACTATACATGGATTATAGGTGAGGGGGGCGCTGCGAATATGTTTCTCACAGGGCGCCTGAATGCCTAAGGCCGGCCCTGGGTGCAGGTGAGTGATAGGGGCTGTAGAGGTGCATATGAGATAGGGGTTGTAGTGAGTGTAGTAATTATAGTGGCTGTAGTTGATGCAGGGAGTAATAGGGGCTATAGTGTGTGCAGAGGGATAGGGTCTTTAGTGGGAGCTGGTGGAATTAGGGGCTGTAGTGAGTGCAGGGTGTAATAGAAGATTTAGTGGGTGCTGGTGCTGTAGTAAGTGTAAGGAAATAAAGGGTGTAATAAGGGCTGTGATCTGGGATAAGGGCTGTGATAAGGAGTACAGGGGGTAAGAGCTGTGATTGAGGATGGAGCAGTAGTGGGTGGATAGGAGCAATATAGATATCTGCTTGTCTGCAGCCCTGGTGGGTGTAGACCGCTCCATCCAGTCTACACTGGAGAATGTCAAATGGAAGAAAAGAAATATCCAGGCACACCTGAGGTTTCTTCTAAAAGGCAGTTTTTTGGTTTTTGTTTTTTTTAAACAAGAAAGTGGAAAGTCTCCACTTGTTTCAAATAAAAAGACTGACTTTTGCTACAATATATGATGCACTCAATAGCCTTTTGATCTTAAATGGAGCCAGTCCTTATCATGAGTTAGGATCTTTTCTCTCAATTTACATTTGTAAAATACCACAGAATTAGAATTAATTTTCAACTAGATTCATTGTATTTCTTATTCATCTTTTGCAGTTGGTTTGGAGTCATTTAAAACATGGAGATGCCATCATACTATACAAAACTCCTGGGAGAGTTGAATGAGCAGCGGAAGAGAGATTTCTTCTGTGACTGTAGTATCATTGTGGAAGGAAGAATTTTCAAGGCACACAGGAATGTATTATTTGCAAACAGCGGCTACTTTCGAGCCATGCTTGTCCACTATATCCAGGACAGTGGAAGACATAGTACAGCTTCTCTAGATATTGTTACCTCTGAGGCATTCTCCACCATACTGGACTTTCTTTACTCTGGAAAACTGAACCTGTGTGGAGAGAATGTGATCGAGGTTATGAGTGCAGCTAGTTACTTGCAAATGACTGATGTGGTCAACTTTTGCAAGGCCTATATTCGCTCCTCGCTGGACATCTGCAGAAAGATTGAGCGAGAAAGTTCATTTGGACAAGCAGACAGTGGGAGTGATGGCTTAGGAAGTGCAAGAGGAGCAGCTCTTAGGGCCTTGCAAGAGAAAGGAGGTGTTGGAGACTGTCAGAAAGAGCCACCATGTGGAGATTGTAGTAGCTGCAACTCTGTAGAGGTTTTGGATAAGGATAACCCCAGTGTTGGGTCTCCCGAGGAAAAGAGCTCTGGTAAAGCAGTGGAACCCAAGGAAGAATTTGATTCTGATGTGGTAGAAGTGACTGAGGGGCTTCAGCCATACCCAATGCCGCCTGGAATGGAGCAGGGAGATGAAAGTTTGCATGGAGGTGCAGGGATGGATCTCTCTCATAATTATCATATGAAGCAATTTTTAGAGGCTCTCCTGCGTAATAGTTCTAACCAGAGGAAGGACGATCAAGTTCACCATTTCCCACGTGACTTTGAATCCCGTCAAGAGGATGCAGGTGTCCCCATGAGTTCTATGATGGACATTCAGGGTGACTGGTATGGAGAGGACACAGGTTAATATCTTTCATCAAAACAGCATTGACAATAATATAAATCCGTGTAAATAAAAAATGTAAAATAAATTGGTGTAAATATAGACTTTTAGTAAAATTTCTCAATGTTGTTTAATTTTACTTAAAAATGTTAAATATCTATTTGCAGAAAAGAGATAAGCTTTTAAACGTTTTGCTTAATGTTACCTGTTCCATTCTGGTTTATTGAAAAGTCTGAATAGTTAAAATTTGTAAACTTACTTTGAAAATGAATAAGTAAAAAAATGAATACGTTTAATTTAGTTAGATTCCTTATCACCAACTGTGTGCTAAATACCATGTTTCCTTTAGGGGATGTTCTAGTGGTTCCCATCAAGCTGCACAAGTGTCCGTTTTGTCCCTACACTGCAAAACAAAAGGGCATTTTGAAGCGTCACATCCGTTCACACACAGGAGAGAGGCCTTACCCGTGTGAGATTTGTGGCAAGAGGTTTACTCGTCAAGAGCATTTGCGCAGCCATGCACTCACTGTAAGTATGCAATCTTCTGATTTTAAATCCGTGATACTTCTTTTTTTAAATAACTCTTTATTTAACACTGTTAGGACGGACATTAAGCCACAATTATCAGGGGGAAGAAGCACACAGAATCACATGTAAGTCAGTAGATAGATGTACATACAGTTGCAAGAAAAAGTATGTGAACCCTTTGGAATGATATGGATTTCTGCACAAATTGGTCATAAAATGTGATCTGATCATCATCTAAGTCACAACAATAGACAATGTGAATGTTTACATGATGTGTTCAATAAAAACATGCAACATTTCATTCTTTGTGTGTTATTAGTTTAAGCAGACTGTGATTGTCTATTGTTGTGACTTAGATGATGATCAGATCACATTTTATGAACAATTTGTGCAGAAATCCATATCATTCCAAAGGGTTCACATACTTTTTCTTGCAACTGTATGCTTGTTCAATTTTACAACAGTAACATTAAAAAAAGAGAGAGAAACTTGAAAAAAATGGGTGTTGATAGGGAAGTGAATTTGTAAGATTCACAAGATTAAGAGCATTGGAACAGCTTTGTTCACCAAACTGCTTTCCCAGAGTAATTTTAGAGATGAGCTTGTATTCCCATACAATAAGGTCGTCCAGGTATCTGTAGGAATTGGCTTGTAAAAAATCTAAGAGAAAAAGGTCAACCCTTTTAGGGCCATGAAGGTGTGATTTCAGAACATTACAACCACAAATGATAGCAGGACCCATGGTCATATACACTCAACTTTACTTTAGCAAGTCAATGGAAGCAAAACAATGGATTTGCAAGAATCTAAATGGATCACCTGGTATCAGGAGTTTTCTAGAGGATATGGAGTTATAGAAGACAATATCGAAGGTACGGTTTTGCAGCATAAATGAGCTAAAGGCATGCTAAATAACTGTAATAAGATAAATTCTGATATAAAAATATACAGAAAAAAAGAGGGAAAAAGACCTTTATATAGAAAGCTCTAAAACTGGAAACATATAGGAATACACCAAAAACCTATAGAAACAATATACATAAAATGTGTTGTACTATAAAGATAGCAGCAAATATCCATGAGCTAACTAATAAAAAAAATAAAAAAAATAAAAAATAAGTATGTAGCAGAAATGGGACTTGGTCTCAGATAACACACTGATGTATTCAGATATAGATGTGCAATGTCAAAAATGATTCCAGGGATATCTGTATGGCATGGATATCCTTAAGCCAGGAAAAAAGAATATCCCCGGGCAAATATAACCTTATGCCAAATTTTATACTTCGAAAAATGAAAGATATAATAACCAGATGGCATAAAAATACTTAAATTACACTGACTACTGTCCTGTAAGTCAGATATTAATGATAACCAAGCAAAACCAGTACCAAGAGCTGGTTGCTATAAGCAATATGAAAAATATTGCTAAAAAACAACTGAGAATATAAAAGTCAAATTTATTTCAGAATTGTAAAATAAAGTTAAAAATAAGTCCACAGTAAAAATACCAGTCCATTAAAGGTAAAAAATACACAACAACCTTATGTCCAGGCACGGATGTATATGGATGTTCTTCACAATTCAATATCCAAATTCTGATCGCCGGTGAGGACGGCTTGCGTACCACAGTGCATTCCACCTCGAGCCTCACTTCGGGGGAACTGCGCTGTGTGGACGTTCTGTCTACTGTCTGACGCGTTTCGTAGGGAATAGCCCTACTTCCTCAGAGACGTATGTGTTAACCTCCATATGGGACTGCTTATATATCCCTCAGTTGTTAATTAATTAAAGTCCATACAGAATAAATTACATTACATTGTATAAAAAAATGTTAAACACCAGAAAGTAAATGCAGAGAATTGATTAATACAGATTAATACAGTACAATTTAATATAATAGAAACTTTTAAAAAAATGGATACAATAAAAGTTAATAAAAAGCTTTACTATAATAAAATACTTTTATAAAATACCCATCACTTCTCTTAATTTCAGTAGGACTGCTGTTCTTTCATACACAGACAGTTATGCACCTAAAATAATAGCTTTTCTCCTAACAACCATCATATCAAATTATAAACCGTTCGAGATTGATGGTTAGACATTGCATCAATGTTGCATCTTAACTTTGCACGAGCTGTTAACAATACGATGTAACAATTTATATACATATTATCTCCTCAGGCTTAATTCACCACCTTATAAACCTCAAATATTATGATAAAATGCAAGTAGTACTACTTTCCAGATAATTAGTATTAGAATAGATAGGATGCAAGAGGTGAGAGATACACTAGCTGTGTTCCATTTTCTGTAACGAGACAAGAATGTTAGTAAATAATACAACACATTAGAACATAATAAAAAAACACTTAATTCCTTCAGCATCTGTATGTTGAATTTAAACAACGGTACAGGTCTTGTGCATAATGACCAGCAATTCCCTTATCTGTATTCATAAAAAATATCTGTAATGTAAACAAAGTGATTTATACGAATAAAACAACTCCATATGCTAACAAGCACCAAATTTATATCGTCTAACGATTTAAAAGAACATAAGATTAGGACAAATATGAATTGCAATACTTTAGGAGTGATATATCTTATCACATGCCCATGCCAGAAACAATATGTTGGACGGACTAAAAGATCTTTGAAAACTAGGATTGCAGAACACATTAGAAACATTAAAAAAGGCTTATTGACTCATAATCTATCGAAACATTTCAAAGAGACACATAGAGCAGATCCAGCAGGACTGACTTTTGTAGCTATAGAAAAAGTGAATGTGCATTGGAGAGGAAGAAGTATAGATACTAAACTCGATCAATCTGAGGCAAAATGGATATTTTCACTTAATACCATAGTCCCCCATGGCCTCAATGTAGATTTCCAGTTAAATGCATTTTTATAGCACTTCTTTTAGTTGAATCTTCTTTTGTCCTTACAGTTGTAGTTCTTTTCTTGATTATATAGAATTTTATGGTGTTTTTAAGTATATAGGTGTATTTGTCTGTTACTAATATTCTTATCCTGGTATGGATTCTTATCGTCATATAGGTGTTATCAAGTGGAATTTGTTCTTAACTACTTCCCATATCTTAGTATGTATTTCATTATATATATATATATATTTATATATATATATATAATGAAATACATACTAAGATATATATATTTATTTATTTACTTTAAGCATATGGAGTTGTTTTATTCATATAAATCACTTGGTTTACATTACAGATATTTTTTTATGAATACAGATAAGGGAATTGCTGGTCATTATGAACAAGACCTGTACCATTGTTTAAATTCCACATACAGATGCTGAAGGAATTAAGTGCTTTTTTATTATGTTCTAATGTGTTGTATTATTTACTAACATTCTTGTCTCGTTACAGAAAATGGAACACAGCTAGTGTATCTCTCACCTCTTGCATCTTATCTATTCTAATACTAATTATCTAGAAAGTAGTACTACTTGCAAACATTTTATCATAATATTTGAGGTTTATAAGGTGGTGAATTAAGCCTGAGGAGATAATATGTATATAAATTGTTACATCGTATTGTTAACAGCTCGTGCAAAGTTAAGATGCAACATTGATGCAATGTCTAACCATCAATCTCGAACGGTTTATAATTTGATATGATGGTTGTAAGGAGAAAAGCTATTATTTTAGGTGCATAACTGTCTGTGTATGAAAGAACAGCAGTCCTACTGAAATTAAGAGAAGTGATGGGTATTTTATAAAAGTATTTTATTATAGTAAAGCTTTTTATTAACTTTTATTGTATCCATTTTTAAAAAAGTTTCTATTATATTAAATTGTACTGTATTAATCTGTATTAATCAATTCTCTGCATTTACTTTCTGGTGTTTAACATTTTTTATACAATGTAATGTAATTTATTCTGTATGGACTTTAATTAATTAACAACTGAGGGATATATAAGCAGTCCCATATGGAGGTTAACACATACGTCTCTGAGGAAGTAGGGCTATTCCCTACGAAAAGTGTCAGACAGTAGACAGAACGTCCACACAGCGACAGCCAGCCAAGGTATTATCACAAGAGCCTAGATATCTTCTCGAATACCAGGCACCCCACTAATATCATCCGACGAGCAGCGCAGTTCCCCCGAAGTGAGGCTTGAGGTGGAACGCACTGTGGTACGCAAGCCGTCCTCACCGGCGATCAGAATTTGGATATTGAATTGTGAAGAACATCCATATACATCCGTGCCTGGACATAAGGTTGTTGTGTATTTTTTACCTTTAATGGACTGGTATTTTTACTGTGGACTTATTTTTAACTTTATTTTACAATTCTGAAATAAATTTGACTTTTATATTCTCAGTTGTTTTTTAGCGATATTTTTCATATTGCATATAGCAACCAGCTCTTAGTATTGGTGTTGCTTGGTTATCATTAATATCTGACTTACAGGACAGTAGTCAGTGTAATTTAAGTATTTTTATGCCATCTGGTTATTATATCTTTCATTTTTCATTTTTGATGGAAGTATAAAATTTGGCATAAGGTTATATTTGCCCGGGGATATTCTTTTTTCCTGGGTTAAGGATATCCATGCCATACAGATATCCCTGGAATCATTTTTGACATTGCACATCTATATCTGAATACATAAGTGTGTTATCTGAGACCAAGTCCCATTTCTGCTACATACTTATTTTTTTATTTATTTTATTAGTTAGTTCCTGGATATTTGCTTCTATCTTTATAGTGCAACACATTCAATGCTAAATAACTGTGTTGAAGCTCCTTATTCCTTCTGTGAGTTTAATTGAACATCTCACTACTTTCAGATGTTGCTCTTGGTGGAATGCAAGTAATTATTTCTATTGGGCCAAATCTGTAGTTCATGTGGGTATTGGAAATTACAGAGCAATTCTAGCAAAGCCTGACGTGTACTTTGCTTCTCACTGGATAATTCACCAAAACCTGAAATTAATCTCAAATTATAGGCTGCAATTGCTGAATAGTCTCCTAAGACACTACTGTTTTCAGCTTGTCTATTTTGGCCTATAATTTTACATTTACTTAGAAATTGGCACAATTCACATGTGAATTACCACAACCGTGTCCTTCTTTTTCTAGGTACACCGGTCCAACCGCCCAATTATCTGCAAAGGTTGCCGTCGAACGTTCACCAGCAGTCTGTCTCCTGGTTTGAGGCGTTTTGGCTTGTGTGACAGCTGCACCTGTGTCACTACGACACACGAGGAATCTCATAGCAGAGGTCACCCTGAACCTGCTTCTGAAAGCATGGACAAAGATGAGGTGGATGGTGACTGGCCTATCTACATTGAGTCTGGAGACGAGAATGAGGCAGCTGAGGAAGAGACAGAGGATAAAGAACAAATACACAGAGAGGTGCTCATGTGACCTTCAAAGTGAAAGACATTCCATCATTTTCCTATGCCAGGCCATTTAAGTAGCATTGTGCTAGAAGGAAAACCTCCGTCCCATGATTTCCAATGTTGTGGTTCTGGAAACTCTGCAGTTTACACGCCTTATTGGTTGTGCAGTGCAATGCCATTTGGCAGTGATCAGCTAATATTTATCCATATCCTATTTTATATTTTAGTGCTGTGCACTAACTACCAGTAAACCTTTCAAGAGAAGCCAGTGTCTCGAATGCATTGTCTGCCTGTATAGAAGAATTCATATTTCATTGGTCAAGTGAGGAAGAACAACTATTGTCCTTTGTTATGTAATTCAAGACTCAAGAACAATTTGGAGCTGGGTTTCCAGAAACCAGACTTGTATTCCATCTAATCAGTTATTGTTGTTTGTAGTGTGATCTACAATTCAGCATTATGTGACAAAATAAGCGATACACATTTCCCTTTTATTGTCAATTCTCCATAGAGCATTTTTAAATGTATAGAATACTCATGTACTGTAATAGTGACTGACTTACAAATCCTTTAGATGATATCAAAAACCTCTCGTAGGATATCACCAACATATTTGTTCATCATGAAATTAAGAAAAATATCTATATACATACATAAATGCACATGGTGATAACCTACCATATCATGTCTCTATAGAAGTGAACATTGTAAGCAAGGTTATCCTTAAAGAAAGAGAAAATGGGACATAAAAATACCTTGTTGTAAATATGGTAGTGCAAAACTACAAATACCTATTTTCTGCTGGACAAAATAGAAATACCGCATTTAATGCAATCTTCCACTTTTAATTCTAAAGTCTATCCAAGGCACTCTGCATTATGGGAAACAAGCCCATTGGTTGCCAACATGTGATAAGAAGGTTTAGTTGATGTGCCCTGTTGCCTTTGCATCCTTACATTTTACTTTACATTAAGCTATTTGAAAAAGACTATAAGCTGATCCGAATATAAAATATCTTTTACATAGGTACCATTAAAATTCCAACTGGAAAACAGTGGTGCCAGTAGCACTCTTTTTACAGGAAGTGATATAGTGGGAAATATTTCCAATATGATCTTTGCCCTGTCTCTTTTTAAAAAAAAAATTGACCTGTGTTTGAGCTGTTTATGCATCATGTTCTTGAACTACATGAGGTGGAACCATGTCAATCCTCTAATATGAAATACTGACATGGTTTAGAATTATATACTTTTTGAAGCAAGGGATCAATTTCCTTTTTTTTTTTTTTTTTTTTTTGGTTTGGTATGTAAAATAACATACCTGGTAAGTTCTTGAGTAATACATGCCATGGTGCTATGCTGTGGGGTATATAAGCTTATTTTAACTATATTTAAAGCAAAATCCCTATTTTCATTAGTGACTTGGTTAAAGGACCACTATAGTCACCCAGACCTATTCAGCTCAATGAAGTGGTCTGGGTGCCAGGTCCCTCTAGTTTTAACTCTGCAGCTGAAAACATAGCTGTTTCAGAGAAGTTCACTCGGAAGCTGATGTTGATGGAGGAGAAAAGGTCACAGGTGCCGAGGGAGCTCGGCGCTGAATTAAGGTAAGCAAATAAATGGTTAATTAACCATTTACTTGCCGCGGAACAGGGCCCTAGTCACCTAAACAGTGACTAGGCTCTGTAGCGTTAGGAATACATATTTGTATTCCTAACACTATAGTGTTCCTTTAACTTCCACTTTGATGCTATATTTTTCTTTCATCCTCCAATTTATTCAACTCCTGGAATATTTTCTTTTTCCATTTAAGTGTATTTCAGAATAATTTTATAACAATCTATTTGCAATTTGAAAGTCACTTGTATGCTCCTATGTGTATGTTTGTTGTGTGCTCGATATTAGTGTTCCGAGCCAGGGAATTATATGAAACATATTAAATGTGCATAAGGTGTTATGTAGCGGAGTGTATTTTTTATTGGTATTGACACTACATTGCATGTTAAGATGACTCTACAATTTTAATTAAAGAGAATGGAGTTAATCTTCATCAGCTGGACCAACTGTTACTGAATCTAATTCTTGAGTATTTGACACATTTAATTCTTTCATTCATGCATATCAGTTGTCTTCTACTAGTGTTTAGTTTTCATGTGGCTGCATTGTGTACAATTTCCATAATTAACTAATTTCTTCCTTTTTGTGCATGCTGGCATTGATGGCTATAACTTCTGTATGGTAGCATTTTGATATATCTATTCCTTCAGAGGAACTGCCACTTCTCTTACAATGACTTCCTTAATTCTTCAACTCAATAACCTGTATTGAAGCATTAAATGGGGTGTGGAGTACAGTGGAAGTAAAACAATCTTCCCTGCACTTCTGGCCATGAGTAACTTCATCACTTGTGCATAAGGACATTCCTTCTATAATGCAATACAAGTGCATATGCCCTTACCGTGCTCACTTCTGACACTATGGGTAGTTAGTAAAATTTGCATCATACACTGATCAGTAACAACATTAAAATCACCTGGCAGGTGAAGTGAATAACATTGATTATATCGTTTTAATGGCACCTGCCAAAGGGGTGGGATATATTAGGGAAGCAAGTGACCAGTCAGCGCTTGAATTTCTTGTGAAGCAGGAACAATGGGAAAGCGAAAAGATTTGAATGACTTTGACAAAAGCCAAATAGTTATGGCTAGACGACTGGGTCAGAGCATTTCCAAAATAGCAAGTCTTGTGGGTTGGCAGTGGTTAGTACCTACCTAAAGTGGAGCAAGGAAGGACATCTTGTGAACCAGCATCAGGTTCATGGGCACCCAAGGCTTTTTGATTCAGGTTGGGAGCCAATGTCTTTATGCCAGGTACCACAGGAAACATTCAGAGGTCTTGTGGAATCAATGCCTTAATGCATCAGAGCTGTTTTGGCAGCACGAGGGGGGGACACCTACCTGATATTAGGCAGGTGGCTTTAATGTTGTGGCTGATCAGTGTATGCTATCTCTTTAACAGTACAGCAAGGCAAACAATGTAATCAGAAATGCAAAAAGAAGGAAAGTTGGAAGCTCAAAATAAATTAAATTGTAAATCTGGGGCTATACTAACTGGGTAACCCTAACTGAATAAATTGAAAAACAAAGAAGGAAAAGTAGTGTCCCATCTCCCAGCAGTTCAAATAAAACTTAATAATTTTTTTTATTTATGAGTGGAAGTAAGGGAAATAAATTTCCAAATCAAGGTATATGTAGTCCTAACCGCATTTGAATAGCTAGAATGATGTGTTGCTAAAAGTATTCTACTAAATTAGAGATATATAACAAGTATGTTGCAACCGATTGTTTACTGTATCAAATCTTCACTTGAAGAGAGAACAGTATTTTTCGTATACACATGTTATGTCCGTATAGGACTATCTTCTCAGCGGATTATTGCCTAACCATTGCTTCAGAATCTTAAAGCTAAACTGGTTAATTTAATAGTACAGAATAATAATATACACGCTGTGAAAGACAAATAAGTAGCTCTAAAACACCTAAAAGAGTGGTATCCCTTACACCGCTAAAAACATAATATAATACATACAGAGTTATAGGTGGAGCTGTGGAGTACCTTGAACAATCTGGAAAATAGAATATATGCAAATAGCGTAGTATGTCTATACAATATGTAGCATATAAAAATGAGAATAAAAGCACTCACAAGGATGGAGTCATACCGTCATATGACTCTTAAAGTATGTTCTCTTGGACCATTAGGGGGTTGTCCAAACCCTTCTTTTGTTGATTGCTTGTTATTTCTCCTGATGGTCTTCAATAAAGATACTCAGTATGCCAGGGATCTTGGAAAATAATTCTTGTTTATTTGTAGATAAAATAATAAAATGGCAATATACTAAACCAATATATATTGGGTGTAGATATAGTCCAATAAAATATTACACATGGCACTATTACTACCAAGAATCATTTTAAAGATGTAGATGCCAACAGCTACATCAGAAGAGAGAGTTGTCACTACCTTCCTTGGTTAAGTAACGCTCCGAAAGGACAATTCCTACGTATAAGAAGGAATTGTACGAATGAACAAGACTTTTTAGAGCAAGCAAATAAGATTAAAGTACAATTTCTGGAAAAAGGTTATGACGATGTTTCCCTCCAATTAGCCATAAATGAGGTTCAAGAAATACAAAGAACAGACCTTCTAAAATATAAACAGAAAAAGAAAGATTTAATTAAGAAACAAGACATCCCCTTCATATGCAACTACCATGGCAACAGTAGGAAAATGCATAAAATTATAGGAAAACATTGGCATATACTAAAAGATGACCCTATTCTTAAAAATATATTACCAGAAAAACCAAAAGTCATCTTTAGAGGTGTAAAAAACTTGAGAAACACTTTAGTTAAAAGTAGTAATAAAGAACAAACAGTAGGACAAACCTTCCTTACAATAGGTAAAGGATTTTATGGATGCGGACAGTGTCTAGCATGTAAAAATACAAAGAATAAAAAAAGACACCTAACAGACCTAGAATCCATTATTAACAAGAAATTTACCATTAGAGATCATCTAACATGCCATTCGAAGGGAGTGATCTATATTTTAAAATGTCCCTGCAATCTTCTATATGTAGGCCGTACAATTCGTAAATTGAATTTAAGAATAGCGGAACATATAAGAAACATCAAAAATGGAGTCGAAACCCATAGTGTTTCAAATCATTTTAAACATGTTCACCAACAAAATCCAGAAGGAATGTTTTTTTGTGCTTTAAAATTAGTAAAAAAAGATTGGAGAGGTGGTGATTATGTAAACAAATTAGGAAAGGAAGAGATGAAGTTCATATTCAATTTTGACACTATGATTCCAAACGGTCTGAACAATGATTTTGAATTATGCCACTTTATGCATTAGTTTTAGCCTATCTTGGTTTCATATTATTTTATGGAAGTTTTTAGGCATCTTTTTATACACTTATATACTATTTTTGTGTTTCTTTTACTATTGGGTATTATATGTATTTTATTCAGTTTTTACTGTGCATTTTTATAAATTTTCTAGAAATGACATTCTGCCCCTTTAAGATTGTGATAGCAATCTTCTAAAACTAATAGAATTAGTTTTTATTCCTTCTCATTAAATTTGATTTTTACTCTTTTCCATATTATCTGACTTTTTATATTATTTTTATTTAAAACATAGCACTTATAATTCTATATGTCACACTCTATTGGTGTAAATATAGGCAGAACGCCATTTTTTATGTTTGCATTTGGCCACCTGATGTGAGGCTGGGAGTGGAGCGCACGTGCGTTCCACCTGAGTGTGACCCGGAAGTAGAGAGAGACCCGGAAGTGAATTTGTGAGTGCTTTTATTCTCATTTTTATATGCTATATATTGTATAGACATACTACGCTATTTGCATATATTCTATTTTCCAGATTGTTCAAGGTACTCCACAGCTCCACCTATAACTCTGTATGTATTATAAACTGGTTAATTTGTCTAGTAAAAATTTTATATCTACTGAATACAACAATGTGGTCTATGCTTAGATTAGATAGAGAGTATACAAGCCATTGCAAACAGATATGAAAAAAAGTTTGTAGTTTGGTTAATATAATTTGATGTAGCTAGAGACCGTTATGTATGTGTTTATAATGAAAAAGATAAATGAAGAGATGTATAGATATAAATACAATCATGCACACTCTGTCTAATATCTAGAGGTAAAAGTTGACCTGGAATCCATAAAAGTGGATCTAGATAAGTAGTACAATTTAATTAATACATTGGCCTCGTAAAATCATCATCAAATAGGTTGCATGACCTAAGTCTTTATAGCTAATGCTAAGCTAAATTAATTTTATGTCCTGTGCTTTCGGCGCAGAGAAATTCAATAGGTATATATACTCCAGCCCATCTCATGCTCTTTGTCCTTGTATGGTTGCTTGCTATTCCCAGTAGCCTTTATACTGTCTTGTATTAATCTGGAATTTTGTATTTGGCTTTTCTTGACTATTCTGTTCTCTGGCATCCTCACCCAGCTTTGTCTTTGTTACCTGATCTCTGGCTCCTTCTGAGTCAGTCTTTGACCTGTCTTTTACCTTTTACCATTTATGCATTTGTTTATACTTTGAGCCCAGCCACTGTAAGGACTGTAATTCAGATGTCAACATAATTTTTGTCTTATTGCTTTGATGAATAGGTCAGTTAATGTGTACCAATTTAAGATTTCATCAAGTCAAGCCACTTTAATTATGCAGACTGTGAATGAACTAATGAGATGAAAAGACTGCTTTTACTTAAATATTGAAACAACAGGGGTATAGTCTCAGTTTTGATACTTTGGAAATCTTTGGCCTATAATTAGTTGTATTTTAAAGTACCTTGTGAATTGCAAATTTTGCTTTAAAAGGACACTACAGTCACAAAAAAAACCCCAAAAAACTTAGCTTAATGAAACCGTTTTGGTGTAGATATCATGCCCCTGCAGTTTCACTGCTCAATTCTCCATTTAGGAGTTAAGTTACGTTGTTTATGCAGCTCTAGTCACACCTCCCTGCATGTGAATTACACAGCCTTCCTAAACACTTCCAATAAAGAGACATCTAATATTTAAACTTCCTTTATTGCAAATTCTGTTTAACCCCCTAAGGACCAAACTTCTGGAATAAAAGGGAATCATGACATGTCACACATGTCATGTGTCCTTAAGGGGTTAATTTAGAATTTCTTATCTCCTGCTCTGTTAACAGCTTGCTAGATCCTGCAAGAGACTCCTGTGTGTAATTAAAGTTCAATTTACAGAGCAGGAGATAAAAACTTTTAAAGTAAGTTACATCTGATGTAACCATGAAACTTTTTTTTTTTTCTTTTTGCTGTGCATGATTGTTACAACTATCACAACAGCTAGTGCAGGCATGTCAGTAAACAGAGAGATACAAATATATGGCATTTGAAAACATTGTTAACTTTGTGTGTACTAGTAGAGGTACATTAACTGAGTTATGAGTCAAGTTGTTGCAGTCGGGGCTCCTCTCCTCCTTGGTATGAAAGGGACAGTCCTCGTCGGGTCCCAGGTGTGTGGAGTGGTGGGTGCTTTGGGGGGCCCAGTTTCCGTAGGGAGCCCCAGAGTGTGGAGGAAAGAGTCCACCTCTGTGAGAGAGAAGAGCTTCATGGTGGTGACGATGTGGACTACTGACAGTTCTTTAGGCATTGTCCAACGGTAGTCTATACCAGCAGCTTGTAGTTGTAGGGTCACTGGGCCCATAGTTCTCCTCCATTGGAGAGTGGACCTGGTTAAGTCCTGGAAAAACATGAGTTTGGTGGACTCTAAATCAAGCGGCATTTTGCCCTTCAGAGCTGCAAAGATGGTAGTCCTGTCCATTAGGGACTGACACCATAAAATTACATCTTGGGATGCCAAAAGTGGAGCCTGTCTTGATTTGGAGATGCAGAAGATTCCGACAAATGCCACCTTTTTTGCTTGCGACTGAGGTAGCAATGTGGCGAGGAGATGTCTAAGATAATGTGGTAGTTCAGGCTGGCTAATCTCATCAGGAATGCCTCTAATTTTTATGTTTGCTCTGTGGCTCCTGACTTCTGCGGCATCCAGCTTGTTAAGCAGGGCTGAATGGGAGGACTGGAGTGGCTGCACTGTTTCTTTAAGGCCCTTCACTTCTTGCTATATAGCTAGTATGTCCTCCTCTGAGGTTTTCACGTGGTCGGTCACCAGCTGAACCTCCGTTCTCATTAGGGCCATGTCAGCGGCAGACATCTGCTTCATTTCTAGCAGGAGGTTTTTAATATCC
Organism: Pelobates cultripes; assembly: GCA_933207985.1. Lineage (NCBI taxonomy): Eukaryota > Metazoa > Chordata > Amphibia > Anura > Pelobatidae > Pelobates > Pelobates cultripes. The sequence continues at coordinate 201,077,818 of OW240912.1, read as the reverse complement.
AGTTTGGTAGCCAGAGTCAGCGCATCAGGGTAGATCTGTGCGTTCAGGTGTAGCTGTGGGTCTGAGGCTTCCTCCAGAGCTTGCTCTGAGCCCATGGAACCAGTGTCTAGTTCAGGCATGGCAGCCATCTTTGGGGCAGTTGATGTTTTTTGTCGAAACCCAGGAATGGCGCCTGCACGGTTTGGCTGATAAGCTCCGCCTCCCTGCAACCATTTTAAAAAAAAATGCAGGCTGTGACTCACAGCCAGGGGAGGTGTGACTAAGGTTGCATAAACAGAAACAAAAGTAATTTAACTCCTAAATGACAAAGAATTGAGCAGTGACTGCAGTGGCATGATCTATACACCAAGACTGCTTCATTACGCTAAAGTTGTTTTGGTGAATATAGTGTCCCTTTAATCACTTTTAACTTCGTTTTGAACTTTGTATTTCACTTTTTTGTTTTCTAAAACTAGAAATTTCCATCAACCCCTTCCCGACGTCGGATGTACCAGGGACGTCCGACAAAAAACGGCCATTAATGACTGCGGACGTACCTGGTACATCCGATAATAAATCCCCACTTACCTGATCGCTGGCGATCCCCCACCGGCAATTGCGATCCTGAGAGCTCGGGCAGACCCCCTCTCGGAATAGCCGGCTTGTGCATCTTATAAAAGGTGAGTGCAGTCCCTAGGTTTCATATATCTATATAATTGGAAGTCTAGCCAACTCCTTGGTTTTGCACCCCTCCCTGTCACAGGTGCCTCATCCCAGGGCCCTATTTAGCCTTTTACTGCAGAGAACCCCAGGTGGATTTTTTTCCCCTCAAGTAAGTGTGTTAATCTCATAAGAGCAGACATTATGCAGTTAGAGCAAGACCTGCCAAAGATGGGGTACAATGATGTTATGGCAGGCCTATGCAATATATGATCATATAATGTAACTATGCCCCCATTATTTTTGCCTAGATTAGGTGTTTTTAAATATAAAAAACTAATAATATCTGTCAACATTTAGTGGTAAGTGAGTGCGCTAGATCTTGTGTATTGTAGAAATTGGCCCCCATCAGCACTCCATTTATGCATGTTCAGCTGAGTGCAGCCCCCGGTTTCATATGTATGTATGCAATGTGTGTGTGTGTGTGTGTGTGTGTGTATATATATATATATATATATATATATATATATATATATATATATATATATGTAGGAAGGCCATTGTGCCTGAATTTGTGGGAGGAGTTATTTATCCTATTTAAACCCCAGGCTCCTATTCACCTATGCTGTTCTCGCTGGTTGACTGTTCCCATAGCAACCAGCATTTCTGTTTTGGAGAATCCCGCCAAAATTAAAACTGCAGCGTCCACTGCTCCGACCTCCAGCCTAACCCTTCCATCCACCTGGCTTCCGCACACGAGAACCGTCACACACACTTAACGTTCGGTTATTCCTACGTTCGGGCCTAAAAACGCAGGGATAGGCTCCCTTTTTCACATATCTATTAGTTTCCCGTTCACCTGTTCATTCGTATAAATATCTTTCGGTTGCTTTTTGCAAAATTCTTACAAAGCTCCCAATACATTTTCACGTATTAAACTGTAACTATTCGTACATATGAACGGTCGATGCATTTAGCATATTGTTAGTTCACTTATTTCTTCACATAATCATTCGTACCGTTTTTCGAAAGTTTCTTTGTTATATACTGGTTCACTTTGTCATTCGTTTAATTTAGCACTTTGTTTAAAAAAAAATCAATTCGTTTGTAAACCAGTCTTCCAAATGTATTCTCTTACATTTTCCTCTTTCAAATAGGGGAATCGGTCACCTATACCACTTCTGCTTCACTATATTAAGAGTTTTGATTTTACAATGTCACTTGGGTTATGTCACAACTGCGTTAAAACTTCAGGAGCACCTTATCTATATCACCCTCCGCTTCTGGCGTCCCACAGTCTTCTATTATAAGCATACTCCTATCACAGTTTGGTTTTCAATACTCTATCAGTTTTTAATATGCTAACCAACTAAGTCTAAATATCTGTTTCTAAGTCTCCCTTATACGTCAATACATACATCCTATTCAGAGGGTTAATTTTCCTGTTTCACCATTCACACTATATTAAACCTCTTGCAATTTTTGTTTCTCTCAAATACTTTACTTAGCTCTATGTCATGGCCCTTAGTACCAATAACTATATCGGTCCCACTAGGCCAACCCCCCCCCCCACCTCACCACAGAGGTTCGCCCAACGGCCCAAATCATAGTTAGCCGCCTCGCACTCCCGTCTACAGGGCTCCAGTCAGGGCCTCACAAGTCACGGCCACACATATTATAGAGTTTGGAAGTATTAGATAGTGGGCGATACCTTTTAGAGTGAGTGCAATATTAGAACACCCATGAAGGTGTTTATAGGAGCTTAGGGATCTACCTTGAGGCTGATACATAGGTTGTATTAGATATCTAGCTCTCTTTGTTTAGCAGTTTAGCAGTTAAGTACCTTTAGGATAGGGGGCTTTTATTATCATTCTGGATAAGACTGCCTGGGGCATCCACAATATCTGGCTCTACAGATTGACCCATATCTATCTCTTTTCTGCACCTCCAATTATTTCAGTAATCTTTACTTACTATAATCTTATTGAAATATATCAGCCTAACCGTTTTTTCTTTACTTTTTAGCCCCATTGATAACATAAGACAATTGGACTATTGCACAATTTAGGCAACGGAATTATCTTTACCTCCATATTAGTATTTTTTTTTGGGGGGGGGCGTGGGGGGGGCGATTCAGTACAGTGTCCTCTGAGTTTTTTGGCTATTTTAATAAAAGAGTCATTAAAGGTTTTTTGTTTATTATTTTTTCCTACTTAGCTGTTAAACAAGGACACTTGAGGGCATTTTGGAACTTATATATATTAAATGTTCCTTCTCCCTCTCCCTTTAATTAGCCCTTTATACTAGCTAGTTTAATTTGTGCACTGTTATTTAATGTTGTCCATTTACTATTTATGTCAACTGAGAATCCATGCCTAAAGTACAGTGTGAGAGAAAAATAATACAAAAGTTTGACAAAGACTGTTGGTAGAATTAATGCAATTAGTGTTAAAATACCACCATTTGAAATACCCTAGAGTGTCTACTTTTCAAAAATATATGGTTTGATGGGGTTAAAATTACATTGTAAAACCAAGGCAACGAGTAAGCGCTAAATAACACAATGTGGCAGCAACCCTATAAGGGAATCCCTCAAAAACCCTTAGACATAACACAGAGAGAAAAAATAAAATAAAAGTAAGGGCTGCGCCAAGTAAAACTGAGTATGGAACAAATAGTCCAGATAAAATGAGTGAATAAAAAGAGAAAGTCTTATCTAGAGACGTCTGTTGGAGTCGTATTGTATGGCAATACTTGGTCCAGAACAATTGTCCTTATTGTTTTCTTCCTTGTGGATCAGCTCATATGCAAGAGATAAAAAATAGAGATCCAAATAGTGTAGTATGTTTGATAGTTGAGGAAGTGAAAGTATAAAAATCTGGAATGCAAACTCACATTTAAAAGAGCTAGAACCCGCTCTGGTGTGAAAGGCGTACAGCGGTTTGATCCCCGCTTATGGGATATGAAGTAAATTTCCTTCGTCTGTGATATGTTTCCTCCGTCCGTGGTATGATAAGCACTCGGGTAAAAAGAAACAGCCAATAGTGTTCACTGGATAAGAAACTTTTAGATAAAATAATAAAATAAAATGGGTACTCACAAGATAGGAGCAGATCAACTGCTCCTTATTGTTAGCGCTGGTGGTATAATCCCCACCTAGGATTACTTGGAGTCCGGTGTGATAAAAGGATGCCAGGTAAAATGTAAATTAACGTGTATTAAAAGATAAGTGGTACAATTAAAAGCAACCAAATATACTTTAATATTTAAAAATACACAATATAATAACCATAAACGCGTTTCGCCAATACGGCGTTATCAATATGGAGAAAGAACCTGATACCTGGCAGAAGAATCATTAAATAGCAAATACAATCCTTTGAAATTGGCGCCAAAATGTGAGCAGCCAATCACAATGTGGATTGGGATTAATATAGATAAGACATAATAAAAACAGAAAAAATACAATATGTATAAATTAAGATACATTATACCAACTTAAATATGTAAAATCAATAAAATATATACTTAAAATAATAAAATATAGCACGGTCACGTGACCGGCACAAAAACGAAAGGGGTTTCTGGGAGATGTAGTTTGACGCCGGCAAGCACTGCGCAGCCGCCGGCGTCTAAATGGGAAAATGTAGAGGGCGTCAGCACGCATGGGAAATGCGTCTTATGCCAGAGAGGGGGCGCGGTTAGAATATACAGCGTCAGCACGCATGAAACATGCGGCTGACGTCAAGGGGAGGGGCATTAATTGTAGTGACGACGGCACGTATATAATGTGTGGGTACAGTAAACAAATAATGGGAAAATCACAGCTAAACACAAACACAGCAGAAATGTAAAAACAGCCCTGGTCCGTAACGGTAAGAAAATTGAAAAGCGGTCTGGTCACTAAGGGGTTAAGACAGTTTTCTTTAGGTGGTCAAATGTTTGAAGGTTTACATATAAAGAAATGCTCCTCTCAGTCTCATTGGATATTTCACCTTTCAGCATCGAGAATTATTAGCACAGCACTCACCTAAGAGGTTTTGACCTTCACGTGGCAGATGAGCTTACCCTTTATCCACCAGTTAATAAACTGTGCATATGGATTAGGGATAGTGTGCAAGCAACATTTTCTTTGGTTTTTATTGTACATGAAGAATTTCAACTATAAGACAATTTTATGTAATAAAATGGTTAACTGCATTTAGTACAACACATGTTCTTCTTTCTTCAACAACATTATCTATACTGTGTATGCCAGGTTATGTCCCTGTTGGATATTCGGTTCTCTATATTTAGGACCCATTCTACGTACCGCAGGTTCTATAGCAACTAAACAATCCAAGGCAGGGGGAAGGTAAAATAGCTCTAAGAGAGCTAACTAGTATTGTGATATTATGAAATAGCTTTGTATTTTAGAGCAAATTAGCATATTATTATAAATCTTAGAAAGCAGACAAAAACAGGTATATAGGTGCACCAAAAGTGAACCTACAACCCCTCCTAGAGATATGTATAATAGTATAGCTTAGTCTGTTAATAAATATGAAGCCTATAGTAGCGTAGGTATTTTGAGATATACTGCAAAAGAAATAGCTATAAGATAAATAAAATGACAACCTTATAAGGTTAACTCCTATGTCCAGAAAAAACTCTTAGTAAAACCTCCATCACCTCACTGGTATAGATAAGGTAAAACAAGCTTTATTAAATATGGCTCATGGGAGTATCACCAAGAGATGGTACTAGTGGTGTAGAGAAACGTGGCTAGGCAGTAAACAAATATATCAAGTAATAGAATATCTAAGATGAGCAAAAGAGAAATATAATTAGAAAAAGTTCTCTAAGCAGCAAGACAGATGTAGATGGATAGGGTTATATAAGGTCCCATGAGGACAGTCCTCTCGGATATAATTCCCCTGTTTAGCTATAGCTCAGGATGGTAAATACTATCCAATCCACAGTCCCACCAATAGTTACTTATATGCAATCTAAGAAGTTATAGTCTATTGGACCAAAGGCTGAATATGATGCCAAATAGACTGAAGAAACTTGCCAAATCACCACTTAGATATAAACAGTATAAAGGAAGAGAGTAAATAAAGGTACTGGTGTCAGTAAAAGACTGACATAAAAAATATTAAACTAATCAAAGGCTCTCTCCCTATTAAACTTACTAGATAGACATAGGAGGATAGATATAAAGTAGAAATAAATAAGTAATTAGAGCAACATGCCAACCATTAGCGAAACAAAATAAGGTGCCCAGTAAAAAACGCCCGATGCGCGTTTCTGTGCAGTACTACATGCATCTTCGTCAGGGGTCAGCGTTGTAATGACAGTGATCTCTTTTTATATTCTATTATACACATGGGGGGATGAGTACTGGCCAATGATATGTCTGTAAATTAATTGGGGGGGGGGGGGTTGGTAGAGCAAGACAACCCTGTGGCTGGTGTAAGCCAATCACAGTTTCTCAGTTCAATCCTAAGGTTGGTTTGCTTGACGTTGTAAGGGAGGCGTATGTATGTGTGTGAGCTCACAGCTCAGTCATTTACCGCCCACCAAACTGTATGTACCAATGATATACATGAGTGGGAGGGATTTCCAGTGCTTGCTGTAATTAGTGAGAGAAAGGTACAAGGTACTATAGCGCTGTGGTAATACGATCACAGCCTATATTTAAAAAGAGACTCATGATTAATGGGGCGTATTGACGGGTAAACAAATTATTATCATAACGCCACAATCCAATGTATCCCATGTTGCGTGGAGACGATGCCCAACTTGATAGAAAGTGAAATTGTCACACAACTGCGAATCATCCATATGCAATCTAGGGCCACTGATCGCTCGTATACCTGTCATCATTATACATATATCAGACACAAGGGTAGTGAAAGTGATCAAGGACTTATGCTGATCACTCACTATGTCCCATGTTCCAACCATGTATCCCACCCGGGTAGCTGTCGTATAAATTAAAAGGCTACTATGAACAGATCAAGACCTATATCATGAGCAAGGGTCATGATGTGTGGGGCGTTTTTACGGATGAATGGATTCATATCCTACTTCAAACTGAGAAAAAAGGAGTCTCACTCATTATCGAACTGTGCATAGAGATAGCGTTATCAACCAGCCATCAGGATCAGCATGCAATACCGGGCCACTGATCCCTATTATAACTATCCTAGTTACACACATATATGATCATGAGTGACATAGCGGATCACAGGACTATACCGATCTGCACACAGCCCCTTGGGTACCCAATCCCTCCCATCTGTCCAATGTGCCGATAGTATAGCCACCCAGGGTAACCACTAGGGACTACCAGTTAGTACCTACCCCCAACGATAAAGAAAATTCGAATGGGTAAGTGTGTTCCCTTTCAGTCACATTTGAGGGTGTGTACTTGGCGTTATGATTATTTATTTACCCATCAATACGCCCCACTAATCATGAGTTTCTTTTTACATATAGGCTGTGATCGTATAACCACAGTGCTATAATTCCTTTGATACCTTTCTCTCACCAGTTACGGCAAAAACTGGAAATCCCTCCCACTCATGTATATCATTGGTACATACTGTTTGGTGGGCGGTAAATGACTGAGCTGTGAGCTCACACACATACATACGCCTCCCTTACAACATAGAGCAAACCAACCTTGGGATTCGACTGTGATTGGCTGACACCAGCCACGGGGTGGTCTTGATCTACCACACCCCCAATTAATTTTCAGACATATCATTGGCCAGTACTCATCCCCCCACATGGATAATAGGATGTAGCGGAGCGGCAACATTAAATCCCATGATCTCCGCTGGTTAAGAAAGTAATGCACAGTCAAGCGCTGAAAAGTAAGGCAATATCCCAAATCTCCCAGTAACCGGACGAAACACAGTTCTGAGAGTCAACTGAGGCTTTATTCACAGGCTCCACAATTTATACAATTCCCCATGCAAAGGGTTTCCTGAGTCCTATTCCAGGGGTATTCCAGGAGTGGACTACGTGGGGAACTTAAAGTACAGAGCCTTTCTTCCATCAGTCACTGCTGCACGAGAGGGATACTCCCACTAGAATGTACCGTTAAGTGGATTATCCCTCCGTGCAGCAGAACCGGCAATTTATATTAAAATACACATCTTTTCGAATATCAGGTTGATTTGCACGAATGGACGTTCGGTAGATAGCTGGGGTCTGAGCGCATCATTCGTGAGATTACCGCTCAGATCCCAGCTAAAACAACCGAACGTCGCACGAAAAACATATTCACCAAAACATGCATTCAAAAGACCGATTGGCATATGGGGAATAAAATACCGAAAGGCCCGGAACTCCTGAACGGCCTGGAAGTCCAGCGGTGTTCGCGCCGTCGAGTAGCCGTTTTTAGTACCACGCGCTCGACGACCAAACACCGCTGGGGGAACAAAGGATCCAAGATGGCCGACCACCGCGTGGTCGGTAGTCGAACGACGGCCACCTAGGAGAGCCTCTAATTACTGATTGCAACATTGTTGCAATCGGTTAACAAGCGCCACACGTCTCTTAATGTGTGGGCTATTACAGGGTGGTTTATTCGGTTCACGAACGGCCCGCAAAGGTGCCGTTCGTGAAACGAAACACAATACAGCTATCTGCTTTGGGCAGATAGCTAATACAGGCAATACAATGTTATACAGTCAGCATACATTACACCCAGGGACAGACATATCACCACAACCATACAGGTAACCCTTTAAGCCACAGTCTCTGTATAATGTCCAAGTGGCTAGGTTTGCCACATAGGATATAAAAAGAGATCACTGTCATTACAGCGTTTGACCCCTGACAAAGATGCATGTAGTACTGCACCGAAATGCGTGCAGGGCGCTTTAGCTTTGGGTGTTTTTCACAGGGCACTTTATTTTGTTTCACTAATGGTTGGCATGTTGCTCTAATTACTTATTTATTTCTACTTTATATCTATCCTCCTATGTCTATCTAGTAAGTTTAATAGAGAGAGAGCCTTTGACTAGTTTAATATTTTTATGTCCGTCTTTTACTGACACCAGTACCTTTATTTCCTCTCTTCCTTTATACTGTTTTTATCTAAGTGGTGATTTGGCAAGTTTGATCAGTCTATTTGGCATCATATTCAGCCTTTGGTCCAATAGACTATCACTTCTTAGATTGCATATAAGTAACTATTGGTGGGACTGTGGATTGGATAGTATTTACCATCCTGAGCTATAGCTAAACAGGGGAATTATATCCGAGAGGACTGTCCTCATGGGACCTTGTAAAAACTTTATCCATCTACATCTGTCTTGCTGCTGAGAGAACTTTTTTCTAATGATATTCCTCATCTTAGGTATTCTGTTACTTGATATATTTGTTTATTGCCTAGTCGCTTTTTTCTACACCACTAGTACCATCTCTGGTTTGATACTCCTATGTAGAGCCATATTTAATAAAGCTCGTTTTACCTTATCTATACCAGTGAGGTGATGGAGGTTTACTTAGAGTTTTTTTCTGGACATAGGAGTTAACCTTATAAGGTTGTCATTTTATTTATCTTATAGCTATTTCTTTTGCAGTATATCTCAAAATACCTATGCTACTATAGGCTTCATATTTATTAACAGACTAAGCTATACTATTATATATATCTCCTGGAGGGGTTGTAGGTTCACTTTTGGTGCACCTATATGCCTGTTTTTGTCTGCTTTCTAAACTTTCTAGAGTTATGCCCTGAGAGATCCCTAGAGTCTTTCACCGATACTTGGATAATCGGGATCACTTGGACACAACTACTCTGTATTGTGTCATAAGTGGTTTCCACCGATTATCCCGTTCCTATATATTATAAATGTTATACATTAAGTTAATATCTCTTGTGTTTTCATATATAAATTTTAAACTTAGATGGGCATAAAATCACTTCCTGTCTGAAATGGTATTAGTAACTGAAAGGAAAAAATTATAATTATAGACAGGAGGCGAATTATTATCCCACCCATGGAGAGCCCTTTAACGAAAAAATGCATTTGTGTGAGGGGCAATTAAGGCTGTTTAGGAAGTGTATGAAGAGTAACAGTCTAGGGAGAGATAAGTCGGTTGAGGTGTGCTGGAACCAACGTCACGGCAGGCCTGTAATAAAAGAGGGCCCACCCGTGAGGTGTAATGAAAAGTATAGATAGAGTGAGTGGAGGGTGGGGATCTGCGAATCGCTAAGAGCACGTACGGAACGGAGGAAGGTGAGTAGGGGGTTTAAATAGGTTAACATGCCCCTCCCACAATTGCAGGCCAAGCCTTAGCATGTATATATTTTTTTTCTTTAAGTGTTTCAGTATGATTTTCCAGTTTCTGTCTGTGAAGGAACAGAAAAGTGTTATGGCGTTTTTTTTATTTTCAAGTTTCTGTAAATCTGGTTTCACAGCTCACTTGTTCTTAAAGGACCACTATATTGCCAGGAAAACATACTCGTTTTCCTGGCACTATAGTGCCCTGAGGGTGCCCCCACCCTCAGGGTCCACCTCCCACCCGGCTCTGGAAGGGGGAAAGGGGTTTAAACTTACCTTTTTCCAGCGCTGGGCGGGGAGCTCTCCTCCTCCGATCCTCCTCTTCTTCTCCCCGTCGGCTGAATGCGCACGCGCGGCAAGAGCTGCGCACACATTCAGCCGGTCACATAGGAAAGCATTATCAATGCTTTCCTATGGACGCTTGCGTGCTCTCACTGTGAAAATCACAGTGAGAAGCACGCAAGCGCCTCTAGCGGCTGTCAATGAGACAGCCACTAGAGGAAATAGGGGTAGGCTTAACCCATTCATAAACATAGCAGTTTCTCTGAAACTGCTATGTTTATGAAAAAATGGGTTAACCCTAGCTGGACCTGGCGCCCAGACCACTTCATTAAGCTGAAGTGGTCTGGGTGCCTAGAGTGGTCCTTTAAAAGTTGCAAGATAGAATGGAGGAATATTTCTCATATATGACTTAGATAAACTGTACTTTCTCTGATTAGTTACAATATTCTGTTTTTCATGTTTTGTGTGCACTTTTGGTCTACAAGTTTGTTTACGTGTTTCTTCTTGCTGCCATGGGAGCATGTAAAGGAAATTTGAGTAATTTTTTTCTTAAATTTATTCATTTTCTTCACTACGCTAGGAAAAGATTGAATCTTGGGCTACAACAGACAGCTTGGAAAACGTCTGCTATGTATTCAATTCAGCTATTGTGGTCTAAAATGTGCAATTCACTTTAAAATTTCTAAATATTCACACATTGGTGAATAAACCTGTCTGTAGCGGAGCTCCACTACCCCGACTGAGTATCACAGCTGGATTCTCCTCATAGCTAAAAGAAGCGCCACGTAGTTCTGGGAGTACAACTGATTTTTATTGTGACACAGTCGTTTATACACAGACCCTCAGCATGGGGTATGCCCGTCCAGAGTATGCCCGTCCTGGTGCCTCTGAGTCTGGAAGATAATTGTGTTAGCCCTCGCTTAAGCTAATTATCTCTCAGATAGAGAGGACACAACATGTATATACCCCAAAAACATATGAAAACAAGCAGGAACCCAAACACATCATATATCCACAGATAGTTCCCCAGAATAGTCCTTTCAATCCATATTACCTCCCCTCCAAATAGCGCTCTTCTGGCAAGTCGGGAAGTGGGGTAAAAATAAAGGGATAAGTTAACCTGGGAATAGGGAAGTGATGCGGCCGAGCTCCACAAGTTTTGGTACTAGGTCCCAAGATTTCGTGGCTTTCAGGAACCGAATGCCTGCCAGGAAAGAAGCGCTTTCTGGAGGATGAAAAGTACAGAGCCAGGGGTAGTGAGATAGCCCTTTCACAAACAAATGAGGGGGCATAATGTACGTTTTGCCACACTGTCTGTATTCTTTAGATTAAATTAGCTTTGATCAAAGCCTCTCTGTATACATGAGTTGGAAGAAAGAGAATAAGAAAGAGAGGCCAAGGTGAGAGAGACGAAAAAGGAAATGACACATGAAACTGTGTGCTTCATTTAAAAGAGTGAGGAGTCACACGTGTCCTGAGGAAGCCAGATTGATAAAACACATTATAATTGAATGTGATAAGAAGGAGAGTTTTTTTTATCTGAGATCTTCGAAGCAGCCCTGTCACTTGTAGTGTCTTTGCATTTTTGGAAATGTCACTTCCCTCCTGTTGCCATTAGTACAGAGGAGAGGGGAATAGAAGAAGGTCAGGTATACTTCGTTCTGTCTCCAGCTGCTGGGGTTTACCATCTTTCTATATAATGGGGGCCTATTAAAGAGTCTCCAAATATCTTCTTGCAAAACTGCAATGAGATGTAATTGGTGATAGACATTTTTTATTCACAATAGCTACTTGCATGGGCATCCGCAGGGGGAGGCACGGGGGGGGGGGCACTTGCCCTCCCTTGGATTTTTCAGCTTGTTCTGCTATTTTTCGTGTGAGATTTAAAATGAACTGCAATGGCGCCGGCCAGTAGGTGGCGCTGTGTATAGAGAGAGACAGGGATAGGAAACTGCATCTATCCCTGTTTCTCTCTGCTGATTGAAACCGCAGGGGCGCAACACATGCAGGCAACCGAGACAGCCTACAGATCAGGTAAGTGAGGGATGGGGGTTTAAAATAGCCTGTAGATCAAGGAAGTGAGGGATGGGGCGTTTAAAATAGCCTGTAGATTAGGCAAGTGGGGCATGGGGGGGAGCATCCTATAGATTAGGGAAGTGAGGCATGGGGGGGCAGCCTATAGATTAGGCAAGTGAGGCATGGGGGGAGCAGCCTATAGATTAGGCAAGTGAGGCATGGGGGCAGCCTATAGATTAGGCAAGTGAGGTATGGGGGGGGCAGCCTATAGATTAGGCAAGTGAGGCATAGGGGGCAGCCTATAGATTAGGGAAGTGAGGCATGGGGAAGCAGCCTATAGATTAGAGAAGTAATGCGTGGGGCAGACTATAGTTTAGGGAAGTGAGGCATGGGGGGCAGTTTATAGATTAGGGAAGTGAGACAGGGGAGGTGGGGGGCAGCCTAAATGAAGAGACAGCAAGGAGCAGGAAGGGTCTGCAAGGAGCAGGGGCAGCAAGGAGCAGGAAGGGTCTGTAAGGAGCAGGAAGGGTATGCAAGGAGCAGGGGCAGGAAGGGTCTGCAAGGAGCAGAAAGGGACAGAAGGAGCACAAAGGTAAATGAGCAGAAAGAATCAGAAGGAGCACAAAGGTAAAGTAGAAGAAGGAGCAGAAAGGGTCTGCATGGAGCAGAAAGGAATTAGAATGAGAAAGGAGCAGAAGGGCGCAAAATAAGCAGAAAGGTAAAGGAGGAGAAGGAGCCTGTCAAATGAAGGAGAAGAAAAGGAGATTGGAGCAGGAAGGACATATGAAGTGAACCCTCCACTTTATTCTGGACACCACATCATAAGGCTTTGGTACCTGTGCCTGGCAGGGAAACTCTGGACCTTTTCATCTCCCCAGGTAAAAAAAAATATCAGTGTTGATGTGTTCACTTTTATTTACTGAGTGTCAGGAAGCACAGAGTTCCGCTGGGTAGGGGTGTTGCTGATTGGCTAGAGCGGTCAGCTGGCACTCTAGCCAATCAGCAGCACCCATGCCTGACGTCAATCTGCACTTCCTGACACTCCGTTTCAGATGCCGAATACCACTGAGCGACCTGGAGCTGGAGGAAGCCTTTTGGGTTAAACCATTTGAGAGCAGTTTAACCCCTTAACTCCTTAAGGACCAAACTTCTGAAATAAAAGGGAACCATGACATTAAGGGGTTAAAGGAAAGAGAGCACCCAGGGGCTTCCTGGCATCATAGCATTTTCATTTAGATGAAATTGTTATGGTGACCAGAATGTGTCATGGTTCTCGCCGCAGCAAACAGACGGCCAGACGTGGTCACCCATGGAGTTCCCAACAAGGGACTTGAACCGGGGAACTTCACAGTCCTGGTCCTGCTTCCTTCCTCTGAGCCACAGCAGCTTTTGTATTTCTATGTCATTCTGGTCCTATTCATCCTGGCATGTCTATTTCTCTGGGGGCTGTACCTTGACTTTGGCTGTGCTTCACCTGACCCTGATCAGACATTAGCAGGGTATTTAAACTCAGCCTCGCCCTGTGATCAGGATCAAGTCTTTGATCCTGTTGTGTGCTTTGTACAAGTGTTCCTGTGGTTTGAGCTGCTACTTGTTATTGACCCCGGCTTCTGACTACGTTTACTCTGACCTCTGGCATCCCTTGACTTCGGCTACTCCTCGTTGTTCCTGTCTTCTGGCATCCTTTGACCTCGGCTATCCTTTGACGATCCTGCTGTTTGAGTCCTTGCCTGTCCTGCGACTTGGTACTTCATCCTGCACAGCCCCCGTGCACAGACCCACAGGCCGGGTGAATTCTTACCTGACCACCTTGGCCTGTGGCTATCTGCAAGGGTGAGCAACATATCTGCGCTACAGACTCCCAACCCAGGTAAGACCCTGACAGAATGTTCCTTTAATTTGCTTAAAGGAACACTATAGTGTCAGGAATACAAACATGTATTCCTGACACCATAGTTGTGAAAACGCTATTCACCCTGGCTTTATGTGATAATGGCTATGCTCCTCCCCTTCATGACACTGTCATAAAGGGGCCAAGCATGGATGTCATTACAATTATGCTTCCCCCTGGAAAAATTCCTGCAGACGCCCATGGCTACTTGTATGTTAACCATTCAATACATTCTTGCTATGGGACCTTCATATTCTTACAACATGAACAGATATCTGTTCACACAAGATATTGCAAATGACAGCCCATATTAAATTAGATGGTATGGCAGGTGGTATCTTATTAAAACTCTGCCTTTGGCTATAATTCTTTGCGTTTTTAAGACAAAGAAGTCTGTATTTTGTTTTATTATATCTTCGGAAGTGTTGGAAGGTTGTGAAAAATGTAGGTCTACTCCTCAAAGTGTCACTTAAAGCACCAAAACAACTTAGCTTAATAAAGTGCTTAACCCCTTAAGGACACATGGCATGTCATGATTCCTTATTATTCCAGAAGTTTGGTCCTTAAGGGGTTAAAGTGCTTTTGTGGTACAGATAATGCCTCTGCAGTCTAAGTCTAATCACATAGTTTCAGCTTCTGCAGCCCAAGCCACACCTCCCCTGGCTGTGACTCACACAGCCTCTATGAAAAAAAGTGTAATTTGTACAGCTTTGTGTGTTTACTTTAGGGGCTCTAATTTTCTGCTCTGTTAATTAAAGTTCAATCACACAGAGGAGCTGGCTGTGGGCTCTAGCAGGCAATTGACAGAGCAAGAAATGTGATCTTTAAAATTATATTATATAACATATTGAGCAATACGGGGAGGTAAAAAGTGTAGTCTTGTGTAGGGAATGATTGGCTAGGTAGGGCTGTAACTAATATCTTTTCATAATGGATTAAAGGGCCTTTTTTAAATAAATAAATAAAATAATATGTGATAGTATACAATGTCCACAATTAAGAATGCTACAAAAAACCATAAACCAATATCTAAATGGTGGAGCGTGCAAAAATAAATATATTACCTAACATTGGTACTGAAAACAGAATTTCTCATAGGTAAAACATAAAAAAAAGAATTAAAAAGGATATAGTGTAGCCATTAGTGTATTTATTTTTTAGGTTACTATCCAGCAGCAACATTCATCCACAAGCTGCAGTGGAACCTTTAAGATACCAATTACTACATTACCTAGAGCTGGATTGCTGGAAACCTTGCTTTATGGATTTATAATTACTTGTTCCTGAGCCTCACTGGGATCCTGAGCGGAAATATCCTGTGGAATATTAGATCTCCGCTACATTGGTTGGCAGCGCTGGGACCCAGACTCACAAAGGAACAAGGATTGATGGAGATTGATTACTCCACACTCAAGAGATCCACACTGAAAGACCTTCTGGGAGCAAGGGGTATTCCAGCCAGCAACAAGACGAAAGCAACGCTTATTTCAAAGGTAATGGCAGAGTACCGAACAGAGGAGGATTCGGTCACCGAACAGAGGGAGCCAAGAGAGGAACAGAGCAGGAAGAGTTCCAAAGACAGCTCCAATTTAGACTGTCATTTTATGGGAAGAACCCCACCGATGGAAATAATCTCCAAGACAATGACAGAGGTCCAGGAATTTATAATGCGGCAAACAGGGCCACAAACACCAGAGAGAAACACAGTGGTGTCCACAATACAAGAGGGTAAGACAAAAATTCCTTACCAGGCATTTAAAATGTATGTGGAAGCCAAAGAGGATATAGACGCATTCCTCCAGGACTTTGAGAGACTGTGTATGCTGCATAAAATAAATAGGGAGGATTGGGTCCCCATCTTGGCAGGACGGTTGACAGGGAGAGCTGCTGAAGCCTACCGTACCATACCAGATACAGAAATCAGAAACTATAGCCGGGTAAAAGAAGTCATTTTGGCCTGATATGCTATTACCCCAGAAGCGTACCGGAGACGCTTTAGGGAATTGAAAAAGGCAGACAAAGATTCGCATGCAGAATGGGCCTGCCGTTTGCAACGGGCAGCCCTCGGATGGATGCAAGCAAACCAGGCATGGTCCATGGAGGACCTATTACAAATGCTGCTACTGGAACAATTTTACGATGGGATACCCGCAGACCTGCAGGAGTGGGTGAGGGATCATAACTCCACTTCTATTACAGACGCAGCTAAAAAGGCTGATGATTACATGGATGCGAGAAGGCAGCACAAACCAGTAGTAATCAAAGCAGCTGTAAGGCCAGTCGGATGGGGGGCTACCCCAACAACATAATACCCCCACCACGACAACTACCACTACCACCAACAACTGCTGCACCGAGATTTCATCCATCCAGTTCTGTGCAATGCCATCACTGCCAAAAGTGGGGGCATTACAAGCGAGAATGCCCACAGCTCAAAGACCAGTCCACCTGGATCCGACCAGGGTCACCACCACCACCAAGAGCAGCCGCCCACTGTTATCAAGGGGAAGGCACAACCTCATATGGCGCGGCAGTCCCCATCACAACTATAGAACAGTGGGAAGTTCTTCACAAAGCTGATGCAGTACAGGCCAATGCTGATAATCGTCAACACCATAGACAAACTGTATACTTGGAGGGTAAAGTGGTCCAAGGACTACGTGACTCAGGAGCTACTATAACCCTGGTAAAAAGTCACCTGGTCTCGGATCAGGCTAAGCTCAGCAAAACTGTAGCCATCAGGGGAGCCGGGGGAGCAGTGTACCGGCTACCTACAGCAAGGGTACATTTGCATTGGGGAGCGGGGTCAGGACATGTGGAAGTGGGGTTGATGCCGCAGTTACCAGCTGAGGTTTTGTTGGGGAACGATCTGAGGAGGCTCACGTCTGCTTTTGAGCCCCAGACACCAACCACAGGAGAAGCTCATCCTGTGGTCACCCGACAACAGGCCCGCACCCAGGACTACACACTCCCGGAGGTTCAGGTAAGAGACCCTTCCCCTTCCTTAGAATGTGTCCCCTGGGCTCTAAAGAAACTGCAGCCGTATTTGTATGGACAGCCCTTTTCATTGCTCACGGATCACAACCCGTTGGTATGGCTGAACCGGGTGGCTGGGGACAATGCCAGGCTGCTGCGCTGGAGCTTGGCGCTGCAGCCCTTTGACTTTAATATTCAGTACCGCCCGGGCAAACAGAATGGGAATGCTGATGGGTTGTCAAGACAAACTGACCTGGAGAAGTGACCCGTGAGCCCTGGACATCCCCAAGCCGATCTGTGCTGGATCAGACTGTGTATGCCAGCTTGTGGGCAAGGGGGAGTAGTGTAGCGGATGGCACTGGGCTGTCCTAGAAATTGCATATGTTTGAATGTATTCGTGTAAATTGCAGGATTATATGTGTATAAATAACTTGTATTCGTCTGATTGTTCGGTAGAATCATTCTAGAAACTAAGGGAATGAAACTACCGAACAGTCAGACCTCACCTGTGTGAAGTGTGCCTTCAATTAACCGTTGTTGCGAGTGGGTAATTGACAAGCTGTGCAGTAGGTCCTTTGTTCGTGGGGTGGCCGCCATTCGTGAAACGAACACGTGGTGGCGGCCATTTTAAAACTCCAGAACAGCGGTGTTTTGCCGTTGAGTGTCTGGAACCCAAATCGGACACTCGACTAGGCAACCACCGCTGAGACCTCCATACACATGATACGTTCGCTTCCAAACTACCGAACGGCCCCTCGTTTGGTAGAAAGAAACAACCGAACGAGGGGATTCATGCGAACCCTCCCTGATTTCTGTAACCTTAGCCTTTCGTGCAGTTTGTTCCCTTATACTGTGACCGACCGCAGGGCCCCATCGCATGGAACCCAATTCGGCTATTCTCTCCAGCGCGGTCGGTGTTTTCATTCCCTCCACAAATTTCCCGAACCCCTGGTCCGATCTGGGTGATTTTTGGATATGTTGCTCACCCAGATCAGGGCTACCAGGGGATGTGCTATTTAAAGGGATACCCTTAGGTTTAGGGGTACATCCAGAAACTGGGGGAATTTGTGTACTGTATAAGGGGATTATGAGTCAGGCTGAGGGGAGGAGATGTGTGGGAGGTTACCAGAACAGGATTGGATACTGTTCAAATTAATGGAAATCTCTCCCTTGCATGGGAGCATTCTTTATAAGGCCACTGTAAAAATAAATGTTTAGTTCTGCTCCTGATGCTGTGTGTCGTCCAGTTATTGGGATTGCTGTTGGGATATTGCTATATTGTTTTACCTGCTGGAAACCTTGCTTTATGGATTTATAATTACTTGTTTCTGAGCCTCATTGGGATCCTGAGCGGAGATATCCTGTGGAATACTAGATCTCCGCTACAAGTACGTAGTGTATTTGTGTGTGTGTAGGGTGTGGTGTAGGGGCTGTATTTTTGTGAGATGGTAAGGTAGGGTTTTAATTTGTGGAAACATTTTATTTATTATTGTTATTAAAAAAAAAAAAAAAAAGATTATACAAAATGGTAGCATATTGACTAAACTGAGTGATAAAGATTATCATTGAGTTGCTGTAGAATCTCTTAAGTATTCTGGAGTGCAGTCGTCCTGCCTTCCCTGTGTAAAGATGTCAGGAAGAGTAAATACAGCTTGGCATGGCATTACAGGCACTGATAGAGTGCTGCCAAGCATTTATTCAAGCTGTCAGTCAGGCAGTATCCACTCCACACTTCCCTTTGAGTACAATACAAAATATTCTAAATGCTTTTATTACCTTGGCTTGAAAACTTGTCACCTTTGGCAGTGTCAATTTGGACCAGTTGGCAGGAGAACCTTAGCAAACTTGGCAGTTGCTCTTTGGAACACTTGGCAGTGATACGGCTAGCTTGGCACTCAAACTGTGAGCTCCGTCCAGTCTTTGCCCAATAATTTTTTTTCTCACATATTTTTCTTTTGTGCATGACATCATTAGGCATTGTGGGGAATGGAGGGAGCACCGTGCTGTGTGTAAAAGACTACAGCTCGAGCAGAGGTGATTAGAGCTATACTGCACATAGCAAAGTACATACCAACTAACCAATAAAGAAAATCACTGACCACTATTTTCATGATCAACTTTTATCAATTAGTTGTTTCACCCCTGTGCCTAAGGCTTCATAAACAAAGGCAGAGAGTTGAGCTGTGAAAATGCAAGGGCCTGATCTATACATCAAAACTACTTCATTAAAGTGACACGCACCAATTGACAATTTTTTTTTTAAACCTTTAAGCAAACACTTTTATTATAAACTAAAATAGAGCAAGAAACGTATTGAATAGTATGTAATAAGCATTTATAAATGTACTATAAACGTAAGGTTTTATTTCTCTGGTACGCTTCTGAGCTAGGGGAGTTTATTTGTCCTCCCCACTGCCTTTCACCAATCCATAAATCTAGTCATAGGGCTGCCATCAGAAATGTTACGGCCAATGACACAGCTAAAGGTCTGGGCCGCCCCAAGTCCACCCACATGTCCCACCCCTGGAACAACTCACGGAGCCGATCCTGAGTCCACCCACAAGGATGAAGTGTGTGTATAATGGATGCAGAGTGTGTGTAATGTGAATGCGGTGTGTCATGGAAGCAGTGTGCAGTGGATGTATGTTTGTGTGTATTATATGCAAAGTTTGTGTTTGTGTAGTTGATGTAGTGTGTGTGTGTATAGTGACTGCAGAGTGTGTGTTTTTGTAGTGCATGTATAGTAAATGTAGAGTGTGTTTGTGTAGTATGTGTATAGTGACTGCAGAGTGTTTACTGAATGCAAAGTGTGTAGTGAATGTAGTGTGCATATAGTGACTGCAGGGTTTGGGTTGTGTGTGTGTATAGTGACTGCAGAGTATGTTTTGTGTAGTGGATGTAGTGTGTGTGTGTATAGTGACTGCAGAGTATGTGTAGTAAATGCAGAGTGTTTATAGTGAATGCAGAGTGTGTGTTTCTGTAAGGATAGGGGCTGCATTCCAGGGGAGGGAGGAGGGGATTTAGTTTTTATTTTTGACATTTGAGTAAATTTTATTTTATTTTCCTCTCTCTGCTTCTTACATGTCCGGGGAGGGGGGGGAAATGGAAGACTCCTCAGTCTTGAACTCTCACGAGCAAGGATCAACTGGAAAGTTAAGATGGCGTGTGCTGGCCCCCTTGCTGCAGTGTACAGGTAGCCAGGGGCCCCTGTAACCCGGGTATGTATGCCAGTGCGGCCACGGCCGCATTTTTCCAGCCTCTTCTCCAGGGGGGCCTAGGAGCTGGCCACCTCAGGGCCCCCGAGGCTTGCAATGGCGTAATTTTGTGGCCGGTCACTGCAGGCGGCGAGGGAGCACTGACCCTCCTGTTCAACTCCCTGGCGCGCACTTCAGTAATGCCGGAGCCAGAATATGACGTCACTCCGGCATCAGTAAGCAGCGCGCGAGGGAGCTGAACAGGAGGGTCAGTGCTCCCTCGCCGTTTGCAGTGACCAACCGCCCAGCAGCCCCACTGGACCCCGGGGAAAGCAGGAATCCCCTCAGCACACCCAAAGGTAGGGAGGCTGGGGGACTAAATTTAAAAAAAATGTGTGTGTGTGTGTGTGTGTTACTGTGTTTGTGTCAGTGTGTGTTTGCTAGTGAGTGTGTGTCTGGTAGTAAGTGTCAGTGAGTGTTTTTGTGTGTCAGTGTGTGTGTGTCAGTTGTGTGTTAGTTTGTGTGTCTGTTAGTGAGTCTGTTTGGTGTCTGTTAGTGAGTGTGTGTTTGTCATTGAGAGTGTATGTTTTATAAGTGAGTGTGTATGTGTGTCTGTCTGTCAGTGAGTGTGCATGTATGTGTGTCACTGAGTGTGTCTGTCATTAAATGTGTGTGTCTGTTAGCTAGTGTGTGTGTCTGTTAGTGAGTGTGTGTTTGTTAGTAAGAGTGTATATGTGTTTGTCTGTGAGTGTGTATGTGGGTCTGTCACTATGAGTGTGTGTCTGTATGTATGTGTGTGAGTATGTATGTGTATCTCTGTGTGTCTGTGTGTGTGCCTGTATGTGGGTCTGTATGTGTATCTCTTGGTCTGCATGGGTATCTGTTTGTCTGTATGTGTATCTGAATGTTTGTCATTAAAGGACCACTATAGTGCAGTGTAAGCGCCGGGTGGGGCCCAGGGATCAGTTTTCACACCGGGGACCAATGGATCGTGTGTATGCCACTGGCCGCAGATGCACATATCTATAGCGATGATCGGGAATGTAATCGGGAATGTGGGGCCGAGGACTCCCAGAGCAGTCCAGGCCCATGAAAACTGAAACGGTTGTCATGACTTGATAACTGCTCTGCATGCTCTTGACTTTTTAAAACAAAAGAGCAAAGGATGTGGATAGCCTGGTAAACCATGATGACAAACATATTCTCTGCATCTATGCATACAGAAAAGAAAGAGCAAGTTTATACACACACACAGAGACACAGACATATACCCCAACACACACATAGTGTCATTGCCCTGCTTTTGGCTCTCTATCCATTTAAAAAATATATATATTTTTTTGTGAATAAAAGTTTTTTATTGGAGTTCAATAGCAATATCAAAAAGCAGAGTAGTAGGACAAGCAGGTCCCTGAAAGTCAGAATTTCTCACTGTTAAATGGCTGTGCAGAGCCGTGGAAAGCAAATCAATAAGAATTAATGATGGTATATCTTAGATAATATTAGAAATAACAGAATGCAGTAATTCGATCAGCGTAGGTGGTATATCTCTATGTTCTGTGGAACAGTGTGTTAGTGTGCAGCTATCGGGGGAATATGTCTAAAAGAATAAAACAACCCAAACTTTTGCTTCTCTAGTAGTGAAAAGGGTACGACAACTGGCTAGTAATCAACATTAGTTTCTCAATGTGCTTTCTCCTGGCCCTTAACCACGTCAACACTATTTAGTATCCATTCTCTGGACACTCCCTCGTGAGGGAGTAATAGAATTGGTAAGATAGAGTGGAGTCAACCCCTGTCCTGTCCGCAGGGCCTTCTTTAATAGCGATTGGGCCCTAGGCAAACATTTGATTGTGCCCTCTGGATCCTGACCCCCACTCCCTGACATGCAATCACGCCCTCCACTACCCAATGCAGTAGCGGAACTAATGCAAGAATTTCTTGGGGCCCCCCCAATCGCAAGGGTAGCAACTCCAACAATGCTTTGACAGCTGGGGCTCTACTATTTTCCAATGCTTGCAGGGTTGTATTTAGTACTGAGCAGTGTTTGTGTGTTTGAATGTAAGCATGTTTTTGTATGAAGTTTGTTTGTGTAAATGTAGGGGTGTGTTTGTATGTGATTTTGATGTTTGAATGCAAGCATACATTTATGTGTAGTGTTTGTTTCTGAATGCAGGGGTGTGTTCATATATATTTTTGGTGTTTAACACAAAGGTGTATTTGTATGTAGTGTTGACATTTTAATGTAGGACTGTGTGTGTAGTGTTGAAGTTTGAATGCAGTGGTGTACTTGTGTGTAGTGTTGGCAATCTGAATGCACTGCCCCCGCCCCCCCCCCCACACATACACATATACACACAGATTCCCACACACACTTAAACACATGCAGGTACACAGAGGTAAACACTGAGACTCACACTGACACACCAGATACAGACTGACACAGATACACAACATGACACACATGCAGACACATATATAAAAACACTGACACATATGGATACTCGGACACACTGATGAACACACTTACACACATGTAGATACACAGATAAACACACTGACTGTATACAGATACACAGACAGACATACACACGTAGGTACAAACACTGACAACATACAGATACACAAATACATACAATGATAACATAACAAATAGACACATTGACACACATACAGAGATGCAGATACACAACCTGACACGCATGCAGATACAGATACACACAGACTACATAGAGAAACATAGATATACTGACTAAATACAGATACACATATATACACACTGACACACACAGATACACATACTGACAACATAGAGATACACACAGACATATTGAGAAACACAGATTTAGTGACAGACATACTGATACCACAAGAAACAATTCACCCCGCACTCAGGTTCCGTCCATCACCTGTCTGAGTTTGCTCAATCTCCTTCCATTGCTTAACAACACCATCCTTAACCCATTCCAATGTTCTCTGCAAGTAGGAAGCCCTGTGGTAGAGTTGGGATTCAGGGACCGCCGGTCCACCTTCAATTTTCAGTCTCATTAGTGTTTGGTATTTCAGTCTAACGACCTTAGAGACGTAAAAATATGCTATAGGATGCGAGGTAAGAGGTTAATTTTTATCACTGCGATGCATCCAAGCCAGGACAAGTGAGGCAATGTCCACTGTAAGATCTTCTTGAAATTATTAAGCATAGGGGTTAAATTGAGTTGATACAGTTGAGAAAGGTCTTTGGTGAGCAAGATCCAGTGGAGCTGAAAGTTCTGGTGCAGCACATTGGCTCTCTAGGCCCGGATAGTAATATTGAGCAGGTTGGATTTTGTGCGGTTGATCTTGAAATTGAAGATCTTGCCGTAGAGTTAAAATTCTTGCATGATGTTGGGAAGAGTCGTGTCCTGCAAAGAAACAAAAAAGATCAGGCCGTCCACGTATGCAGCCACTTTGTGTTTCGAGGGTCCCACATCGATACCTTTTAATGTCTGGGTTTTTCCTGAAGAAATGTTTAGAGAACAAGGTCAAACAGCAGCGGCGACCGCAGACAGCCTTGTCGGGTTCCATTGCGGATTTTGAACGTGTCTGTTTAAGCACCATTGATGCACACTCTCTGAAGGGTCAACATATATTTGTCAGGGTGGCGGTCCGAAGACCGGGACCCCTGTGCCTGATGTAGATGATGAGTAGTCTTCAGCATGGAAGTGGACAAGTAGGGCCTGGTGCAGGGTAACCACATGCCCCCTGGTGTTGAGCACCAGTGTTTGTGCAGCCACCAAGACCCTGATGCAGCTTATACTGAAGCCAGAGCAAATGAATTGCTGAAATGTATCCAGTACTAGAAACAAGGTAAGACTAGAATAGGCACCAAACAAGAAAACATGACAAAACTAGAAGAACTCAGAACCGGAGAAGGATGGAAAGCAGAATCCAGAACATGTGCACAATACAAAAGGGAAACATTAACATAACATGGGCAGGACAGGACAGGACTGTACATGGACTGGAAATACAAAATAAAACAAGACAAGAGATATAAGGCAAAACACAAAAACTAAGTACTATATATGTAAAACACTGGATATTTAGACCTACATAAATGCCCAAGATGTATGCAGCCCACCATTGTGCCAAAGTACTCCAAGTACGGTGGGTCCTAACTGCCTAGATATGCATGACTAATTAAACAACAATAAAACACACACAGTAATTACCTGCAAGAAAGGGGTAGAGGACATGAAACAACTGCCTGCAGGAAACCAACTGAAACAAAAGGATTAGTGGAAAAGGAAAGGGTGTAGCAACATAAAACAAACATATAAAGGAATCCAGGAGACTGGGAATTCTAGGAACGGAATAAAGGAATGAACCCAGAAAACCCAGCATAAAGAAAACCAGACACAGAATAGAAAACCAGAAAAAAAACAAGGAAAACTAAACAAGAATTGTAAAAAAAGTACTGGATACAAGAAGCCAAGGACAAACATCTGAACAGAACAGAACTGGTCCTGACAATATTGCCTTGATCCATATGTACATGTTCGGTCTCATTCCCAGAGTGCAAAAAAGGAAGTCCCAGCTCATCCTGTCAAAGGCCTTCTCTGCATTGGTGGATAGCAGAAGAAGGCCCTCGCCCGTCCTCTGTGCCTGCTGAATCAGGGATAGAGCTCTTGAGGTGTTGTCCCTTGCCTCCCAATGAGGGATAAAACCCACTTGGTCCAGCTTCATGAGGGAGGGTAAGTAGGGTATCAGCCTTGATGCAAAGATTTTGGAGAAGAGCTTCAGGTCACAGTTTAACAGGGAAATAGGACGATAATTGGCACATTTCTCCATGTCCTTGCCCTCTTTAGGTATCAGGGCTATATTAGCTTCAAGCGTCTTGGGGGGTGTAGCTGTCCCTGGGTTAGTGAGTTGTATGCAGACAGAAAATGCAGAAGCAAAATGTCCGAAAACTGTTTGTAGGAATGTATCGTGAGCCCGACTGGGCCTGGGCTCTTGCCTGGTTTCATCATCTTCATTGCCACCACCAGTTCCTCTGTCATCAAGGGGGCCTCCAAGACCTCTGTTGCTTATGCCAATTGTTTAGAGTGGATGTTATCAGCTAAGTAGTAGGGATGTGCATGGGCAAAATATTTGGTTCGGCACTTCCTTAACTTAACCCCTACTAGTGTTAGGGATAGGGTAAGATTCCTGTCATCATTCCCTTAATTTTCCCTCCCTCTCCTGTTTTGCCACTTTTCAGAAATCCGAAGCACTTCGGAAATTCGCACATTCGGAAGCAACCCGGCTGGGTACCTCCGCCAAGGACCGTTTCCTAGCTGGAACAAGGGACAAACCGCAGCACTTCTGCCCACAGTCGCTGTGGCTTTACTGGGGCCCTGGAACCGCCCCTTCTTGGAGCCGAATGGGGAATTAGCTCTAGTCCTTACAAGGACTCTCCCCGTTGAACCCCTGCAAGCTGGAACAGCAGACACATGAGTAAATCTTCTTTCCCTCCAATAACAGGACGACACACAGTTTTGGAGTGTAAGCTGAAATAGCAGTTTCCCAACAAGGTTGACGACCCAGGTAGACCTTGTTGGGCACAGGACACAAAGTATACAAGCCAATCAAAACAATGTAACCATGAACGACACTCCCACACACAGTACACAATCCCTCCCCTCTGCCTGTGATACCTGCCTGTGAAGGGGAGGTTGCCACACACATGTCTTCTAGGTATGCTTGTATGGTCTTCGCTCTCCGTATGGTTTGTATGGAGTCCATTATTGATGTCTTCGAGTAGAATCAAATAGAATTTTTCAAAGTAGCCATGTGCCACTTCAGCACTTCGAGTCGGCGTTCTCTGTGGTCGACCTTGTATATCACGGAAGATGGTAATATAGGATTTATTTTGTTTCTTATTTATGATAGTGGCGAGAAATTTGCCACATTTGTCACTAACATAGAAGAATGCTTTGGTGTGTTGGAGAGAGCATTGAAGGCAATGACAAAGAAGAGTGGACAGTTGACCCCTTAAGCAGCAAGTTCTTGGTAGGTAGTCAAATTTTGGGTTTCCAGTGTACACATTTTGTGTGTGAGATCCCGTATGGCATCCTCTCTGCATTTTTTTCAGTTCAAAGTTTCTGGCTAAGAAAAATCCCTGTATGCTGCACTTTATCGGGGCTGGCGTGTCGGGTGTCACGTTTTCGTTAAAGTAATGCGTCAATGTGGTGCATTGTGCATCTTTGATCATGAGTGCGTCTGAGAGAAGTGTCTCGTTAACTCACCAACGAACAGTATGGGGTCTGAAAAGAAGAGAGGACACTGTCATTGTCAGTGGTGCATGGTCCGTCCAGGTCATTATGCCCAAGTCTACTCTACAGACCTGAGAGAAGTGGTAGAATGGAACGAAAAAGTAGTCGTGGCTCTAGGGCGATGTTGAAATTTCCCCCTAAGATCAAGAAACCCTCCATAAATGTTGTTAACGTTTAATCGTGGTCTTTAAGAATTTCCCTTGTTTGGAATTTGGGGTATAAATGTTGGCTAGTGTGTACATCTGTCACAGAAGTAACCCCTTGATAAACAGGTAACAACCTTCTCTATCCATGCATGTCTCTGTGTGTTGGAACGTAATTGATTTGTATATGAGAATTGCGGTTCCCTTCAATTTGCTCTCAAGGTTGTTCCCATAGTAGCCTTGAGTATAAATATGATTGGTCAATTTTGGGCACTGCCCTCTTGAAAATGTGTCTCCTGAACATACGCATTTTGGGCTTTAAAGTCTTTTAGTGCAAGAGAGCGTTCTCTACCCATTTTTATCCCAGATTTTGCACTAGTACTTTGAACCATAGGGTGGCCTATTGAAACTTATGTTTTTCTTGCAATACACTTACATGAATATTAATTTAGCTTTTAGGATGGCTAGGTCTCATTGGCATGCTTGAACAGCCATAGGATTAATGTTGCTCTGGCCAGGGTTGATCCTTTTCCCTGCTAATCAGTAGCACATTATAGAGCAATAAACCAGGACTAATTGTATTAAAGTGCGGATCGTTAGTGTGCAGACAATCTAGTGTATTTCAGTGAAGTGTCAGTGTGTGAATGTGGGCGTGTTTTTTTGTAGAGCATCTGTGTGCGAATGTGGGGGTGTATTTCTATGGAGTGTCACAGGATTGTATTTCTGTTAATACCAGAGTACAAATAAGAGACGTGATTGAGAGACGGTGTTGTGAGTGTGTGTGGGGAAACTACTGTATTGTGGTATTGTATATGTGGGGATAGGCTGCCTGACTGTTGTGTGTGTGTGTGTGTGTTGAGATGGCTTGTGGTATTGCATGTTTGTAGGGATTCTGCTTGTGGTGTTGCATGCCTGTAGGGACATTGCTTATATGATGCTGAGTAGGGAGAGCCTGCTTTTTGTGTTGCGAGTTTGTAATAATTAAGGATGCTTGTGGGGTTGTGTGTGTGAATGAGTGTAGTTATTTGCAGTGTGGTGTGTGGTGAGGGATGTTTGTGATGTAATTTGGGTGTCTATGGATTTGGGCTTTAGTGTGTGAATGCAGGGGGGCAAATAGGGCTTTGGTGTGGGGTAAATACGGACTGCAGAGTGTGTGGGGGTGATGAATAGGGGATGTAGTGTGGGTTGGACATAGGGGCTGCGGTGTGAGGGGTATATAGGGGCTTAAATTAAAAAAAAAAACCATTAGGTTATCTCCACCCTACCCCATTTGCTTACTTAGGCCAAGGATGAAGAAAGGTGATAGAATGATGATGTGGTAACCCGCAGTAATGCTCTGATCCACTCCATTGATGCACTAGGTCTGCATCTGAATGACCTGTCAGATCCAAAGACCTTTATTTTGACATATTTCAACTAGTGAATACAATTTCAGGTTTGTAATCTCCTGCTGTGTGACAAACCAGTGTATTAGAAGCATTTCCTGCTGTGAATTTACCTATTGTTATCACCCATTAATAACCTTTATCAGAGGGTGATTAATAAAAATCAGCCATTTAATGAGAACAGGCTTTTATCACAGCAATTTTGTGTGCCATCGTGACAGAATCATTTATCATTGCACAAGTAGAGCAGATTAAGCAGTCAGCAACAGTTAACATTGCACAAATAAAAAAAAGAGAAACAAAGACCTGGTGGTCTCTTGACTGCCACAAACCAGAACTAAATTAGATATATGATCACTTCTGCTCCATTGCTCAGTCTACTGCCCACCTCTGTATCTAGGCAACATTTGTTGTTTAGACTGGTACGTGTCCTAGGATCTCGCAACTTCACTGATGATGGCCTTTCAATTGTACATGCACGACCAAGTCCTAACTTAATGGTTTATTTATGTTTTTTTGTCTTGTAATACAAAACATAGCTATTTAATTGAAACCGCAATGTTTACATTTTGCCTAAACATACCTCTCATGTCTGTCACACTTACAGCCACTAAAGTGTCCACATTCGAAAACATTTTTTCTTTTATAAGAAGCATTAGATTTGACATTATTGCACAGTCGTTATTTGGCATGTACCAACCTATAACTTTAATAACACTCAGACACCAATAAGTTCTGTTGGAGTATAAAGCCCACAGCTTTATTAATTAATATAAATATATAAATGAACAATTTAGGGTCCTTGTCAACAGTACTCCTTTCGTTCCGCTCTCTCCTGTCCTATACCCCTGACAATGACCCTACCAAAGAACAAACCTTAACATAACATGTAACTCACGGCCTACCAAGAGGCCACACCTCCATTTGTCTAACTGCAGGGGTGTACCCAGACACCCCTACACCCCTTGGTTCGTAGCCATCGATGGGCTCGAACCTACCTCCACACTTTTAACTCCAGCCTAGACCTTGGCCTACCAATTTCCTAATCCACCAAACTTCCTGTTTAACCAAGACCTTTTCCCGCAGCTGTGACCAAACAGAAAACTACCTCCTACTCAGAGGTTGTGTGGGACAATTTACAGGTAAGTAAGGCTCAAGTTAAAATGGCCATTCACTAAAATGGCCACTATTTAACTTCCCCTCTACACCCCTCCCCCTGCATTACCTTAGGTCAGCCCCTTGACCTAAACTTCACTTGCCTACTCCTGGCTCTGTCAAGGCCCACTCCTCCCTGCGTTGCTCCGTGGTTTCATGACATTATTGCACAGTCGTTATTCGGCATGTACCAACCTATAACTTTAATAACACTCAGACACCAATAAGTTCTGTTGCAGTATAAAGTCCACAGCTTTATTAATTAATATAAATATATAAATGAACAATTTAGGGTCATTGTCAACAGTACTCCTTTCGTTCCGCTCTCTCCTGTCCCATACCCCCGACAATGACCCTACCAAAGAACAAACCTTAACAAAACCAATAATACATAACATGTAACTCATGGCCTACCAAGAGGCCCCACCTCAATTTGTCTAACTGCAGGGGTGTACCCAGACACCCCTACACCCCTTGGTTCGTAGCCACCAATGGGCTCGAACCTACCTCCACACTTTTAACTCCAGCCTAGACCTTGGCCTACCAATTTCCTAATCCACCAAACTTCCTGTTTAACCAAGACCTTTTCTGCCACAGCACTTGCCTTGACCCCTTAAGGACATGTGCAACCCCCACCACACAAAAAACGGGCTTGCGCTATACCTTCCTGCAAACTTAAGTTAAAAAGATCACATCCTACATCTGACAGGTGCACCCCATCTGATCGAAAGTACCCGGGTAACCTTTCTTCCAATTCCCAATGTCGCACCACTGCCATGGTCTTGTTAACCTTACCCGACATCGAGAAACTGCAACTGAATCCCTGGCGTGTCTCCAGTTCAACCGAGGCACCATCTCTGACCATACCACCCTTACGCCAGGGATCAGCCCCCTCAGTCGATCCACATCCTGCTTCATTTGTTTAACCAGTTCATGTTGGGGGACCAAACCTAGGTCGTTTCCCCCCCCCATGAACTACTACCACCTTTGGTAAAGCCTCCTTCGCAACCTTTTGAAACAATGCTATACTAATGTGCTGCCAATCAAACCCCCGATAACCAAACCATGATAACGCCACCCATTCCACAGGAAAGTCCAGCTGTGTTCCATTTCTTCGAACTGCGGCCCTCTTCTGTGCCCAATAGATATACGAATGGCCAATTATCCACACCGTCCAACCTAAAAGAAAACACAACAGTGATAAAGCAGCATAAAGCACTCTCTCCAACTCACCCCACATTGTCCACCTCCTCATACCAGTCTATCTGGCCGTACATACGAGCGGAACCTTCGCGATTCCCATCTCCCGATCCTTTTAGTCTGCTCGTCTCCTAATCCCAAGCGCTCCGCTTCAGTCGCTGCTCCTATACGGAATGAATGTGTTCCGAACTGCATAGGCTCCAGTCCTAACTTCTCTAAGCCCAACCGTAAAAACGAATTGGAAGCGCGACAGCGCTGTGCCATCAGCATGTATAAAGAAACATCCTTTTACCTCCGGTCGTTTTTCCAAAAACCTGGCCCCACTCGTCACTGGACACAATCCAGACCCCGGCAATTCAAATAATGTTACCATACAACTTTTCCGGAAGACATCCGTCTTCGAGCGAACCAGCCGTATTTTTACCCTGTCCCCACAAACCATCACGTCTTCCATCCTGAGCCCGCCAACCCCCTTCTTGGTGGTGCTAACCAATTCCCCTATCCGAAACGCCCCAAAAAAGGCCCACGAAAACGCTACTGTGAACAACGCCACTTCGAACTCGGAAAAACATAACTCGGGTAGCTTGCCTATCAAACCCTGCAATACCGAAACTGGTCTTCTCGCATCTCCTGTTTTCTTACCCTTCTTGAATCCCTGTACCGCTTGCCTCACTACAAAATGCTTTGTCACGTCGTCCCAACCATTGAACTTGAACAGGAATGCTAATGCTGACAAGTGCCTAACCACCATCGATGGCGATGGTTGCTTCGCGAACAAGCGGCATAGAATCCATAACAGCACGTTCAGCCGATTGTTCGCTGAGCCTTCTGCCCCTAACTATTGCATTGTCTCTTCCCAAACCTTCCAAACCTTGACGTATGAGGACCAAGTTCCAGGCACCAAAGACTTCTTTATGTATTCCCCAAGCAGGACGTCCCGAGTTGCCACATCTCTGCTGGACAAGTTTGTCCCGTTTCCTTCGCACTCCGGCGCTGCTTTCCGAAAACGCTCCCACTGTAAACGAGACAGCGCATCAGCGACTACATTTTTTAGCCCCGGAATATGTCTAGCTCGAAACACAATATTAAACGAAATGCATAAGAGTACTAGTTGTCTTAGCAACCGTACCACCCGCCACGACGAAGCAGGTAACCTGCACCTGTTGATCGCCTGCACCACCGCCATGTTATCCGAATTGAACACCACTTTCTTATTGGCTAGCTCTGAACCCCATAATGCTACCGCTACGACCACCGGGAAAAATTCCAAAAACGCCATGTTCCTAATCAACGGGCTTGCTTTACAGGCCTCTGGCCACCTGTCCGCGCACCATTTTCCCGCTAGGTACGCCCCGAACCCGACGCTACCCGATGCGTCTGTAAACAAGCCCACATCCTCCGATGACCCCACTGGTTCCCGAAAAAACAAACACTCTCCCGTTAAACTACTGCAAAAACCTCGCCCATACCCCCAGGTCTTCTTTCATGTCTACCGACACTGATATAATGCAACGGTTTTTTCACCCCACTTGTCGCCCGCGCCAATTGCCTGCAGAAGACCCTCCCCATGGGAATTACCCGACATGCACAATTAAGGCTCCCTATTAACGACTGAAGCTCTCGCAAGGTCACCTTCCTTGCCTTCCTAACCGTGTCCACCAGCTGCCTAAGGGCATGCAGCTTGTCCCAAGGCAACCTGCATTACCCTTGTACTGAGTCGATCTCCAACCCCAGAAAGCTGAGGCACTTAGTGGGCCCCACTGTTTTGTCCTCTGCCAACGGCATCCCGAACTTATGTGCCACCCACTGAAAGACCTGCAATATTTGGCTACAGTGCTCTATTCACGGTGGGCCGACGCATAAAAAATCGTCAAGGTAGTGCATCACTGCACCCCCTGCCGATTCTCGCTGTACCACCCATTCCAAAAATGTGCTAAACCCCTCAAAGTAAGCACATGAAATGGCGCATCCCATAGGTAGGCACAAGTCCACAAAATACCCCCCTTCGAATAACACCCCAACAGGTGATGACAATCTGGGTGTATGGAAAGCAGCCTGAACGCTGCTTCTACATCCACTTTCGCCATCAGTGCCCCGTGACCTGCTTTCCTTACCAACTCGATAGCCTTGTCAAATGATGTATAAGAAACAGAACACAGGGCTACGTCGATATCATCATTTACCGATGTCCCTTTTGGGTACGATAAATGATGTATCATGCGGAATTTACCTGTCTCCTTCTTGGGTACCGCCCCAAGTGGAGACACTCTCAAACCCGCTAATGGCGGGGAGGCAAATGGCCCCACCATCCTCCCCAATTGTACTTCATTGCATAACTTTTCTCGAGCTACCCCCGGATGCTCCCTCACCGACCGAAGATTCCCGCACAACTCACACGGACCCTTATCCCGAAACGGAATCACGAAACCCTCCGTAAAACCCAGCCATAAGAATCTCGCCACTTCTTGATTAGCGGATTGTTTTAACCAAAGCAGCATTGCTCCTACCCTCCCACATTTGGCTTTCCTTTCTTAAAGCATCTTACTCCCGCAGCTGGAGCACTCATGCTTGAATCTGTATGATGCACCCCACCTGCACTGACCCTCATTATAAAGCCAGCAAAAACCTTTCTTCAGTCCTGCCGGCATGGTCCCGCTCGGGCCCGCGCCGGCCACCGTGAGAAAGAGGGCACTCTTTTGTGCCATCATCAGCCTCATCCATAACGGCAGGTCCATCTGGTCCCACCGCATTGACGGATTCGCTGCCAGCCTCTGACAAAACTGTTCGTCATATCTCCACCATGCTAGTCCCCCGTATGTCCGATACACGTCCCCTGGAGCAGCGATCCAGGCACTTTTCCCTGATTACGCTTGCCAAAACACAAAAAGCCCTCAACCAGTTCCCAAAAGTCTTGGGTATCTTCCGATACCTCCCCCTTTTTTCCTCTTCCCCTTCTTTGCATCCTTCTTATCCTCCTCTTTTAAGTTTAAAAACTCTTCTAAAGGGAGTAGTGAAAATATCTCCACAAAGTCCCCTTTCCAAATTTTTAACTTAACCTCCGCTTTTAAGTGACACCCTAATGGTCCCGCAACGGAGACGTGCACGTTTTGCCACACTGCGTCGGATATTTCCCGACACCGCTCTGATTGCTCCCTTGGTCCCTCCTCTGTCCCTTTAACTGGTTCCACGGCACTCTCGCCCCTCCCGTTCTCTGCCGCCGCTGTGGATCTAACCCCCGTGTCCTGACTGCCCTCCGCAGCCCACACCCTCCTGAACTGTGGAGATGGCCCTGTCTCCCCCGACCATGTTTCTAATAGTGATTTTAAGCACCCCAGTAGACTCCCTGAGTGTTGTGCAGTTGGTGAGTCACCGCTGAAGCCCCCGGCCGCTGATGGCCGCGGGGGCGCAGTCCTGCTGTCCGCCTCGACGGGCTCAAGAGTATACAGGGGACGCTGACTCCTGTGCGCCTGTTCTCACCTTGATCTTGTAGGTGACCTACTTAGTGACCTGCAAGGAGAAGATAACCTGGGTAGCCTGTACGGTTGCAGCCTCACCCGCCCTTCCTCCCTGCGCTTCAACTTGTCGTTCCTACTCCCACTTCTGTTCCTTGTCCGCTCCTCCCGTCCGCTTCCCTCCTTCCTCTAAACTGTGTTACTCCTTTCTGACGACCCTGAAGCACTGCGCCGGTATCCTGACCTCCTTTCCCTGGAATTGGACCGCCTTCTACTGCTCCTGCTCCCCGCTGGGCTCCTTTCCCTGCTCCTCCATCTTTCATCCAACTTCCTGATACTGCCGTGCCTGTTCTCCTCTCTTCTCCGTATACCCCCTTCGTCCCTCCTGCTCGTGCTCCTGTTGTCCCGCTGTTCCTTGGAGCGACCCCTGTGGGCCTCCTGCGCCCTGCTGTCCCGTGCACCTTCTTCCCGGCATTGCCCTTGTTGTCTCCTTGCACCTGTCGCTCCTGTCCTCATCTGTCCCCCCGCCTCTGCGTGCCTGTTCTCTCTCCGCTCCAGACTGCTGGCGTTCCTTTCTCTCACCGCTCCGCTGACACTCTCCTCACTCCCACTCGTATGATCCTCATCCCTTTCAGCACCTTCTGTCCTGCACCTAATTCCAGCTCTGGCTGCCTCCTCCTGCCTCCCGCTGTCCTGCTCCCCTCCCGTGCCTGGTGGAACCGTTGTCACTCTGCCACCTGCTCTTTTCTCCCCCCCCACCCCTCAGTGCTGCCCAAGGACGCCTTGCACAGCTCCTGAATCCGGCTGTCTCCATCCTCCCCGACCTCTCCACGCTGACACTGGCTGCTTTTCTTGCTTTTTCTGCCACCCGGCTGGGGGTGCTCTTCGAGGGAGGCCTCTTCCTGTCCTGCAACCTCGCCGGCCCGGCGCCGTGTCTGACAGGTGGCCCCGGCCGATGTCCTGCATCTTCCTGCCTCCCAGTCGCCGATGACTAAGCTGCCACACTGCCCTCTTCCGATCTCCTCTTCCTCCGTGCTGCTAAACCCGGTCCTAGGCTGAGCCGCTGGGGCGGCCTCAATCTTCTTTTCGGCCGCCGGTCAGCCACCGCATGGGGGGGAGCAGATGTGATCGGTGCCCCCAGCTGCTCCTGCAGCCACGCCATGCCTTTCTCTTCCATGATTGACCGGACTCCCTTCAGGAGCTCCTCCAAGGACGCCATGCTGCACCTGAAAAAGAAGAAAAGAAGAGCCCTGCCGACCTGCACAATTTACAGGTAAGTAAGGCTCAAGTTAAAATGGCCATTCACTAAAATGGCCACTATTTAACTTCCCATCTACACCCCTCCCCTTGCATTACCTTAGGTCAGCCCCTTGACCTAAACTTCACCTGCCTACTCCTGGCTCTGTCAAGGCCCACTCCTCCCTGCGTTGCTCCGTGGTTTCAGGTGTAGTGCTGCAATTGTTGAGCATGTGCCATAGGTCTCCAATTCTTTTTTATCAGCAACATAGGACTGGACTGAGATCACATATAACAGAATAGGCAGAGCGGCTGCCCAGGATGAACTGTCTAAGCACTGGATTACAAGTACATTTTATAGTGTTTTTAAATTTTTATCACCTTAAATAAGGCGTGGAAGAAAAGGTAATTAAAAAGTTTTTACTCCTTACTGTTGTTCAGTCTCCTAAATGATGACTAGTACGTTCTAATGTTAGGAATACAGATTTGTATTCCTAATGCTAGAGTGTACTAAATATGCTTAAAGCAGCTGAATCTGTAGGTTTGTTTTTTTAACCCTCTTCTAACCCCACTATATTTTACTGCCCTCTAGGTCCCCCATTTCACCTTTACTTCTTCTCCGTTCTATTTCCTAGGCACCATTATCTTAGTGTTCCCAGATGAAGGCTCTGTGGGACACGTCATTTGCTCACACTAGCTTGCACTATGAAATTCCCGCGCATGCCCAGTTGCAGACTTGAGCATTCGCCTTTGTCCGAAATTCTGGCAGGAATTTCTGGTATACGTTCATTCGTCAGAAAGACCAATGAAGCTATGTGCATTACAAAAGAGAATGAATGTATAGAAATTAGGTCCGAATTGCAATTCGATGTTCATTCATTTGTTTTGTATAGTACAAGGAGGGAGCTACCAGCTTACGGCTCCGTCTTTGAAGTATGTATAAATAAAAGCAGCAAGGAGCTGTGCTCCGTGCCCCTTTCTAAATCCCTCCTATGTCCCTCAGCCAACTAGAGTGCACTGACAGGTAAATCTTGAGATCCTCTCATTGTTATTTTGGACCCCTATAATGGGTGGGGACACACATTAAGCCCCTCGTTTAATTTATTAGCCCCCATAAGCAGGTCACAGTTGGAAGCTGGAGCGGGCCACTATGTACCCACGCCCCCATAAATTATTAAAATAATGTGTAGGTACCCATTATTGAATTGGGGGGGAAGGGGTTTCAACAGTGTTTAGTAGACATGCCCCTACTCACTGCACAGATTTTATTCTCCCTTATTTACTAATACTAAAAAAACTTGTTTTCCTGGCACTATAGGGTCTTAAGTCCCCCCTCACCCTCAGGGTCCCACTCCCACTGAACTGAAGGGGTTAAAACCCCTTCAGCCACTTATCTTTCTCCAGCGCCGGGCTCCCTCTGCCGACGTCAGCACTGAATGCGCATGTGCGGCAAGAGCCACACACGTATTCAAACCGCCCATAGGAAAGCATTACTCAATGCTTTCCTATGCACGTCCAGCATCTTCTCACTGATTTTCACAGTAAGAAGCGTGGAAGCGCCTCTAGCGGCTGTCAGTGAGACAGCCAATAGAGGCTGGATTAACCGTCAGTGAAACTGCTATGTTTTCAGCTGCAGGGTTAACACTAGAGGGACCTGGCAGCCAGACCACTTCATTGAGCTGAAGTGGTCTGGATGCCTATAGTGGTCCTTTAAGTAGAATTTGCAAAGTTGGCTGAAAGATAAATTTTGGTCTTTCAGCTTTTTAGTAGATAGCTCCATAATACTTGTGGGCAATCTCACAGGGTAACAATTTAGGGAGCTATCTACTAAACAGATGAAAGACTAAAATTGGTCTTTCAGCCAACTTTACTAAGTAAAAATTAGTTCTTCTGAACACGAATATACAAACTGTCGACATTTGGTAATTAAGCCGGAGCCCTAGTTTACATGACAGGTCATTCGGGAATCGCAAAAGAAAGCAACACGAGAACAGGGATAAAGGTGAGTATTGTGGGGAAATTTTCTTTGACACAGAAAATTGAGCTGACTTAAGCTCCTCCTTGTGTCAAAGAAAGTCAAGCGTTACATAAAACAAAATAGTCCCTACTTTATCTTAGGTTTTAAAGAAAACTTGTTTAGAAATAAAGAAAAGAAGAATAAATACTGTGAGCGGCAGCGATTGGGAAAAAGTAAGTTTGGCGTGACAGTGCCACTTTGAGTATGAAATTCTGTACCTGTTTTGTAATTAATTTGTCTCTTTAGCAGTCTTTGCATAAGTTGCAAAGACTTCTAGAACTGATATGCTGCTTGATGTAGTTTGTCTGGGAGTGTCAGGGTTTGTACCTGAGGTGGGAGTCTGTAACGCAGATATGTTTTCTCACCCTTGCAGATAGACAAAGTCCAAGGTGACCAGAGAAGAAGCCACCTGGACTGTGAATCTGTGCACGGACGCTGTGCAGGAAAGGTGATTCGTATGCAGTACTGCCAAGGAAACAAATAGCAGGATAGTCAAGGGATAGCCGAAGTCAAAGGATGCCAGAGATCAGGATAAACAAAGACAGAAGCCGGGGTCAATACAGTATGGAGTAAAAGTTCAAGAGACTGGAAGTGAACACAACAACAGGATCAAAGACTTGCAGTGTGAGAAAAGATGACTTTTTCACAAATGTCAATAGAACCGACTTCTGGGAAATGGCAATATGTGAAGCAGAAACCCTGTCTTTTGCCAACTGCTTTTCCCATAAGAGGAAGTAGCTCACATTATACAGGTGATAGTCAAAAAAATAGAATATCATGCAAAAGTTCATATATTTCAGTAATGCAACGTAAAAGGGGAAACTAATATATGAGATAGACGCATTACATGCAAAGCAAGATACCGTATTTATCGGCGTATAACACAAACTTTTTCTCCCTGAAAATAGGGGGCAAATTATGGGTGCGTGTTATACGCCAGCCCTTTAAATGCTGCAGCCGCCTGAGCGCTCTGTCAAGAGCGGTCAGGCGGCTGCAGTTGGTTCTCACCTCCCCTCCCCTGTAGCGTGGCCGAGCTGCTCTGCTGTCCGCGGTGCCCGGCCGGAGTGATAGGAAGGTGCACGCTCAGTGTGCACCTTCCTGTCAGTCCGACCGGGTACAGGAAACAGAAACTCCGGTTCCGTGCAGGGTGAAGGAATTTGTACTTAATCATAGAAAAGCGGGCATTGCATTATCAACAAAAATGATCATCATTCAAGCAGTGAAAATCAGCAAAGAGTTGCAAATACAAGATTTCAATGGGACAGCATCATGGTGCCAAAGATTTATGAAGAGGCACGAGCTTCGGATGCGAACAAGAACCAGGATTGCCCAGCGTATGCCAGAAGATTATGAAGAGAAGATAATAAATTTTCATTCATTTATTATCAAACAAAGGAAGAGACAAAATTTTGAAATTGGTCAAATCGGCAACATGGACGAAGTACCACTCACTTTTGATGTTCCTTCAAATAAAACTGTTGAAGCAAAAGGTGCCAAGACAGTAACAATTAAAACTTCAGGGCATGAAAAAAATCGTTGTACTGTGGTCCTTGCTGTCACTGCAGACGGAAACAAGCTGCCACCATTGGTCATTTTTAAAAAGAAAACTTTTCCTAAGGAGAAGATTCCAAGTGGCATACAGGTGCATGTTCATCCCAAAGGTTGGATGGACGAAGAAGGCATGAGGCTTTGGATCAGAAATGTGTGGGAGAAGCGCCCAGGTGCTTTGTTAAAGAAGCCATCCTTGTTAGTACTGGACTCATTCAGATCTCATCTTACAGAACCAACAAAGAAAGAATTTCAAATGTGCAAAACAGAAGTAGCAGTCATTCTAGGAGGACTTACATCACAATTGCAGCCATTGGATGTTTCCATTAACAAGCCCTTCAAAGCCTTCATGCGTGAAGAATGGAATAAATACATGTGTGATGAAAGCCAACATGAAAGTACAAGTTCTGGGAGAATGAAAAGACCTGGCATTTCAAAAGTGTGTCAGTGGATAAAGACTTCGTGGGACACAGTTAAAGAAGATATTATTATCAAATCTTTTAAGAAATGTGGCATAAGCAATGCTTTGGATGGTGAAGAAGACGAGCTGATTTATGAAGACAGTAGCAGTGAAAGCAGCAGTGTTCAGTTCAAAGATATTGAAGATAGCAGTGAAGATGAAGAGTTTCTTGGTTTCCCAGATAGCAGCGATTTCTGAGTAAACTTTTGTAAAAACATATAATATCCAAGTTTCTTTGTTAAAACAGTTGCTTTTACTGTCATTTTACATTATTTACCTTATAAGTGTTAATAATATTAACAGAAAAAAGTTCTGAGCTACCCTTATTTTGCTTCAAAGTTCTTTATTTGAAATTTAAGTTTTTTTTTCCTTGAAATTTCCTTCTTAAAATGAGGTGCGTGTTATACGCCGGTGCGTGTTATACGCCGATAAATACGGTAATTCAAGCCGTGATTTGTCATAAGTGCGATGATTATGGCTTACAGCCATAATCCAACACCAGCAGATGACATGGCTCACCAAATCAACACAGCGCTGCGCTATGACCTGGGGTTCACCCTAGCGTTGCCGTGACGCGCAAGGACACAAGCAAGAAGCAACCGGAGCACGTACAAATTAAGCGCAGCGTGTACACTGTTCTTGGGCGATGACCGTCGTGTCATAGGTTTGCCGTCACGGGGCTACCACATACTGCTTCCCACTACAACTTGACTGAAAACCCATATAAATGGTAGTTTGGGCAAAGCAAATGATAGAGGGGCCTTGTCAAATCCTGCTGATATTGCCTTCTGAAAGCATATGGAAACAAGATGACAATCAACCTTACAGTGGAGAGATGTGTAGACTGCCTAAGACAATTGCAAATCTTAGATGGATTACCCTCTATATACAGGTAATACTCGAAAAATTAGAATATCGTGCAAACGTCCATTTATTTCAGTAATGCAACGTAAAAGGGGAAACTAATATGAGATAGACGCATTACATAAATCGCAAAGCAAGATAATTCAAGCCGTGATTTGTCATAAGTGCGATGATTATGGCTTACAGCTCATGAAAACCCCAAATCCACAATCTCAGTAAATTAGAATATTACATGCAATCAATAAAACAAGGAGTGTACACAGAACAATATGGACTCAGTACTTGGTTTGGGCCCCTTTTGCAGCAATTACTGCCTCAATACGGTGTGGCATGGAAGCTATCAGCCTGTGGCACTGCTGAGGTATTATGGAAGACGAGGATGCTTCAATAGCGGCCTTCAGCTCTTCTGCATTGTTCGGTCTGATGTCTCTCATCTTTCTCTTGGCAATGCCCCATAGATTCTCTATGAGGTTCAGGTCAGGCGAGTTTGCTGGCCAATCAAGCACAGTAATCCCACGGTCATTGAATCAGGCTTTGGTGCATTTGGCAGTGTGGGCAGATGCCAAGTCCTGCTGGAAAATTAGGTCAGCATCCCCATAAAGCTCATCTGTGGAAGGAAGCATGCAGTGCTCCAAAATCTCATGGTAGATGGCAGTGTTGACCCTGGACTGAATGAAGCACAGTGGACCAACACCAGCAGATGACATGGCTCACCAAATCAACACAGACTGTGGAAACTTCACACTGGACTTCAAGCATCTTGCAGTGCGTGCCTCTCCATTCTTCCTCCAGACTCTGAGTCCTTGGTTTCCAAATGAGATGCAAAAGTTGCTCTCATCAGAAAAGAGGACTTTGGACCACTGAGCAAAAGACCAGGTCTGTTTTTCTTTAGCCCTGGTAAGACGTTTCTGACATTGTGTGTTGTTCAGGAGCGGCTTGACAAGAGGAATACGACATCTGAAGCCCATGCCAAGGATCCGTCTGTGTGTGGTTGCTCTTGATGCACTGACTCCATCCTCAGTCCACTCCTTGTGAAAGTCCCCAACACTTTTGAATGGCCTTTTCCTGACAATCCTCTCCAGGCTGCTGTCATCCCTACTGCTTGTGCTCCTTTTCTTCCACATAACTTTCTATTAATGTGCTTTGATACAGCACTTTGGGAACATCCAACTTCCTTCACAATTCCATTTTGAGGCTTTCCCTCCTTATGGAGGGTGTCAATGATGGTTTTCGGCACAACTGTCAGGTCAGCAGTCTTCCCCATGATTGTGATTCCTACTGAACCAGACTGAGAGACCATTTAAAGGCTCAGAAACCCTTTGCAGGTGTTATGGCTTACCTAGCTGACTAGAGTGGGACACTGTGAGCCTAGAATACTGCACCTTTTCACAATATTCTAATTTACTGAGATTGTGGATTTGGGATTTTCATGAGCCATAAAACATAATCATCGCACTTATGACAAATCACGGCTCAAACTATTTTGCTTTGCATGTAATGCGTCTATCTCATATATTTCCCCTTTTATGTTGCATTACTGAAATAAATGAACTTTTGCACGATATTCTAATTTTTCGAGTATTACCTGTATATAGAGGGTAATCCATCTAAGGCAGTCTATATATCTCTCCACTGTAAGGTTGATTGTCATCTTGTTTCCATATGCTTTCAGAAGGCAATATCAGCAGGATTTGACAAGACCCCTCTATCATTTGCGTTGCCCAGACTACCATTTATATGGGTTTTCAGTCAAGTTGTAGTGGGAAGCAGTATGTGGTAGCCCCGTGACGGCAAACCTATGACATGACAGTCATCGCCCAAGAACAGTGAACACGCTGCGCTTAATTTGTACGTGCTACGGTTGCTTCTTGCTTGTGTCCTTGCGTGTCACAGCAACGCTAGAGTGAACCCCAGGTCATAGCGCAGCGTGGTCTCCTTCAACACTCCTTCCGCAAATCTGCCCTGAGCCCAGAACACTGATCCCGAGCCTGCTGGAGAACTGCAAGTAAGTTTAGCAATCCTCAACACCTCTTCATTTCTGCACAAGTTTAATGGGATAAAGACATAGCTCTTCTTTACTCCCCAGACTGATGTTTCTTAATGGCACACTTTATACTGACTTTTGCATTTTCCCATTAAAAGAAAAAAAGCTTCCCTGATTCGAAAAAATATCACTGTTTAACACATTTCATGCCAAAAGGCAGTGCAGAGTGTCTTTTTCCTTGGACTTTGAAAATAATGTGAAATTTCTTCACAAACAAGAAAACTTTGTAATTGTAATACATATGAAACCATGTTTAAAGATACACTGCAAACCAATAAAAATAAATGTACACATCGTACTAGCAGGTTTGTCTTGAAAATTTTATTTATAAATATTTCCCATACCATTCCCTGTCAATCAATCATTTGTATGCAGACAATTGACTAACAGGAGAACCCTGCCATAGGCAGTTTGCATTTTGTGGCAAACTTGTCTCATGCTTGCTGGGGTAACATAGAACAGACAGAGCTACAAATTTTACAAAATTGTGGATATTTCTAGATCCGAGTTAAGCTAGTTTTTTTTTTTTTTTACAAATGTTGACACACCGAGCTCATCACTGTGGTAGGGAGATAAGTGTATGGTGTCACACTACAATATAGATCCAGAGTGATCTTTCTCTAGCCTGGGTTAATTTTTTCCTTTAAGAAGGTTTGAAAGAGTTCTAGATAATGCTGTATATGTAGTGAGCCAGGTTTACACCCACACCCAGTACCAGGACTCACACTGCCCATAATAGCAGCCAGCTGTGACACACAGTGCCCAGGGCTAGCACTAGCCCCCAGTGAGCTCCAGCTAGCCATCCTTGGCGGGTGCTGTATAATATACGGGTGTCTGGCTCCCAGTCTCCCTCAGTACAGCCAGCACCGCCCCGCTCTTATTACACCGGGAGCCGCCCACACATAACCCACTGACCCGCGGGTGTCACATCCACCCTCTCACACCCCGCCCTGGCCGCGGCCCCTTTAAGCAGTCTCAGCCCTCGGGCGTTGTCATGTGACTGGCTTTGTGCACACTGTCGGGCGGGGATAACAGCGCACGGAAACCAAACACCCGTCACAGCCAGCGGAGGACACCCTCCTGGGGGCGGGGCTTGCGGTAAGTGACTGGACTAGCTGAAGTGATGATGGTGGGGTGACGTAATGGACGGGCAGGCTGGACCAGAGTGAGCCTGCTCCCCTGAGTGCACCCTGCCCGCGGCTCGTTACCCGGCACTCAGCCACCGATACTGCCCGGGGGGAGGGGGAATAGCAGGCTGGGCAGCCAATAGTAGCGCCCTGTCTGTTATGTTATGACTCTGTTATAAGTGACACCGAATTTAGCCAATCAGACAGCTCTAAATCCCTCTGATTATTCTCCATGGAGATAGAATTCCCACTCAGCCAATCAGAGACCTAGCACTGCACGACCTTGTTTGCATATAACGTCACGCTAGGAATGAACTGACTTTACAGGAAGTACCGATACCCAGCAGTGATTGACAGTTGTTTCGGCCAATAGCAGAAGAAATCAGGAGATAGCCGCAAGGACATTTTAAACTATAATTGCCTCTGATGGAGAGGTTAAAAGGGAAAATATAGGAAATGGTAGTGGTGGTAGGAGGCTGGATGTTCAGTATTTCACCTTGAAGTTATTATTTATTGTGAGCTGTGGGCACCACATTACACCTGATATTGGCGGCCCCGGAACCCTGTTCCAGCTGACTAATGTCAATTCTGTGCATAAATAAGGCTGTCATCAGCCCGCACAGCATACTGCCGACAGATGTGATAATCTTTCAATTAAAAGCAGAGCACTTGCCCGGGTGAAGATTGTTTCCCCCTCCCTCCATTGAAGTAACATTATTTATTTTATTTTTTTAAACCCCCATCCCTTCTCCCATTGCCGGCTCAGAGAATGTGCATGCACTCTGATCCTATAAAACAGTCCAATCTTAGGCTTCACTGCAAATTGATGAGGGGGACCTTCAATATTGCATTTTACAGCGTAAAGGTCCCCGCCCCAAAAGGGATGGAGTAACACATTAATGCATCAGAAATGCCTTCACATATCTCTCACACTGATGTAACCCTTTAAAAT
Source organism: Pelobates cultripes (assembly GCA_933207985.1). NCBI lineage: Eukaryota > Metazoa > Chordata > Amphibia > Anura > Pelobatidae > Pelobates > Pelobates cultripes. The sequence goes on along the minus strand of OW240912.1, from coordinate 201,033,657 downwards.
TTTATTTTAAAGGGTTACACCAGACACCATGCCCACTCCTTCTGTTACCGGGAAACTGACGGAGGCCAAGCACAGAGAGATGGACACAGGTTTCTTCAGGAAGGAAGAGATCTTTATTCGATTCACCGACCGGGACTCAGAGGGACTTATGTCACCAAAAACAGCAAAGATCTGAGCACTGAATACATAGAGTACATTCCTTATATAGCACTGTAGCTTCTCCCATAATTAGCTACGCCCACACATACCCTTAACCTAATCAATGAATAGAGTCTAAACTCATCCATCCGGTCTAACCACGTGGCTCATCTGAAACAAAGGAGAGGGACGCCTAATTCCAGTTCCTGCATTCCTGCACATGCTCAGTACAGTGATGACAGTATCTTAGCTACGTGTAACTAACTAACTGATACTACAAACACATGTACCTACATATGCCTTGTGGCAATCTTGGCCTGCTAAACTTGTATTTTACTGGAATTCCATCACATTCCCCCCTTTGATGCTTCTGATTTAAAATAATTCCAGATGCATCACCAATCATAGTTTGCTTACACCTCAAGTTGCCATAAACCAGACTAGACTTTAAAGATACGAACCCCTCAACATTCCTCTTCCTGCATGTATTCTCCTTGATCTAGAGCTTCATACCTGAAAACAGCCATTACCTGTGCTGCGGCCTTTCTTTCTGCTATACTTTCTATAATGCTCTGCATAGACCTAATTACCAAAGGAATCAGACATGGCAGAAGGAGACACAACATCAAAATCAGTATGACTCCACCTACCAATGCCTTGATTCCTCCAAACTGCTCATACCAACTACCAAACCAACTACTCGGATTATACCCTTTCCATACCTGAGTAGGTACATGTGCTAGCTTAACAATATGGCTAGTAAGCTCAGCTATTGCTTGCCCTTCATCATCTATTTGAAGACAACAATTGCTTAGATTAAACTTCCCACATACACCTCCCTCTACTGCCAATAGGTAATCCAAAAATAATCTATTCTGGTAGATGGCTGTCCTCATCCTAGTGTTATGCTTCGCTAGGAGATTGAGCGCTTGTGATGTTTCATTGGTAACTATCTCAACTACTGCTTGCAATCTTATAATACGATTAAGCATATATATTGGGGTTCTGTATCCATAAGTACCATCCTCTGCCCACGTAGCTGGCCCATAATAATCTATAATACGCTGGGGAGGCCACTCATCATCTTCCCAGGTACCTATCTCTAGGGGTGCCCTTTTCTTCCTATGATTTACATCATATACTTTAACTCCCAAAGTCTCTCCTGTTTCAATTGGCAACAAGAAGAAGGATGGTTTGAGCATACCCAATACACATGCCCCTTCCCAGTCCTGTGGTAACTCCGAATATGCTTTCTTACCACAAATCCAGTACAAATTTGCTGGGGCTTTCCAACTAGATGTAGCAGATAGGTCAAACCATACATCCTTTAAATTGGTATAATTTGCAAACGGATTAGACGGTTCTGAGACATTTGAAGCTGACCACCAAATAGTATCCTTTGTATCGTCATTATAGGCTTTCTGCCCTAAACAAGTCAATTCTCCTACAGATGTATTAAACATTATTCCTTTCCTTACTATACAATCATAACCTATAATGGAGGTCTTTAATCGCCACTCAGATTTACCTCTAACACTCACTTGATAATCAGATTGAGAAGATATTAGTTGTTCAACTGTCTCAGAACCAGAATACATTACCTCCTTTGCTTCCCAAGGCCATTGGTCTCCCATATTAGTACCTCCACACACATAGCAGTTGGTTACATTAAGACTACCAGCAATGCTCTCAGCTAGGTCTATGAATAAGTTTTTGGCATTATGGGGAACCTTATCTTCCACACTCATCTCCTCATAAAAAGAATGGAAAACCTGATGAGTCTGGGGGGCCACTGTATCTGTCTCTATTCCTATGTATAATATCGTCCCAGGATCCAAACCTGTTCCATATATTTGGAACCCAAATAGATTCCCAAACTTATCTATAAATAGCTCTGGGTCCTTGATAAGTATATGGACTGGGTTACACTCCATAGACTTACAATATGGCTTGGTAGGCAATCTAGTGATAATCATATCCTTATCTACTGTCTGTCCCCAGGTTGCCCATCCCACACAGGACCAATACGGACAATAATTGTAGTCTTTATTTAGGCAGTTTGGATCTATATACTTGTGCTTATTACTAGGACAAATATACTTATCATTAGACCCATACGTTCTTTCCCATTTAAAACCACCACATACATTCCATGGCTTCCTACTACCTGATATCGCCTTACATGCATCAAATAGCAAAACACCTGGAGAATGTAAGCTTTCTAGTACAGTCTTATTTATCAGGTTCCCCTGTGCGTTCTCATTCCGAATAGTCAACCAAATTGTACGGGGCTGATACTCAGGATTAAAACACCTAGGTTCTCCTGCTCCTATATGGCATACACTATAATCTGTACCTAGGTATCTACACTTTGATACATGTCCTGTGCACTCATATTGCGAATGCCAAATAAGGGTCTGGGAAATACGATTGCCTGTTTTCGTAGTCTTAATGCAAACCTCGCAGCCTGGTGTGTCGGTACCTCTACCTTCCTGAATAATTAAAAACACACATATATACATCATCAAACACATTACTCCTGACATCTTCTTCCTAATTCTTCGACCGTGCGACGGCACCTCAGCTTCCAGGCGTGTGAGGGCTGCAGGGAATGGAGTCCTTCTGATCCTCACTGTTCTTCACAGAGGATTCCTCTGGCTTAAACGTTGGTAGGTGGTCAGGCTTTATTGTGGCCGTCAAAACACCTACTTGTAGATCTTTGTTGATGTTCCCTTGTAACAATACTCTTTGCAAAAACCACTTTTAATCTAACTGGGTCACTCGCTTCAACCGGATCTTGCAGGGATTCTCAGGATCTTGAGTAGCTTGCCAAGAATCTGCTGCTGGTTTAACCCTGGAGTGATGAATCCACGGAGTCACCTCTGCCACCTTTATAGCTGTTGGAGTAGACAAAAGAACAGCATAAGGACCCCTCCACTTTGGCCCAAACGGTGCACTGTTCCACCCCTTTATCCAAACTTGGTCTCCTGGATGGTAAGAATGGACAGGTGGATAAATATTTACAGGTAACCTATCTTGTACCCATTTCTGTACCTCCTCCATAGTTTTACCCAACTCTACAACCTGCCGCCGGGTAATTCCTTCTCCCAACTGACTCAAGTCCCCCCTTAAGTTACTAAGTATGGGAGGTGGACGCCCATACATAATCTCAAAGGGTGATAGACCTAACTTTCTGGTAGGTATACTACGAATGAGCAACAGAGCTATTGGCAAAAGAACATTCCACTTGAGTTGGGTTTCTTGACACATTTTTGCCAACTGGGTCTTAATGGTTCTGTTCATCCTTTCCACTTTCCCAGAACTCTGAGGCCTATATGCTGTATGAAGTTTCCACTTAATACCAAGCATATGAGTCAGTTGTTGTAGGCACTGATGGACAAAAGCTGGACCATTATCTGATCCTATAGAACACGGTAGTCCATATCGGGGTATTATTTCTCGCAACAGAAATCGCACAACTTCTCCTGCTTTCTCTGTACGAGTTGGACACGCCTCTACCCATCCTGAGTAGGTACACACAGCTACTAGTAGGTAACGATGTCCGCCGGATTTGGGCATTACCGTGTAGTCTATTTGGAGATCGGACATAGGAAGCCCTCCCATGTACTGGACTCCCGGTGGTTTCACTGGACCTTGCCTTGCGTTGTTCTTGGCACATGACACGCATCTTCGAACAATGGCTTAAGTCAAGTTGGACAATCTTGGTATGTAGAAATGCTTCCTAAGAGATTCTTCCATACTATCTCTTCCAGAATGTGTCCCATTATGATAATTCTGGACAATTTCTACAGCTAGCGATGCTGGAATAACTATTCTTCCATCTTCTAACTGATACCGATTATTCTCCAAATATTTCCCAGCTTCTGTCTTTAACCACTCTACTTCTTGAGCTGTATAAACTGGAGTCCACTGGGACAGAGGGGTCGGTATAAGAGATGCTACACACTCCACATATTCTTTTTGTCCGGATTCAGCGGCACGCTTAGCTGCACTATCTGCCATCCGATTTCCTTTCACCACATCACCATCACCTTTCAGATGTGCTCGACAATGTATGATACCAACTTCCTTCGGCTCCCATACAGCTTCCAATAGTTGTAATATCTCAGCTGCGTACTTGATTTCTTTTCCTTCTGAGGTCAGTAATCCTCTTTCTTTATACAAAGCTCCATGGGCATGAGTGGTTAAAAACGTGTACTTTGAGTCTGTGTAGATATTTACTTTCAACCCTTCAGCCAATTGCAAAGCCTGTGTAAGTGCGATTAATTCTGCCTTCTGTGCTGATGTTCCTTTTGACAATGGCCGCGCTTCTATCACCTTGTCTATAGTTGTCACTGCATACCCGGCATGGCGAATCCCTTCTTTCACGTAACTACTGCCGTCCGTGTAATACTGAACATCGGGGTTCTGGATGGGAAAATCATGAAGGTCCGGTCTACTTGAGAACACTTCATCCATTACCTCCAGGCAATCATGTCGACTCTCAGTAGGTTGCGGTAAGAGGGTAGCTGGGTTCAAGGTATTTACAGTCTCAAGATGCACTCTTGGGTTCTCGCATAACATGGCTTGATACTTAGTCATGCGGCTATTGCTAAACCAATGATTACCTTTATAGTCTAGCAACGTCTGTACTGCGTGCGGGACTCGCACATAGAGTTCCTGACCCAGAGTGAGCTTGTCAGCTTCTGCTACCAACAGGGCGGCGGCAGCTACGGCCCTTAGACAAGGAGGAAGACCACTGGCTACTGCATCCAGTTGTTTGGACATATACGCAACAGGTCGTTGCCATGATCCCAGATACTGTGTCAGTACTCCCACAGCCATCCTTCTTTGCTCGTGTACATATAAGTAGAATGGACGTGTATGATCAGGTAGACCTAATGCGGGGGCGCTCATCAATGCCTTCTTAACATCCTCAAATGCCTTCTGCTGTTCAATGGTCCACAGGAAGGAATCATGTTCCGTGCCTTTAACAGCGGCATAGAGGGGTTTTGCCAGTATCGCATAACTGGGAATCCATATCCTACAGAAGCCTGCTGCCCCTAAGAATTCTCGCACTTGTCTTCTATTCTTAGGTGTTGGTATTTGGCATACAGCCTATTTTCTTTCTGGCCCCATTATCCTTTGACCTTCAGAGATATGGAATCCCAGATACTTGACAGCTGGCTGACACAACTGAGCTTTCTTCCTGGACACCTTGTATCCTGCCTTCCAAAGAATGTGCAGTAAATCATAAGTTGCTTGCTGGCATATCTCTTTAGTAACTGCCACTATCAACAAATCATCCACGTATTGTAGTAGTACACATTCTCCTGGGATGGACTTGAAATCTAATAAGTCCTGACTTAATGCTGATCCAAATAGGGTAGGTGAATTTTTAAACCCTTGGGGCAATCTTGTCCAGGTCATCTGACGTTTCGAGCCCGTTACAGCATCTTCCCATTGGAATGCAAAGATACACTGGCTTTCTGTAGCAATTCGTAGGCAAAAGAAGGCATCTTTAAGGTCCAAGACTGTAAAGTAAGTAGCCCCACCTGGAATCAAGGCAAGCAGGTTATAAGGATTGGGCACAACTGGATGTATACTTACTACCGCATCATTGACTGCTCTCAAATCCTGCACAGGACGATACTCATCTGACCCAGGCTTCTGAACAGGCAACAATGGAGTATTCCAGGGGGAAGTACAGAATTTTAGGATACCATACCTTATGAACTTATCCAAATAAGACTGTATGTTCTTCTTCGCCTTTTGAGGTATATGGTATTGTCGCAGGCTTACTGGATAAACCCCAAGCTTTAGTTCGATGCGTATAGGTGGGATATTGCGAGCAAGTCCTGGTGGGTTATTTTCTGCCCACACTCCTGGTATATTATACAAGGATTCATCACTCTTAGGGTTTTGACTTGTCATCACTGTATAAAGTCGCCACTCTTCTTCCTTTGGTACTGATAGTGTCATTATACCTGAGGGTCCATTAAACTTCAAGGATGTCGTTCCGTTAGGCAGAAATGTTATCTGTGCTTGTAACTTCGACAACAAATCCCGTCCTAGAAGTTGGACTGGACATTCAGGCATGTAAAGAAACTGATGTTTCACTACGTGGCCTCCCAGTGTACAGAGTCGACTTTTGAGAACCGGTTTAGCAGCACTCCTCCCAGTTGCTCCTATTACAGTGATAGTTCTTCCTGAAGGAGGAGCAACTAGGTCGGTTACCACAGAATGTTCAGCACCAGTGTCGATCATGAAAGAACTCCTTTTTCCCCCTATTGCTACATCGACCATAGGCTCCGCTCGACCAAGGGGGATGGAGCCCGGTCGGTATCAATAGTCCTCCATGACAGTGTCAGCCAAACCCACAAAGTCCCTATCTTCTCTTTCTCGCGGTCTCTGCGCTGCTGGGTAATACCTATCCCCTTGAACGCTTCCTCTACTATTCCCACCATTTCCTCCAGGGCCTCCTCTTCCTCTCACTCTACCTCTATAGTTATTACTATATCCTCCCCTTGTTCTATCTCTCTCATGTTGTTCCCTCAATGGACACTCACTCCTCCAATGCCCTGCTTCCCTACAATATGCGCATTGGTTCCTACTTAAAGGCTCCCTATTCCACTTATTCTTGCTTTTCTCGGTTCCCCTGTACACTTCCTTTTCCCTTCTATCTACACCAGCGATAGCTACCGCTAACATATCTGCCTTCCTTCTCATCTTACGCTCTTCTTCCTTCTTTGTCTCTGTCTCCCTATTCATATAAACCTTATTTGCTATTTCCATTAGTTGAGTTATAGACATCCCTACAAAACATTCTAGCTTTTGCAATTTTCTTTTAATATCTCCGTAAGCCTGGCTGACAAAGGCAGAGTTAACCATCCGGGAATTCTCAGGAGCCTCTGGACTAAAGGGGGTATACAATCGGTATGCCTCCAATAATCGGTCATAAAAGGCACTGGGCGACTCATCACATTTCTGCAATACCTCAGCCGTCTTTGACATATTGATCGCCTTTTTCCCTCCGGCTTTCATGCCAGTAATAATGGCTTCCCTATAAGCTTTTAGGTGAGCCATATCAGCACCATTAACATTCCAATTCGGATCTACGTTTGGGTAATGAGCTGCGGCCCATGCTACCGGGTTGGCCTGATTCTGTGCACGGGCCACTTCTTCAAGCGCTTTAATTGCCACCTGATTAATCCGAGTCCTTTCCTCATTATTAAACAATGTCATAAGCAATTGCTGGCAATCAGCCCAAGTGGGATTGTGCGTTTGGATTATGGAGGTAATCAAATCTGTCATGGCTTGAGGTTTGTCTGTGTAAGAGGAGTTATGGGTTTTCCAGTTGAACAAATCCGTAGTGGTAAAGGGAACATAAACAAATACGGGGTCGGCATCTTGTAACTGGCCTTCACCATTAATGTGTGTCGGGCCCGGTGTCAATCGGAGAGGCATTTGATAATGTCGGGGTTGGAGGGTACCGGTCAGTTGTCGGGTTAGTATGGGGCCTCGTTGAGGAAGGTCAGTTATGGGTTCCGGTCGAGGGGTAGTAAGACGAGGGGAGGGGGACGCTTTTTTTTTACTGAAGGGGAGGTTGGTAAGCAGAATATACCGGGCCGGGCTGGGAGGAGCCTGACCAGGAACCAGAAATGACGTCAAATCCGGATAGGTGGAGTTAGTGGGGGTAGGTACCGGAAGGGGAGGGTTTAGAACAAGTGGGCTAGGCTCTGAGCTAGAGGATGGGGTAGGAGGAAACAATCGGGCAAGGGGGGTGGCATTACTAGCCGCACCTCCTCTTCCTCTTCCTGTAGAGGAGGAGTAAGGGGGCGGTAAAGGAATCTCTGACTCAGGGGGTGTGTCCAGAATGGGCGTGATCACGGCCTTGGTGGACAAACGAGTTCTGGCCAACAGGAGGCGGCATTGCTCCTCTTGGCACACCCTGATCCATTTTGGCAAGTCATCCACGGCCTGTTTCCAACAATCAATATATGGAAACTGGTTGTAAAGTTCCGGCCTACCAGATACAGCTACGTGTACACGCTGCACTAGATTAGGATCAAGACTACCATGTGGAGGCCATGCAACCACTAAGGCAGGCCATTCCCTGCTACATAAAGTAGTCAAACGTGTTGGAGACATCTTTACCCCAAAATCACATACATTATATCCCTTTTTAAAATTCTTTAACATGCAATCTAAGGGATCAACGATCTTTGAATCCAACGCACCCATACTTAACAATGGAGCGTCGTCTCCAATAGAAACAAAACAAAATACACTTCCAACAGTCACACCCGTTTCCCTTGGCAACAGCACCACGTGGCACAGTTACTAGGCCAAACGCACACAACAAATCATACAGGGAATTCCCGTACACACACAGCTGTTACACCACACACTAAATAACTATTACTGTACCTTTTTTGGCGAAATTATACAATTACCCACGCTATAATTCTCAGTGTTTAAATTACCCGTCTATAACACACCCTAGTAACATCGTCTTTACAAACAGTAGTTATAGTACAGTTAGCATTGGTTAGAATAAAATTTTAAAGTCACAGGTCAGTTAAAAGTAGTTATGGTGTTAAACATACAACATAAATGACACTTATTAGTGATTATTTACAGTATCAGTGATTATAATACATGGTTATGGTACCGTGCGCTATGATACAGTTACACACTATTCACACTCTCGCTAGACGGCAGAGCTCACGCTACCCAGCAAGATATACACTCTACTATAATAAATTTTAACACATTTACAGTTTCCCAACTAATCTATTGGACAGTACCTCGAGGGACTACCTAAAACTATTTACATCCGTTTTGGTTAGCCGTCGCTGCCCAAGCACCACATATAGCGAACTAGAGGGCGGAATTTACAACAATACCCTTTTAGTCTATCTACTCTATCAATAGTCTAGTGGGTTCCAAATTTACACGCCTTCCCACTTAGCCAAGATAGGTTGAGAACTAGCGAACGAAATGTACACCCTAGATACGCTAGTCTAGACAAGACACCGGTGTCCGGCTTGGGCTATATACATTCAACCAAGACCCAGCCTGACTCCATACCAAGATTAGACGGGCTGACTACAGGGCGTCTAATTATGAGCGGTGCGCCTTCGCTCCTTCCCTCCCTGGAGGGGGCCAATTCCATACACAATTCCAATTCAAACCCCTTATGGGCCTACCGCACAATCGGTATCCAATACCCCTAGTGGGTCCACCGTCTAAAACAGTAGTCGTCTTACCTCCTCGTTCCTGAACCTGAGTTCACACTCATCGACGGGGACACCCCAGTACTTACTACGTAGAGGCCGATGATCTCCTGGACAACAGACCAGTGGCGCCGAGACGAAGGGAGGTCCACGCAGAAGTTCAGGGGTGCAGCCGTAGAGAACGTGGGCAAAGATAGACCGTCTCACGCCTCTGCTTCCTAGCCACCGTTAACGACGAGCTTCCCGGCCAATGCACCAAAGATGTTACCGGGAAACTGACGGAGGCCAAGCACAGAGAGATGGACACAGGTTTCTTCAGGAAGGAAGCGATCTTTATTCGATTCACCGACCGGGACTCAGAGGGACTTATGTCACCAAAAACAGCAAAGATATGAGCACTGAATACATAGAGTACATTCCTTATATAGCACTGTAGCTTCTCCCATAATTAGCTACGCTCACACATACCCTTAACCTAATCAATGAATAGAGTCTAAACTCATCCATCCGGTCTAACCATGTGGCTCATCTGAAACAAAGGAGAGGGACGCGTAATTCCAGTTCCTGCATTCCTGCACATGCTCAGTACAGTGATGACAGTATCTTAGCTACGTGTAACTAACTAACTGATACTACAAACACATGTACCTACATATTCCTTGTGGCAATCTTGGCTTGCTAAACTTGTATTTTACTGGAATTCCATCACATTTCTTTTTGAAGTGGTCATCGTGGTAGGAATCTGTATATGTAGCATTTCTTTAAAGAAAAGATTCTCATTAGGAAAGAAAAGCGTCACTTGCGTAGGAGTCTCTCCAAGACAGGAAGCACCCCTAATTATATGTTATAAGAAAAAAAGAGAAATCTCCTCATGAAGGGGAAAAAATGAGATATTTTAATTTTTGAACTTCCAGGCTTTTTTTCAGAATTTCTTCACTGAATAAAAGTTTAAGCAGGTTACCCAAACTAATAAAACAAGGAGATACAATAATCTTAGAGCTGAATATATTAGAAAAATAGTAGTCCCAGTGTAACAGTTAATTGCTAAAGCATAAAGAAACACAGTGAAACGTTGTTTCTCGTAATTGGCACTAGAAAAATATATATTGGGGGAGGGCAGGCAAGGGTGTGTTTTATTTACCTGAAACTGTAATCGGTTAGTTGCCGCCACCATCCTCTTCCGCCTGATTTTCTTCTGCTCCTGACACTTCAGTTAGTCCCTGAGTTCTGATTCTTTATAAAGTACTGGCTCATATGAGCCACCTTCACCTAGCACCATTAAGGTGCTCTTTGCTGAACAAGGAAGACCTTTTCATCGCCACACTTGCCCACTATTAAAGCTGCCGAGTTTGCCTTTTGAGTTGGAGCTCCAGTTGGTGGCTGGTTAAGTTAAAAGATGTTAGGGTGCTAACAAATAAACAAGTGCAGGTAAAGGTGCACAAATACACATGAAACTAACTAATATTATCACTTTCTGGATTTACATAAGAATATATTTCTGGCTCACATGTTAGAAACCTCTCTTAATTATCCTTCTGTTTGATTTCTGGAATTTTCCCAGATTTAACCCCACCACTGTTTCCAAAGTTATGTTAAGGGTGGACACAAGGAAAAAACAGTTGTAGTAATCCCCACACTTTATTAGCCAAAACAGCAAGCAGTAAAAACAGAAACAATGAATAAAATCTAGCATAGAGAATAAATAAGTATAAAAGGTGAATGCACTGACGCGCTTTGACCAACACACTGTCTTTTTCACAGTCTCTGATTTGAAAGCCATCATTGCGCTTTTTGGACCTTCGTTTCGTGCTTTCCTTAATTTTAGTTCCGCCTCCGTCATTCTCAGCTTCCCTCATTCAGCCGTATTCATTCATCATTACACAAATAATGTCTAGTGTCACTGCATCAGCAACTTCATTTAATTTTCTTAGCACAATATTTTCAAACGCCATTGTAACTGTGGTTAATGTTCTCACAGTTATCGGCATCCTCCGAAACAGTTTATAAAGTCTATTTGCATCAAGTTAATCTTATATACATATCAAAGGGGGCAGATTTCTACTCATAAGCTTTAAAGAAACAAATAAATTCATAATTCTTTTACTATATTCACATTGCTAGAACAAGCATTAGGGGGATGGATGATCAACTCCTGCAGTTTATCGACAAGGCTCAAAGCCAGTGATTAATCTGTCTAACTGAAGCCTAGAAGTGGCGGTCCTGTGTGCAGAGAAGTGCTGGTACTAAGGCTATGCTTCCACTGCAAATTCTGGCCCCTTGGAGGGTGATTTGGGATCTTGGTAGCTGAAGCTATGCAGGTAATGAGTGGGGTGGATGGCCACTGCCCTGCTATCTGGCCCAGCGATTACAACCTTTGGCGTTATGTGGTGCTGGTCTCTTTACCCTCTTTGAACCTGTGGGGGTGATCATGGTCCTCACTTTGTTGGCGCTCCTGCAACTTTTATACTTCGTTGAACAAGAGTCCCCTCTAAAATGGAGGATGCCTTGTGTTGAGTTGATGGCAGCAGGGAAGAAGCTGAACTTACCTGCAATCTTGACAAAATCTTTGCAGACTTCTGGGACAAGCTCCGCTTGAGGATTGGGCCTGTGACAGATGGCAGCGGTTGAGGCAACTTGAATTATCAGCTGCAGTGCAAAGCACACCAGATGGCAGAGGTCCTTGCAGTCCTAATCAAGCATTAGCTCAAAACACAATAACACAGCGGGAAATACCACTGCAATCACTAGACTTGATTTGCCACAATGTCTCTGTGGCATACCTGCTGACACTGGGGTCGTGGTGCATATGGGCAGCAGGATCAAATCAGGACTGTCTTATGCCTATGGAGGTGTTCTTGCTGCCACTGTGTCACTCATTATTTATTGTTTTTCTATAGTCTGACTTTTATTGCCACTGATGGGAATTCCTTACCTCTTGTATCAGTGCTGGGGTCCGTGGGGCAAAATATTTTTTATCCCACAATTAAGCCATCAAGCTCTCCATTGTAGCTTCCCTTCATATTCTGAGATTTTACAAGAAACATTTAAAGGAAAAATATCATCTCCCCCCTTGCCCTGCCCACGGCCTACTTTGCGTTGCTACGATCCTCTATGATACGTTTCGTGTGGGGTGGGGGTCAGGCAAGACTCTGCCATGAAATACTATGCCTTCCGAGAGACTGGGGGGCCTTGCACTTTCTGACTTCTGTAAAAACCACCACGCAACTGTCCTACAAAAAATACTGGCATATCCATCCGACCCACAAACAATGGGTTGAACTTGACAAAGGTCACTTGCAACTATCCCTTCTTACGGCAGTATGGAACTCGAAAAGGCCTGTATGGACAGATCTAGATTTTACCTCCCCAGTGACACAAACGTTAAAGACATGGGATAGCATCAGGGCCTCACATTTATCCCCTACACCGAGCCCGATGATTCAGGTACAACACAATGTTCATATAGGGGGTGGACTACCACCTATATCATAGAACTTCCTTGGACTCTCTTCCAATCCATAAGCTCTTGAACAACACTGGCATGATACTGCTGGAAATTACTAAAGGAAATCCATTGTCGAATCTGCAAACATTTCGGAACACACTAATCAAATATTTCTACCAGAAGCTTCCAAATAGGAATGCGATATACCGTGACCTCACATGGTTTGAAGGTCTCTGCAACGGTAAAACCAATCTGGATAGAGCAGTTTCCCACGTATACCAATATCTCCTCGTGGGACAACTAGAAGTAAAGACACTTTTCGCAGGCAATGGGAGCGTGTCCTAGACAAGTTCTTCACTAACGCTCAATGGGAAAAGATACTGATAATTCACCACAAGTGCTTCCCTAGCTCCAAACATCAGGAATCCAACTATAAGTTCCCATCGTTTTGGTACAGAACACCTGACAGTTTGCACAGAACTTTCCCGACCGTGCCCAATGTGTGCTGGAGATGCGGAGATGGACCGGGACCGGGAACACAAATATGTTGGGAATGCCCATTCTGGGATGAAGTGAAGCTGAAGGTGAAAGAGTTTCTTGGTGACACGGGACCTTCGACATCTATTAAATGCTGCCAAATCCTTGATTCCATTACATTGGAAGCAAGATACAACCCCTACGATGGGACAATGGATGGACAGGATAGAGGAGATGTAGATAGCGAGTCTGTCCAGGCCTCCCTGAGTGGAACCTACGAGAAACATGTGGAGCGCTTGGCCAACTTTGTGGTGATGGACGCGGGGGCAAGGAGGGGGGAGCACAGTCTTATATAGTGGTGATGCACCACTCCTGTTGCCCTCTTGACACCTTAACTCCCACATGGCTTATTTCATGCCTTCCATCCCTCTCCCCCCTTCCCTCCCCGCCCCCTTTTTTTTTCTCTCTCTTCCCCTTACTTCTCTTTTCTCTCTTCCCTCTTCACGTACAGCCCTTTCCTTTCACTCTCTACTCTTTCCCTCTCTAATTTTTAAGATCGTACAATCGTTGCTTAACAGGAAGGGGGTGCAGGAATTTTCTATACTCTGTGCACCAAATGATGCATTTTGTTTGCATTATATAATATATACATGTGAGTTATTCCTATTAGGTTATTATTGGCTCACATGCATGCAACCCATCCACTCACTGGTACAACGGGTAACCTGCTGTATTTTCTTGACCATAAATCTCACACTTTGTGAGGCTTTACTATGATGTGCAAACATGATGGAAATATATCTGTAAGAATATCATCGATCACTCTATGCGATTATGATATTGCTTGCGGGACCTGCGTGTCCACTATACTTGACATACCTTTAACACATGTATGTGCTCATTGTAGTTGTGCTCAATAAAAGTTTTGAAATATCACCTCACAGAATTTTTTTATTTTATGTTTATCCCTCTGTATCCAAACAAACATGAGGACAGTGCTAATTGGATGCAAGGGTGCACATATACTTATTGAGGTTCCTGACCCTTTTAATAAGCAACACAGGGTAGGGGTGAAAGCAGCACAGAATGTATCATGTTTTTGTATATTTATTTGCAGAACCTATCTTCAGTACTATTGTGGCCACATTTGTTCATCCCTATATTTATTAAGCATACATTTGTAGAGTGTGAAAAATCTAATTAAATGTAGAAATCAGCACCTTTCATACCTCAATTCTAGCTCCCTATTAATGATTGTTAAATGGTTTGGTATTTGCGTCTGCCAGTCAGCACAAAGAAAGTATATAGAAACTAGAAAAGCTACAATTTCTGGGGAAATTGTGTGAAGTGTTCTTGCCTCCACCAGTAGTCTACAACTGGAGTGGGCGGAGTAACTGGGTGGAGTGGCTTGAGTAACTGTTGTGTGGTTGGAGTGGCTGGAGTAACTGTGGAGAGGTTGGAGTGTGGTTCACTCACTCTACAGCAAGGGCAGAGAAGAGCTTTCAAATCTTTCAAATCCCTCGAACATTCCACCAACAGGAACTAATAGATTTCAAATAATGCAGAGAAGAGCGGTTAGAAACAAACCAAATTGCTCAATAAGAATAATAATATATATGTGAGATAATAGTAAGTGGTCCTACCATGTAGGGATATAAATGTACCAATTTATATCAAAACATTCGGCTATCCCTGCTGCCACTGTGATGTTTTGTACAAATCAGTCAATAATTCCTGTATAGCGAAGTATTCACTTTATTAATACATATATAACAGCATCTTCATATTGCAACCTTGTTACACAGGGTTTCTGCAGCTGCCATTTCAAATCCCTGGAACATTCCACCAACTGCCAACAGGAACTAATAGATTCCAAATAGGGCAGAGAAGAGCGGTTAAAAACAAACTGCTCCAAATTGCTCACTTCACTTGAAGGCAGCTTCAACATGGATGCTGTCCAGGAGGTGGGAGGGTCTGGGAGGGAGGGTCTGCTGGAGATTGGCCGGGATGTGTCAGCTGACCGGAGCTCGCCGCAAATGGTTCGTGGCGAACCGCGGCGAGCCGTTCACGGGAAGTTCGCGAACGGTTCGCGACATCTCTAGTGTCTAGTAGTTGTGATATTTTTGTTAACCCTGCCTCGGTCCAATCTTTGAGGGGGATGTCCTGTACGATTTACTTTAAGGACTGAGATTGGCGATTTTGGCGTGTAATGTTTCTTTATGGCCTACCGTCTCCATGAAGGTGTCCCATAGAGATAGTGTGAGTTGTGTGGTTGGGAATAGGTTAGTGCGTCTGGTTCTGTACCTCCTGGGTGTCCACATATAATCCGTTAAAGGTATGTCTTTAAATTGTGCTCTTTCCATGTCAACCCACTGGAGCATACCGGGTTGGGCATGGAGGAGTATACCCGTTGAAAGTATCGCTGCTCTTTGGTATTGCTTAATGTTTGGGAGTACCACTCCCCCTAGTCACGGTGTGGTTTGGAGGAGTGCCAAGGACACCCTGGGTTTTGTAGTGCTTTGCAGTAGTGGGGTGTGATCCCAAGGGGTATCATTCTAAATATATAGAGGATACGGGGGAGAATCATCATTTTATATGTGTTGATTTTTCCTAACCATGAGATTTTTGTGTGTTTCCATTTGTTAATTTCTGACTTGCATAGTGTTAGAAGGGGATTATAGTTTAGTTGTGAAGTGGCAGATATTGAAAGTGCTATCTTCACCCCTAAGTACGTTACTGAGTTTGATTTCCAGTCAAACGGCTAGGAGGCATGTAGTGTTTCTAGCAGGGACTTCGGCAGGTTTAGAGGTAGGGCTTGAGTCTTATCCTGATTCAGGCGGTAGTATGAAATGTTATCGAATTGTTGTAGTAGATCCAGTTTGGGATCAAGAGTGTGTTTTGGGTCTGACAGTGCTATAAAGATGTCGTCCGCAAATAAAGCTAGGCTATACATCTTGTCGTGGATATTAACGCCTAATATCTCAGGGTGTGATCTGATCTTTTGAGCCAGGGGTTCTAGGGCGAGTATGTATAAAAGGGGTGACAGGGGGCATCCTTGGCGGGTTCCATTTGTGATGGAAAATGGTGTAGATAGGAACCCTCCATGTGAAACTTTTGCCGCTGGGTGGTGGTATAATGCCATGATGCTCGTTATGATAGACATGGGGAAATTGAATTTTGATAATACCTTGGTCATGTAAGCCCAATTTAGGCGATCGAAGGCCTTCTCTGCATCTAGAGCGAGGAGAAGGCCTGTTGATTTTTTGGACTCTAGTGCGGATATTATGTTTAGGATCTTCCTGCTGTTATCCGAGCCTTGGCGGCCCTGAATAAATCTGGATTGGTCGTTGTCGATTATTTTGTGTAGGAGGGGGGCAAGACAGTTACTGATCAGTTTCGCATATAGCTTGGCGTCTCCATTTAGTAAGGAGATGGGCCGAAAGTTTTTGCATTGTGTGGGAGGTTTGCCCGGCTTGGGGAGGGTAGAGATATGTGCTAAGAGCATTTCTTTTGGCAATGCGCCCTCTATGGCACATTTTTTACTAATTGTAAGAGTAATGGCGCTATTGTTGGGGAGAAGGTTTTATAGTATTCATTCGTTAGACCGTCGGGGCCTGGTGATTTGTGTGCCGGGACTTGTGAAATTGCTGTTGTGAGTTCGTCAAGAGAGAAGGGTTGTTTCAGGGGTATCAGGTCTTCCTCTGAAAAGTTGGGTAGATTTAAGTTAGATAAGAATTAGTCTATCTTGTCTAGGGCTGGTGTTGTGATGTTAGGGTCGTTTTTAAGATTATATAATTCGCTGTAGTATAACGCAAATTGGTCTACAATGTTTTGGGGGTTTGTTATTTTCTTGCTCTTAGAGATGTTTCGGAAGGCAATCCTGGAGGCGACCATCCTTCGTTTATGTTGCGAAGCTAGAATAGCGCCCGCTTTGTTACCACTTGTGAAAAAGTTATGTTTAAGCTTTTGGAGTAAGTATGCTGTTTTGGCTAGTTCAATGTTTTTTCATTTGTTTTGGAGAACTAAAAGTTTTGTTTTCGTAGTAGATTTTGGTTATTTTTTGTTAGAGTGTGTTAGGGTTTGGATTTCTTCTAAGAGTTTAGTGTATTCTGCTGTTCTCAGTTTTTTGACATAACTGACATGCTTTATAAAGCTGCCCCTTATGACCGCTTTGTGTGCTAGCCAAATTTGTTTGATGGTAGAGTCAGCGGTTGTGTTTTCTGCAATATAGTTTTGTAAGTCTTTTGTTATTTGAGAAACTATAGAGGGGTCTGTTAGAAGAGATTTGTTAAGTCTCCATGTGCCTGACCCTTTGTTGGCGAATGATTCTTTAATACTAAGTGTGATGGGAGCATGATCGGACCACGTCATTACCCCAGTTGTGGCTTCTTCTATCTGGGGCATTGATGTAGCAGGAATGAGGAATCTGTCTATTCGTGAGTAGCTGTTGTGAGCCACCATATGGCATGTATGGTCTATTTCTGTTGGGTGCAGAATGGTGTAATTTTTCAGCTTTTGTCAGCTCCCACTCCAGTTTTGAACATTTTGCCATCATTCCTATGGGACCAAATCCACCACAAAAATGACGATATTTCGTGAACCACGATGTAATAGCACACCAATCGGGAACAATCCGCACGTTTAAGTATATTACTGTTTATGTAGTGTAAAAACTGTGGGAGGAGTTAGGGTGGTAAATTTGGCAATAATAAGAATAATAATAATAATATATATGTGAGATAACATTAAGTGGTCTTGCTATGCAACGGTTCGGCGAACCGTTCGGGACATCACTACTTCTCATACATATTTGCAATGTGTGCCCTGGATGTGCCTAAACTAAACTGGATTGTGATGTTATTTTATAAATTATTAATATAATGTATATAAGAAAACTGAGCATTACATAAATAAGCTAACAAGAGTTATAGGTAATTTTTTTACTAAATTAATTTAATGTTTAAATTCCATGGAAGTTACAGTTCTCATTCACTGTCTCTGTATGTTTTTCTAATACATTAAAATAGACAATGTATTAATGCTGGAGTTTTGTTGATACTAAATTTATAGGGAATGACCACAATTTCCATGAAATGCTCCATTTAGAGCACTGAAGCAGCATTACATCCTGTATACCTCTGCAATGCCTGTGTAATTGAAATTGGATTTACACTATACATTGCTGTTAGTGAAATATATACAAATCTTAATTTGAAAGAAAAAAGGAGTAAAAAAAAATAGAAACCTGTTGATCGATCCTTGTTTGTATGCATGCTGAATGTTTTATTTTAAATTGTTCTCCATGATGATCCTATAATCTGACATGTATCTTTAGATATAGACATCTCTCTGTTTCTCTGTATCCTTCCTCAAGATGGATTTCTCTTCCCATCATACTCGCCTACTCCAGCAGCTAGATGAGCAACGGCGAAGGGATCTTTTCTGTGATTGTCACATCCTGGTGGAGGGTAAGATGTTTAAAGCTCATCGTAATGTCCTGTTTGCCAGCAGCGGTTATTTCAAAATGCTTCTATCACAAAGCTGCAGAGATGTTGGAGAGCCCACTACTGCCACTTTTGATATATTTTCTGCTGACACATTCACTGCCATCATTGACTATGTATACTCTGGCAAGCTGCCTCTCTCAGGACAAAATGTCATTGAAGTCATGTCCGCAGCCAGCTATCTGCAGATGACAGATGTGATCAACGTATGTAAGGAATTCATTAAATCATCTCTGGATATTAATGAGAAGGACAAGGATGGTTTCTTTGGGTTATCAGACCGAGAGCCTTGGCGCCACCACAGTGACTACAGTCTTCCAAAAGTAGGATGGGGAATGAATAATTGCTCATCCACTCGTTCAGATGGTGATATTGCTGGATCCTTAGATGCATCAAGTCCTTGGAATCCATATGGATTCTATCCTAGGAGAAATGACTTTTCCTCCACCCTAAATGATCGTTCAATATCGCAAAGGACATCAGAAAGACCTATTGAGCCTCCTCAATTGCCCAGCTCTACTTGTTGTCCAGAAGAGAGAGCCAAAGGTTCCAAAATTACAGAGACTGGTAGCACCACAAAGGTTGAAATGCCCCATGATGAGTACCCACCTGCAATGGAATCTGAAGCTGTTATGAACTGCTGGACAGCAACACAGCAGAAAGATATGACAAAATCATACCAAAACAGAGCTACTAAAGCAGACGAGCTGTATGCCACCATGCCAACCATCATGGGCATTACAGGAAGCTGGGGAGAAGGTAAGAACAGGCAGAGATTGAGTAATTTAGAAGAGCCAGAATTGTGTTGGTTAAAGAGGCTACGTTTGGCCCTCTGGCATTGTATTTTTCATATTCGTGCAATAACTGTATGAGTGATGATAAAGAAAATAAATAGTTTAGAATATTAATTACAGGAACACTCCAAGCACCATAACCACTACATCCCTGGCGCCCTCTCATTCTAAGTAGTCAAACTGTTTAAGTACTGTTTGACTTCTTACCTCGGCACCGCTCCCTGCTTCCAATTCTAATGATGGAATACTAAAAGCTCCTGATCTAAGCCCTGCCGTGTAGGGCTAGGTCATTGGCTGAAAGCATCAGCTGCACTGCTGGGCTTACCTGAGACACAGAGCTTCTGACACTCTGTTTGAGTGGTGAAGGTGGGGAGTAGCACCCAGTGGACCCCAGGCAAGAAGTCAAACTGTTTGACTGAAACGGTTTGACTACTTACAATGTGGGGTAGGGGCTCTAGGCATTCATTGCAACATAACCACTGCAGCATGCTGTAGTAATAATGGTGCTTGGAATATTTCATTAAAATACTTTGTTACAAAAAAAAATTCTGAACTAGCTCCCCTAATTCCTGAAAAGGTATGCTAGATATAGCCTCATACATAAAACTAACTCAAAATATATTTCTGAACCCCTCTAGGTTCTTTTTATTGTGTCATTCCTTTTACCAGAGGTGGGTGGGTTTGTGTTTGTGTGGGTGTCTTTTTGTTAAAAGGCCTCAACATGTAAACAGTAAACAGTCATTTACTGTTCTAAACAACTTGGTTTGTGAAATCTATTTCCTAGTTCAACAGAAAAAGTGTCTGTAGTTTTGCTAAATACATGTTTATCACAGACATTCTGTTTTAACTTCATCTATGTTTTATCTGCAGATGCTCTGCCAAGCATGCGTTTTAAGTGTCCATTCTGCACACATATGGTAAAGAGGAAAGCAGACCTAAAACGTCACTTGCGGTGCCACACAGGAGAACGGCCATATCCATGCCAGGCATGTGGCAAGAGATTTACAAGGCTGGAGCATGTTCGTAGTCATTTTCGAACTGTGAGTTATTTTGCATTACAGTAAACTGGAGAATAGATGGTTGAGAGTTAGGAAATATGCGTTTAGTTAGGAAAGACTCTATTTAAACATTCCTATTACCCTATGTACTGCCCTCTCTGACATCTGTCCCCCTTAAGTGTGGGGGCAATTGACAAAAGCAAAGAAGGATTAGGCTAAGAATGAAGTGAATTTTAGTCATTTTTTACATTTTGAACCAATGGTTAACCTGACCAAAAATAGTATTTTCTTTAAAAACTTTTTTTTTTGGTTGGTAAGCCCGGAGTTTGGTTAACTCTTTAATAAAAATGTCCTTTAAAAGCTACTCCATCACAAGAGCTCTTTCTACTACAAAGTATTTGGGTCCACATTTAACAATTAGGTCATGCAGACTGCCATAAAACCGTTGGACTGCCCAAAACCCTGTTGGCATGTTATGTGTCCATTTACATTTACAAATACAATTTAAGTGAAAATATGATGTTGTGGGGGCAAATCTGTAAACTTTCTGACTCTATTTTATACTCCTCATCCGTCAGATCCACGAGGCAGGGAAGCCCATATGTCGGAGGTGTAAAAGACATGTCACAGAAGAGACTGGCCAAGTGGTGCAGGATGGGACAAGGCGCTTTCGACTGTGTCGAGAGTGTTTGGCTGAAGTTGGAGTGGACAGTTTTCCAATTGAGGTAGATGATGAGGATGATCCCACCATTGTACTATCAGGAGATGAAGACAAGGAACAAATGTGGAATTTCCATGATGGAGTACAGCAATCCAAACCAAAACGAATAGAGGAAACATCTTCTGACTTAATCATACATGAAGTGGATGATAGTGATGATGATATTAAACCGATTCTCTGTTAACAAGAACAGATACATAGCAGCAGTACAATTTGGTGCACATAGTAATTATGCAGCACCTAGATAAATATTCATTTATTTGTACAGACTGTTTACTTGAAACTATACTTCCAGTCAATACTTCATCACAGATAATGAGCAAATGGACCTGCAACAAATTCTGCTTTATTTTTGATCTTCCGACATGAAACTGAAAGGTGGCTTAGGTGCAGTTCTGAAAGCTGGATTACAGGAAAGCAGAATTTCTGGATTACAGGAAAGCAGAATTTCTAGAAATTGCTTTTTATTTACTAGAACTACAGGGTGGGCTTAAATTCAGAGTACAGTTGAAGAGTCAATATATTTTTTATTAATTAACTACTTTCAATGATATTACGTACAATGAATGCTTAATGTATGGAGATTTGTTTGACTAGGTACAAAGGCTCTACCACTTGAATTTCTGCATGGATATTCTCCTTGATCTTGTTCAAGCTTGTTCACGTACACCCGCTCCATCAGATATCCCCATGGGAACTGTCGGTAGCAAAAATATCAATTTCTCACATTGAAGTGGTGGCGGTAAGCTACTTGTGCCAAAATAATGGACCTGCCTTTTTGAAACTAAAATTCTACTATTTTTACTAATTTGTCTTTCATGAAATTACCGATTAATAATCTCCAAAGACTCAGTTATATGTACCTGCAACAACAAAAAATTAACTACTAACAAATAAGTTATTTACTTGTCAAATCCTGCACTGAATTTTGGCCCACCCCGTACAAAGTACTATTTATTTTCAGTTCTACAAATGAATGAATTTGTAGACAAACTGCTACGTAAAACTTAGTTAGTAAGTATAAAATAAATTATATTAAATTGAGAATAAAATGTAAGCCAAAAGAGCTTGGTTAGAAAAATTATATTTGAAGAATTCTTACCACTTGGCAGGTTTACAAATTTTACAAATCAATTTTCTGTTCACGAAAAATCCCAATCTACTGAATAATACCCTCAGTGTCTCTGTGTGGGTTTTTTGTTTAATATACTGGGTTTGTTATAACAACAGTTTATAAAACTTAAGCCCATAGCCTACAAAACGTGCAATATAAATAGACGTACAGTAACAAAATAACCATTCCACAACGACATACACGTAAGGAATAATTGACGACAGGCCATTGAATTATAAGAAAAATAATGCACACCCGAGGTGGTAATGCGGTCACGACGCAGAGCGGCCGTTACACCTTGGGCGTGCATTATTTTTTCTAATAATTCAACGGCCTTGAGTCAATTATTCTGCTTATACTACAGTTACCACACCTCGAAACATTGTTCAGATGATGTATTTCAAGACGTTTGTCAAGTTTTTGTCATTAAAACGCTCTTGTATGTAGGACTAATTTCTTACGCATCAATTCCCATGCCTTCGTTGCTAATTCCAAAACGTCATTTAAGAGTTAGTAATGGAGATTTGAGCCACTGATAGCAGACTAATGCAGTTATTAGTGCAGTTACTAGAGAGACCGAGAGAGGTTGCAATAATGAGATAGAAAAGCATGTGCGTCAATATTTAATTTATTTATTAATGCATTAGTTTTAATTCATTTGTTAATTTTATTTTTCAATTTATTGACAGTAGGCTGTAACGGAAACTCGTGCAGCAGGACTTTTTATTTATGTAATCTATTTTCCGTTATTAGAGTTGACTACGCGAAGTGATATGGAACTGTAATGCGGTCAAGACTTGTCTGGAACTACTTTAGCCGTGCATCTCCCTGAAAATAATGCACACCTTAGAACGTTTGTCAACCAATCAGATTGAAGCATTCAACGGCCATGTAGTATAAAGAGAAACATAAGATTTCAAAATGGCAGTGGCTTCCCAATCTGCCATGATAACATTGAAAACCTGGTCTTCATAGCTGTCCTTGTTTTTGCAGATAAAAAGTGTCTAAAAAGAATTTGTTATTTAAAATAATATTTATAACGTCCGTGATAGTCAGTTTAATGTTCAGGGATGGTTTCTTCAGCTTTCAGTATAATTTAAAGCTTCAAAGCCTTTTTGGTGGGGAATAATAGCGTACAAGGACTGAACGTCACAAGTAATTAAAATATAATTAGGGTTCCACCGCATTCCAACCAGTGCGTAAAGTAGGGACGTAGTCTTTCAGATAAGATCACATATTTTCAACCCAAGGCTGAAGTAAAATGTCCAGATACTAGGATAGGATTGTTTGCTTTTTTTAAATCTTTTTTTGGATATTTTCTTTTCACCTTTACCACTGGTCACCATTGGATGTTATCCAAAAGAAATATTTTATCTACAATTGGAGATTTATCACTGCACCTTATTCTAACTGGAGCTAGTTTAAGCTCCAGCAAATTTGAGTGGGCATGTATACATTTTATGTGGTCTGTGTTCCACCTTTTATATCAGTCTGCAACAATTGTTTGTTTTTCTGTTTTTTGTATGTACTCTTGGATTTAACTACAAGCCCCATCTGAAGCGAGATTATTTGATAGAGAAAATTGTGGACTACATCATGTTGAACCTTTCTGCATGATTTCCTATTATGTTTATTATTTGTCTGTTATTTGGCGCAACCTGCTTTACCTCTGTTTGGTTTGTATGTAGCCAACATGTGTGCCGCGAGTATTCTTTTTCCTTACAGTGTTTGCTGTCTCAGGTTATCCATTGCCAACACGTTAGATTAGATTAGAGTTTTGTTTTTTTTAAATTCATTTTTTTTTTTTTAAGAAAACACGTCATAATGATTGGAAAGCTGACAGTAAAACGAGGACTCACAGAAATTCTTGTTATGTCTATAAAGTACTGCTTATGTCATATGATCAGCAGTGCTATAGTTAAAGTGACACTCTAAGAGCTAAACAACTTAAGCTTAATGAAGCTAGCTATTTAGGCATGACACCTGCATCCCTAGCCCCACCTTTCCTAACTCACAAAGCCATCATGGGAAAGAAAACAGTTCTAGAAGTTCTTATCTCCAGCTCTTTAAAATTTCAAGTTTGTTTTAAGGAGATTTGAGCCAAAAGACAGGGCAGGTCTGGTTAGGGCTGCAGAAACAAGGTCATCTAACGTCTGAATGGCAAAGGGTTGTGCAGATAGAATGCAGGGGCAGGATCTGTACACCGAAATTAAACTAAAGTTGTTTTGCTACTTAGCGATTTTCTTTATTTAAACTGAATGGACCAAAATGCAGCTTATAGTGTCTCTTTAAGCAGAATGAAAAAAAATCAGTATCTTGTTAAAGGAGCACTCTGAACACTAAAGCCACTATAAGTCAATGTAGTGGTTATAGTGTTGAATTAAGAGCTTTGTACCTATCCCATGAACCCATTTTTAAGGTTTTATGTAGACGATAATGTAGATTCAGCACTAACACTATTTATTAGTATTATTCATGAACAGATCGCTAATTAAGTAGCTCGATAAATTGCTTGTTGAGAAACTAACTTCTGTAAGCACTTGTACATCATGAGAGGAGGTGGGGCAGCTCAGAGCTGCAAGTACTTTTTTATTTAATCTCTGTAACTATATTCAAGTAGAACAAACAAACAAGGAAGCTTGGTGTATAACCAGCATGTCAAACTCACGGGCCGAATGCGGCCCACCATGGACATCTTTGCGGCGCAGCGAGCACATGCTTAGTGTTAAAGCAGAGTAGGCATCTGCTTTCTCCACATTGCAGGTGCCTACTGTGCTAAAATGTACCCGGCCGGAAGGAGAGGTCGCTGGAAAAGCTCTGTCTTTTTGCTCATAATTGCTCCCTCACGTGCGTCGTCTGTAGTAATGCCGGAATATGACGTCATATTCCAGCACCACTAAACTGCGTGCGTGAGGGAGCAGCAGGAAGGAAATCTCCAGACAGATCACCCACTAGACCCCAGGGATAAATACAATGATGTGTGTGTCAGTGAATATGTGTGTGTCTGTCCATCAGTGTATGTGTGTGTCGGTCAGTGTTGCGATGGCCGCAGCTGGACAGTGGAGGACATGGAGGTGCACGGAGGCACGCAATGCCACGTCACATTCCAACGTGACGTCAACATGCTCCACCTTCACAGGGTTTGAAGAAGTAGCGGGAGGATCCGATTTAGCACAAGGTGCGAAAGGTACCATTTGGGGTATACCAGAGGCCGGACTCCGGAGTCGCATACTGGCAGCGGCATTGTGAGTGGCGTCAGCTTGTTGGCCAGAGGGGGGTGCTGGGATTTAGTAGAAGGGGGGACTGGGATTTCAAAATAAACCTACATTTCTATGAAAATTTAAGTTGTTTTTGTTGCGGCCCACATAAATGTAAACCTTGTTTATTTGGCCCGTGCTAGACTTTGAGTTTGATATGCTTGGTGTACAAGATGCTCATTGAACTTTTGGGTGTCACATAACATAAAAATGACTGTATAATCTTCTAAAAAGAGTTTGAAATATTTTCAAATATATTTTATAAGACGGAAACACCAATGTATATACTTTCTTCAGACAGAACCATTTCCCTTGCACAATATAATTCTTTATATAAATACCAATGTTATATTATTTTCACACATATTAATTAGCTCTGCAAAATGTGTTGGGTTGATATAAATAAATAATGCATGCCTGGTAGGACACTTGCTTTACATGCAAGTCCATGCAATATGTGTAATCTATTTATTGTAAAGATTCAACCGGATATATTGGTACCTTGGCTGTTGGCCTTTAAAACTAATGAGTGGCTAATAAGACCAAGCATCATGGTTACTGCTGGGCTAATGATATTCCCTACACCCAGCTCCATACCAGCAGAACCCCAGAAAATCTTATTCAGCCAAAAATAGCATTTAGGCTTAGTTAAAGGTCCAATGCCGTTAAGATCACCCAGAGTGGTATTACCAGTGTCTATATTAACCGGAAGTTAAATATATGCAATAAATGATTATATATAAATTAGAGGCATATCGATTTTGACCTTACAAGACTGGCAAAGCATGATATGCATGTAACAATGTATCATATGTTATATTTATACATTTACATCTGGCTGTCCACTGTTGACTTGCTTGACTCTGAAGGACAGTGCACCACTCACTAAGTCTCTTGAGACTTGGATATTTCATTCCATGTGTTTATAGAAATGCCAGATTTATACTATTTATTTACATATAGCGGTGTCCATGTATGTCAATGTGTATGAGCCAATTACAAAGCAAAACTCAACAGTTTACAAGCAGCACAAACAGTAAGTACAGTGTTGGCTGCAGGGAGACTCTCCAGCTGAGCTAGAACTACTACTCCTATAATCCATGTCCAGTGTAAATGCCCGAGAGGGATGATGGGAGTTGTGGTTGTATAACAGGTGATGGTCTATCTCTGCCTAGCTTTACCATAGTGATCCCCTGTGTCTGTCACTGGGTACACCCGGTGAGGGTGCAGCGCCCTGTTCGGGTGAGAGCACACATGCCTCCACCACTCCTCCGGGTGTCTCTCTCCCCCACCCCTTCCAACCTCACCCCCACCCCAGGCGCGGCCCCTTTAAGACAGTCTCAGCCCTCGGGCGTCATCACGTGACCGACCCTTTGTCCGGACATTCGGGCGGCGGAAGCAGCGGCGGAGAAAAAGTGGGTGAGAAGACACAGAGTGTCGGGTGTCCGCCCGGAGCTCCCGGTAAGTGACCCGAGCCCGTGTGGGAGGCGGTTATCGGTAATGTGTCCGGCGGAGTGCGAGTGACCCGAATGCGGGCGGGCCGGGTGTGACGGGCACGGGCCGCTAATGATGAATACATGGTGCCGGTCAGTGACCCCCAGGGAAAGGTAAGTCCCCCGGGTGTGTCCAGGTGACCCTCCGGCCCCCCGGCGGGCAGTGTGTGAGCTGGAGCACGAGTCCCGTCATTTACCGGGAGTGGCCTAGAGTGTGAGGCGGCCAGCTGCGGGGAAAGGTGGGGAGGAGCTCCCGGGGCATCCGGTGCAGGTATTCGGTATGATAGACAGCCGTGAGAACCAATCGGCTGCCGACCAAATCACAGGCCCCGCCCCCTCTGACCGCACTCCAACGGAACCAATGGTCGGCCACAGAGTTGGCCCAGCCTGTACCGGGGAAGGGCTCAGCCAATGGGAAGAAGCGTTCATAAGTTGTTACCGCCCCCTCTAGTGATTGATGTTTATTTCAGCCAATGACCGTACGGCTATGGGACCCAGCACACACCTGGGAAATTATAGGATAACATTCACAGTTATTTTTACTTTTTATTTAACCATTAAACCAGCCCCTCAGGGAATCCATACATTCATCATGCTTCCCTGGACAAACATTTGTTCATGCTGCCCTGCAATATATACCACAGGTGCTGGAGCACTCCCCAAACCCCACATTGATTAATGCAGTGTTTCCCAAACCAGTCCTCACCCCCCACCAGTGCAGGTTATAGCGGCATCTCCATTGGGATAAACCATGAAATGCCTGAATCCTGGGTTAGTGGAGGGCAGTGAGCGCTGCGTTGGTAATGTCGCGATGGATGGCTTGATTTGGTTTGTTACCTGGAAGGTGGGTTCTGTGGAAGGTAGATTTACTTACCGGAAGCTGCCCCTTGTGGCCACCAAATCTGAATAGATGTCTCCTTCAGCTCCTGGCACTTCATTAGCCAGGCATCAATGCTGAACTTTCACTCAGATGCGAAAGTACAACTGTAAGGTCGATGGGGGATCCAGCGAGACCGTGGTAACCTCCATTACTCTTATCGCCATTTATACAGCGCCAACAGATTCTGTAGCGCTTTACAATATTATGAGAGGGGGATTTAATTATAAATAGAACAGTTACAGGGACGATAGGTTGAAGAGGGCCCTGCTCAAACAAGCTTACAGT
Organism: Pelobates cultripes; assembly: GCA_933207985.1. NCBI lineage: Eukaryota > Metazoa > Chordata > Amphibia > Anura > Pelobatidae > Pelobates > Pelobates cultripes. The sequence continues at coordinate 201,005,312 of OW240912.1, read as the reverse complement.
CTATAGCAGGGGTAGGCAACCCACGGCATATCTGCTAATACGAAGAGGTGGTGAAGGACAATCCTCAATTTATGCATTGCAGCACGTAGAGGAAGTGATCTCAGAGCACTTCATTCCAGCACTTGTGAATTGGAATCCACACTGTAGTAGAGCAGCTCGCAGCTGCTGTTACTGCTCCTGTACCTGGCCAGCCTGGAACCCAGGGAAGCCACCCACACTGCTAGATATACACAGAAATGCACAATAACTCTCCCCTCATACAAATAATACAAACAGCCCGCACACAAACATACATGCAATCTGTAGCGGAGAGGTAGTATAATCCACAGTGTCTCCGCTGGGTAACAGGAACAGCATAAAATCCTTCAAGCAAAATAAGTACAGCATGCAATAATCCCGCTAGCGTTGTATAAATCCTTCCTTCCCAAGAACTAGACGACACATAGGCTGGGAGTCAACTGAGCTTTTAATCACAGGTCACAGTATTTATGGGATTCCCCATGCAAGGGGTTTCCATACTGACATTACAGGGGTTGTACAGTAGGGGACTACATGGGGAACTTAACAACCCGGACATTTCTCCCATCATGCACTGCTGCACAAGTGGGATACTCCCACTAGAATATCCAGTTAAGTGGATTATCCCTCCGTGCAGCAGAACTGACATTTCACACAAAAATACATAACTTTCACATTATTCGTGTTATTTTACCGAATGACCATTCGGTAGATCGCTGGGGTCTGAGCACACCTTTCGTGAAAGTACCGCTCAGATGCCAGCATAAATAACCGAACGCCGCACGAAAACACATATTATTTTACATGCATCTTAAAGTACCGAATGCATCTAAGGGAACAAACTACAGAATGACTGGTACTCCCGAACGGACTGGAAGTCCAGCGGTATTCGTGCCGTTGAGTAGCCGATTTTAGTTCCAGACGCTCGACGACCAAATACCGCTAGGCTAACAAAGGATCCAAGATGGACGACCGCCGCGTGGTCGGTAGCCGAACAGCGGCCACCCTGAATCTCAATAATTACCGAAGGATACATTGTTGCAATACTTAATGGGAGCCGCACGACCTCCTGTGTGTGTGGTCTCCTATTCGGTAGTTTGTTCGTTTCACGAACAGTGTTGAAATTCACTGTTCGTGAAACTACTGTATGAATGCTGGTGGCTTTCCTGCCGCCAGCATACGAATGCTCTCGTTCGCATAAAATGAAGAAATAGGTACACGCTTGGTTCTAACATTCTTAGTCACAGCAACACATTAATACACATACAGTCTTAAGTGGCTAGTTTTGCCACACAATCCGCACAAACGTAACCTGCTAACAATCCACATACATGCACACAACCCCACATGCAATAACCCAAACAGCCCCACACATACACACACTACCAAACACACAATGTGACATATCCATCCACACACACACACACACAATTCCACAAGCAGCCCACATTCATATGTATCATACACGATACCACAAACTACTCCTGAACATATACAATATAATAGCTCATATACAAACAAATACAATGATACAAAGCGATTACAGTATAAATAACACAAGCAGAATAAGGCAACATACACACCTCAATTTAAAAAAATAGGACTGGCACGCTACGGGACATCACAATCCTATATCGGCACAGTGCTGCTAAAAGGTTGCCTACCCCTGGTCTATAGGATTGATAGATTGTCTTACACTGAGTGAGACCATGCCTAAATCCCACAGCCATCACCTGTGATAAGTACAGGGATTGGACAAAAGTTCATGGCAAAACTCAAACTTTTGTCAAGCTCAGGATTATCCATAAAACAAAGTAGTCCATACTTTGCCTTATGGTGTCAGCATCAGTATTATACAAATATCATCTTTATGAAATACTGAAAAGTGACATAACTGCTTCAATTGAATTCATATACCAAGCTTGAAAGGACACGTAAACAATAAAATGAAAACAAAACCAAAAACAAATGCGGCTTGTGTTATGTTTAACCCCTTAATTAAGGACCGGCCTGTTTTTGCGATGTTGTACGTTAAGGACCAGAGCAGTTTTGACACTTTTGTGGTGTTTGTGTTTAGCTGTAATTTTCCTCTCTCTCATTTACAGTTCCCATACAAGTTATATATTGTTTTTTTCAGGACAAGAAGGGCTTTCTTTACATACCATTATTTGTATCATGTCATATATTTTATTTAAAAAAAATAATAAAATATGGTGAAAAATTGAAAAAAAAACATGTTTTTGGACTTTTACTTGAAAAATCTTTTACTTATCTACAAAAGCTAATGAAAAAAACTGCTAAATAGATTCAAAATTTTGTCCCGAGTTTAAAAACACCCAGTGTTTACATGCTTTATTGCTTTTTTTTTGCAAGTTATAGGCCTATAAATACAAGTAGGAAATTGCTGTTTCAATATATATATATTTTAAATTTATCAATAGTGACATTGTAACACAGTTATCTGTCATAAATCCCCGAATCACACCTCACATGTACATTATTTTTTTAAAGTAGACAACCCAGGGTATTCAAAATGGGGTATGTCCAGTCTTTTTTAGTAGCCACCTAGTCACAAACACTGGCCAAAGTTAGCATTTATATTTGTTTGTGTGTTAAAAATGCAAAAAAACGCTAACTTTGGCCAGTGTTTGTGACTAAGTGGCTACTAAAAAAGGCTGAACATACCCCATTTGCAATACCTTGGGTTGTCTTCTTTTGCAAATGGTATGCCATCATGGGGGTAATTCTCATTCCTGGGCTACCATACGCTCTCAAAGGCAACCTAACCAATCTGACAAATTTCAATAAAAAAAAGTAAAATCAAGCCTTATATTTGACCCTGTAACTTTCACAAAAACTATAAAACCTCTACATGTGGGGTACTGTTATACTCAGGAGACTTCGCTGAACACAAATATTAGTGTATCAGAACAGTAAAATGTATCACAGCAATAATATCATCAGTGAAAGTGCCGTTTGTGTGTGAAAAATGCAAAAAATGTCACTTTCACTGACAATATCATCGCTGTGATATGTTTTACTGTTTTGAAACACTAATATTTGTGTTCAGCGAAGTCTCCCGAGTAAAACAGTTCCCCCCATGTACAGGTTTTAGGGTGTCATAGAAAGTTACAGGGTTAAACACAGTGCTAGCAAATTAAATTCTCTGGACTTTCGGTCTGGGTTGGCAGGCAGGTCCCTCAAATTGCAATCATTAAAATTACTTAATTAGGTAAAAATATTACATAAATACGCACGTAGAATTTTAATATATATACATATTTATATATTTGACGTCTACGTGTATAGTTATGAAATTATTTATGTAATTATGTATATGGACATATGTATATTTCGTATTATTTTTATTTATACATAGATAGATATATATAGCATTACATTCTAAGTGCATTTTGATATATATATTTATATCAAAATACTATTAGAATAAAATTACATATATATATATATATAAAAAAAATTTATTAAAAATTATTTTTGCTTTTTATTTATTATTAACATATTTCTAATTTATAATATATATACAATATATATAGTTATTATATATATATATATATATAGTGTGTGTGTGTGTATATATACGTGTGTAATTTAAATTAAGTGTATTTTTATATTAATATACGTATATATAAATATAAAAATACACTTAGTATGACATTATATTTTTGATGTGTGTGTGTGTGTGTGTATATATATATATATATATATTATTTATTTTTTTTACACTTTTTTTCAGATTTTATACTTGCAGGGAGACTGCCTGTCAGCACAGACAGTCCCCCTGGAGGCAGATACACAGGCACCTATTGCAGCCACGTGATCGAGTGATCACGTGGCCGCGGGGTCCTGATCTGCCGAGGGGAGACTGCCCGGGCAGACAGGCAGTCCCCCTGGACCGGGAGGAGCGCTCATCGCCGCCGTGGGACTGACGGCGATCAGGTAAGTAGCCACAGACCGTTATGACGGTTCAGGACCGTCATTGGTCCCCAAGCGGATTTTTCCGATGACGATCCTGAACCGTCATCGGTCGTCAAGGGGTTAACCTCTTCCCAACCTCGGACGTGCAGGATACGTCCGACAAAAAACGTCAGTTAATGACCGCGGACGTACCCTGCATATCCGTGGCTAAAATGATCCAGGGACTCACCTGTACTTGCGATCCAGGTTTTACTGCCCAAAATCCCAGCAGTCCCCCTGCTGCAGCTCTGTCCTCTCCGGCCCTCCAGGGCCATGTGATCACCATGATCACATGGCCGCAATGAAAGTCTATGGAGCTGCCAGCAGGGGGACTGTCTGAGCAATCAGGCAGTCCCCCAGGTCCCTAAAATGTAAAAATAAATATATTATATATGTGTATTATAAAATATTTAAATAATTTTATATTATACATAGATAATGCATATATATGATTGCATTATAAGTGTACTTTGAGATATATACACACACACACACATTCTACATTCTATATGTAGAGTAATGTCTCACGAGTACAACAGTACCCCTCAAGTATAGCTTTTATGGTGATTTGGAAAGTTACAGGGTCAAACATAAGATTTGCCAATTTCTAATTTTGTAAATTGCTATTTGCCAGATTGGCTATGTTGCCTTTGAGACGGTATGGCACCCTAGAAATGAAAATTAACCCTACCATGACATACCATTTGAAAAAGTAGACAACCTAGGGTATTCAAAATGGGGTATGTCCAGTCTTTTGTAGTAGCCACTGTAGTAGTCACAAACACTGGCCAAAGTTAGCATTTATATTTCTGTGTGAAAAATGCAAAAAAAAGAATATGAATGCTAATTCTGGACAGTTTTTGTGATTTAAGTGGCTACTAGAAAAAAACTGGACATACCCTATTTGCAATACCTTGGGTTGTCTACTTTTGCAAAAGGTATGCCATCATGGGGGTAAGTCTCAAAGGCTACATACCCATATGGCAAATTTTAATGAAAAACATGAAATAGGCATGCCTTATTTTTGACCCTGTAACTTTCCAAAACACCATAAAACCTGTACATAAGGGGGTATTGTTATACTTGGGACACTTCGCTGAATACAAATATGAGTTATTCAAAACAGTAAACCTAGCACGACGATGATATCACCAGTAAAAGTGCAGTTTTTGTTTTAAAAAATGCAAAAAAACTGTAAAAACGCTAACTTTGGCCAGTGTTCGTGACTAAGTGGCTACTACAAAAGACTGGATATACCCCATTTGCAATACTTTGGGTTGTCTTCTTTTGCAAATGGTATGCCATCATGGGGGTAATTTTCATTCCTGGGCTACCAAATGCTCTCAAAGGCAACGAAACCAACCTGGCCTTTTTCAATGTAAAAATATTTGACCCATATATTTGACACTGTAACTTTCAAAAATGCTATAAAACCTGTACATGGGGGGGTACTGTTATCCTCGGGAGACTTAACTTAATTTTGCAATACCTTGGGTTGTCTATATTTGCAAATTTTTTGCCATGATGGGGGTAATTCTTATTCCTGGGCCACCATGTGGTCTCAAAGGCAACATAACCAATTTGGCAAATTTTAATTAAAAAAATAAAATGGGCAAACATTATATTTGACCCTGTAACTTTCAAAAACACTATAAAACCAGTACTCAGGAGACTTCGCTGAACACAAATATCAGTGTTTCAAAAGAGTAAAACATATCACAACAATGATATCGTCAGTGAAAGTGCCGTTTTTGTATGAGAAATGCAAAAAACTTAACTTTCACAGACAATATCATCACTGTGACATGTTTTATGGTTTTGAATCACTAATATTTCTGTTCAGCGAAGTCTCCCGAGTAAAACAGTACCCCCCATGTACAGATTTTAGGTTGTATTGGAAAGAGACAGGGTCAATATAGGGCTTGCCCAATTCAGTTTGCCAGATTGGTTTGCTGGGTCTATGTTGCCTTTTGAGACCATATGGTAGCTCAGGAATGTGAGTGAACGCCATCATGGCATACCATTTGCAAATGTAGACAACCCAGTGTATTCAAAATAGGGTATGTTCAGTCTTTTGTAGTAGCCACTTGATGGCTTGATTTGGTTTGTTATCTGGAAAACTCCTAGTTGTGGGGTTCCGTTGAAGGTAGATTTACATACCTGAAGCTGTCCATGTGGCCGTTCACAAACGCTGGCCAAAGTTAGCGTTTTTATAAGTTTTTTGCATTTTTTTTAAAAACAAAAACTGCACTTTCACTGACTATCATTGTTGTGATACGTTTTACTGTTTTGTAATATGCATATTTGTATTCAGCAAAGTCTCCCGAGTACAACAGTACCCCCCAGGTACTGGTTTTATAGTGTTTTTGAAAGTTACAGGGTCAACTATTTTTTTTTCATTGCAATTTGCCAAATTGGTTATGTTGCCTTTTTAGATCTTATGGTAGCCCAGGAATAAGAATTACCCCCATGATGGCATACCATTCACAAAAAAACGAAATTGGCAAATCTTGTTTGACCCTGTAACTTTCCAAATCACCATAAAACCTATACTTGAGGGGTACTGTTGTACTCGTGAGACATTACTCTACACAAATATGAGTGTTTTAGAGCAGTAAAATGTATTATACTGATACTATAATCGGTGAAATGGCAGTTTATGTGTAAAGAATGCAAAAAACAAATATACATGCTAATTTTGGCCAGGGTTTGTGGCTACTAAAATAGAGTGGACCTACCGCATTTTGAATACCATGGGTGGTCTACTTTAAAAATATATGGTTTGATGGGGATAAATTACATTGGCCAGCTTAAAAAATGTCTCAAATAGGTCATGGGTGCATGATGACCAGCTGTGAAAATTCCAAGTTGGAAAACTAGAATGCGCACCCTCCAAATAAGGTCTTTTAGCCCCCAGATAACCTGACACACCTAAACATGGGTGGTATCCCTGTACTCAGGAGCTGTTGCTGAACACATATTGGGGTGTTCTTTGGCAGTAACCCTTAAAGTCCTCAGTACATCTATTCTTAAATTGCTATGTGTGTCAAAAAAAACACCAATTTTAATTTTAATTTTTTTATTTGGCATAGATTAGTGGTAAAATGGTTGCATGAAATGAGCATGAGAAGAGTCAAAATACCCCAAGTTTAATACCTTAGGTTGTCTTACCGGTGAAGGGTTATTCAGGGATTCCTGACAGATAGGTGTTACAATGTAACTTGCGTTAATTTTGAAAACAAAATGGTTTGGAAATCGCAAAGTACTACTTGTACTTATTGCCCTATAATTTGCAAAAAAAAGCTAAGAACATGTTAACATTGGGTATTTCTAAACTCAGGACAAAATTTAGAAACTATGTAGCATGGGCGTTTTTTGACGGTTGTAGATGTGTAACAGATTTTGGGGGTCAAAGTTAGAAAAAGTGTTTGTTTTTTGTTTTTTGTTTTTACATTTCTCGTCATATTTTATAGTTTTCTTTATAGTAAATTGTATGACGTGAAAATAATGGTATCTTTTGAAAGACCATTTCATGGTGAGAAAAACAGTATATAATATGCGTGGGTACAGTAAATGAGTAGGAGGGAAATTACAGCTAAACACAAACACCCCAGAAATGTAAAAACAGCCCTGGTCCCAAACGGTAAGAAAATTGAAAAGCGGTCTGGTCACTAATGGGTTAAAATTAAAGGGCACTATCTATAACTTTTATTAAGCTCTTGAGTTTTTAAAAAGCTGAATGAAGAAACAAATAGGACTCCATAGCTAAAACTCACAGGCAGATCAATTCGCTTGGGTGTAGAATAAAGAGTGCCACCCTACAACGCTGATTTTGGCAGGACACTTTTGTCCCGCAGCGTTGTCTTTATTCATTTTTGTGTCCCATCTCTATGCAACATAACTTAACTCTATGCAGAACAAAAATGGCAAATATTCTAGGGAGTAATTGTATTTAATTTCAAGTGGTTTTATCCCTTTATCCTTTGTCTGCCATAGAAGTGTCCTGCCAAAATCAGCGTTGTAGGGTGGCACTCTTTATTCTACTCCCAAGCTACAAAAGTATCAGAGTGGAAGAATTTTTTTTTTTGAGTTTGGCAATTTTGTCCTAAAATATTTAATGTCAACAAAGTTCAGTAAATAATAAAAGGAAAACCATGCTACAGTTGGTAGCAAAGCAACTTTGAAAGGACTCTGTGTGTGCTTAAAATGTACTAATAGCCATGGATATGACGGAAAACAGGCATGTTTAATGCCCCAGGGCTAGACAAATCCCAGGCGCCAGGTTGCCATGGCGACTATAAATTTTGTCCTGACGCCTGGGATTCGTCAGCCTGCTCAGCGCAGGAATCAAAGGTGAATGCAGGTGGCCGGCTGATGGAGAGTAGAGAGGGCCGGCCGGTTGTGCAGAATGGCGGTGGCAAGGGAGCTGTAGTCCTCCTGCTCTGCTTCCTCACACGCATTGCAGTGATGCCGAGAGACTGAATATGATGTCACTCATGCCCCGGCATCACTAAACTGAACGAGAGGGAGCAGAGTAGGAAGATGACAGCAGCCCCACTGAACCCCATGCAAAGGTGATCCACTACAGCTCTCCCAAAGGTAGGGAGGCTTGGTGGATTTTATTTAAAATAATTTTTAAAAATTATCAAGCTTGAGGATTTCAGGAAAGGCAATGCTTTTCCATAGTACCTGTGCATAGAAATATGCATAGAATTGACATTCTTGCATTCACAAGATATTAATAGGTGACATATCACCAAATGACTGTCTCCAATATTCTTATTTTCTCCAGTTAGTTCATGTAAAATAAAAACAACATTGTGCATATCTTTAAAATACCAATATTTAATTAAGAATTTCACTTACAAAATATCACATCCATCCATATTTTCACTATGTGAGTGGAACATCAGAATCCAGGCTCCTGCAGTATACAGCCCAAAGACATAGAACACATAGACGCCGCACGTCTATGGCATTGTGTGCTGAGCGGCGAGGAATGGGGGCGCCATCTTGGACCGGTCGCCGCTCTACTGAAGCTATTGAAGAACCCTTAGAAAGTCCATCTCACAAAAGGTAAGTGAAGGACTTGGGGCACTTATAGTCCTTAATACCCCTACCCCTTAATACCCTTTGTCCTAGTTCTTAATACCCCTACCCCTTAATACCCCTACCCCATGTCATTAATACCCCTACCCCTACAGTGTTAATACCCCTACCCCAGCACACACAGTGTTAATACACATCGTGTGCTGGGGTAGGGGTATTAACACTGTGTGTGCTGGGATAGGCTGCGGTAGGGGTATTAACACTTTAGGGGTATTAAGGGGTAGGATTAGGGGTAGAGGTATTAACACTGTGTGTGCTGGTGTAGGGGTATTAATGACATGGGGTAGAGGTATTAAGGGGTAGGGGTATTAAGTGCCCCAAGTCCTTCACTTACCTTTTGTGAGATGGACTTTCTAAGGGTTCTTCAATAGCTTCAGTAGAGTGGCGACTGGTCCAAGATGGCGGCCGCATTCCTCGCCGCTTAGCACACAATGCGGCGTCTAGGTGTTCTATGTCTATGCTACAGCCAAACAATAGATGGAGTTGGTAGCCAATAGAAGTCCTCTTAGTGGGATATGTTAAAACAAGCTTTAAAAATAAATCAAAAACAAAATAATACGTGTTTCATCTTGGTCCAGACTTCCACATGGGTTAAAAACACACCTCTCGTCCTAAAATTTCATATATACCTTTCAAGTCTGCCCACTGTTTGCCATTCGCAGTCATTTTCTTCAGCCTCCACCTGTAATCCATTGTTTTGATGTTGTGTTTCATACATCTTTTCCACTTGAATTGCATGCCTTTGAAGTGCCATCTATGTCATGTGCCAAGCCACGCATGTGCTATGTAGCTGGCGTGCACTTTAACGTGCACTCCATGCGTTCCACTACCTGTACACTCCGTATCAATGTTCCTAAAGTCCCAGTGATATAATTCCTCCCCTAGAAGTAAAGGCCTCCTACATAGATAAAACATGGACAAAGGGATGAGGTTCAAATTAACAAATACATTTTCATAGTTGATCATAGATAATAATAATGTTAGGTATCTGGATACCAAACTCAACCAAAATATATTAGGTCTGGTCTAAAAAAAATAATTAACTGAATAAACAAAAGAAATACACATTTTTATATATATATAAATATGAAAAAAGGATCAATGTGAAAAAATATAATGAAAAAACAAACTTTAAAAAAAACATATTAAAGTCTTTAGAGACGATTGATTTCTATTTACAGAAGTATGCCCAAATGGCAAAATCATAACTAAAAAACAATAAACTTCTTATTCAAGAATTTGATTCCATTGAATAAAAGTTTAATTATTTATGGGCCTTATTTGATGTTACATCTCTCTATATGGTAATCAGTGGGACATCCATGGGCACCAAGTATGTGCCAACTTATGCCAACATCTTAATGGATTACTAGGGGAGATTTAAGATTATAACCCTTTTAGTGCAGACTTGGGGATATGGCTTTGATGATATTCTAATAATTTGGAGTGAATCTGAGGAAACTTTGGAAGATTTTGTTAAGTTTATCAATGATAATTCACTATTTTTGTATTTAAAATTCTTTATTATTGCAGTGCGGGTAGTTACAACCAAGTTTCCGATACACAACAGCATCAGCAGACAATCATTATCATATATAATGGTACATAGGCATGGTATGGAAATATGTTGCACTATTTTTTAGGAAAATAAAGTAAAGTAAAACAAGATAGTTACATAGTTACATAGCTGAAAAGAGACTTGCGTCCATCAAGTTCAGCCTTCCTCACATTTGTTTTTTGCTGTTGATCCAAAAGAAGGCAAAAAAACCCAGTTTGAAGCACAATTTTGCAACAAGCTAGGAAAAAAATTCCTTCTTGACCCCAGAATGGCAGTCAGATTTATCCTTGGATCAAGCAGTTATTACCCTACATTGAAAGATTATATCCTTGAATATTCTGTTTTTGCAAGTATGCATCTAGTAGCTGTTTGAACATCTGTATGGACTCTGATAAAACCACTTCTTCAGGCAGAGAATTCCACATCCTGATTGTTCTTACAGTAAAAAAACTTTCCTTTGCCTTAGACGAAATCTTCTTTCTTCCAGTCTAAACGCATGGCCTCGTGTCCTATGTAAAGTCCGGTTTGTGAATAGATTTCCACACAATGGTTTGTATTGGCCCCGAATATATTTGTATAATGTTATCATATCCCCTCTCAGGCGACGTTTTTCTAAACTAAATAGGTTTAAATTTGTTAACCTTTCTTCATAGCCGATATGTTCCATTCCTTTTATTAATTTTGTAGCCCGCCTCTGCACTTTTTCTAGTGCCATAATATCCTTCTTTAGAACAGGTGCCCAAAATTGCACAGCATATTCAATATGGGTCTTACCAGTGATTTATAAAGAGGCAAAATTATATTCTTGTCCCGAGAATGAATGCCCTTTTTCATGCATGACAATACCTTACTGGCCTTGGCCACTGCTGATTGACATTGCACATTGTTGCATAGTTTGTTGTCTATAACAATTCCCAAGTCCTTTTCATGTGTTGTTATCCCTAATTCGCTTCCATTAAGGGTATACGTTGCTTGTGTATTCTTTACGCCGAAGTGCATAACTTTGCATTTTTCAACATTAAATTTCATCTGCCATTTGAGTGCCCAGTCTCCCAGTCTATCTAAATCCCTCTGCAGCAAAGTAATATCTTGCTCACATTGTATTGTTTTACAAAGTTTTGTGTCATCTGCAAACACTGAAACATGACTTTCAATGCGGTCTTCAAGATCATTTATAAACATGTTAAATAGAAGGGGTCCCAGAACAGACCCCTGAGGGACACCACTTGCCACCTCTGTCCAGCTTGAAAATTTACCATTAATGACAACTCTTTGTACTCTGTTTTTAAGCCAATGTTCTACCCAAGAACAAGCATTTTCATCTAGACCGATTTCCTTGAGTTTGAACACTAATCTATTGTGTGGAACTGTATCAAATGCCTTGGCAAAATCCAAAAAGATCACATCCACGGCAACACCCTGATCTATACTTCTACTTACAAGATAAAGTAAATTAGGCATAAGCTTTCACCGAGTGATTTAAACTGTTTGATTATTCAGGTAGTTATGTCAATAAGAAGATTTACTGAGTAGACATGCGTCACTGGACGAATTCTGTCTTGCATATAAATCACTATGGTGGACTACACTTGAACTGAAAACAATCTAAGATTTAGACTATTCACGCTCTTTTGTTTCAGGTAATAAAACGTTATGCTAGGCGTTGTGGATCAGAGGGTTGTTTCATTGCCGCATCATTGGGAGTTAATTGCTATCCATGTGTAGAGGTCAAAAGAATAAAGCTGTAGGAATCAAACTGAGCTCGTTTTTTCCCGTGCAGATTTAAGCTTAAATCAGAGAAAGCCCTCTAATCATGAGAGTAAGGAGATTTATACAATTGAAGAAGGCATATTATTATTATTATTGTATTTATATAGCGCCATCAAATTCCGCAGCGCTTTACAATGGGAATTCCGCAGCGCTTTACAATGGGCATATCATAGGCATGAGTAACAAGAAGAATAAAATTACCAAAAAGATTGAGGGCATTATGCCCTTGAGTTGTAGCATGCAATTCCAACTATAGAGTAGGAGACAAAAATGCAAATAGCAAGAATATTATACAACAGAATATGAAATCATAAAAGGAACGCAAGTACAGTTCTGTGGTAGATTTGAGAAAACCTCCGCCTGATTTCTTCACCCTATGCTGCGTATGGGTCTCTGCAAAGCGACCATGGCAGTGGAGATTTCTCAGGCATAGGTATCTTAATTAGCCGATGGCTGCCAGGGCAACCCCGAATTCCTGCGATGCAGCAAGGTAGCGTTCAAAACTTCCATGTGGGTACAGTTCATGAGGGTGGGTCAGTGCAGGGTCAGTGTGAGGCGGCGCTCCTGCCCCCGGCCTGCGATGGGACCAGTACCTCGCTGCCATGAACTCGGTGGCCGCTGGAGGCCAAATTCTTTCCAAGTGGGTGTCTCTCATTGGGGTTCTGTCTCATTGGGCATCGTTGAGGTGAGGTTTCCCTTCTACCCCGGTGCTGTGTGAGAGCTGGTGCCCTCTTGACACGAGCCTGGGATCTGCCGTGGTCCAGGGTCGTCACTTTTGGGATGGTGCGGGGGGGGGGTCTTGTTGTCCTACTCAGGTCATCATCGCTTGCATCTTGCTGCCCTCCGCTGGTGTGGCCGGCACCTATGGGATGCGCCCCTGCTGCTCTCAGCCCGGGAGGGCCCTTAGTGTGGGAGTCTGTAGCGTGGGACTTTGTTGTGCCCTGAAGATGGTATGGAAATATGTTGCACTATTTTTTAGGAAAATAAAGTAAAGTTTGTGCTCGCATGAGGCGTTTGGCATCAGGCGGGAAGGCGGCCGTCCTTCCCCCTCGTCTCCTCTAGTAGGCCCCAACTTGCTGCTGCGGTTCCCGGTCATGCCGGGTGTCGAGAGAAGTGTCGCAGGGTTCGCACATGCTTCCCCATTCCAGTAAACTTTGTTGTGGGAGAATCGCAGCACTGTAGCCCAAGATAGCAGCATAGTTTGAGCCCGTACAGCAGGAGCTCATGCGGAGTACATCCTGTCAGCTTGCTAGTCAGGCTCCGGCCCCGATAGTTCACTATTTTTAAGATTTCCTTCGAAATTAGTAAAGAGTCTATCAATTTTTTTTTTTATTTAATTTTTTTTTTTAGATCTTGTGATTTTTTTTTTAATTTTTTTATTAGATGAATAGATGCTAAAAGCTTTATAGAGATGAATCGTAGAACCATCCTCAATGATTAGAGTGTACCGAAAGGTTAATTTGCAAGGATCTGGAGGAACTGTTCAGATGAGGACTAATATTTTGAACAAGCTCTTTTCCTTTAAAGAGAAGTTTTTGAAAATGGTTCTAATGAGTACTTCCTTAATCAAGAAACTCATAAAAATTGTAAACTAAGCATGGCAAAATTGGCGGCTTGCTGGGCCACAAGTTTGACATGCTTGTTGGTAAACCAAGAAAAAGGCAATATATTATTATATGAGAGTAACATTTTGAATAAGAAATTAGTTTTCTTTTAATACTCCCGTATAACATGACAGCTGATGCTATTAAGCAAATTTAAAATAAGAGAAGAGAAAATACTGGCCTCTATTGTTCGAGGACAACATTTTAAGATCAATATTACTCCGAGTGCCCTCATTATTTTTAAAAATTCAAAGAATTTGAAAAACACACTAGTACCAATAGTTTTTCAAATACCTTGTTTTTTCCCACACGTAGATGTTGTAAGGGTTGTAAATACCTTACCCATTCCACTTCAATTTAAAAAAAAGTTTCCAAACCAATGAAAGCTGTACAATTCAAGAACAAGTTTCCTGTACCTCAGCATATATTGGATACTTACTCACCTCTGGGCGTGGTTTGCAATATGTTGGGAGGACAGGAAGGCAGGTTAAAGTAAGATTTATGGAAAACATGAATAAAAGAAAAATAAGGGATTATTCCATACCCAATCATTGTAAAAGTTGCCCTAAGGTTAGGTTTGATCATTTGTACTATGTAGCTGTTGAAGAAAAGTTGGGTTATGGAATTAGAAGACTCAAAACTTTACATCCTAAAGGTTTCAATACAGATTTGGATATGGTTTGTTTTCTTTAAATTCAATTTGTTCAGTATTATTTTTACAAATTTAATCATTTTTTAGCATATGGTTTTTATTTCATTCAGGTCTTCTCTTTTTTTTAAAATTTATATATATATATAAATGTCTTAATTTTCTGTTTATTCGGTTAGATTTATTGAGACCAAACCTAATATAGTTTTGGTTGAGTTTTGTATCTGTGACGTTATGACGCTGGCGTCTCTGGCATTGAAGGTGTACCAGTTCAGGCATGCTATCGTCCATGGATGGTTTCTTTTACCTAACCTGCACCACTAACTGTTACACCAAATCAGGCTTCCCCAAACTCCAGCCCTCCAGATGTTGCTGAACTACAACTCCCATGATTCTATGAATGAAATAGATAGGCTGAGAATCATGGGAGTTGTAGTTCAGCAATAACTGAAAGGCCGTGTGTTTTGGGAAACCTGCACTAAATGCTAGGACACCGCTTTGGTAGTCTAACAACTGGCAATGCAGGATATACTGCACTGGATTTGGTTACTATAGGATATTCTATCTAGTCATCTGGCAATGCTCTTATCAGTAACTACTCTATAGAGGAAAATGAAACGATAGAACTGGGACTTTGTGAACATGGCTCCAGAGTGCACAGGTAGTGGAACGCACACATGGCTTAGCATGTAGCGTAAGTGACACTTCGCTGTTATGGAAAACAATCTCAAAACAATGGAGGTTAAAGAAAATGTATGGTTTATAGGGGGCGGACTTCAAGGGTATATCTGAACATTTAGGATGGGAGGTGTATAGTACCACTTAATCTCCGAGGAAGTCTGGACGCACCAGATGAAATGCACAGGGTTGTTTATCTTCATTTTAAAACTTGTTGAAAATATCCCACTTAGAGGAATTCTATTGGCTGGCAACTCCTTCTACTTGTCATCTGGAGCCTGGATTATGATATTCCACTCACACAGTGGAGATATGCACTATTCGGATATTGCTCTTCTTTATTAAATATTGGTATTTTAAAATATCTGCAAAATGTGGTTTTATTTTACATGAATTGGAGAAAATCAGAAGATTGGTGATATGCCTACTATTCATTAATCAAATGTATTTGGTGTGGTGCAAGCAATACTGCTCCATGCATGTTTTGTGGGTTTTTTCTGTAGATTTTGTATTCGGTTTTTATGTTTGAAGATTTGAGGAGTCTTAACTACAGAAATACATTGTGGAGGGAAATTTAAATTTTTCTGTCATCTGCACTTGTTTCCACTGGCACATCAGGGCTAGAATTTGTTTTAAATGCATAATTGATTAATCTTATTCCATGCAAGCGAATGACACCAAATGACATTGCCTAAGGTAGAGTTACAAGGGGTTGAAATCAGTATGTGCAGCATTTTATAGCAAAATATACATACAAATTACAGGTACCATGACCACATCAAATCTTTGACATTGAGTGTTTAATGTCATGAATAATACAAAAGACCTTTCCTATAGTACAACTACATATTGTATAAATATGGATTATTAGGATACTTAATCACTAAAGTGTGAATTCCAAGTGCATTTGAAATGTTAGCCCAAAATACGTGAACTACAGACATAGCAGATTTGGAGGTTTTGTTTTCTAATTTGGTTACTCTGGCCTGACAACATGAGATTTTTGATAATTCACAACTCCAAATTGTGATAAATTAGAACTCAACTAGTCTGTTTTTACAGATAGGCTATTTTGAATTCAATACAATTTGGGGTTTAATCAATAGCAGTATTAGTTTAGATCAGTACTGCAGCCTGTTCTGATGTCCAGACATTTTGCCCAAGTTGACCTTTTGATTCTGTTTCTCAGTGCCCTGACAAAGGATGGATTTCTCCTCTCATCACACTCGCCTCCTGCAGCAATTGGATGATCAGCGGCGGAGAGATCTATTCTGCGACTGTAATATTCTAGTGGAGGGGAAGATGTTTAAGGCTCACCGTAATGTTCTGTTTGCCAGCAGTGGTTACTTCAAAATGCTTCTGTCTCAAAGCTGCAAAGATGTGGGACAGCCTACCACAGCCACCTTTGACGTCTTTTCTGCAGACACATTTACTGCCATACTTGATTATGTATACTCTGGCAAGCTTCCTCTCTCGGGCCAAAATGTTATTGAAGTTATGTCCGCAGCCAGTTATCTGCAGATGACTGATGTGATCAATGTGTGCAAGATGTTCATTAAATCTTCTTTGGATATCAATGAGAAGGACAAGGATGGTTTCTTCAGCCTGTCCGACAAAGATTCTGGCAGTAATGGCTGTGGACTCTATGCAGCAGGGTGGAGGTCTGAAAACAGCCCAACACATGCCCACGAGGCAGCAGAACATGGTGGATTCATTGCTGGATACAATTACCCACCTCCCATCATCTCCAGGTTGCAACGTCCATTCAGCAAGCATTCACGCAAACCAGAATATGTGCGTAAACACCGCAGACGTCTGATGCCCGAGCCATTGACTCCAGCTTCTATTTCATCTCTCCCATTGGGTGACCTTGTTGGAGGTTCTGCAGAGTGTATGATGCATGATGAGGAGTCAAGAGATTGTGCAACAAATGAAGAGGAGTCCTCATCTCAAGCTGCTAGACTGGGTTCTAAAGCAGAGGAAGAGGATGAAGAGGCCTTAACACATAGCTGGCCGGATTCACCACAGAATGTGGAATCTGGAGACCAAGATGTCATGCCACAGATTTCAAAGGCAGATGAACTATACAAGGCAATGCCAACAATCCTGGGGGTTTCTACTGGATGGAGTGAAGGTAAGTGAAGTCTAATAAAGAAATCCATACTGCCATGTTACAGTTTGAGTCTAGGATAGACTTTAAATATACTGAAGTGATCCAAGGACATGAAGTCCAGGTTCCCTAAGGTTTGCAAATTAATATACGCAGTTAAAATCACATTTTATTGAAGAACATAAGTATCAAAGTAAAATAATCACACCACATCTAAATCCCTAAGGAGAGCTAATGAGCTCAGCAAACCTGATGGGGAGAAGGGATAGCTGACTATAGGAGGCTACTGAATGGTGAATAGTAAATGAAATATCAGTTGGAAATCTAAATACTATAACCCTCGCCAGATGGTGAAAAGAATGAAAGTATGTATCACTTGCAATGAAGCCAGGCTGTAGTCCTAGATGCGAGTGAACCAGCAAATTAAACTATGTAGCCTCTTGTTGCCAGTTTCTAAGTTTCTCATTAGCTCTCCTTAGGAATTTAGATGTGGTGTGATTATTTTACTTTGATACTTATGTTCTTCAATGAAATGTGAGTTTAACTGTGTATATTCATTTGCAAACCTAGGGAACTTTGTGTCCTCTGGACTTAATGTCCTTGGATCATTTCAGTGTTCATTTTTGAATTTTAAAAGGTTCCCCCTGTTATAAGTTCTCTTGACACACTACAGATTCCTTCCACTTGGGGCATCCTTTTTGCGTTTAGACTTTAAATATACAGGCAAAAAAAACTTTCAAACAAACTAAAAGTACTACATCAGTATCTAGAAACTTTACTATTATTTCTACATTTAACTTTACCTTTATTCATCTATCTTTTAGATGATCTAAGCCCGGTTAGATTTAAGTGCCCCTTTTGCACCCACACTGTAAAACGAAAAGCAGATCTTAAACGGCACCTGCGCTGCCATACGGGAGAGCGCCCATATCCCTGCGAGGCTTGTGGCAAAAGATTCACGCGCCTGGAGCATCTAAGAAACCACTTCCAAACCGTACGTATAACATGTTCATGCAGAATGCCAATTTTTAACAGGACCTCGTACTTTATTTTAATTAGATTACAAGACAAGCAGCGTTATCTTAATTGCACATTTCTGTGAACTGTTAAAGGACCACACTTGTTTTCCTGGCACTATAGTGCCCTGAGGGTGCCCCCACCCGCCGGGCTCTGGGGAGAGGAAGGGGTTAAAATCTTACCTTTCTCCAGCGCCGGGCGGGGAGCTCTCCTCCTCCATAGCGACATCATTGGCTGAATGCGCATGCGCGGCAGGAGCCGCGCGAGCATTCAGCCAGTTCATAGGAAAGCATTTACAATGCTTTCCTATGGACGCTGGCGACTTCTCACTGTGATTTTCACAGTGAGAAGCACGCAAGCGCCTCTAGCGGCTGTCAAGAGACAACCACTAGAGGCTGGATTAACCCATTTATAATAATAGCAGTTTCTCTGAAACTGCTATGTTTATAAAAAAAAAAAAAGGGGTTAATCCTCATTAAGCTGAAGTGGTCTGGGTGCCTATAGTGGTCCTTTAAGCTTTAGGCCAATATATTTGAAGTGGGGCAATGGGGGGAGAAGACCACCACCAGTTTTATTTTGCTCTAAACTTTCAATTTTTTGATTAATTTCTAGCAATTCAGTTTTGTGGATAACTGTCTGTTTATACATACATTTTATTATCTCCTAATACTTATAAAAAAAGAATGGAACAGACTCATTTTATCATCTATATACAGGGTTCATAATTTCTACTCAAACGCTAGCCATTGTTGTGTGAAAATTTAGATTGAACATTTTCTGGCAAGTAGAAATTTGTATATATAGATATTACACACATCTATTAAGTCTCTAATTAATAAATCACATATAAGATGTACTCCACTCTTGGACAGGAATTTCCAATCCCAACAACTCCTTACAAACAGGTGTTTACATAGCAATGTTCTAAGCTTATAAGCCATCTGAAGTCACCTAGGTGAAACGACTGGCTGAAGTGGAGGAGTCGCGGCGTTGGAAACAAAGTGAGTAATCTTTAGTTCACTTTTACATTAGCAAAGGTGGGAGGACAGTGGTCACAATAACAGAAGGGAATCTATAGTCCCCAAAAAATAAATACATTTTCGGGACTATATGTTCACTTTAACAGACATTAATTTTTGACTGTAATCAAATGGTTCCAATTAAAATACACCAAGGTGGTCTATTTCTGTTATTATTTTTGTTTAATGATATTGTCTGGAAGTATGACCAACTCCAGTGGGTTTAAACATATGTTAGATCACAGTTGGTATAAGAGTAGTTATCCAATCTAGCATTATGTAATAACATGTTTTGACTTCCCTGTTCACCCTGCCACTAGATCCATGAAGCTGGTAAACTCATCTGTCGACGGTGCAAACTCCCAGTGACAAACATGACTGGTCGTGTTATTCAAGATGGGACTAGACGATACCGTCTTTGTCACACATGCCTAACAGAAGCTGGTTTGGACAATGTGAGCTTTGATTTTGGAGATGACCAGCCCCTCGTTTTGCCACCAGAAAGTGAGAGGGAGCAGGGCTGGAGTTTCAAAGAAGATGGGAGAGAAGAGAATGGGAGTGATCAACCAGAATCAGATTTGGTCATGCATACAGTAGACAGTGAAGAGGAAGAATCAAAATCCAAAATCAAATGTGTAGCTGGCATGTAGCTATAATGTTTCCCATTGCTTTAAGCATGTTGTGTTCTTAAAAACACTGATCACTGACAGTATTTTATAGAAGTTCTTATCTATATGTTTTGCGTATTTAACAGGAGGAGGAAAAAAAAGCATATTTAGCTACTCAGCCTTATTTATGCCGATGGTTGCCACATTGGGTCAACATTCCCCACATAGAAACTTTGATACTACTTCTATGATACTCTGTTATCAAATCTCTGTTTCCAGCAGATGTGGATAAAGAATTTTTTTTGCCCATCATGGCAAATAGTGTGTTATAGAGGCAGAGCTCCATTTCATTATGCTGTTGCAATATATCAACATTTTTTTTCTGTCAAAGTAATTTAGCAGTTAGCTAGAACAAAGTTCACCATTTCACAGTTGCACTGGAATGAAGGATCACTTTAAAAAAAACTTGTCATTTTACATTTCTCTTGTAATTTTTTTTTTATTGAGGTAACTAGATTACACACAGAGTAAGGTCTGCAAATGAAGTCAAGCAATATTAAGAAAAGCTCCATTGGTCAAGATAAATAGAGTAGGACAATGCTAAGTATTTTTTAGTTTCAAAAGAGCTACACAACTACCTCATTTCTGTTTACATAGTTATAGAGAGAACAAACCCAATGTGTAACCGCTAGATCAGAAGAAGGTCATTTGTTTAAATTAACAACACTGTATTATAACTAGATCAAGCGAATATAAACCACCAGAACAGGTTGTTATATCAATAATGTGGAAATAACAAAATACTATAAAATGGTTTCATTAAACAGAATAAAACAAAGAGGTAGCCCCCTGCACCAGCGCTCCACAGTAGTAATATCCCTTTGCTGTAAGAACGCAGTCCATCAGCCCTTGGGGGCCTTAATCTGATTCCCCGATCAGGGAGCGAGAATAAAGCCTGTCACAAGCTCTCTGTGGGCCAGTCAAAATGCCAAGTGTTGCTAGAGATCACACGTCGCAGGCATTTAAAGCCACAGCTGCAGATACAACTGTTGTTTTCAGTTTAATAGTGCCCTCGTACTCCATTCCTTCAAGCACAGTCTAACAGGAACTTGCGAAAAATGTTTTATTGACCTCTCCATGACAAGTGACAGTCAAGGTCACCAGGTAGTCCCACATAGTAGAGATCCTCCAGGTGTTGTGGAATGTGGACAGGGTGAACCACTGTCTGGGTTCCTGGTCCAGATAGAGAGCAGTGGGCAGGGCAACTGAGATGAGTTGGGGTTCATGTCTGGATATGTCTTTCCATTCAGCGTCAGTTGCAGAGTACAATGCTTATTTGCAGCCCCGCATCCAGATTGCCTTTGCAAAAGGATGTGCAACAAGGAGGTAAGCTTAAGAGCGAGGACCTGGATAACCCCCACCGGTCCTAGGGGGATGACAGGATACAAATAGAATCCTGAAGATCAGACCTCTTCATGCAAGGAGATCGACCACTTCTCCCACCTTCTGAGCTCACCAGCCAGACTAGACTGCAATCCCTCAAGTTTCTCTCTCTTCTCAGAATAGCTGCAACCCAGATATAATCTGCTCCAAATTAGTCACCAGATGTACCCATACTGCTGCAACATCAGCCATAGTAAAAAAGAAATTAGAGTAATTGAAATCAAAATATAGCTTAAAGAGCGATAAATCGTAGGAGCTGTAGTCAAATGCTTTCCTTCCTAATTTCATACACCACAAGCAGTGAGTTTTTATATGTGACTGCCAGGTTTGCGTGTAAATAGTATTATGGATTTACAGGAAACTGTATACAATTGCATCTAATAGTGTTTTAGGAATAAAATCCAATTTATACTGAATAAGAGACTCTTTAATTGAAAAATATTTATTATCTCAGTGTAAACAACATATCAATATCCTGTATCATACACATAATTTAATTTCGTATGTAGTTTAAGTTACATAGTATTCTCCCTCCAGAGCTCACGCTTAGATCCACCATCCATATGAGCAGTCAGATATCAATAATTACAAACACCTCAGGCTTTTCGTCCTCGTGGATCTGCATGGCAGAGTATGTGATGGCTTTGACTTCTGTTCCCTATCAAGACAAAAGACTTAACAAATTAGGTGCAGGCATGCTATGGTAAATTGGGAAACATTGTTCTGTGGCTTCTTGATGTAATTTATCCATCCCATGCAACTCTCCCTTTAAGTACTCCTTTTGCACTTCCCTCTGGCATGCACTCGCTGTTTGCAACATTACTAAATCATGACTTATTCGTTTTGAAAACATGGTTATCTCCCTCTGATTCTGCCTTGTTATCCTTTGGTGGTTGTCAATTAACTCTGACATGACAATCTAAAAATAAAGGTGGAGTATGTTTTCTGCTTTCAAACCACTGGTCCTTTAAACCTCTACCCTCTCCCCTTTCCTCTATTTCTAATCATTTGAAGTTCACTTATTGCGCCTGTTCAAGCCCATCTCTGCAAACGTTACCATTTTTTACACCCCCCTCGCGGTTCCCCTCTGCTCTTCCTTGACCATTTTGCTGCCTGGCTTCCCTACTGTCTTTCAAGTAATATTTCTATAATTCTTGGGGACTTTAAAATTCCAATTAACCGTCGACCTTAGTAGCTTCAAAACTTCTTTCAATTGCTTCTTCCCTTGGACTATCCCAGTGGGCTAATTCTCGGACATATGTAACAGACAATACCCTTGATCTTGTTTTTTTCCCCAATGCATGCACAGTTTCTAATATCTGTAACACTCCATTTCATCTTTCAGATCACCACCTCTAATAATTTGTTTTTGAGAGGCCCCTCACCAAACAATCTTAGCCTAAGCCTCCTAAACTTAGGAGGAACCAGAATTCTCTTTCTCTCCAGTGACTGTCAGCTGATGTAAATTCTCAACTCTCATCCATCCCTACCTTTTCCTGTCCGTCTCTGGCTAACTCTTTATATAACGCTACCCTCACCTCTGCCCTGTACGCTGCAGCCACACTTCAAACATACATCTCAAGGAGAATGTGCCTCCAACTGTGGCACACTAAGTCGACCTGCTACCTGTAGAGATGCTTTTGTTCAACTGAACGCTGCTTGAGGAAGTCTCGTACTTTGTCAGACTTTCTCCATTATTAATTCATTTTGGGTTTGTACAGTGCAGCCCTCACCCTTGCTAAACAATAATATTTCCTTTCTCAGTTAATTCTCCCACATCCAAAACGTTGCTCTGATACCCTCAACTAACGCCTTTGTTCTGCTGTAGCCACCCCCCAAAGTAAACTTTCAGCCGATAGCTTTGTGTGCTATTTTACTGACAAGATCAACCATATAAGTGAATAATTCTTCACAACTCTTACTCTCAGCCGCACTTAGACAGTACCTTCCCTTCCCTTCAGGCCTTCTCCATGCCCCCTGCGCCACCCCCACCCAACCCTTCCCCCCGCCCCACCTTCTAAATACACACACACACACAGACACAAACACACACAGTCAGACAAACACACACACACACAGTCAGACACACACACAGTCAGACACACACACACACACACTCACAAACACACAAACACAGTCAGACACAAACACACACACACACACATGCTGCTAAAAAGCTTGCTTACGCTCTAGTAGTTTTTTTGCATGGATTGCTGTAATTCTCTACTAATTGGTCTCCCACGAAACCATAGTGCCTTGGTACAAACTGTAATGAATGCTTCCACCAGTGTGATTTTTTTTGATTTTTTTTCCTTCAGTCACTCCTCACCCCTCTGTCAATCTGTCAGGCACATACACACACACACAGTCAGACACAAACACACACACACACACACAGTCAGACACATACAGACACAGACAGTCAGACACAAACACAGTCACACACAAACACACACTCACAAACAAAGTCAGACACAAACACACACACACAGTCAGGCACAAACACACACACCCACAGTCAGACACAAACACACACACAGTCAGACACAAACACACAGACAAATACACACACACAGTCAGACACATACACATACACAAACAGTCAGACACAAACACACACACTCACAAACACAGTCAGACACAAACACACACACACAGTCAGACACACACACACACACTTTAACTTTTTTTTTTAATTTAAATCCCCCCCCAACCTCCTTACCTTTGGGAGTGCTGGGGGGGGGGTCTCTCTCCCTGGTGGTCCGGTGGTCCAGTGGCTGCAGGTCGGGCAGGTGGCGCTGGCAGGCGGGCGGCTGGCGAGGGAGCACTTCCTATGAGCTGACTGCTCAGCTACCTCGCGCGCCGGCTGCAGAGTGAGGCTGGGAGCCGGAAGATGACGTCATCTTCCGGCTCCCAGCCTCACTCTGCGGCGCGTGAGGGAGCTGAGCAGTCAGCTCATAGGAAGTGCTCCCTCGCCAGCCGCCCGCCTGCTCGGGATGTCTGTTAGCCGCAAGGCTAACTAAGCATTTGCCCTGGGCATTTGGAGGGCGGCATTTTTTGTCGCCCCCTGAAAAATGCCGCCCAAGGCAAATGCCTTGTTTGCCTCGCGGCTAATACGCCCCTGATCACATATACCTGCTTTCTTTCTCCTCAAAGCTTTTAGAACAACTGGCTTGCTTTTTCAATTCCAATACTCTCCTCGACCCTCTTCCGCCCCCTCCACTCTACTTAGACCACTCTGAGAAAGTAACTAACAATCTAATCGCAGTTAAATCTAAAGGCCACTACTTCCTACTAATTCTTGACCTCTCTGCTGCCTTTGACATTGTTAATTATGTTCTCATTCTTCAAACTCTCCAATTCCTTGGTCTCCGTGTCACTGTCCTCTCATGGATCTCATCCTTTCTCTCCAAACTTTCAGTGTTGCCTTTTCTAATGACACCAGTTCCCATCGTCCTGTCTTGGTTCAAGTCCCCCAAGGTTCTGTTCTTGGTCATTTTTTGTTTTCTCTTTATACTGCCTCTCTTGGCAAACTTAATTCCTTTTGATTCAGCTACTATCTAAGCCAAGGACACCCAGATAGATCTCTCCCCCCCTCTCCTAAAACATGTCATCGCTTGCCTTTCTTCCATTTCGTCCCGCTTTCTAGAACTCAATCTCTCTAAAACGGAGTTTCTTTTCCTCCTCATAATACTGTTCCTCCTTTTTTGGATCTCCATGCAAGTCGATGGTACCCGCATCAGTCTGTCTTTGCAAGCTCGCTGTCTTGCGGTTATCTGTGATTCTGGCCTGACCTTTACACCTCACGTCCAGTCTGTTGCCACATCCTGCTGGTTCCACCTTAAAAACATAGCCCCTTTCTTAAACAAGATGCTGCTAAAAAGCTTGCTTACGCTCTAGTAGTTTTTTTGCATGGATTGCTGTAATTCTCTACTAATTGGTCTCCCACGAAACCATAGTGCCTTGGTACAAACTGTAATGAATGCTTCCACCAGTGTGATTTTTTTTGATTTTTTTTCCTTCAGTCACTCCTCACCCCTCTGTCAATCCTTATATGGTTTTTTTCTGTACTCTATAGGAGGCAATTCAAAATACTAAACCTTACCTATAAAGCTCTAAACAACTCTATCCCCTGATACATTTCTACCATAATTTGTAGGTAGGCGCCTTCTCTGTCTCTCTGTTCTGTCGGTGACCTCCGCCTGCCTGTGCCCTTCGTACCCTTACTGCTAACTCATGCTTGCAGGACCTCTCACGGATGGCTCCTTTCTTTTGAAACAGCCTGGCTATCCCCATAAGACTCACCCCTAGTCTTCAATCATTTAAGAAGTCCCTCAAAACCCACCTCTTCAGAAAAGTTTATGGCCTCCCAGAGTAACTTCCATTTCACAAACCTGTCTCTTGTTCTCTTTTAACCCCTTAAGGACACATGACATGTGTGACATGTCATGATTCCCTTTTATTCCAGAAGTTTGGTCCTTAAGGGGTTAAATATCCACACTTCACTGTCCCCTTCCAGTTCTGCTACTTTCCCATCTTGTTGCTTAGTTGCTAGTCCCTTTGATGCGGAATAAGCCAGCTCTTTATAAATGCTAATAATATACCAATTAAGCTCACTGTAAGTTTTAAATTATATATGAACAGTATAGCGGTCTTAACTCTAAACAGGAAATGGTCAGAAGAAGTTAATGCTGATAGTATACTGCTGTGCTTTATATAAGAGCTTTGTGTTTTAAAAAATGTTTTTTTTAGCTTTACAGGGTTATTACAAAAACCACGACCACTTCATACTGTGCATACAAAGACAATTCAAAATGTGTCCTGGCGGCTATTTGCAGCCCCATCACACATGACATTGACAGCCAAGAGCTGTCAATTCTGTGCATAAAAATGTTTTTCAGCGTGCAGAACTCAATGGATATACATACTGTAGGTGTGGCACATACCTGAGGGTGTTTGGATAAATTAAACTCTTCTCCCCATCTGCAGAACAAAGAAAAAAGGCATTAAAAGAGCAATGTTATCACATCTTCAAAGTGGCTTTTGATGAGACAATAGATATGAAGTTTCCTTCATGTCTGTCAATGTCACAGTTTTGTTTTTTCTGTTTTTTTTCCCCGTCAATCCATTTTTCAAAGGAAAAACACCTCTGTATATTAACTATACTTTGTGAGTTTAAAGGTACACCAAGCAGCATGACATCTACAGCTTGAGTTGAGTGTATTCCCCTTGGTTATTGTAAAATCTTTAGAATGGCTTAATAAAAAAAACAGTAATCTCCTAGTACACAAAGCCTGGGGTGGAAACGAAAGGCTGGAGTGGCTTAGGCCAAGTGGAATACTAGTGCATTAGATTTATAAACCTGTTAACCAGCCTCCAGCGACGTCACAACCATAATCCAATGCTCCTTATAAGGATGAAAAGCCGACTTGTGCTCAGCACTGAACTCCTCCAATGAAATGGAGGTTAGCTGTGAAAAGCAAGTTTGCCTCTGTCCTCACAGCCAAAGCACCTCTAGTAGCTGTTAGGAAGCCCTTTGAGACATATTTAAAGGACTATTCTATACCCAAACAAGAAGGTGCTTTATGAGTATCATCCAATATCAAAAAGTGCTGATTTTCAACCACAAAGTTATTTCAAATGAGATGTAACAACAATCCTAAAGAGAGCGCAAACTGCATGGGAGAGAGGGCATCTCAGTCTCATCCCATCGCGGAGTGGAAAAGGAAAGCACAGTGCACCAGGAACCAAGAGTTGGTCTTTGAGATCTGTATAGAGGGCTCGTCCTCCACGTATAAAAGAGGGTGGAAATTCCCAATCATGAGGCTGAACATGAATGGCCATTCCACACGGTCGAATGTCTTTTCTGCATCCAACAAGAGGAACAAAGAAGGCGTTCCCGTAGAATCCATCCTCCACACCAAATCAAGCACCCTTCTAGTATCTTCAAATAACTGCTGGGGATGAAATCTACCTCGTCAGATTGTATAAGTGTTTTTAATATAGATCCCAGTCGAGTAGCTTGTATCTTTGCTTTGATTTTTGTGTTCGTATTGATGAGGGATATTGGTCTATACTTGTTCACCCTTGTCGGGTCTTTCCCTTCTTTTGGCAGAAGCACTATGTTAGCTAGGGTCATTTCTGGTGGCAGTGTACCTCCCCCATGCCAATCATTGACAATCTTCAAGAGATGTGGAGCTAGTATATCTTGGAAAGTTTTGTAATGACTTCCACTATGTCATGTTTTCTCTGCTGTTTTAAACAGCAACCTTTCCTCTCTCTGTGTCTGAGCTATTCAGCTGCTTTTAACAATCAGCTCCTTCATTACCGTTTCAACGGTTATTCACCTGGTTGTTAGTAGCCAGCCCTTATGCTAATCAGTTCAGCCTATTTAAGCAGCAAGTTCCAGTAACTCCTTGCCCTTGCGTAGTTTCCTGTTTCCCAGAAGACTTCCTGTTTCCTGTGTAGTCTTGGTTCCTGACTTCTGGCCTTGTTCCTGACTCTGCAGCTCTCCGTTCTCCTGATCCTGTCTCGTCTGACTACCTGCTTGCCTCCTGGACTTTGCTTTTGGTTTATTTCATTTGTTGATATTTATTAATAAAGGTGTTTTGCATCTATTTTCTGTCTCTGTCTGGTTCCTGGTCCCCAACACACTAAAACCATCAGACCCCGATATGGCCGCTAGGACTTTATCTAGAGTTATGTCAGCACCCAAAGTGAGAGCTCCTTCACTAACTGTTGATCCTTTAACAATAAGAAATTGAGTCGCCATGTCCAGTGCGGGGCTGTCAAAGTCCTTAATTTACATTGCTATATCATCATGGTCTGATCATGTGATATTATTGATCTCCGAGTTGGCTACTAATGGGAGGAGTTTAGTAAATATAAGGCACATGTCTATACGGAATAAGTTCTGTGTGGGTTAGAATAGAAAGAATCTCTTATATCGGGGTGCTGAGCCCTCCATATATCAATCCTGTCTTAAACTCCTTAAAAGTTTGTCTTGACTCCCAAGTCCTGTGATCAGCGTGTTTCCAGTTGGGTGCTTATGTCGGTTGCTGGACATGGGACGGCATTGCAGTGTTCCCTCCACTTCCAGCAGGTGGACAACAACCCCCATTGTTTCCCAAAGAGCCAAGTGATCACAGTATATTGAAAACTTGGTTTAAGACAGTAGCCTTCAGCAAAGACGAATACAAAAGGCTAATTAGTTTTATCTTTTACATGCAAAGTAAGTAGTTTAGAATTTATTTTGGGAGTTTCCCCAATTTAAAAAAATAAATAAAACATACATTGGTGACTACTCTTACCCAATAGAACGGATCTTGAAGCTCATTCGATCTATATGTAGCACCTTCACTTCCTACCGAACAGGAAGAGAGGTTATTATTTTTCAGAATGTTTACCAACAGTAGCAGTAAATAGACAATAATACAATTCTCACCCTAGGTACGAAAAACTGGTCTGCACTGAATTTGTATAGCCATTCATCCAGGAAGTGGTAAAGGAGGGATATCAAATCTTCCCCTGTATAAATGTAAATAATATAATAAAAAAATTAAGTACTAAATTTACATGAAATGTGTTTACTTGTTGCCATCAAACCGTTATATTTGTCTCCTCACTCTGTCCTGTTGCATACACCATCTTGATATGTATAGTGGCCACTTTAAAAATAGTTAAGAGAGCACATGTGTTGGTGGATCTATTTATGATTGCGCAAATGTGGGTAATTATGATACACATGTTTTCATACACATGTAAGCAACAGCAAAGAGAACAATAGCAAGTCATACTAATAGCTCACTTTAACAGTACTAACAGCAATAATGAATAGATAATTGTAAACACTGTAGATGACCGTTAAAGAAAAATAAGCAGTCAAAAAAACAAGAACAGAAGGCTTCTGCAACAGAGTCAGTAGATCACTCATCATTTAATAGCCCATTTACCTAAAGGAGTGGAAGGACAAAATGACATAGTTCCTAGGGGTGGTACTGATTTAATTGGTCAACTGGTAAGAATATTTGACAAAACAGGTGACACCAGGTAATCCTTTGTTTAAATGCATGTAGTGGGGGTGATGGGGACAAATGAGAGCTATTGCAACAACGCATTGCCAGCAGCATAGAAAAAAGGAATTCAGCTTTTAAATTTGGTTAAAAAGAAAATACATTTGCAAACAGTGTAATAATAGTGGCAAGATAGAATACAGACATCAAAGTAGGGACTAAAGTCAACTTTCTGTTATAATGCAAAAACATTATATAAAAACAAAACAATGTTATAGTAAAAGCAATATGGTAGGGAGTTTGCAGTATAAGAGATTAAATACACATTGAATGAATATTCTACATGAAGTCATTAATGTAATCCTGCTTTCTTTAGACATTAAAATAAATGCAGATCTCCAAGACTACAAACGATGGCTTACTTTCATCAATATTGTTGTGAATTCTCTTTTGGTTTGCTGGCCAAATTAGAATTATTTTGTTTTATCCTGGCCAGGGCCACCTGTACAGGGAAAATTTCGGGAATCCAAGCTCACACAGTAATGTAGAATATGTGATGCTAACATCAGCTTTAATTTAATATAAATGTTACAAATGAAAGCTCACCTTCTGTTTCCACTTCCACAGTGTCAATCGGTTCCACTGTCTCAATATCTGTCATGTAACCAAACATTGCCATGGCACATTGCTCAAAAGCTTCTTCCAGAGTCTCCCCCCATGCATGGAGTCTGTAGAGAAAGGATTATGCCATTTTTGTTCAGTACATAGAATGGAAGAACCAATAAAGTAAAAGGAACACTGAATGCACTTTAACAACTTCATCTTATTGAAGTTGTAATAGTGCCTGCAAGTCTTGCCTCCCCTGTCCTCAGGGCCGGTGCAAGGATTTTTGCAGCCCTAGGCAAAAGAAAGATTTGCCCCTTCCCCCTCCCCCCCGGGACATCGCAATGCCCCACCCATATGATCTGCCATATGAACTAATGCCAGTGCTGCCCACAGTGTGTGTTTACATTAAAAAGCCTGCAGGGACAAACTATAGATACCAGAACAACTTTATTAAGCTGCAGTGGTTCTGGGGACTATAGTGTCCATTTAATGTGAGGTAAATTAGAGATTAGTGTCACTAATAATATACTAGATTGCCTACTTACAA
Organism: Pelobates cultripes; assembly: GCA_933207985.1. Taxonomy (NCBI): domain Eukaryota; kingdom Metazoa; phylum Chordata; class Amphibia; order Anura; family Pelobatidae; genus Pelobates; species Pelobates cultripes. Next base: position 200,974,586 of record OW240912.1, on the reverse strand, counting down.
TCAGATGAGGATGGTGATGGGCTCTGGCTGCAGTCTGGCTCCACTGGTCTGGTGTAGAACAGGATCTCTGGAGGCTGTTTGTCACAAAATTCAATGTTCTGGGAGAACGGGAAGCAGCTCCATTTTTTGGGGCCTCTTACATAGCTCAAGGTCTGGGCCCCAGGGCCTGACGGTGAGTATGCCCATAAAGCCCACCCATAAGTCCACCTACATGTTCCACCCATGAGTTCGCTCACAGGGAGTAGAGTGTGTAGGGGATGTGTTATGTGTTACTGTAGAGGATCTAATGTGTGTGCTTATGGAATGTAGTGTATAGGGATACCAGTTTGTGTAGGTGATGCAGTGTGTTTGTGTGTAGTGGAAGCAGTGTGTTTGTGTGTAAGGGATAGAATGCCGTGAGTGTTTGTGTATAAGGGATGCATTGTGTGTTTCTTGTTGAGTGTAAGGGATGCATTGTGTGAATTTGTGTTTGTATTCATAAGGGATGCAAAGTGTGTTTCTGTGTATGTAAGGGATGCAGTGTGTGTGTCTGTAAGGGGTGCGTTGAGTGTGTGTAAAAAATGCATTGTGTTTCTGTGTGTGTGTGTAAGAGATGCATTGTGTGTTTCTGTGTATATGTGCAAAGGATGCATTGTCTTTATGTGTAAGGGTTGCATTGTGTGTTTCTCTGTGTGTAAGGGAAGCATGTTGTGTTTCTGTGTGTATAGGGATGCATTGTGTGTGTGTGTGCGCGTGTGGTGTGAAAGAGCTCCCTGTCCTGCCCCCTGTCCTATAGAGCTCTCCCTTCCATTCCTTAGAGATCTCCCCTGCCCCTTAGTGGTCTCTCCTCTCCCCCCCCACCTCCCTTAGTGGTCTCCTTTTCTCCCCGACTTTCCATTAGTGGTCTCTCCTCTCCCCCCACCCTCCCCTAGTGGTCTATCCTCCACCCCCCTCCCTTAGCGGTCTCTCCTCACACCCCTCCCCTAGTGGTCTCTCCACCGCCCCCTCCCTCCTTTAGTGGTCTCTCCCTCCCCTACGTTCTCATCTCCCACCCCTTGTGTTCTCCTCTTATTCCCCCCCTCCCTGTGTTCTCCTCTTCTTCTCCCCCCTGTAATCTTCTCTTCTTCTCCCCCCTCCCTGTAATCTTCTCCCCTCCCCCCTGTAATTTTCTCTTCTTCTCCCCCCTCCCTGTAATCCTTCTTCTCCCCTCCTTAATCTTCTCCCCTCCCCCTCCCATTTTCTCTTCTTCTCCCCTCCCTCCCATCAATCTTCTTCTTCCCTCCTGTAATCTTCTCCTCCCCTCCCTCCCTGTAATCTTCTCCCCCCTCCTGATCTTTCCCCCCCCTCCCCTCCCTGTAATCTTCTCCCCCCTCCCCTCCTATGATCTTTTTCCCCTCTCTGATCTTCTCCCCCCTTAATCTTCTCCACCCCTCCTCATAATCTTCTCTCCCCCTCAATCTTCTCCCCCCCTATGATCTTCTCCTCCCTCCTATAATCTTCTTCCCCCATGGCTTCCCCACTCCCCTAATCCCATCCTCCCCCCTATAATCTTCTCACCCCACCTCCTCATGATCTTCTCTTCTTCTCTCCCCTCTGTAATCTTCTCTTCTTCCTCCCCTCCCTGTAATCTTTCTGTCCCCCATAGTTTCTCTTCTTCCTCCCCCTCCTCCTCAATCCTCTTCTTCTACCCCCTCGCTCCAATCTTCTCCACTCCTCCCTCCCTGTAATCTTCTCCACTCCCCTGTGATCTTCTCCACTCCTCCCTCCCTCCCTGTGATCTTCTCCACTCTCACTCCCTACCTGTAATCTTCTCCACTCCCGCCTCCCTGTAATCTTATCCACTCCCCCGCCCTGTAATCTTCTCTTCTTCTCCCCTCCTCGATGTTTTTTTTTTTTTTTTTTTTTTTTTTTTTTCCATGTCTTCTCCATCCTCCCTCCTCTGATCTTCTCCCCTCTGTAATCTTCTCCCTCCTATGGTCTTCTTCCCTTGATAATTTCTCCCCTCCTATAATCTTCTACCCTATAATCTTCTCTCCCCCTCCCTCTTGATCTTCTCCTCCTATGATCTTCTCCATTCCATAATCTTCTCACTTATAATCTTCTCCCTTCCATAGTCTTTTCTCACCTATAATCTTCTCCCCCCCTATAATCTTCTTCCCCATAATCTTCTCCCCATAGTCTTCTTCCCCATGATCTTCTCCCCCCCTCCTCTGATCTTCTCCCTATGATCTTTTCCCTCCATAATCTTCTCTCCTCATTCTTTCTCCCCTCCCTCTAAATCTTCTCCTCCTCCTATAATCTTCTTTGTCTTTCTCTCCTCCTAATCTTCTTTGCAATCTTCTCTCCTATCCTTCTCCCCCTTCCTATGGCCTTTCCCCTCCCTTGACTTCTTCCCCTCTTATGACCTTTTTCCCCTCCCCTATAATCTTCTTCCCCTCCCTGATCTTCTTTTCCCCTATAATCTTCTTTTTCCCCCTATAATCTTTTTCCCCTATGATCTTCTTTCCCCATAATCTTCTTTTCCCCTATAATCTTCTTTCCCCTATGATCTTCTTTTTCCCCCTATAATCTTCTTCCCCCCCCCCTCCTTCCCTGTAATCATCTCCTCACCTCCCTTGCCCTGTAGCGTGGCCAAGCTCCTACCCGGTCCGCGACCCGGCGGGACTGACAGGAAGTGCACACTCAGTGTGCACTTCCTGTCAGTCCCGCCGGGTAGCGGACCGGAAAGGAGCTCGGCCACGCTACAGGGCAGGGGAGGTGAGGCAGTGCGGCAGCCGTCTGAGCACTCTCTATAGAGCGCTCAGGCGGCTGCAGCATTTAAAGGGCCGGCGATGGCCGACTTTTCTTAGAAGCCATACGAAAGAATACGGACATTAAAGGATATAAGTATACGGGAGGAGAGGTAAAAATAACCGCTTTTGCCGAGGATGTTTTATTTATGCTCATAGAAGCCCGATATACATTTCCTTATGTTCATGAAGAATTGGAGAAATTTGGTGGCTTATCTAATTTTAAAGTAAATGCAGATAAGTCCGAAATACTGGGAGTGGGGATAAATATAGGAATTAAAGAGAAATTACAAAAGCTATATAAATATAAGTGGACAGATACTAGTATAACATACTTAGGGACACAACTGACGGTACATTTAAAAGATTTATTTAAATTGAATTATGGAAAATTAATGAGAAAGATTGAATAGGATCTAAAAAAATGGAACCAGGCCTCCTTTTCATTGATCGGGAGAGTAAATATCATAAACACGATGATACTACCTAAAGGTATTATACCTATTTCAGAAATTGTCTGTCTCACTGCCGAGAGATTTCTTTAGAAAACTGCGATCTACATTCCTTTCATTCATATAGAATAATAAAACTCCACGTATTGCGTATAATATATTGACATTACCAGTTGAGAGAGGTGGCTTGGGCCTCCCGCATATTTATAGATACTATGTCGCGATATTATGTGCGCGAATTAGAGAATAGACAGCTATAGATAAGGAAAAGCCATGGTACAAGATAGAACAGGATTTTATAAAGGTTAAGTTGAAGACCCTGCCTTGGCAGAATTGTAAATTAAATTTATTATCACCCTCTAAACATCCAATTATAAACCACACCATACATATTTGGAGAAGACTTAAAGATAGATGGGGGCTATCCCCGGGATTATCTGTATTCTTCCCAATAGCATCTAACTTGGATTTCCAGTTTGGGCCGGGCCACAAGCTACTGGAAAAGTTAACAGGAGAAGCACACCCTTCAGTAACAAGTTTAATAACAGATGGAACACCCATTAGATTAAGAGAGTTCCCTTCTTGGGACAATATGACAGCTCTTATAGATAGAATGGGTATCATGTATTTAAAGTTTTTCTTAAACCAAAAAGTGTTACCATATTGGCAGACGAGAGATAGAACAGAGTTTGAGTCACTTTGTGGTCCTGGGATAGAGAAAAAACGGTATCTGTCCAGTATATATAGTCTAATTCATAAGGGAGCTATGGAGAAGACTGTCCCTTCATTCCAACTGAAATGGATGCAAGGTTTGAACATTCAAATGACCAGCAATGATTGGTCATTTGTGTTCAAAATGGGGATGAAAGCCCAGATGAGCACTCCTAGAAAAATTATATTTTTTAAAAGAGTTACTAGATGGTACAACACTGCAGATCGACTTAAAAAATACGGTTTACCAGCCTTGGATGGCTGTTGGAGATGTGGTGAGAGGGGGGCGAATATGGAACATATATGGTGGGAGTGCAAACTTATTAGGAGCTATTGGCTACAGGTATTGAGTGTCATTTATAAAATTTTACCAATGCCTGATCAATTATCCCCATCTAAGATCCTATTGGGATGGCCAGCTTCCTTTAAGGAGAATAATAAACCGACATTGCTGAGTTATTTATTGAATGAGGCAAATGCTTTGATCCCGTTGTATTGGCTTAAACCTAGTATCCCAACTAAAGAACAATAGATTCTTAGAGTAGAAGCTTTGAGGGAACTTGAAGAAGTTCACTGGGCCATTCAGGGGAAGAGAAACCACTATGTTAGGACATGGGAACCTTGGCTAGCGTTTGGGGCAGAAACACCATAGCAAGATTACTTTAAGACATACTGATGATGAGTTAATAGACTACTAATGTTAGAAATATTGGCAGAACTCCCACCCCCCCCCGCCACCCCCGCCCCCTTTTTTTTCCTCTTTTCTTTTCTTTTTCCCCCTTTCTTGGTGTGCTAAAAAGAATATGATGATATGGGACCTTGATAATGCTACCTGGTAATGGCGTAAAGTAGTCCCAATATCTGACGCAAAAAAAAGTCTCCCGAGTATAACAGTAACCCCATGTACTGGTTTTATAGCGTTTTGAAAGTTACAAGGTCAAACATATGGGTCAAATATTTTTACATTGAGAAAGGCCAGGTTGGTTTCCTTGCCTTTGAGAGCATATGGTAGCCCAGGAATGAGAATGACCCTCATGATGGCATACCATTTGCAAAAGAAGACAACCCAAAGTATTGCAAATGGGGTATGTTCAGTCTTTTTTAGTAGCCACTTAGTCACAAACACTGGCCAAAATTAGCTTTCAATTTAGTTTTTTACTTTTTTCACACACTAACAAATATGAATGCTAACTTTGGCCAGTGTTTTCGACTAAGTGGCTACTAAAAAAGACTGGACATACCCCATATTGAATACCCTGGGTTGTCTACTTTAAAAAAAAATGTGGGGTGTTATTCAGAGATTTATGACAGATAATAGTGTTACAATGTCACTATTGATAAATTTTAAAAATGTATGTTTTGAAACTGCAATATCTACTTTGTACCTATAGCCCTATAACTTGCAAAAAAAGCAAAAAAGCATGTAAACACTGGGTATTTTTAAACTCAGGACAAAATTTTGAATCTATTTAGCAGTTTTTTCATTCGCTTTTGTAGATGAGTAAAAGATTTTTCAAGTAAAAGTAAAAAAAACATGTATTTTTTTCAATTTTCCATCATATTTTTTTATTTTAAATTAAATTACATGAGATTATATAAAATAATGGTATGTAAAGAAAGCCCCTTTTGTCCTGAAAAAAACCAATATATAATTTGTATGGGAACAGTAAATGAGAGAGCGGAAAATTACAGCTAAACACAAACACCACAAAAGTGTAAAAAGAGGCCTGGTTGCAAATGTACAACATCACAAAAACAGTCCAGTCCTTAAGGGGTTAAAGGTGTTATATTTACTCTTAAAACTTAATCATGACCACTTCTGGCTTAAAAAGCTGCATATACAGAGTAATGTGCACTTTTGGCCCGGAGACTGGCATCCCCCACAAGTGACTTATGCAGAACGAAACTCTTTTCTGGGCTGCCTCAAGGTCAATTCTGTGCAAGTTACTAATGCCCAAAACAGTTTAACCTCATAAGGTAAGCCATAGATCTAGAACCTCCAGCCCCCACAATGACTACATTGAAGTGGTCCTGGTGCCTGTGATTTGTCTGCCCCTCGTTGGAGGTAGAAAGAGAGCAGGAACTGTTCTGCAGTTCTTGCTCTGCATCCGCATGGTTTAGTGATGCCGAGAGCCGGAATATGACATCACTCCGGGCTTCAGCATCACTAAACAGCGCACGAGGGAACAGAGCAAGAAGATTACAGGATCACAACAGCCACACTGTTCCACAGGGAAAGGATCCACTCCAGCTCTCCCAAAAGAGACTGCCACTTGAGTTGTTACTAGGCAGCAATGTAAACAACTGCCTTTTCTCTGAAAAGGCAGTCTATACACTGAAAAGCCTACAGGGAGAGACTGTAGACACCAGAACTACTACATTAAGCTGTGAACTATAGCGTCCCCTTAAGAAGTGTATTTTTCTCATTGAAAATTAAACTTTGTTAGTTTACAAAAAACTAGCTCCTAGATTCTAAACACATTTGTCAAGTCCTGCTTTGAGTCATGGGTTCTCCTATATGCACAATACTTCACAAAATTATCCCATTTGAAGGGACAGTCATAAATATGGATCCCTGTCCTGCCTTCTGTGGATTGAATAGAAACAATCCCAATAAGTGCATGGGAAGTGTATGAATACAATATGCAAACTAAACTGAGGAAAGTATCAAATACATACTGAACATCTGCGGTGTGATCCAAATCTGAAAAAAAAAATTATAATAATTATAGTCTTGTATTTTCAAGTGACAAGCACAGTGCCAGTAGTTAGTTATAAACAGTTCAGAAGTTTTGCTGTGAAAAGTCAAGTAGTGATAAAGCAACAACAGAAAGTTCACAAACAGCTAGGGTTAGCAAAATCCTGAACAGCCAGCTTTGGTGTAAATTGCTCAAGCATATTTGAGCAAATTGGGAAAACGGCATATCTAGGTAACATGTTAATTATTGGAGGTAATAATTCTCTGAACCTTCAAAATGAAATCTTCAGGTCCAATTGGTACAAGCACCAACTAGAAAGGATGCTTGTCTGGATCTGGTATAACAAACAAATCTTCAATGTCATGTGACTTCATCTGATAGGGGGAGTACCTAATGCGCATGTAAGAAGCCTTCCCCGTAGGAAGTCTCAATGCTTTATGTTTTGTTTTTGTTTTTTTTAACTGCAAAGCTTGAAAACGCCCAGCGTTGTTTCAGAGTCAAACTCCGTGAAACTCTAGGAAACACCTCTTGTGGTTCTCAGGTAAACAGCCACTAAAGGTAGTCTTAGTACTGCAATGAAAACATTGCAGTTTCTCTAAAACTGCAATGTTTTACATCGCAGGACTAATGGGAACAGGGACAGTACACCCAGATCACTTCAATGAGATGAAGTGATCTTGGTGCCTATAATGTCCCTTTAAAAGGATAATATTCAGGAATTCATTGGGAAGAACATTGTTTTATGAAACATAGGTCAAACTAATTTAATTATATGAAAAGGTAAGTAGAGGTATAGATCAGAGTGTTGCAGTGGATGTGATCGGTTTGGATTTTGCCAAGGTGTTTGATACGGTTCCACATAATAGATTAGTGTTCAAACAAAAAGAACTTTGTCTAGATGAAAATTATTGTTCTTGGGTGGAACATTGGCTTAAAAATAGAGCACAGAGAATTGTAATTATTGGTTAATATTCAAGATGGACAAAAGTAGTAAGTGGTGTCCCTCAGGGTTCTGTTCTGGGACTGCTACTTTTTAACATATGTACACTGAACAAAATTATTAATGCAACACTTTTGTATTTGCCCCCATTTTTCATGAGCTGAACTCAAAAATTGAAGACTTTTTCTATGTACACAAAAGGCCTATTTCTCTCAAATATTCACAAATCTGTGTTAGTGAGCACTTCTTTGCCCAGATGATCCATCAACCACAGGTGTGGAATATCAAGATGCTGATTAGACAGCATGATTATTGCACAGGTGTGCCTTAGGCCACTCCAAAATGTGCAGTTTTATCACACAGCACAATGCCACAGATGATGCATGTTTTGAAGGAGCGTGCAATTGGCATGCTGACTGCAGGAATGAACACCAGAGCTGTTGCCCATGAATTGAATGTTCATTTCTCTACCATAAGCCGTTTTCAAAGGCGTTTCAGAGAATTTGGAAGTACATCCAACCTGCCTCACAACCGCAGACCAAGTGTAACCACACCAGCCCAGGACCTCCACATCCAGCATTTTCACCTCCAAGATCATCTGAGACCAGCCACTCGGACGGCTGCTGCAACAATCGGTTTGCATAACCAAAGAATTTCTGCACAAACTGTCAGAAACCGTCTCAAGGAAGCTCATCTACATGCTCGTCGTCCTCATCAGGGTCTCGACCTGACTGCAGTTCGTCGTCATAACCGACTTGAATGGGCAAATGCTCACATTCGATGGAGTCTGGCACTTTCGAGGGGTGTTCTCTTCACAGATGAATCCCGGTTTTCACTGTACAGAGCAGATAGCAGTCAGCGTGTATGGCATTGTGAGGGTTAGCGGTTTGCTGATGTTAATGTTATGGATCGAGTGGCCGATGGTGGCGGTGGGGTTATGGTATGAGCAGACGTATGTTATAGACAACGAACACAGGTGCATTTTATTGATGGCATTTTGAATGCAAAGAGCTACCGTGATGAGATCCTGTTGTGCCATTCATCCATGACCATCACCTCATGTTGCAGATAATGCACAGCCCCCATGTTGCAAGGATCTGTACACAATTCCTCGACGCTGAAAACATCCCAGTTCTTGAATGGCCAGCATATTCACCAGACATGTCACCCACTGAACATGTTTCGGATGCTCTGGATCGGCGTATACGACAGTTTGTTCCAGGTCCTGCCAATATTCAGCAACTTCGCACAGCCATTGAAGAGGAGTGGATCAACATTCCACAGGCCACAATCAACAACCTGATCAACTCTATGTGAAGGAGATGTGTTGCACTGCATGAGGCAAATGGTGGTCACACCAGATATTGACTGTTTTTCGGAACCCTCCCCCCAGACCCATCCAATACAGTAAAACTGCACATTTTATAGTGGCCAGAAGAAGAAAAGGGGGTGAAGGGCTGCGCTATAAAATGGATAATCTCACAATATATAGACTATATGTTAACCCTTTAAATCCGGAGGGCGTACTATTACGCCCTGCAGGAGCTGGCTCTAAACGCCGGAGGGCGTAATAGTACGCCCTCACTTTAATGGCCGCCCATGTGGCTGGCGCTAGTCACCCGCTGCAGATCGCGGTCGGGGGGGATGCCCGGCCCCCCAGGCAACCCCCCCTGTGGCCGGTGACCGCGATCTGCAGTCTCTGATCGCAGTGACAGGCTGTCACTGCGATCAGTTTTTAACGTGTGTCAGCCGATTTCAAATCGTCTGACACACGTGGCCGGGGGACTTACCTGGCCCCCCAGGCAGTCCCCCTGGGGTCAGTGACCGCGATCTGCACTGTCTGAGATCGCAGTGACAGGCTGTCACTGCGATCTCAGAGCGCTCTGATCACAGTGACAGCCTGTCACTGCGATCAGTGTTACATGTAACTGGCACAAAGATTCCCCTGCAGATTGGAAGAGGGGAGTGCTTGTACCACCCAGGCACTCCCCCCTGTGGCCAATTACCCAATCTGCAGGAGGTGATCACAGTGACAGGCAGTCACTGTGATCACTGATCCTGTGTGTCAGCCAGTGATGTAAAATCACTGGCTGACACTGTCTCTGCCCCCTCTCCTGTAAAAAAAATAAAATATTAGTTTAAAAAAAAAAAAATTACAGTTACATATAAAATATACTTAGATCATATATATTATATATATATATATGATCTAAGTATATATATATATATACACACACACACACACACACACACACATTTACACATACACGAAGTGTATTTAAATATTAATATATATAATTATTTATATATATATTACTATCAAATTACACGTAGACTAATACTGATTAAATATATATATATATATATATAATTGTTATATATATATATTTATATATAATATAAAAAAATGTAAATACGTAAAAAAAATAAAATTAAAAAAATAATTAAAAATAAATAATAAAAAATATATAGATGTTTGTTATTTCGTTCTAACTGTATTGTGATATTAATATATATATATTTATATCAAAATACACGTAGAACGAAATAATATATATATCTATATACATAAATATATACATATATATCACTATATATATACACCTATATATAAATAAAAATATTAAAAAAAATTATATATATATATATGTATATATACACATATGTATATATATACATATATTAATTCTACACATATATTTATGTAATATTTTTACATAATTAGGTATCCTAATTAATTACAATTAGCGGGACCTGCCTGACAACCCATGCCGAAAGTATAGGGAATTTAATTTGCTAGCACTATATTTAACCCTATAACTTTCCAAGACACCATAAAACCTGTAAATTGGGGGTACTGTTTTACTTGGGAGACTTCGCTGAACACAAATATTAGTGTTTCAAAACAGTAAAATGTATTACAACAATGATATCGCCAGTAAAAGTGAAGTTTTTTGCATTTTTCATGCACAAAACAGCACTTACACGGATGATATTATTGCTGCAATACTTTTTACTGTTTTGAAACACATATTTGTGTTCAGCGAAGTCTCCCGAGTACAACAGTACCCCTCATGTACAGGTTTTATGGTGTTTTCAAAAGTTACAGCGTCAAATATAAGGCTTGTGTTTCATTTTTTTCACATTAAAATTCGCCAGATTGGTTACGTTGCCTTTGAGACCCTATGGTAGCCCAAGAATGAAAATTACCCCTATGATGGCATACCATTTGCAATAGTAGACAACCCAAGGTATTGCAAACAGGGTATGTCCAGTCTTTTTTAGTAGCCACTTAGTCACAAACACTGGCCAAAATTGGCGTTTTTTTGCATTTTTCACACAAACAGATACTAATGCTAACTTTGACCAGTGTTTGTGACCAAATGGCTACTAAAAAAGACTGGACATACCCCATTTGCAATACCTTGGGTTGTCTACTATTGCAAATGGTATGCCATTATGGGTGTAAATTTAATTCCCGGGCTACTATACAGTCTCAAAGGCAACGTAACCAATCTGGCGAATTTCAATTTCAAATGTAACGTGCTATATTTGACCCTGTAACTTCCCAAAACGCCATAAAACCTGTACATAGGAGGTACTGTTTTACACGTGAGACTTTGCTGAATACAAATATGTGTATTTTATTGCAGTAAAAGCAAACAGTATTATGACATTGACCGTTAAAATGTCATGTAGAACTAAAAAAATAAAAAATAAAATCTATTTTCTCCCATTTTTTTCATATTAAATTATGTTTCATAGCTAAATATTTGATATTAAATGAAAGCCCTGTTTCCCCTGAATAAAATTATATATAATAAGGGTGGGTGCATTTACTATGAAAGAGGTGAATTACGGTTGGACAGACATGTAGCGCAAATGCCAGGTTTTGTTTACATTTTGTATCGTTCACAACGTGTACATTTGGCTCCGTCCTTAAGGGGTTAATGTAGTACGATAAATCAGACTATGCAGACACTGCTTTTATTGTGGTCAGCCTAAGGCACACCTGTGCAATAATCATGCTGTCTAATCAGCATCTTGATATGCCACACCTGTGAGGTGGATGGATTATCTCGGCAAAGAAGAAGTGCTCACTAACACAGATTTAGGCAGATTTGTGAACCATATTTGAGAGAAATAGGCATTTTGTGTACATAGAAAAAGTCTTCGATTTTTGAGTTCAGCTCATGAAAAATGCTGCCTTTATAATTTTGTTCAGTATATAAATGATCTTGAAATAGACATTGAAAGCCATGTTTCATTGTTTGTAGATTACACAAAACTCTACAGTAATACAATGTGAGCAGAATATTACATTGCTGCAGATGGATTTAAATAGATTAGGACAGTGGTTCCCAACCCAGTCCTCGTGGAACCCCTACCAGTCCAGGATTCAGGGATTATCTAAGGTGTTTTAAAAAAAAATAAATAAATAAAAAAAAGAAAACACACACACCTTGGACACAACAGAGTGATCCCTAAATCCTGGACTGGTAGGGGTTCCACAAGGACTGGTTTGGGAACCACTGGATTAGGAGACTGTGAATTTAAATGGCAGATTAAATAAAAATTTGCTTCTTTATAAATTACTGGTAATACCACACCTTGAATAAGCTGTGTAATTTTGGGCATCTGTTCTAAAGAAGGATATTGTGGCACTAGAAAGAGTGCAGAGGTGGGCTACAAATTGCTAAATGGAATGGAGCATTTTAGTTAGGAAGACAGGTTAACAAAGGTTTGGCATCTTTTGGATCAATAGCAAAAACAGAAATGAGAAAGGCTAACCTTGATGGAGGCATTTCTCTTTTCAGCCTATGTAACAACAACAACTATACACCTACAGCACAGGAATATGAAACAGGTGTGTCAGAACACTTTGTCTCTTACTTAGAAACCAAAGAGGTGTGGTAACTTGTAAATCAACTTGAAAAATTAAAAGTCCACAAGGTTGGAAAAAAATCTTTAATACAGCTGAATTCAAGGTTTTATCCAATTTGACAGTTTTAGCTGAAAATCTACAAGCTAGTTCTCGAGTCACAACGCACAGTTTAGCGAAAACAACCCCACTACAGAAGCTTTTGTAACAATGATCAACAAACTAACAGTAACCAACAATGGTTATTGAGAGCTCACAACTAGGGCTTCCGTTGAAAAAAGTATTATATTACTAACCCTGGTAGGCAAAGACTAAATATACCTGGCTACTATTCTAATTATGACAGCAAGAATAACATATAAAGCACTAAGGTACATTGGTACATTTTATCATGCAGCGTTTAGTTTATTTTCTTTCAACTAAAAAAAACAAACAAAAAAACAACACAACAACAACAACGTTGTTATATATAATTAAAAGTTCTGGGTTAAAGCTCGAAAAGTGGAACAGTCACCAAGGAAAGCAATGTATGGTTGCTGCCAACTGATCTACCTCTTCGAACTTTGCCCCATAATCATTCTTTATCCATAACCTGATTATATATATATATGAGCCTAATAAAGTGGGAATAAAACACTAACGGTGTTCGTTTCTGGACTGTTCAATACAACGAGGCTTCACCTACATTCATGATTTTTTATCACGGGTGGGTATTTTGCTTTGATTGCAGCTTGCTCCTTTGACAGGTTGTAATAGCGTTCATCCATACCCACAGTGTGCGTGTGCTTTAACGTTCTATAAGAACCCGTGCTTCCTGGAGGTGTGACTTGCGTTCCATGTGAGCGGATATCCGGTTAGTGAAGGCGCACCGGCGGCCATGTTAGTGCTCTCTTTGGCTGCTGCATAAAGCTATCAACGTGAGCAGAGGCTTCAGGTATAACATTTGGGCGCACAGTGCGCATTAATTCACTGCTTCACCGCGAGGACATGTAATGGCAATGGATTCTATTACTATGGCCATTTAAACATCTGTACCGTATATAACAACCCTAGTTATAAAATGTGTACCAGCATGCCCGCGGCACCGGGGGGTTGCACAGATTCTTCCCGCCTATAGCGAGTTTGCCCACGCGGCCGTGTGTAGGTGCCACCGGACACTCACTAATATACTGAGTGGACTGAGGGAGGGGGCGGACTGGACTGTCATGTTCTCTTGCGGTTTCCACAATTCCCAGCACAGTCACATCATAGGGTAATGGTTACTATATGTATGGTGTGGCTGTGCTGGGAATTGTGGGAACCACGAGGGAGCATGATTGAGAGAACAGCCCATATCTGCCATTGCCGGTCTCCCAAAGCTCCAGGCAAAGTCAGTCTCAGGGAGTAATGACAGGGGAAGAGGGAAGAATAGAGACACACAGGGAGAGGGGGAGAAAGAAACGGGTAAGAGATAGACACATGGGAGAAAGAAACAGGGGTAAGAGAGAGACTGGGAAGGAGAGGGGAGATATGGACACGGGCAGTGAGGGGGAGAAAGAAACATACAAAAGGACTGGGAGAGACAGATACAGGGGCTGGTGGAGCAGAGAGATGCACAGACTGGCTTCGGAAGGGGAGAAAAAGACCTACAGTGGGCTGGAAAATGGTAAAAAGACACACACACAGGGACTGGGATGAAGGAAAAGATACACAAAGGGAGTCACAAGGGGGAACAAGAAACACAAAGTGGCAAGAAATTCAAAAGGGGTTAAGAAAAACACAAGATGATTTTTTTTATTTTTTTTTGTGTGTGTAGGGAGGCATTTTCACCTGTTTCCTGTACCTCAGTTCTCCAGTACAGGACTCTATGCTAAAGAGCTAATTGACAGGTGAGAGAGCTCTTATTAAATAGATTTTCCTTCCAATATATAAATTTTGCTAGCAATCTTGCATACACAATGTACAGATAGACATTGATAATTTGTGATTCTGACCGTAATACATGTGTATATATGACATGTATATTAATGTGTGTATTATATATGCAATTATGCCTATAATATTTACATATATATTAATGTACATATATAACATATATGTAATGAGCACGTATTGGCCCAGTCTTGTTGCTGGGTGCACACTCCAGCACAATAACATATTTACATTAATATATAACATCTATGTAATGCGCACGTATTGGCCCAGTCTTGTTGCTCAAGCTCTCTGCACCGGTGATGGTATTGACTGCAGCCTCACTTATATTCATCACAACCAGTCTGTCTCACAATTCTGTAACTATATCATTGACTGACTGGACTGCTGTGAGATGTTTGTGACTCTTTGTACCTTGTAATTTGTAAATATCAATAAAAACAATACATGGAAAAGGATATTGCTCATATTCACATCTAACACATGCTGCTAAGAAACTTTGTTTATATTTTAAGTTTCAATAATTTTCAGTCTTGATTAATGGAACCCACTGCTGGTTTTCCTCAGGCCAGAAATGCCACCTTGCAATAACTGTTACTCTTCACATACAACCTGTTGGGTGATGTGTTCATAGGGCATGGGCCACCATTTGACACCAGGAATCCATGCTAAAAAAAAGTATATTCACTAAAAGGTGGTGGCAATAGTATTGAGCCTCATGATTTTCATTAAAACCCTACTTATATGCATTACCCACCAAACACCCCTGAAATGGTAGTCTGCTCGAAGGGAGAAGTCAGGGTAGGGCCAATGTGAGCAATTCAACATGCATGGAATGTGTGCATTTGATGTTTGTCATGCACTTGATGAGCAGTTTTGGTGTATAGATCTCTGCCATTTAAGATGTAACTCACTTTGTGTATATATACAGCCCTAGTCATACCTCACCACGTGTAAGGTGCACAGCCTTCCTAAACACTTCCTGTAAAGAGAGATCTAATGTTTGAACTTTTATTTATTTCACACTCTGTTTAATTTAGAATTCACTGAAAGGGTTAATACATGTTACTAAGATACGTGCCTAGCCACTAACCTACATATGTGCTAACATGCATACATGATTACGCACTTCCATATACATACATTCATATTAGGATCCAGATCAAATACACGCATGTACACATACAGACTTAAAATTTCATTCTTCTTCTTCCTCCTTACTCTTACTGGAGGAAGTAATTAGGAGGAAGAGGAGATTATCCGATACTGTTTGGAAACTGTCTGTGTGCTGTGGTCACAAAAACATCTTCTGTGATCCCCTTGCTCTCTTGTGCTGCATCCTTGTTCACAGCAGTGCTAGGGAGTTGCATTACATATTCCTAGTAAGCCTGAATGCCACACAAAAGTGAAAGAGAGCAGCATGCAGACAATAGGGGGTTCTCAGGAGATGCATATTGTCTCTGATCAGCAAATAGACACATTCTCAGTAACAGAATCCAATCCAATCAGTTGAGTTATTGACAAGCTTTACTGTGGTTACTATCAGAGAAATGGCCTTAAACCATGGGAATACACCATTAAAAAAAAAAAAAAAACTTTTCCCAATATACATGCATTTAGTAATTTTTGCATATTTGGGAGGATTATGGAAAATCTATATTACATTTGCTGCAGAACTAGTTTCTGCAGCTACTTTAAACATTTTTTTTGTCCCTCATACACTTTTTGCCTTTGCTAGACACTGCAACGCTTCTAAATGAGAAGCCTTTTACTGGACAAACTGCGCTTGCACACAAGTGGGAATCATGCTTTTTAATTAGCTCTGTTATAGCTGATTAAGAAGTGTATAAATTGCATGCTTTGAGACTGGCATGGCCCCACATATAGTCTCTGAACTTTAAAGTCTGGCTTGTAAAAATGATGTTCTTATTCAAAGGCTGCACAAAACAATTGACAAGACACTGAGTTGTTTTGCTGTCCAGAGAGCTGCATTATGCACAATATCTTACTGTAAGTAGGTGCCATTCAATGATATAAAAAAAAAAAAGCAGGATGTTATATTTTTCTGCTTATAATGTTGGTCATTAAAAGTCAGTGGAGGGTAATAGTATTTTCATGGTACTGTCCACGAATCAAGGAGTTACTGAATGTCACAACTGGTTTGCCCACTGGATGTCCCTAACTCTGCACATTGTGTATGTGTCTACATCTACAGTTATAACAATGTGTGCGGTGACAGTAAATGGCATAAAAGTAGAACCAGCAGAGAACAGGTCTATAGTGTTCCACTTAAATACAAGATGAATGATTAAAAAAAATTAATTCAAATTCACTATTGTCTTGCTATTTAAAGGGACATTATAGGCACCCAGACCACTTCAGCTAATTGATGTGGTCTGGGAGCTGTGACTCTTTTGCACTGTTTACATTCCAAACTTTGTTTTCCTGGCACTATAGGATCCCTTGAAGTGATTTTAGGTATATAGTTATTTTGTTTCACACTCTTGTTGAACTTGCCTCTTGTTGCATTGCATTTACAGCACTCTTTACTTTGTTATATCTTATATGGTTATGGATTTAAGTACCTACATTTTCATATTTAACAACTTTTAGGGGGATAAATATTGATTAAGATCCTGATTACGATTTCATTATTTTGTCTTAAAGGGCCATACACTTGTTTTTTCCCATGATATGTGAAACTCCTGACTAGGCCAGTTTCCTTTTATATCTACTTGTTGGACACCCTATAAAACTCTGTAATGTCTATTTATTCCACTCAATAACCGATATCACTATTTTAAGCATGTTCATTTTTGTCAGTTGTTGCAGATAAAAAAAGAAAAACGCCAACACGAAAATAAGGGATAGACTATAATTCTGGTTTGAAAAGTCGTTGCGACGATTTATGATATTGTAGAAGGAAATCATGGATGAAGCCACTATTAAACTCAAACAGAATGTTCCTTATTCTTACGATTTTCTTCAAGTTCATGTAGAAGTGCTTCAAAAATCAAACAGTTCTGTAAAGAGTGAGGATGTACAAAGTCATGTCATAGAATTGTTAAACAGACAAACAATTGTTTTTGGCGATTATACCTGGACAGAATTTGATGACGCCTTTTTAACAAGAAATGTAATTTCTGTGGCTGTTGTTGATACAGAGTTGAAATTTAAAGGCAGACAGCCCATTGACCTAAGAAAGTGCAATTTGCTTGTGAGTGTTTTTCATTTAAGTGAACATGGCCCAAATGCAGAAAATCTAGAAGAGGAAAATGACGATCTTGTAGCTGCTAACAATTGGCACCTTCCTTCAGCGGATTTTCATGGTCTTTGGGAAAGTTTAATATACGATGGTGACATCAAATCCAATCTTTTAGACTATGTTACAACAACACTGCTGTTTTCCGACAAAAATGTTGATAGCAATTTGATTTCCTGGAACAGAGTTGTACTCTTGCATGGTCCTCCTGGAACGGGTAAAACTTCATTGTGTAAAGCACTAGCACAAAAACTGACGATCAGACTATCACATAGGTACAAATATGGTCAACTGATTGAGATAAACAGCCACAGCCTTTTCTCCAAGTGGTTTTCTGAGAGTGGAAAGCTAGTAACAAAGATGTTCCAGAAGATTCATGAACTGATCTATGACCAAGAATCTCTTGTGTTTGTGTTGATTGATGAGGTTGAAAGTCTTACTGCTGCAAGAAAGGCTTCTCAAGCAGGAACGGAACCATCTGATGCCATTCGAGTAGTAAATGCGGTGTTAACTCAAATAGATTGGATAAAAAGGTACACCAATGTAGTTATCTTGACAACGTCAAATATTACTGAAAAAATAGATGTGGCATTTGTGGATAGAGCTGATCTAAAGTTATACATTGGAGTACCTTCTTCTCCTGCTATATTTAACATTTACATGAGCTGTTTAGAAGAACTTATGAAGTGTCAGATAATATATCCAAGACAACAGCTACTAACTTTACGAGATCTAGAAATGATTGACTATGCTGACAATAATGTATCAAAACTAAGTCTTTTATTGAATGACATTTCCAGGAAAAGTGAGGGGCTCAGCGGAAGAGTTCTTAGAAAGCTACCTTTTCTGGCACATGCACTTTATATTCAATCTCCTACAGTTACCATTGAGAGGTTCCTCGAGGCTCTTTCCCTGGCAGTGTCAAAACAGTTTGAAGAAAGAAGAAAGCTTTCTGAGCATTCCTAATTCACTTTAGGAGAATTGTGTAATTTCAAGGATTTTCTTTTTTTTTCTTGTAAAACCAAAATGTTTATCCATTCTAATTTCAATGTTAACAGAAAAAATAAAGTTGATACCGTATTTGTGAAAGAAAATAAGGGACAGGTCTGCTTTAATAGAGCAGGCCTAATATGTACGTCATGCCCCTACAGCAGGGTTAGGCACTCTGTATGTTTTGGACTACATCTGCCATAATGTTCTTGCAGCCATAGTGCTGGCAACATATCAGGGGAGATCTAGTCTACAACATCTAGAGTGTGGCAGGTTGCCTACCCCTGCCCTACATTATCCTGCAGCTCTAGCCAGCAAGGCTGGCCTGAGACCTTCGGGCGTCCTGTGCGAAAAATCTTCACAGTGCCACTCTCTGGCTACTCCCCTCATCCAATACCACTGAAAATGTTCCATTCATGTTAAGCCCCAAAACGAAGAAATTAGAAAAATATCATGAAAATTATTGCATGCTCTTCAGACAACATGCAAGATTTTCACTGTGAAACTGTTTACTCATTTTTTATTTTTTTTAAATTAGTTTTTTATTGGTCACTATGATCGAAGTAAAACAAGTGCAGAGTAAACAGAGGTAAACAGTCAAACTGTAAAATATTTTTTGCATATAGAGGCTCACAGCCACGCAGGGCTGAATGGAACAATGAATATGGAGATGAATAGGGACTCAAAGTCCGCGATCCAGTTACATAGCGTATCATACATGTGAAGCGTTCTTATATAATCTATAGTAGTGCCATGTTCCAGGGAGCCTAGCTTTCAGAGATGTAACAATCTGTCCAGTAGTCTGTCCGGCTAATTCCCTAACCCTAAGAGTAGCCTGTGTCAGTGGTGTCCCTTACTTCTTTCCTGGTTTGAGCATCCTACAGAAGTGGGAGTTGGGATGCTAGGTTAGAAAGGTCAGTTCCACTGACCCCCCAGACAGGGAGTACGTATGGCCCATAGCCCAAGACCCCTCATCCCACCGGGCCACTCGTCCCATCTGCCAGCAAGACCCGAAAGTCAGCGTGATATGCGACCATCAGCCAGTGAGTCCAGATGTCTGCGTAAGATTGGGTACGTCCTTGGGCCATAAATGTCAGTTCTTTGAGCCGTCTTCGGTCCTCCATTTTTCGAACCACCGCATCCGTGGGGGGTGTCTCCTGGTTCCAGTAGAGGGGGAACTACTTAGCCATATTTAGAATACGAATGGACATTGGTTTCTTATATCTAGCTATCGGGGGGGTGGTGGCATGGTGCAAGAGAAAATAATCCGGTCGGAAGGGCTGGGGTTGTCGGAAAACTTCTGTAGGGATGGTATTAATCACCGAAGGGTTTGATTTTAGGGCAGTCACACCAGATGTGTAAGAAAGTACCTAATGTGGCTTGGCATCGCCAGCAGTGGCCATCCAGAGCAGGATTTATGCTCTGGAGGAGGTGAGGAGTCCTGTACCACAGTGTGATAACCTTGTATGCCGTTTCCTGTGTTTTGCTTGCTAATGTGCAATGGTGTACCAAATCAGAGCTCTTCCCCCACTGGTGTGTGGTGAAGGTTTCGCCCAGGAGCTGGGAGGTTAAGTTGTGTAAGTAGTAAATTATATAGAAGGGATACGGCATGCGGTTGTGGGTCGGGGTCAACACTCTTTCACTCAAAGGATGTGAGTGTCCTAGTCATGTCAGGACGTTGGGGGATTTGTCTGGGGAATTTGTATAACTTTGTATTTGAGTGTATGTAAGAAGGTACCTGAGGTGCCCCCTAGTAAGTCTCCCAGTGTCTTGAGCTCACGTCCTTTAAACATATGGCGAACTTGGACCTAGTCGTATGGCAAGAAGGGTGCATATGGTCTACCCTCCATCCCCGGGTGCACGTCAGGGTTGTTTGTGATAGGGTATAATGAGGAAGGGAACAATGAGAGGCCCAGTCTGGGTGCTGTCCTATGCCATATCTCCATAGTGGCCTTAACACATGGCTGTTGGCCTGATTTTATCCTACTTGCCTTGGGGTTCATCCATATCAGTGCCATCAAGGACCTGCCTGTCTGGGTCCGCTCCACATCTTTCCATAACGTAACCACTCCGTCCTTGGCCCACTCTATTATTATCTGCAGGTGGGTTGCATGTTAATACAAAAGGAAGTCTGGAACTGCCAACCCCCCTTCTCTCTTTGGATTTGTCAGCACTTGTATCGCAGCTGAGGCCGTCGAGAGCCCCAAATGTAAGTTATCATTAATGATCGGAGCGATGTGAAGTATGCAGTGGGGATCCGGATAGGGAGCATTTGAAACAGGTAGAGGACTCGCGGGAAGATATAAATTTTCACCACAACAATACATCCCAACCAGGAGATATAATGTCCATTCCACCAGGTTCTTCCGTATCGTGGTCAATAGGGGCGTGAAGTTCGTTGCATATAGCTGGGCAGAATCCAGACACCCAGGTATCTCACGGACCTCTCTGACAATTGAAATTGGAAAGTTTTGCTCATAGCAGCAGTTTCAGCAGAGGGCATGGAGACGTTGAGCAGAGTTGATTTTTAAGTTTCATCATCTTTTTTTAATGTAGTTATGCAATAATTATGCCACAAATACATTTGTGATGAATACATGACTAAATATAATAATAGTAATACTAGTTTATTACTAGCATTACACTTGGATAATAAAGTATATAATAAATTCAAGGACTTTGTTACGAACATATGAACAGGTAAGAAATTGTTCTTGATTTATTCATTAACAAGCCCCATCCCCCCCCAAGGCTCCAACAACCCCAGGAAAAGGTGCCCTATTGTGTTTTCTCAGCAGAGAAATCTCTAGACTTGGTGAGGGAAACCTGAAATGCAAGGTCCCTCTTGACAAGCAATGCTGATCTAAACTCAATCATTTTTGTATGATTTGCATATTTTCATGCAAATAAAAGAACACTCCCACTGAAGTGCTCTGGGTGCAGTTGCCCTATGGGTTTACCCCTACAATGTAAAACAATGCAGGCTTAAAGTGGCCGTCCTACTGACCGCATGCAAAATAATAATTGTAAAGGAGAATGCTATTGTTAGGCTAGACTAGCCAAATTGTTGTTTTTCAGACTATTTTGATAGTTTCTACTTTGGCCAATAGACACAAGAAACCCATCATCTTATCTTTAAATCTTAAAGGGACACTATAGGCACCCATCCAACTTCAGCTCATTGAAGTGGTCTGATTGCACCATCTAATATCCCTTTACTCTGAGCAGGTAATTATTGCAGTTTTTTAAGAAACTGCAATAATTACCTGCTAGGGTTAACTCCACCTATAGTGGCTGTCTAACAGACCGCCACTAGAGAAACTTCCGGGCTGTTCGGTGACTTTTTGTCGCCTAACTGACTCTGGACGTCCTCACGCTATGCATGGGGACATCCAGCGTCACCCAAAACCCCATAGGAAAGTATTATGCACAATCCTATGTGTCGCATATGCACATTAGGTCTCCCCTGTCAAGGGGGAGGAGAGAAGAAAGACCCGAAGCCAGCGATATAGGACATATATACAATATACAGAAGTATAATCTTAAGTAGCCCTTAAATACATATAGAAGTAGACCACGTAAATCTGCAGATATTTCTTGTTACTACTATTCTAGGGGGACTTGTGTTGCATGTCCCCTGGGCACCAGATGAAGGTGGGCAGTGGCTTTGCCCCCTTGAAGGTATAAACTATGTGTCCGTGGAACAATTACTATGTTTGTAACTGTGTGACTGTAACGGTGTACAAGGATTAATATGAGATAAACTAACACTCCACCCCTGAAACAGTTAATGTGAGACTGACTAACATCCTATCACTTAAAGGGTTAATGTACAACTCTATCTTGTGCCTTCCAAAGCTCTGTTTCTTAGAATGTTCCACCTTTTCTTAGCAAATACGCACATAAGTTTTATTCTGTCTTAGTATTACCTGACGTAATGAGAGCATGGCCTGATATGCATTTCTACATCACATATTCTCTTTCTATTGGTTCATGCACCAAGACAGCTCTCTTTCACAAGGCATAATAAATGTATTGATAAGTATTATTATTTTTACTGGTGTGCCTGTGATCTGCCTGGTCACACCTTCTCTGTAAAAAAAAATTTGTTCAATTATTAAACTAGCAGAATATTTCTGAAGCATACATGCTGCGTGTCTGTTCATTGACCATTTCCCAAGCGATTGGTGGTTTGTTTTTTTCTGTCATAAAAATAAGTCCATGGCAGAGCTGAGGATTTAGTGATCTGATCACTACTTTCTCAGAAGGTTTCTAACCAAACTAACACACTGTGTGCGTTCCTGTAACTCTGTTTATGGCTGTGTGCCCCTGACAGTGTGTGTCGGCGTTTGTAACTATATGTTACATAATATATGTGGCTGTGTCAATCTAACTGTGCATGTGACCGTTTGTGTATATGAATATGTGCTGCTCCTGTGTGTATGTATATGTATGTGACTGTATAATCGTCTCATTATTTAGGTTGCGACCATGTGTGATTCTGTGTATGTGACTGTGTTAATGTTTGTATGTTAGATATAATACTATAATAACAACAACACACAAAGAGACAACATAAAAAGGATAGAATCGCGATGCAAATCCTCTCAGGCACTCCCTCATGTGTCCCAACAAATCTATTATATATAATGATAGAGAATGCACACTATAACTACCACTTAAGAAATATATAAATCCTTTATTTAAACATCAAAATGTTTGCATACATAAAGCAAATAAACAAAGTAACAAAAAAAAAAGGCAAATAGTAAACTGTAAAGTAATTAACTTCAACAAGCCTAATATGACAGAAACACTAGACGCCACCCCCTCCCCCACACGTTTCGGCACCAACTGGCTGCCTTTTTCAAGGGTGTTTGTATTACTGCATACCTGTGTCTGCTTTTAACTCCCCAGAACAGCTGATGGTCATCAGCAATCAAACTTCACCGACCCCAAAAGTGACATCACTTCTGGTATCTGTGTATAATTCAATAGTAAAGATGCCTAAAATACTTATATAACTTCCCATATAGTTGCAGTAATAGATGGAACACAACAAAGAAGAATCTTAACTTCAATAAATCCCAACTTCCGCGCCTTCTTGAAAACTGGAAGCTTCCACTAACACACTAGCTCCTTATCGAATTTGCACATGTGCCGAATTACGTGAAATCCGGCAAAAACAGCTGACCACACTCGCGTCATCCGTATCCAAAAGGATACTAAGTAACACCACGCCTGCGTCCTACAAGTATCAGATGCGATAGTATAAGGCAACCTTACGCCTGCACCCTGCAATCCATGGAAGCTCACATATTTATAGAGTAAACTACTAAAGGACAAGGGGGAAAAAAATGATATGGTAACCATATAAAATTACAAGTCATCCGGCACACTGAGTAACCATTCACCTAGCATTCAGACAATTCTATAATACCCACTACCATAAGTAAGCATGTAAACTAAGCATATAAAGAAAAAAACACCAAAATAAAGTGCAACAATATTTATTAAAATTCACCCAGTGTAGTCATTGATGACCCGCAGGATAATGCAGTTGAACTCTAGTGTCAATGTAGTATAAAAATATATGAATTATATACAGTGGCTTTCATGTGCTTGACGCATGATATTTTTTATTATGTACATTGTATGATAGCTTAAGGAAAAATATTTTCACTTTATACTGCATAATTATTTAATCTAATGACATGACTTATGGATAGTTTACACTTGTTAATGTTATCTTGAACGTTTAGTAGCTAGGTATTCTGTGGATATTTGTGTATTATAAATAATTGTATTATATTGTTATAATTGTACTTGACTTTTGGATAATATGCTGTAATTTCCTATAATAGAATAATGAGTTGGTTTGGTATCTTCTATGTACAGTCTTTATATATAATATGTAATTTATTTGATCTGTTTTCTATGTACTGTCTGACTGGGTCCTTCCCAACTATCACTACACTGGGACAAAATAGTGTTAGTTGCAAAGTCTTAAACAGCTAACATGGTTTTATTATTTTTAGAATTCAGCCAATCAATATTAAAATTTCCAAAAACCAACAGTTCACTGTTTTGGGTTTTCAGCTACGCTTTCACTAAGGAGTTGGGTTATGTCATAAAGGGAATGCACTGGAGAGCTGGGTGGGCGGTAGATTCCAGCAACAATGATCGGTTTACTGAATTAGATCTCGATTGTACCAGAAAGGAAATCAAAGGTGGTAGGGGAGCTATAGTTTTTTTTTTTTTGTTTTTTTTTTAAAGGGATGAACTTTATGGACTTGTCAACATAAATAACAATGCCTCCTCCTCTCTTTGCTCTGTCATTTCGAAAGCATGAATACCTGAATGTATTGCAATAGTAGAGTCAGGTATTTTTTATTGTTAAACATGACTTGGAGAGCACAATGATTTTTGGTTTGTTATAGGAACACCAAGCTTGTAGTGCATCCAGTTTAGGGAGCAAGATGCGGATGGTGCAGTGCACAAAGGAAAGGCCATTTTAGTGGGGAGACTAGAACTGGAATCACCTGGGTGACCAAGGTTAGACTCTACATCATTTGCAAGGGCAAGTAACATAAGGAATAGGAATTTGAACATAATTTTTGTTTGGCAGTATAGTGATTGGGAGAATTTATAACTTTGTGGGTTGGGGGTAGGAGGGCTGTATTTTAATACTCTCCACCAGCACTCAGCAGATACGTTACAGCAACAGGGCAGGCTATGGTGTATAAGAATTTGATTTCCAGTTTGAGATATATATGTATGGGAGTAGTTATGTGAACATGTTTGGAGTGAGAAAAGGGTTGTCAAGAATATCATATTTGGATTTATGTTAGTGGTATTAGGTGTGTAGATGAAATTCAGTAAACTAAAAAAATAAAAGTATATATGAATTGTAATATATAAGTAGTAGTAGGGAGAGTTGGAATGGATTGTAAGGATGTGGTGATTAGCGTTTGCACTTGTAATTTCAGCAAGATAAAAGTCTTGTGGGAGACTACAGGTACTCCTCACTTACTGACCGGGTTCCATTCCTGCGACCCAGTCGTAAAACGAATTGGTCGGAAAGTGAGGGGTTAAAGGATTCCCTGCTCTGGTGCGCATGTCTGTGTTCAGGGACATTTCCCCGAACATAGATGAATGCAGAAGAGCTGGGAATCCCTCTAATCTATGCTAGGGGAAATGTCCCCGAACATAGACGAACGCACCAGATCAGGGAATCCCTCTAATTCCCATGACGGCTCGCACTTACCACCCCACGAGAGAGCTGGTTGTAAGTGCGAGCCATCGTAAAACAGGTAGGTTACAAAACGAGGAACAGCTGTATCTATAATGAGGAAATGAGCTTGGGGTGGGAGGGTAACTATGTTGCTTGCAAGTTAGGGTCAGATAGGCATAAGGAATTGGGGGAGATACATCTATTGACATGCTTTGGGTTATTCAAGCAAAGCAAACACTAAGGTAGACACCAAAAGAAGGGAGGGGTGAAAGATCAGACAACACATAGAGAAGACCATAATAACATTAAACATATAATAAGCAAGAAATATGTACCAGAGCTGGTTATTATCAGTATTTATATAGCGCTAACATAATTCGTAGCACTTTACAATATTATAAGAGGGGGAGATTTAACAATAAATGAGACCGTTACAAAAATTTACAGGACCGATAGGTTGAAGAGCACCCTGCTCAGCTTGCAGTCTAGACTAAACTAAACTTTTTGCATAATGGACAAGACAGAAAGGTGATAAAATATGCGATGTGCCAAGGACGTGCGAATTATGACTAACACAGGTTGTGTTAATACATGTTTCAATAACATGTTTAAAGGGCTGTTGTGTAACTGGGAATGATAAAATACAGCTTTACAAGTAAGACTTTATACATACTGATTTCTAATTCCTATTCTGTTATGTGTGTGTAGGCATAGACACAGAAAACCTATGTCTATGTGTGTGGATCACTCATGCACATGCTTTTATTGGTTGAAGCACATGACTTAAGATGACTGGTTACCTCCCTGTTGCCATAGTGACCGCGATCCACGTGACTATCACCCACCCCCCTCCCTCCCTCCCTCCTTCCTCTCTCTGTGGAATGATGGACTCCCAGTAGGTCAGAGTTCTAAAGCCGTAGAGTCCTGTTACACGCTCTCCTGCCTGCGCTCTATATAATCCATGACGTTTTACGTCGAGTCCGCCATTTGCGCGGAGTTCTATCGGCCTTCTCCAAAATGGCTCGCGCGGTGTGTGCTCTAGTGTTTGGAGCTCTGCGCTGCGGAGTGACGCCCAGCCTTGATGCATGCCTCGTACATTGGCCGACGGGTCAGCCGCTCTTATAATTCCGATTGGTTGAGGTTGGCGCGAAGGTGCACAGCGCCGAGACACGGGGGAGGCGGGAAACAATAGCTGGAGAGCAGGCCGTCATACCGGGAACCGGTGGGAGGAGAAACCTGCGGCGGAACAGCCCGATATAACCAGTGTCACTAGAGACGGAACCTTGGGTGTCCAGGGGTCAGAACCATACGGTATCACCATTAGACACCGGGAGACCTCGGGTGCCATGGCAGACAAGGAGGGTGAGTGGGCGCTCAACTTCCCCCCCAGCATGCTCTCTGAGCCACACTCCCCTGAGTGCTGGTTACCCTAGAGATGCTCACAGACACAGTGCAGGAGTGGAGGGATATCGGGTCTAACTATGGGTCTCAGACGTCAAGTTCACATATCTGACTTCCAAGTTTTAATATAGGTTTGAAAGTTGATGTATTTATGTATACTATTTATAATGGTGATAATATGCATACTTTCTTTTTATGGTTGTGGTGGTTTTTTTTTTTTTTTTGTTTTTTTTTACCATGTATATTAGTAAAGTTATTACACGCTTTTGCCCCAAAAGTCTCCACTAAGTTAAGCATAAGTGAAAGTATGGGTATGTGACTTTGAAACAGTACTTCCTGTTTTGTTTCTACTTTTTTTAGCTGCATTCGATGATGCAGTGGAGGAACGTGTTATAAATGAAGAATACAAAATTTGGAAGAAGAACACGCCGTTTCTTTATGACCTGGTAATGACCCATGCGTTGGAGTGGCCTAGTCTTACTGCTCAATGGCTTCCAGATGTCACTCGGTGAGTAGGACCGTGTAAGGAAGTCACATCTCTTATGTGACTGTTGGTTAAGCAATCCTGTCAATGCTCCAAAGCCTTTGCTTCAGTTTTCTGTAATCAGCAGTGGCTCTGATGCACTGGCAGCAGGAATCTCAAACTATAGCATCTATCTACGAAGTTCTGTGTTTTTTTTTGGCTTGGAGTGTTCAGCTGAGACTCAGTCAATGAGCTTTGTCCTGGATTGCTGGACTTGTCTCAGGAAAGCTCACATAATTTCTAGTTTAGGAACTTCTGGCTATAGGAAAATAGTTGAGTGGGGCCTTCTGAACCCATAGTAACAAGTCAAACCATTCAAAACATGTTTCCCTCCTTACAATGTACTGTTGTCTGGTCATTCCTGTTACTATAAAGTGACTCTCCAGACACCTAAAGCACTTTAGCTTGCTGAAAAGCTTTGTGTTAAGTGTGTGTCCTGTTCTTTAGCTTTGCAAAAAGTGCAGAGTTCAATAGAAATTGTCAGTTTTATGAATTAAAATGGTTACACTATCTGGCTTTCAAGCAGGCAAGAGGTCTTGTTACTTCCTGTTTTGGTTAGCTCAGTGGAGCTCAAGTCAAGAGGCGGCAATTGCTCAGAACTTCTTAGAAATTCTTCTCATTGAGCTGCATTGGAATGTCTTTGATTGAACAGTCATAGAAAGTCTAGACGGAGTTAAAAGGTGAGGGCTTGCAAAGGCAGCAGACACGAAAAATTTAGGTTTTTAGATATTTCTCAAAAGAAAACATGTATGCATTTTTCCATTGCAGTATATCTACTAAACAGTAATTTCTGCTTATTTTGTATTTGTGCACTTGAGTGTCCCTTAAACTTCCAGATGTCACTATGTGATTAGCCAAGTAGGACTGTGTAAGTAAGTTGCATCTTTTATGTGACTGTTTGTTAAAGGGATACTCCAGGCACCCAGACCACTTCTGCCAATTGGAGTGGTCTGGGTGCCAACTCCCACTACCCTTAACCCTGCAAGTGTAATTATTGCAGTTTTCTTAAACTGCAATATTTACATTGCAGGGTTAAGTCCTCCTCTAGTGGCTGTCTACTAGACAGCCACTAAAGGAGATGTCCGTGTTCATTGAACATGAAGTGTTTTAAAACGACGCTGGACGTCCTCACACTACGTGAGGACCCCCAGTGTCTCCGAAATCCCCATAGGAAAGCATTGTATAGTGCTTTCCTATGGAGAGGTCTAATTCGTGTGCGTGGCCATTGCTGCGCATAATGTCATTATGGGGAGGAGCGTAGACGGAGCCTGACCCAGCACCGAGGGACATTGTTGATGGACTCCTGTAAGTCACTGAAGTTGTTTTAACTCCTTCAGCAACTTGGTATGGGGGGGTGGGAGGTAGAGGGGCACTAGAGGGTCCTGCAGTGCCAGGAAAACAAATGTTTTCCTGGCACTGTAGAATCCCTTTAAGCAATCCTGTCAATCTACTATAGGGAGTTTTAACGATTATGGTGCTTGGATGGAGATATATATATCTATATCTATATATCCCTAGCGCCGCATCTCCTCTGGCTGTGCTGCTTTTCCCTTATTGCACTGTGTTCAATTTAGACTTTATTTCTGCTTGTTTGTCTGCTAAAGCCTACAGCATCTCTTGTGTGGGACACTATACATACCATAACCACTACAGCATTATGCTGTGATAATGGTACTAGTAGTGCTCTTGTGCCCCCCTCCTCCATTGTAAGCAATCAAACTGTTTAGGAATTTAGAAATTTAACAAGTGCAGTATTACAAGGATAGTTATTATCATTACTTTTTGCCTATAAAAGCATTCTCTTATGCTCTTCTGTTACCTTATTTGGTTACAAATATATTTTTTTCTTTTATAAAGGCCTGAAGGGAAGGATTTTAGTATCCATCGCCTTGTTCTTGGTACACACACATCTGATGAACAAAATCACCTTGTGATTGCTAGTGTGCAACTTCCTAATGACGATGCTCAATTTGATGCTTCTCACTATGATAGTGAGAAAGGAGGTGAGATTCTTTTGATATAAGGTTTTCAATGTGCCAAATTGTTCCAATCCTGCCCCCCTCTCCTTCAGCACTCACTATGACTTTAAAAGCAGGTATTCGCTTCTAGGCTTAACCTCAGACACCTCATGTTTTTGGTTAACATATCTAAATATAGCTCTAATTCTTAAATGCTTTAATTCTGTAAAGGATTACTCAAGGCATGATGACCACTTCAGTGATTTGAAGTGGTCATGGTGCCTGGAGTCTATGTGCATTGTTTCATCACAGGGTATCCTCAGCTAGCTAATGTCAGCTCTGTGCTAAGTTTGATACAAAGACTTATTCATTGGCTAGTAATAGCAAAAAAATCATATACACGATGAAAGGAACACTGTAGGCACTCTTAAAAGCTCATATTAAGGGAGTTGTCATAGTACCTGCAGTCCTGTACCCCTCTCCTATCCCCCACAGCCCTCTAGGTAACTAATTAGAGGGCTTAGAAGCCTGGTCTCAAGGCATGCCTCTAAGCCCTCTGGGTATATGAGCCAGGAATCTTACTTCCTGGTTCTCGTGTTGTGAATTGCAGTGACATTGTAGTCTGCCATATAGAATCATTGTATTCTAACGTTCTTTGGCAGAATCTTGGGCTCATTGCAACAGGTGTCGCATATGCGCCGAAGGTGTAGAGTTTTCCTGAGATACGTATTCATATAAGTATTCCTAACGCAACGGTGTTCCCTTAAGGCCACCTAGGTATTTTTGTGGGGTTACATTTGTCTTAAATAGGTGTTGCCCGATTTTCTTCTATTTTTTGCTGTTAATCAGCAACTCTGGTGATGGGGCAGCTCAGAAAGGCAGAACTTGAGTGCAGTGCCTTATGTTTCCTGGACTCATTCATTGGCTGACAAGTGAGCTGAGGCTCTCAACCAGTGATTGAGCAGCAGGATTGACATGCAGCTCTGCAGAAGCAGGATGTTGTAAGCCTACCTACATCTGAGGCCTGGGTCCTGCAAAATCAGATAAGAAAGCAAACCAATTGTAAAATGCTTGGGGTACTAAAATCCTACCACTTTATACCCTGTGTACCATAACGATTATACCCCTGCACTTTCCTGGTCGCAGACGTTTTGTGCCTCTCTGACATAAGGTCTGCAATTTTGCCCTTTTGTGGCATTTTTTTATGTTTTTTTGATTGTGGGTAGATTTGATTGGCAACTGAATCAGAACCCTAAAGGACCACTGTAGTGCCAGGGAAACAAACTCTTTTTCCTGGCACTATAGGGTCTTTAGGTGGTCCCACTCCTGTCGGACTGAAGGGGGAGGAAGGGGTTAATCACTTACCTTTCTCCAGCGCCGGGCTCCCTCGGCACTGGGGAAATCTCCTCCCTCTTCCGACGTCAACACTGCATGCGCGGCAAGGGCTGCACGCGCATTCAATCAGTCCATAGGAAAGCCTTTCTCAATGCTTTCCTATGGACGTCAGCATCTTCTCACTTTGATTTTCAGTGAGAAGCGCCTCTAGCGGCTGTCAATGAGACAGCTTTTAGAGGCTGGATTAACCCTAATGTAAACATAGCCGTTTCTCTGAAACAACTATGTTTATAGCTGCAGGGTTAACCCTAGATGGACCTGGCACCCAGACCACTTCATTGAGCTGAAGTGGTTTGGGTGCCTATAGTGGTCCTTTAAAGGGAAACTCCAGTGCAGGTCCCCTCTCCCTCCCATCCCCAATCACCGGTTGCTGAACTAGTGAAAACCTCTTCAGTAACTTACCAGAGGGACATGTCGCTGCTTCTGCCGCCGCCGCTCCTCCTCTGTATTACGTTAGCCGGTGGGTGAGACTGATCCCGCCCATTGGTCGGCGAGACCTAATGCGCATGCAGGGCAAATGCTTTTCAATGCTTTCCTTGCTTTTCAATGCTTTCCTATGGGGAATTGAGCGACGCTGGACGTCCTCGCACAGCGTGAGGACGTCCAGCGACGCTCTAGTACAGGTTTTCTGTGCTATGATGCAGGAAGTGCCCTCTAGTGGCTGTCTGGTAGACAGCCACTAGAGATGGAGTTAACCCTGCAAGGTAATTATTGCAGTTTATAAAAAAAAAAAAAAAAACTGCAATAATTACACTTGTAGGGTTAAGAGTAGTGGGAGTTGGCACCCAGACCACTCCAATGGGCAGAAGTGGTCTGGGTTCCTGGAGTGTCCCTTTAACCTCTTAAGGACACGTGACATGTCATGAATCCCTTTTATTCCAGAAGTTTGGTCCTTAAGGGGTTGAACACTGCTCACTGTCAAATTTTTCAAATTTCATTGCTATAGTGGGAAAAATAGTCCCTATATTTCTTTATGTATTCTATGAGAATTAGAGCATCAGGAAAAAACAAATTCACACACAAGGAACAATATTGAAGCAACTTTATTTTTAGTGACCGAGCTGCTATAGTTACATTTTTCTTTTCTTTCTCAGAGTTTGGTGGGTTTGGATCCGTAAGTGGAAAAATAGAAATTGAGATCAAAATTAACCATGAAGGTGAAGTAAACAGAGCACGATATATGCCTCAGAACCCATGCATCATTGCTACTAAAACTCCTTCCAGTGATGTCCTTGTGTTTGATTACACTAAACACCCATCCAAACCAGGTAAGTAATTTGAAATAAAAGCATCTGCACCATTCAAATAATCATGTGTGGAACACACTGACCATTATCACCAAACCAAATTCTCAAAACTTCTGATTACAAAGTGGTCCTGTTGTGACTTCCATTTTAATAACACTATAAATAATTTAAAAAGTTATATAGATTGTGGTCAAAGTAAATCTGCAAGTAATGGTGAGGGGTGATAGGGGAAAGAGCACCATGAGATTAAGCACAACCTGTCTTCTTCGCTTTTAGTTAAATCCCACCATGCAATATGCATGGAATTATGGTGCCTAGTGTCTCTTTAATAAAAACTAATGCAGTGAATTATGTAATTTTCTCTTTACCATAAATCTTAAGGTGGCTCTGTCATCTTCTGGGGTCTATTTATGTTTTGTAAAGATCACTAAAGCCTCCATAGACACACCTTTTTCCCCCTGCCTTCACTAACCAGAGGTCTCTATAGTGTTAAGAATACAGATTTGTATTCCTAACTAGGAATGCACCAAAATGAAAATTCTGGGCTGAAACCGAAAAATCAGGATGCCCTTGGCTGAAGACCGAAAATGATTTGTTTTTTTTTAACTTTATATTACACAGTGTATGATGCCATGTAGTGTTCTATTGTTTATACACACACATATAACAGTGTATTATGTTTACTGTGTGATATATAATATACTGTGTAATGTATAACATATAGTAATATATATTTATTACTATATATTACATAGTATTATTCTGCATTACACAGTATATTTATTGTGCTTTACACAGTATAGTATATTTATTACTATATATTACAGTGTATGATGCCATGTAGTGTTGTTTTGTATATACACTATATAATGAAGCTCAGTTTATCCCCAAGTAGGGGAGGAAGACCCCTGTACTTCCGGGATGGCAGCCCCTGAATGCTGATTTCCGGTTCTGTTATCAAGCATCATGGCCCGCCAGCCCCGTGCTTTCCCACAATCTCCCTGTCCAGCCATGCACACCCTCCGGGCCAGGAGAGACACTTACTGCAAAAGCCGTCGCCATCTTGGATCCACGTGTCCCTGTTGACTTCAGCGGAAGTGACTCGTCCTGGGCTTATCACCATGGAGACGGGAGGAGGCTGAACGCTGACAGCCTATAAATGCTTTCTCTCCATGGTCCCCCCCCCGACCTGTCCCTCCTATATTACATTTCTCCCCTGGTTCATATGAGTGACTGCACTGGGACAGTGGCTCATGGTATAAACCTGCCTCTCATTCTTCTCCCGTGTATTGTGATCTCTCACTTTTCTGGTATTTGGAAATTGTGCCCTCTCATACTGCTGGCTACTAACCGGGCATTGTTCTCTCTCATAAGGGGGGTGGGGGGATCCATATTGAATTAGTCTACTTCTGTACAGTGTGGTTAAGAAACACCTAAGCCATCTGACATTTTTCTTTGTTTTCATAACCCCCACAAATTCTTTTATAATGGGATCACTGCTCGTTATAGATGCTAGTAGATGCACACCTTGGGCACTCACCAGTAAATGTGTTTCTCTGTAAGCCATCAGAAAATAAATACAAGAAAAATTCTTCACATTTTATTTTATTCTTATGTGTTGATTTGTGCCATCTGCAGAGTCAGTTTGTGTATCTTCATTTAAACAATTCCACGTGTGATGTTCATTAGAAAGTCATAATCCCTGTAACATAATTTCCACTGCTTTGTTCAGACCCCTCAGGTGAGTGTAATCCAGACCTCAGACTCCGAGGCCACCAAAAAGAAGGCTATGGCTTATCTTGGAACCCTAACCTCAGTGGGAATCTGCTGAGTGCGTCAGATGACCATGTGAGTGCTAGATTTGACACTACACACAATGTAATTTGGAACCATGTTTGCCTTTGGATTGATTTTTTTTTTTTTTTTTTTTTCTTCTGTCTGCTTGCAGACTATTTGCCTGTGGGATATAAGTGCAGTTCCTAAGGAGGGCAAAGTTGTAGATGCGAAGACTATCTTCACTGGACACACTGCAGTAGTGGAAGATGTATCTTGGCACTTACTACATGAATCTCTCTTTGGATCGGTTGCAGATGATCAGAAGCTTATGATGTGAGTGTTCCCATCTTGTTTTACATTTTCTCCAGCAGTTCCATACTGCCGGAAATATACAGAATTGTAAAAAAATAGATGTGTATGTATATTTATTAGCTGGCCATAGGGTTCTGCTAAAATTGAAGTTATAGTTTCCATTTAAAGTGGCAATCTACTCTAAATATGGTTGCAAGATTTAAGCCACAGATTAGATGGCTATAGTGGATAAGTGTGATAACCTGGCCAAACTTATCCCCACTATGCAGTTTCTGAAACTTCAAAAATGTTTGAATCAAAACAGTTTTTCTATATTTGTTTTGAAAACTGAGGGTCAGGATATTTGCACCAAAATCACTACTCTGTTATAAATAAAAATGTGTGTAATATATCTATATAGATATCTCTAAGGTGAACAAAAGAGCACTCTCAGTTTTTACAAATAGTGTATTAAGCAATCAAAATGTTTTCATCAATGTTTCGAGCCTCCTGGATCTTTATCAAAATCTTGTAAACATTTTGATTGCTTAAAGGGATTCTCCATTACCAGGAAAACAAACCCGTTTCCCTGGCACTAGAGAATCCTGACGTGCGCCCTCCATCCCATGTCGCTGAAAGGGTTAAAACCACTTACCTGAATCCAGCGCCGATGTCCTCAGTGTTGGTTCAGGCTCCGCCCACGCTCCTTCCCAGCCGGCGGGAGAGACCTAATGCGCATGCTTTTCCTATGGGGAAAATCTGACGCTGGAGGTCCGTGAGGACGTTCAGTGTCAGATAACGGACCAAAAGTCTGTTACAAATCTTGAAGTGCCCCTACTGGCTGCTAGACAGCCAGAGAGGGCAGACTTAGAGCAAAACGTACACCGCACCCAGAACATTTCAATTAGCTTAAGTGGTCTGGGTGCCTACAGACAGGGAATGGGTACAGAAAGAAAGAGGGGGGTGCATCTTTGGTACATCGGAATACTCACAGCCAAGCAGCAGTGCTCTTTTTATGTTTAATAGTAACGTAATGGGGTATCGACCCCTGTTTGGTTCCAACATGGCATTTAAGCAGGTAGGTTCAAGATTAGGACCATGGAGAACACATGAAACTACAATCCTCCTGGGTTACCAGATCTCCATGTGTGCCAGAGTTCGCATGTTTTCAGGTAGTGTGTGGAAGGAGGAAAGAGGGATGTATATCAAGTCTCGTATATCCATTGCTTATGCAGTTCCCCAAGTAGGTCCTCTCTTTTGGGGGTACAGGAGACTTCCATTTCCTTGTTATTAGCTGCTGTGCCATCAGTGCAATGTGTAAGATCATCTTCCTTTCTTTGTGTTTCTCTTTTTTTTTTAATAAGCCGCAATAAGAATAATGTTGTAGCATTCTTCATTTCCAGTGTTTATAAATTCTAACTCATGCATGTCATCGGTAGCTGGGACACACGTTCAAATAACACATCAAAACCCAGTCACTCGGTGGATGCTCACACAGCTGAAGTGAACTGCCTTTCTTTCAACCCCTACAGCGAGTTCATCTTGGCCACAGGGTCAGCAGACAAGGTACACTCTTACCTCTACCTGTCTCTAGGGGGGTGGGGGGAGGGATGTGTATGTATGTAAAACACAACAATTATTGTTTGATCTCTTAACTTGTAAACTTAGTTGGCTGCAACTCATTGTATTGCTAGAGTCAGTGTTTCACTACTTTTGAGCCTTGTATTCATTTATTTAAAGGGAAAATATATGCACCCAGACCACTTACGCTCATTGAAGTGGTCTTGGTGCACTGTCCCAGGCACCTTAGCCCTGCAATTGTAATTTTTGCAGTTTTTGATAAACTGCAATTATTACAATGGAGGGTTTTAACTCCACCTCTAGTGGTGTGATGGAGCAGTGCACCATAGGGTGCTATGAAAACAACGTTGTTTTCCTAGTACTACAGTTTCCTTTTAAAATCACCAGCAAAGTCTTACAGCAGTGGGGTGTGGGTTTTTTTTTGTTTTTTTTTTCTATTTATGGTGGCAAAGCATCAGGGTGGTTGTCATACAGCAGGTAGTCTACCTTTCGGGTACACCTGGCTTACAATAATATTGCCTTTATGATTGAGCCACCCTTGTGTATATTTTATAACTTGGGTTTCCATTTCTCAGCTTAAATACCTGGTCTCCACAAATGTCATGCAACCTCAAAGGACTCACGCCTGCAATTCATTTTTTGCTTGCTTAAGAGATTGGTGTCTTAACACTGGAGGTCTAGAGTATATCAATGTTAACCTGTTTTTCTGTGTTACCATGGGGAGATGGTAGCAAGGAAGATGGAGTGCAAGGTGATTTTGCATATTGATCATAGGAAGAAAATGATTTTTCTCCTCCCTTCCTTGATGCCAGGCTGGTGAATTAGTAGTGGATAACCGTTTATTACTTTATATAATTTCCAGGAAATTCAAACCGCTTCCCAGCAGAACTGATATTAACAAAATATTTATTATGCGTACTTGCTTATTCTTCTGTACCTATTTTTTTGGGGATAGCAGAATGTGTATGTGTGTATTTTTTTTAATCTAAGCAGTGGCGCTACAAACCAGTTACACTTTTTTTTTTTTTTTTCTTAAACTTTTTAGATTCATCTATTTATATGCACTTTTGTTATTTTCTTTCAATAATACATCTAACTGGCTGTTTTAGTTTTGTTTGTATGTAAACTTTTTTTTTTTTGCAGACCGTTGCTTTATGGGATCTGCGCAATCTCAAACTCAAGTTACATTCATTTGAATCTCACAAAGATGAAATTTTCCAGGTACAATCATCTCTACCTTGTATGAAAGTGTCTCACCACCCTGTCAGTTTTGAGTATTTCATAAAAAAGTTTTCAGCAATAAAAACTTAAATAAAGGCAGAGCTACCACGGTCAGGTTTTGGTGATTTCAGTAACCATTGCTGGTGATGACTGTGGATAAAAAAAAAGCAGCATCTCCCAAATTGCAAGAGTTGGCCCATGGAGGGTCCTGTAATATTCTCCTCCATAGAGTGTAACATTGACGTGGCTCCTGGTTGGTAAAACATTAGTAGATGCTGATGAGAGCCTTTGGTACATATGTCTACCATCAGCTTTTACGCCAAGCCACTGCAAGCTAGGCTTTGTCACCTTCAGCAGTTTTTGCAAGATAAGCAAAGACTCTTGAAGGTGACAGAGCCACAGTAAAGATAATCTTCAGTATCTTGTGCATTTTCCTTGAAAATTCTTTAAGTGGCCTAGAAAAGGATATGTCTGAAGAGACTTTACAAGTGGTAGGAAATAAATGTATTTTTGACTACATCTTGCCGTTTTCTTTCCAGGTCCAATGGTCTCCCCACAATGAGACTATTTTGGCATCCAGTGGAACAGACCGAAGGCTAAATGTTTGGGATTTAAGGTAATGGCACTATGACAGCTCTGTTTGTCTGGTAATGAGAGAATCTGCTTAGTAGCAGTAGCATCACGATATATGATGGGGTTGGTGTGTGCATGTATTGGAAGCCAGTTCTTGATCATTTCTATGGGGGTTTTCTTCAGAATCTGTCTTGATTGTTCTATGGGATTTACATTTGAACTTATTTTTGTCTTAGTAAAATTGGTGAAGAACAGTCCCCTGAGGATGCAGAAGATGGACCACCTGAACTATTAGTAAGTACCTTTGTGTGCTGTGGTATTCTGAATTCTTGCTAGATACCCCAGCAAAACTTTGTAAAGAGATCTTATATATAATATCCTTGGTAAAACTGGCTCTGTCAGAAACATGACTTGCATTTCATGTTGTACGTTCCTGTTCCTGTAAATGGATCCTGAGTAAAGATTTTCAGGCATTGGTATATTAAGTTGATCTTTGGATTGTGGCTAAATGTTTTAATGTTTAAAACTTCTCTTGTCAGTTCATTCATGGGGGGCATACAGCAAAGATTTCTGACTTCTCGTGGAATCCAAATGAACCTTGGGTTATCTGTTCTGTGTCTGAAGACAATATAATGCAAGTTTGGCAAATGGTGAGTTCTAAATCTTGAAACCTCCTCCCTCCTCTCAAAGTGTATTTGCCTAAAGGGATTGATTATAATTTTTTAAATCTGAGCAGTAGTATTTTGTGATACGCACAGTTAGTCACAAAATGTGGTCCCATGACTTAGTCAAAATTTGACTAAGTGGTGTAATTGAGTCATTCTTCTAGGTGTATCAATATTGACCATTTGATTGCCAAATCAGACCCACCTGTTATTAAAAAAATTAATGAGTATTTGCAGTTTCGCAGAACCTACATGTTAACACATTCCTGACTTAATCCACAAAATTTAATTCTATCAAAGGACTGTATTGTCCATACAGATTTGTGCAAGCAATCCTAATTACACTTATCGAAACAGCTTAGTTTTCTTCTCTCTCAAATAAAAGCAGATCACGACTTGTTCATTTACTTTTATAGAAGTTTAAGCATGGGTATGTTGTAGTTTTTATACATACAGACCCTACTTTTCTTTTATGTATAACTGGAAGGTTGACCAGGTCGGAGCGGTAGTCAAGCTCCACTGTAAAGAGATTTTGACTACAGATTCACTGATCCAAGTACTTGCCTCCATCCAGTCCTGTCTTCAGATGCCCATTCTATCACTGATAATGTGCCTGGTGAAATGGGCATGTGTGTGATTTGACACACACACAAAGCTACAGGCAAAGTAGCATTTCTGGGCACCACTATAAAATAGATGGTTGTGACTAGAAAGAAGACTCTGAGCAACTAGCAATTTGTAGTTAACGTTAAGTAAAGCCGGTACCAGGATCCCAACAATGCTGGGGTTGACTAAAAAAAAAAAAGTTTAATGAAGATAGAATCTTTAAGAAATATTAGTTTTGAAGGTGTTGGAATTTCACTGAAATTTCAACCCAGTGAAGAGAGGGACTGAGACAAGGTATATTTTGTACACCTGGCACTTCTAGACACTGGGCAGAGCTACTGCTGTATAGAAGTGTCAGTACCCAGCTGTCATCTGTGATGACTGCAGGGAATTGACTCTGTCTATGGTGGGTCTTGCAGTATCCTCCAGAGACACTTTTTTTTTTAATACTTTACACTTGTGCATGCGTGAAAGTACAGCAGTGACCTCACACCAGGAGGAAGATTGACGCACCTACAAGGGACAGATTAATGTAAATAGAACTCTCCTTTCCCTGTTCCACCTCATAGCCACTGGACCCCTAGTGGCAATGTCAATTTTGGGAGTTTTTGCAGATTCTTTAAAGTCCCCAGACACTGACAGCACTGTTTTTAGCTTTACACAATTGCATTCTTGGTTATATCCCATGTAAAAAATACTGACTTGAAATGTTTTGTGTGCTGGATATCTAGAAGAGCTGCACGTTTCTATTTCTAAATGCAGCTTAGTTTTCACATCTAGGTAAAGGTAATTTAGTATTGTACTCAAATTAATGCAAACTCTCATCCTTTGCCCTTTTTTTTTTTGCCACCCATTGTACTGCAGGCGGAGAATATTTACAATGATGAAGATACAGAGGGCAGTGTAGACCCAGAAGGACAGGGATCATAGATGCAGCTTCGTCTGGTGAAACTGTTCTTTACATCTCCTCCAGTGTGTGTCTTCTGCATCCAGCATTTGGAGTTTGACTTCTGTTTCTCATGAAACAAGCTTTGGCTCTTCCTCTACTCCTACTGTCCCCCCCCCATTTTATCTCGCTTTTACTGGTTCTTTTTTTAGTAAGAAATTCCTTTTGTTTTATTTATAAATATTTTATAAAAATGTCCATTTAACTACGTGTCGGCTGACAAGACGTTTTTAGAAAGCAAGGAGGGGGAGAAACTGCCTGCTTGTTTCTGCCTCTAAGGTTTGGTGCCACTGTGTCTACCATTTCCACCTCATACCTAAAGGACATCCAGGAACAGACACATTGCAATGCAAACATTCCCCATTCTACCCGCTGGAACAGCACAACACAACTTTTGTACATGATATGTGGACAATTTGTTTCTCTTCACTTTTTTTTTTTAACTTTGTGAATCCTATTTCTAATATAGAATTC
This sequence comes from Pelobates cultripes, assembly GCA_933207985.1. Taxonomy (NCBI): domain Eukaryota; kingdom Metazoa; phylum Chordata; class Amphibia; order Anura; family Pelobatidae; genus Pelobates; species Pelobates cultripes. The sequence goes on along the minus strand of OW240912.1, from coordinate 200,934,080 downwards.
TTCCTTGTGTAGTTGTGCTTTACAAGCCTGTGGTTCTTGGGTGGCAGTAGTAGCCCTTTTTTTCAAGGTGCAGATCTGACTCTCAATTTCCCACCTCCTGTATGTGAGCACCTCACATGAAATAAACAGATTGATTCTTGTTTTTTATAACGCATGTGATTATAACATGGTGTAATGGGTTTGTGGGATGCTCTGACTCACTTAGCTTTGACCACAGATTGGCGCAGGTTACTTACACTGACACTTGTTGGCAATAGAAATTGCCCACTTATCCCAGGGCCTCGGTAAGTGTGATGTTACAAGTTTGGATTACTGTGTCACTTTTACTTGGGTATTCAGTGACCTAATAGAACAACCTATCTATGCACAAATAGGATTTACTTTTGCAGATACTGTGTCTTGCAGTTTAGCTCAGTGCTAATTTTACATGTGAACATTCATTCTACCATTACAATCCCTTCTCTCTCTTTTTTTTTATACGTAGATAAATCCTGTAGAACCATAGCATGAGTCACTCTTACTATTATCCATATCATGCAGTAGTAGAGACCAGGCTGTGTAAACAGTCATTCCTTTTTTGTCACTGACTTGAAGAGCTGTCCATATATTTCAAGGCATCCCCTGTAAAGGAAAAATGTATGTTATTGATTGTTTCTTGAATTAACATGAAATAACAGGTCTTCCTGGTTCATTATGAGACTATACCGTTTCTCTTGCTGCTCGCTACAGAACAAGAATAGACGTGAAATTACAAGCAAGTCTGCCCACTTCATTGCCTGCGTTTGTTTCTGCTCCCTGCTCCCCACAGCAAGGGCCAAATACCTGTGTATCATGATCAGGGAGTATATACAATCTCTTTATAGAAGGGGAAATTATTCATCATTGTACTAAAAACCCATTTAAACTGTCATATTTAAGGTGTACGTCATGCATTTTTATTTATAAAGCGCCAAATTATTCTGAATCCCTGTACAATGGTTTTGGTCTGACCTTGCTAAAACTAGGCTAGTGAAACTTCCTTTGTCCTTTGTATAATCATATGCTGATAACTATCTCAGGTCAGATCCTCAATGCAACCTGTAGTATATAGTATGCAAACAAAACTGTCCTGGGCTCATTAGGGTGCTGTTATGACACCCTCTCAATCCTTATGTATATAATCTGTAAAATATGTCCCAAGATGAGCAGTATTAAGCTGTTTGCAAGCAAGTGCTATGTGTTTATATGTACATCCCCATAGATGGTGCAAATTGTAATTATTGTTTTGCTTTTGAGGATTTTATTAAGTCCAACATTCAGTAGTTGCTATTCCTGATGCTTTTTATTTCAGCATCTATAAGTTGTTGCTTTCCTGCCATGTTTGCAAACTACTAGATACCAATTCATCTGCTCCTGTTTTCCTTAGTGTTCGTCCTCTTCCCAATGGTCACGGTAAGGAACATCTAGGTGAGTCATATAGTCCAGAGAATAGAGTTTCTATTAAAGAGTGGCATGTGCAATTAAACTGTACATCATGTATGGCGTTCTCTGTTTTTAAAACCATAACAAATGGTTTTATCTTAAACGGACACTATAGTCCCCAGAACACCTATAGATTAATGTAGTAGTTTTGGTTTTTATAGCCTATGCCTGCAGGCTTTTCAGTGTATACACTGCCTCCCCCTTCCCCAAAGAACAATGAAATGTGCTCCTCTTCTCTTCCCATTGCCCATTACAGCACTCAACATATTCATTTTCCATTCCCGCTATACTTTAAAGTAGTGGTTCCCAAACCAGTCCTCAAGGCCTAGCAACAGGCTAGGTGTTGTCAGGATCTCCATTGGAATAAAAAAGGGAAATGCATAAATCCTGGATTGGTGGTGGGCCATAAGGACTGGTTTGAGAACCACTGCTTACAGGTTAACTTAACGATGTACGCTCCATGAGAAGAGGTGGCTGCTTCACTGTTGGACACATGCTGTGCTTTTCGATGGAAGTCGCTGATTGAGAACACGCCATAAAGAATTGAGCTTTAAGGATCACATTGCCATATACTATTAAATCGACAACCGGTTCTTCCCTTCATCCTAATGCTGTGTGTCTCCAGCGATGTTAGTCAGCCACGGTAAATGACTCACTAGGGCTGTGTGTTAGTAACCCTTTTTGACATTTAGCCTCAATACAGCACTACCAACAAGTGTAAAGTTTACGCTAATTTAATCCACCCATTACCTGTAAAAGTAGTTTTCAATATTTAATTAAAAAACTATTTAAAAGAGTTGAAGCAGCAATTGATGGTATGGTGCAGGATGTCCGCTTTAGACTGCAGATACCAGGAAACCGGATGGGGGAGCGTGGTAACAGGGAGGTCTGTAGACTAAATATATGTGAGAGAAAATTGGTGTAACATGGTTTTCGTTTTTTTTTTTTTTTAAATGATTATACTTAAAGGCACAAAGGCCACTTCAGCTCATTGAAGTGGTCTGGGTGCTAGGTTCCGGGTCCCTTAGTAAAGGAACTGCAGTAATTACCTGCTAGGGTTAAGTCCGACTCTTCAGGGTCTTTTGGTTGCCTAACTGAATCTGGATGTCTTTATGCTATCCATGAGGACATCCAACATCACCTGAAACCCCACAGTAAAGTATTGTATAATGCTTTCCAATGAGGGAAGTCCTAATGCAAGCTCGGTGTATGCTCATTAGGTCCCCCTGTGGGCTAATGGCAGAGTAAGAGCATGAACCAGTGCCAAGAGACATCGGTGCTGGAATCCAGTAAGTGACAGCAGGTTTTTTTGTTTTTGTTTTCTTCTGCACCCTAAGGGGGAGGGGCACAAAATATAGGGTGCTATATTTTTCCTCTCGTATAGTGGCAGTACTTACAAGTGGGATGTTCCTTCTGGTTTTGGACAAGAAGCTCCCCCTTCTTTGAAGATAATTGTTGTGCTCTGCCTGCTGCCTCCATATAACCTGTGAGCCAGAGTACAACTCCAGTTCTTCTTGTCCCGGCAACAGGATAGACAAGTTCCCCACAGGTCCAGGTGGAGAATGGTGCGGTCAGCACAGGCTGCTGACCGGAGAGGTGAGTGCCCGATAGCTCCCCGGGCAGGAACTGAGCGGCAACAGTACTTCCGGGTTCGTGTTACAGAACGTGACCGGATACCTCGCTATTTGTGGCGTCTCTGGGAGTTCCCGGGCGGACCTCCCATCATGGAGCAATATGCATGTGCACAGCGGTGGAACGCACGCCCGGAGGCGGTGCGTTCCACCAAGCGCCGAATCGCTCTAGTGCACATGCGCAAAACGGTGTTTGCGTTTTTGGCGCCAAATTAAAAAAATTGGTGGCATATAAAGCTGTGCAGGACCTTTCTGACTCCAAGAGTGGGTGTACAGTCCTGGTTCTCTGTATCACCAGCCCTCCTACACGGTTCTAAGGTGGTCTGAGGTGAGATTTAACTCTTAAAACTCTCCTTTTGTAACCTATCACTATTGCATGCTCCTATATATAATTACTGGTGTTTTTCTTTTTTCCCAGATATGTCCAGTCCTATATCTCCATATAAGGCAGATAAAGACAAGATGTCAGCATCTGTTCCTAAAAAAGCCACAAACATGGAATGTGCTGTGCCTCTACGGAATTGCTAGAAAAAGCCAACTGATATGTCATCCTTCCTGTACTGGTTTCAGGAAAATTTGTCCCAGACATTTGAATCTTTTAAAGATGCTGTAAAGAAAGAAACGGCTATTCAAGAGAAGCAGCCTACGAAACGTAGGAGAAATAGATCTCCTTCTCTTTCTTATATTTCTTCAGGAGAATGCTCTTCCTCATCACCTTCTGATATTTCCATCCTAGCTTCAAGTGTGGAAGAGGGTTTTCCACCAGAAGAGCTTAAAAAATGTATTAAAGAAGTGTCGACAGCTGTACGAGAACCAGAACCTACCAAGGGTAAGGTTAAAGGTTTCCAGATGCCCCATAAGATTATGGATCTCCTTCATAGAGAATGGAAGAATCCTGAAAGACGTGCATTTATTTCAAAACATTTTAAACTTCTGTTCAAACTACAGTCTGAAGAGAAATGGGAGGATTTTCCCAAGGTAGATATTCAGATAGCCCAGCTGTCAAAGAAGACCACTATACCCATTGGCGAGGTCTCGGGACTTAAAGACCCAATGGACAAATGAGCCGAAACTTTGTGTTGAAGAATCTTCCATGCCGCAGGCAATCAGTGCAGAGCCGAAATAGCAGGTACAGCGGTTCTCAGGGCACAGAGCATTTGGCTCCAAGCCCTGGAAGAGTCTCTTATGGGAAAGTCCGTTACCGACCCTGCCCAGCTGATGTTCCTCCTGAAATTATCTAACAAATTTCTTTCGGATGCCTCTGATGAGATTCTTCGTTTATCAGCAAGACTTATGGGTTTGTCATCAGTGGCGCTATGGCTACGAACATGGACAGCTGATTCAGCTTCTAAGGCAGCCTTGTGTAACATGGACAGCTGATTCAGCTTCTAAGGCAGCCTTGAGAGGAACAAACTTTTTGGCACTCCTTTGGAAGACATTATTAGACAAATGTCGGAAACAAAGAAAGCTCTATCTCTGGAATCAAGACCCCAGAGATATAAAAGATATCAGTTCAAAGGACAGCATTCCTTTTGTTATCAGGGGCGTTTTTCGCAGATTTCAAAAACATGGTAAAAACAGCAGTCAGTGGTCTAGGCAGGATTCCAACAGGCAGGACAAAAAGAGAAAGTTTGGACACCAAAAGAGTAGGACGACGCTTTCGGTTCTTCGCCCTCAAATGGGAAAAGAGTACATCAAATGGGTGGATTCTAAGAACAGTTACAGAATGCCACAACCATCCTTCCTACTGTCAAGATAACCATCAAGAAAGAAATCAGAGACACTCCTAACAGAAGCCCTTATCCTGTTAAGGAAAGATGTAGTAGAGAAGGTACCCAAACAATGGGAATTTCAGGGAGTGTACTCCCCGCCTGTTCCTGGTTCGAAAACCAGACGGATCATTTCGTCCTTTCCTAGACCTCAAACATGTCAACACCTGCATACCCTATCAAAGGTTTCGTATGGAGAATATTCTGTCTGTCACACACATCTTACAAAAAGGGGATTGCATGGCAAAGTTAGATCTAAAAGATGCTTACCTCCATGTTCCGGTATCAGAATCTTCCCGGAAGTTCCTCAGATTTGCAGTCTTGACAGGAAGGCGAAGAATTCTCCATTTTCAATTCAAGGCTCTACTCTTTGGCCTGTAATCGGCTCCTCGGGTATTTACGAAAATCCTGGCACCCAGCAGCTTTATGCCTGAAAGGTATCTCGATTGTTCCGTACCTGGACGATTGGTTCTTGAAAGCTCAATCAGAACAACTTCTAAGATATAATCTCAAGATTGCTATGAAGGTTTTGAAAGAACACGGTTGGCTCCTAAACCTAAAAAATTTAGATTCCTTCATTGAGTCTGGAATTCTTGGGTCTTTGGGTAGAATCACAGTCCCTGTCTCTTTTTCTTTTTAAATAGAGAAACAAAGAAGGATTTTTTAAAGCTGTGTCAAGTCTGCAGAAAAACCCAAGCTCAATCAGGGATGCTATGAGGTTACTGGGCCTCCTCACTTCTGCAATCCCAGCAGTGGCTTGGGCAAAGGCAGAATCAAAACCATTGCAATGAAACATTCTTTCACAGTGGTCAAGAAGACAGGAGGATCTAGACTCTGCCTTTCACCTATCCGAAGTGGTGAAAAAACAACTGAACTGGTGGAAAGAAAGAAGCAACATTTCAAAGGGCCTCTCGTTTGAACAAAAACAGTGGATAACCACAGATGCTTCCCAGACTGGTTGGGGCGCCTTTCTAGGATCTTGGTTCCATCAAGGTCTTTGGAACAGGGAAGAGGCAGGACCAGCGCTACCTGTAAGGCGATCTATGCAGCCGCCTATGGCACACCTTAGCAGGGGGCGCCGGAGCCCTGCGCCCGGAATCACCGGTGTGGCTCCTCATGCTGCGCCGCCTGAGCACTTTAGCAAACCTCAAGCGGCGTAGCACTGCTGTATGGAGCACTCCCTCTCAATGTAGCATGGCCGGGTGACGCGGAATGCGGGACAGGAAACTCAGTGAGCGCTTCCCTTCAGTCCGCCGGCGGCCGGTACAGGAAACAGAGTATCCTCTTCCCCCTTTAGTGGTCCTCCCTCTGCCAAACCCCTTAGTGGACCTTCCCTAAGGCCCACTGGGGGGAGGGAGGACCACTAAGGGGGGGGAAGGACCACTAAGGAGAAGGGAGGAGGGGAAGGACAACTAAGAGGGTAAGGACTAATAAGGGGTTTGGGAGAGGGAGGACCACTAAGGGGGAGAGGGGGCAGTGAGAAGAGCCCCAAAGGGGGACTGCAGAGGGTCAGGGGGCCAAGGGAGACCACTGAGGGACAGGAGGGAAGGGGTGAGCACTATGAAAAAATAAATAAAGAACTTCTCCCCTCTCAGTCCCTATCCTATCTCACAAACCCTCTCTTTTACACTACACACCTACACAATGCATCCCCACACAGAAACATACAATGCATCCCTACTCACACACAGACACACCAGAAACACACAATGCATCCCTAACACTCACACAAACACTCATTCTCTTACACACAAACAAAATGCATCTCTTACACACTCAATGCACCCCTTACAGACACACACTGCATTCAATTACATACACAGAAACACACCTTGCATCCCTTACACACACACACACACACACACACACACACATACAATGCACTCCTTACATGCAAACACACACTGCATCCCCTATACACACACTACATCCCCATACACAAATTGGTATCCCTATACACTACATTCTATAAGAACACACGCACATTACATTCTCTACAATAACACATAAAATATCCCCTACCCACATACACTCCACTCCCTGTGAGAGAATTCATGGGTGGGCCATGTAGGTGGATTTATGGGTGGGCATACTCACAGTCAAGCCCTGGGGGCCCAGACATTGAGCTGTGTAAGGGGCCCCAAAAAATAGAGCTGCTTCCTGTTCATTAATTGTTGTGAGCACTGTTAGTCTCCAGAGAGCCTCTTCTACACCAGACCTGTGGAGCCAGACTGAGCCCATCATCAGCCTCTTGTCCTCATCTGGTGGTAAGTAGGCAATCCAATATATTATTAGTGGCACTAATCTCTAATTTTTTTTTTATTTTTTTTTATTGGGTGATAATTCAAGATTACAACACTTGTTTTACAATAGACAGTCTGGTTTCAACGAACTTTTGTATGTTATACATTGTTACCATTTGTGAGAGCATAGAACGGTTATAGTAACTGTTCGAGCTCATTACAGTTTTAGCATTTGTTTGTATGCGTTACCATTTAATTGATTACTCGAGTGCGGTATGATTTTAGTCGTTATTCACTTTGCATGGGTGGTGTGTTAACAAACAAGGGGAAAACAAAACATAACATAAGGGAGGGTGGTAAAATTTCCTGGTATTACTGGTATGTACAATCGTAGCGTAGAACCTAGTCAGTGTGGATTGTTGCGTTGTTATATATTTGTTTGTTTGGGTGGGTGGGTCTGTAGCCCTTGTGGGGGGGGTGTTCCCATCCCTTAACAGTAGCATGGTCTATGTCCTATTATCATCACGCTTTGGGGGGTTGGTGCTTTGTGTGTGTGTAGTATGTGCTCCTGTAACTCTGTTTGTGGGTGTTTGGGGTTCGGAGAGGCCTTTTATGAAATTAAATCTTTTTTTTTGTCCTCTGTGAGGTGTTTGCCCAGGGGGGCCGGTTGAGGGACCAGGTTCTTGTGTCTCGTGGTTGGTTTGATCTCGTGAGGTGGGGGGATCTGGTCTAAGATGTGAGGTCTCCTTTACGTATGAATGTTAACCATGGTGCCCTCTAATCTCTAATTTACCTCACATTAAATGGATACTATAGTCACCAGAAGCACTACAGCTTAATGTAGTGGTTCTGGTGCCTATAGCCTGTGCCTGTAGGCTTTTTAATGTAAACACACTGTCTTTTCAGATAAGACACTTTGTGCAGACTGGCGTTGGACCATATGGCAGAGCATATGGGTGGGGCACTGTGATGTCACATGGTGGGCAGGACATATGGGGGTGGGGGGTGGCAAAAAATCCTTGCACCAGCCCTGGGAACAGGCAAACTTCAGGGAGTTGATAGCGGTATAGAAGGCACTTAACTCCTTCAGTTCAGTCATCACCAATCAGGCAGTGAGGATTCAGTCTGACAACGCCACTACAGTGACTTATTTAAATCACCAAGGAGGCACAAAGGCGAAAGCTCTACAAGACCTCTGCTATCGCATCATGTCTTGGGCCCAAGCAAATCTCCTCGCAATCTCAGCTACCCATATCAGAGGGTCTCTAAACGTTATTGCAGATGACCTCAGCAGGAGTCATTGGTCTCAGGCAGACTGGTCACTATCAAACCAAGTTTTCTTGGAACTGGTTACCCGCTTCGGCAGGCTGGATATAGACCTTATGGCCACAAGGAGAAACAGAAAAGTGCAGAGATTTGCTTCTCTTCAAGCACGAGATTACCCAGATATTTTAGACTGTCTATCAATCACTTGGAACTTCGACATGGCTTATGTTTTCCCTCCAATAGCTCTTATTCCACGAATTGTTCAGAAGATAAGATGGGAGAAGGCAAGAATTCTAGCTGTCCTGCCCTTCTGGCCGAACAGGAGTTGGTTTTCAGAAGTTGAAAACATGACCATCTCAAGTTGGTCTCTTCCAATCTCTTCCAACATGATAGAACCAGTAGAAACCCTGAAAATGTTCCATCTGACGGCATGGTTGCTGCAAGGTTGATCCTCCAAGGGTATGGTCTTTCAGACCGCTTATGTGACGTTCTCCTGTCTTCAGTCCGCTTGTCCACAACAAGAATCTATTTCAGGGTTTGGATGAAGTTCAGAGCCTGGTGTTCCGTTCGAGGTTCAGATCCTGCCAAAGCATCAGTCCCGGAAATTCTTTCTTTTTTGCAGGATGGGTTTGAAGCCGGCCTAGGGGTCTCTACTCTCAAGGGCCAGATTTCAGCTCTAAGTCACTTCCTGGTTTGTGACATTGCCTCAGACTTGCTTATCCGAAGGTCCATACGGTTGAAGAGGCCTCCCAAGTTAGTCCCTTTCCCTACCTGGGATTTATCCTTGGTTCTTCAAGCCCTTTGTGAACCACCGTTTGAACCATTATTGGAGGTTCCCATTAAACGGCTTACCTTCAAGATGGCATTCCTGGTGGCTATCACCTCAGCTAGGAGGATAGGTGAGATCCGGGCTCTATCTTCCTCTCCTGAGTTCACCGTTTTTCATCAAGATAAAGTTGTCCTGTGCCCCAGGCCTTCTTTTTTGCCCAAGGTTATCTCAAGTGTTTCTATGACCAAACCTTTTATTCTGCCTGCTTTTTGTCAGTCTCCTGCATCTGATCTTGAAAGAAAGTGGCATCTCCTTGATGTTAGAGGAGCCCTGAAGGTCTACAGATCATCTCTTTGTCTCCTTTCAAGGCACTAACAAGGGTGGTGCTGTCTCCAGACCCTCTTTAGCCAAATGGCTGACTTAGATTTCCATTAAAGGCTCATTCCACTAGGGCTATGGCAACCTCCTGGGCTGAAAGAGCAGCTGCCTCACCTGAAGAAATCAGCAAAGCAGCTACTTGGTCGTCGTTGCATACCTTTATTAAACATTATAGGCTGGACATATTCTCATCCTCTGAAGCTGCTTTTGGGCGTAAGGTGCTACAGGCAGTGGCCTTCTGAGTCCCCACCCTTTTGTTTTGTTTGCAGGGATCTTGCTATATCCCACTTGTAAGTACTGCCACTATGCGAGAGGAAAACCAGTAATTTTACTTACCCTAAATTCCTTTTTTCTTAGAATAGTGGCAGTACTGGCTTTCCCTCTACTTTTATATGGATTAAATAACTTTTGCATTATTCAGTCTCCGTTTGGCTTTTGTATTGCTGGAGTTGTACTCTGGCTCACAGGTTATATGGAGGCAGCAGGCGGAGCACAACAATTATCTTCAAAAAAGGGGAGCTTCTTGTCCAAAACCGGAAGGAACATCCCACTTGTAAGTACTGCCACTATACTAAGAACAAAGGAATTTACGGTAAGTAAAATTACTGTTTTCCCTTTAACATACTTTCCTAGTAAAATAATTTGGCTGCCAAGAGGGCGATCAAGTGTGTCAAAAATTCTGAGTGGAATTAAGATTTACTTTGGGTATCACACGCAACCCTGCAATACAGCATGATGTACAAGCATCGGTCAGAAGCTAGAAAGAAGACTTTGAAAAAGCATGTCACGCAATCTGTCTGCGGTTCTGGAGGACCTTGCAGGAGAGATTCACTCCACACTGCCTAGTCCTGCGACACCACTCTTGGGCAAAGCTGTGGCTTGAAAACTCTCTCCCCGGAGAAGAGCTAAGATGGCTCGACGGGCCAGGTGCAGTTGGCGCCCCCGGATGAAGCACCCTTTCTCAAGACCCCACAGCATGTTTCAGATGGCAGAGCGAGCTGCATGTAGACAGCGAAACCTCACGGAAGCCTGGAAACCTCAAGGCAGCAAGTCAGACTGGGGGACTTCTGCTACGTTCTTTTTCTACCTGGACTCTGCCTGACCGCAATGGGCATCGGGTAGGCAGCCTGCGTACAGAGGTTCACTTAACCTAACAGTACATTTTGGCTATAGCCTCAGATTTGCCGTCTGTGCCGAGGTGACTGACCTGCTGCAGTTTGATGTTCCCCTAAGGTGCCCCTATCATAAAAGCCTTTCCCATAGTGTACCTATCCTGATAAGCATCTAATGCCCAAAGCTACACAACTTGTTGGCACTAATTTAGTGTGATATGCTCAGACAAAACACTTCCGTCTGATGTTAGCTTGTTTCATACAGCTCAAATCGTGTTTTGTACCCCAGGTTTACCCATGTTGTCTATATTATAAAATAGTGCGGCACACGTGACATTTTAAGAAAGCTTTATCTTGTATGTTACATACTCCTGTTGCAATGTCTCTATAATGCCTGTAATCATACAAAATATACTAAGCAAGTCCTCTAATTCTGTTATACCTTTTAAAAATTGTGTATGTCTTTCTCACTGCCCTACTACATGTAAGCTATGTGTCGTGAATCTATTGTCATTGGCTGTTGGGGCATGACAAAAATGTGTGTTTTTCTGCACTACAAAAATAAAGAATTAAAAAGAAAAATTTCAAAAAAGACTTGCTTAGCTGGAGGAAACAAATCAGGCCTTGATGAAACATCCAGAACATAGCTGGAGCACGACCTTCATTGCTGCTGGGAAAACGATTTGCATCCTGCTCTGGTTTACCATACACTTCAAGACACCTCAAGCTGCTTCGATCAATCGGTGTCCGGATCCAGAGGATGGTACAACCAGTACCGAGTCTCAGATGAGACACTGTATAAGCACCTGGGAGGATTGATCTTCAGAGGGACTCTCCTGGACTGACTGCACCATGCTTTGCCGAATGGCTATCAGGGTCTGCCGCAACCCACCTCCCAAGCCGAGCCATAGTCGGCATTCCCGTACATCGCTAACACAATAGCTTGTACTCCCATGTTTTGATGTACCCACACAACTGCAGATTGTATTTTTAGTTTGTTTCATGTTTTTTAGTTTTACACTGTCTGCACTTGTTACAAATCTATCAGAATCTGTCAGGAATACTGGTCAAGCATCAAAAGGATGGGGTGTGGTGGTTGTCACCTTAATTATCCGACCTCACTGAGATATAGCTATCACTCATTTTACAATACATGCCTTTCATGAATATAGATATCTGTCTTAGCTGGTCTTATTATATATTGTTGCCTATAATCTTCATGTCTATCTCATGCCCTCTCTTCCTAGTCCTCTACTAATTGCCGAATTTCGACATGACTGAACCTCTTCTGTTCATACAAAAAAAAGTGCAAGCCTCTCAACATGTGATTTTCCATGTCGCTTTAATTATTGTTGATATGTCCTTACAAACTTGTGTGATTATCTATGCACTACAACAATAAAAAAAAAAAAAATACGTCTTACTAGATGTTTCTTACCCTACAAGAACAAAAAGGTTTGCTTCTATCCTGTTTGAAACAGAATAACCTAAAATTTAAAGGGACACTATAAGCACCCAGACCACGTGACCCTGAAATGTTGCTGTTTCAGAGAAACTGCAGTAATTACATTGCAGGGTTAAGACTCCCTCTAGTTGCTGTCAATGAGACAGCCACCCAAGGCACTTTCTGCTTGCTAGGTGACTTTTTATGCTTGCGGTACTCTCTGCGCATTAGCACCCCCCTGTCATCTGATGTCTTCAGGTGAGTACAGAAAGCGTTTTTAACCCTTTCCATGCTGGAAGGGGGGGGGGGGCGCTTGAGGGATGGGTGGGCCATAGAGAAATATAGTGTAAGGAATACAACCTTTGTATTCCTGCACTATAGAATCCCTTTCAAAGGGGCTACTAACATCTCTACAAATTCTATATAACAATAATAGGCTGATATTTAACTCACAAGAAAAAGTCTGGTTTAAAACAAGTACTAAGTAATACGTTTGTTTGTTTTTAAAAACACAAGAAGTTAATTTAAAAGATATCACAATCAAGTCAAAATAGTAATTACATAGTTAAAGGGACACTATAGTCACCAGAACAACTACAGCTTATTGTATTTGTTTAGGTAAGTAGAATCATGAGCTCTCTCCACCCATCTTGACTCGTGTCTTTGACTGCCTCTCTTCGATCTCCAACTGGATGGCTGTTCACTTCCTTAAACTCAACCTCTCCAAAACAGAACTTCTGGTCTTTCCTCCCTCAAGTGTTACTACTCCCGTGTCTGTCTCCCTCCAAGTCAACGGCGCTACCATCACCTCTACCTCGCAGGCTCGCTGCCTGGGTGTTCTTTTTGACTCCAACCTCTCCTTCACCCCTCATATCCAATCAATCACCAAATCCTGTTGCTTCCATCTCAAAAACAAAGCGCGCATTCGCCCCTATTTAACCCCAGATGCGGCTAAGGTGCTGGTCCATGCTCTTGTTCTCTCTCGCCTTGACTTCTGCAATACCATTCTCAGTGGTCTTACATGTTCCCAGATTGCACCGCTGCAATCTATAATGAATGCAGCGGCGAGGCTCATTTTCCTGTCCACTCGCACCTCCCACGCCTCCCCGCACTGTAAGTCCCTGCACCGGCTTCCAGTTAAATATAGGGCTCAATTTAAAATTCTAGGGCTTGCTTACAAGTCCCTACATAATGCTGCTCCAACCTACCTATCCTCCCAAATACACAAGTATGTCCCGTCGAGGCCCCTACGCTCTGGCAAAGACCTGCGTCTATCCTCTGTCTGTACTCCCACTTCTGATTCTCACCTCCAAGATTTCTCCAGGGCTGCACCTCTTCTGTGGAACGCGCTTCCATTCTCCGTAAGACTTTTACCCAGTCTCCACTCATTCAAAAAATCATTGAACACTCACTTCTTCAAGAAAGCATATCAGTTAAACTGTAAGCAGTTTTTTCCCCCCACCCCTTGACTCCTCTCCTGCAACTGTCAAAAAACACCTACTAAGCACTCAATGAATACTTTTCTAACAACCTACTTCGTACCCCTACTTTTACCCTTTGTGTCACTATACCCAACTCCCTCTAGAATGTAAGCTCATTGAGCAGGGCCCTCCACCTCTCTGTTCCTGTACGTCCAATTGTCTTATAAAATTACATGTCTGTTAGTCCACCCAATGTACAGCGCTACGGAATGTGATGGCGCTATATAAATAATAAAATAATCATTACCTTTAGGCTATTTGCTGTAAACACTTTCTTTTCAGAGAAAATGTTTTTCTGAGTCTAACAGCATGCAGAGTTACAGCTTCAGGCTTGAATTCAGTAAGATTTGTGCTATATTTATGGAGGAATGAGGGGCCCAGGGGGGCTAGATGGTGGTTTTAACACTATAGGGCCAGGAATACATGTTTGTGTTCCTGACCCTATAGTGATCCTTTAAGGGAAATATAATTTAATAATTATATCATGATTAAGCATCTGATCTTGGGTACTCTGGGCATAAGGCAATGAGTTAGTATAAAATTAAGGAATATGTTTGCACTGTTGATATATTGTTTAACAAGCATAATTAGGTAGCTAAGTAATTGTAGTACTCACTTTTGATAACTCCAAATTTAACCGAGTAAAAAATATGTATGTCACAATTAACCGTTTGAGGTTATAATCTGTTTTTTGTGGGGCATTTTGGGCATAAGGTAAAGAGTTATCACTAGTGATGTCCCGAACGGTTCGCCACGGACGGCGAACATAAACATAAACTTTGACCCTATACCTCACAGTCAGCAGACACATTCCAGCCAATCAGCAGCAGACCCTCCCTCCCAGACCCTCCCACCTCCTGGACAGCTCACTAAGAATGCAGCTTCACAATGAATGCTGTCCAGGAGGTGGGAGGGTCTGAGAGGGAGGGTCTGCTGCTGATTTGCTGGAATGTGTCTGCTGACTATGAGGTACAGGGTCAAAGTTTGTTTGTTTGCCGTCCGCGGCGAACCGTTTGGTACATCACTAGTTATCACACATTTTAAGGATTAGATGTGTAGTACTGATACATTGTTAAAGGACCACTATAGTGAAAGGAAAACATTTCTCTGAAACTGCTATGTTTATAAAAAAAAAAGGGGTTAACCCTAGCTGGACCTGGCACCCAGACCACTTCATTAAGCTGAAGTGGTGTGGGTGCCTATAATGGTCCTTTAAACACAATCATAATTTGGAGTCATTTGAAGAGACAAAGTAGTACCGGAAGGTAAGGGGAAGAAGGACAATTGGAAAAAGGATGGGAAAAATTGAGACAAAGAAGGGAATACTTTTTTATTTTTTAATTTTTTATTATTGTTAATAAATTGATTACAAGAGAAGTCTTAACAGACCTGAATGAATGAGTAATCCATCCTATCTGGGAAGGATAGAAACTTTATTGAGACATTGAGAAACCATGTGTTCTACATTAAAAATTAAGATTATGATGTAGTACAGATTAATAAGAAATTAGGTGTTTTTTTTTTTTTGTCTCTCTAATTTAATTTTAGAAGATGTTCCCCTCCCTTTGGGTACTGAGTATAGGAACTCTGATATTCGGTTCAGATGCTGCTCCTATGGGTCCAACATCATAGGGTGCTTATTGCTTTTGTACAATATTGTTTTGTGTTGCTGTTCTAATCTTTTCTATGTGGAAGTGACTGACTCAGATCACCACTTCTCAAGATGTCAACCAAGCAGACAGATCAGGGGCAGAGCCAGCAGGAGCAAATTGGAATAAAGGTAAAATTTTGCTATATTTAGGAGAGCAAGTGGGGGTCAGGAGGGCTAGATGGTTTTAACACTATAGTTTCAGGAATACATGTTTGTTTTGTCCCTTTAAATCTCCAGATCTGGATGGTTTTCCTAATGCATTTTAAAAAGTATTTAAGAAAGAAATCTTATCCTATTTAAGCCCTACTCCTAGATTGCAACTAAAGGAGATGCGTTAGAAGAATTATTGAGAGTTAATATTGTACCAATTTTTAAGCAAGATAAACTTCCTACAGAGCTATCCAAATATAGTTCAATCTTATTGATCAATGTAGATATTAAACTGTGTCCCTTGCGACTATGGGCCGCCAGCATACCTTTACAGCCAGTTCACAGGCCCTATGGGCCGGGCACGCAGTCCAAGGGCGACAGGCAGGAGGGGAGTGAAGATTCTATTTTCTGACTCATTATAAGCAGAAACGGTCTTTGACAGGGTTGGATTGGGTTATTTAAAAAACAAACATTTGATTTTCTTTGGCTTTGAGGCTTATGATTTCTGTTCAAACTTGCTCCATTTACTTAACAGAACTAGACAGGGCTGCTCACTTTCACCTTTGTAGTATATAATGTCTATTGAACCCCTAGCTGTCAGTATAAGAAATAATCCATTACTTAAAGAAATTACAGTTAAAGATAGTGATTTAAAGATACTTCTGACAATGTGTTGATTACTTTATCCAACCCATTTACTTATCTTATAAAAATAAGATGATCGAATGTGTCCAGGAGCTACAGTAGACAATTGTATAGAAAGTGCTAAAAAGTTATACGCATAAAATATACAAATAAAGAGTCTAATCAATTCATAAGTTCATAAAAGGCAATCCGTGGTAACTAAAGTAAAATCAGTCCGCAAAACACTGAAGTAGAATAACTCTGAATATAGTGATAGGTACAAAAATACAATAATACAATAATAACCTTTATTTTATGTTATCCAATAAAAGTATTTACTCTTTATCGACCTGGTTCCTGATTTACTACACAGAGGAATTTCAACACCTTCTGGGGGACCTGACCATATATCTCCATATCTACATCTGATTGATGTACCTGCTGTTACAGTTTAGAGCCAACTCATAGAGGCTTTAAATATTGTGAGTGTTCCAAGTTTTTTTATTGTATATACTGTGTTGATACGTATTGCCGTATGTTGGTTTTTTTATATGTACACAGCCTAGGGATTACACACTAAAAACAAGAAAATTATTTACCAGTGTGTGCACAATCACCTTATCTCTAGTTATATATCCAACTTGAATAAAAAACAGGCATGACAGGTACTCTTAAATCAATAAGAAGAGCTTATTCTTATTGATTTAGGAGTACTTGTCCACCTGTCATGCCCGTTTTTTATTCAAGTTGGGTATAAATGCCCTCTTTTGAGACTCAGGACACTACAGCCTCTGATGAAGTAAGGCTACATCCTCACGAAACGCGTAAGGCAGAACTCCTGGGAAATAGACTTTACATCAGATAGTCTCGTGTTCGACTATCTTGTTGCCGTCTGTCTCCAAAGAGATACTGGAGATTGATCCGGAGCAGAGTGGAGAGCCTTGGAGTGAGGCATCAGGTGGAACGCACATCGACCATCACGGAAACAGGTTGAAATTTGTACTGTCTACAACGATCTTATACTACATTCACTTATTGAATTTTTATTGCATCTACCAATTAAAGTGTTTTAGGAAGTATGTTTGCTGTTAATTCTATTTTTTTTAAAATATCTATTTTAGCACACAGTTTTTTTTCCCTTAATACTGTTCTGCTTTCAATATATTTTATAAATTATATTTACTGTGTACCAGTAAATTATATAATCATTAACTTAAGGGGTCACACCATACTGTGTGTTATCCATGCATACAGGTTTTGTGTGACTATCCCTATGTTACATACCTTGGACTGATTTTTAACCAGCACTTATTGTATTATTGTATTTTTGTGGACTCACTGCCTATTTCTATATTTTTGAAATATCTTGCGGACTTATTCTACTTCAATGTTTTGCCGACTGGTTTTACTTTAGTTACCACAAATTGCCTTTTATGAACTTCTGAGTTGATTGGACTCTTTATTTGTATATTTTATGCATATAACATTTTAAACTGTCTACTGTAGCTCCTGGACACATTCTATCATCTTATTTTTATAAGTGTTACTCATTGGTATATGTATCTATAGAGGACTGGTGACCCTCTGTCCAGTTTCTAGAGCTACTCTGTTTTAAATTATTTTCTGTCTATTTTCCCTACTCTACTCCCTCTAACACTCTAGCTCTACTACATTTACGTGTGTTTGTGTTTAACACTTTTATTTGTATTTTGTGCTATCTTTTTACCATTTACTTCTCTGGCTCATCTCATGATGGAATTTCAAAGATAAAGAACCATATCAAATTCTAAACTAAATATGCACAAAACTACAGTTGTGGTTAAAAATATTGATGAAGGGGGTGTGGCCAACAGTATATTGAACTAGTAAACAAAATAGTATCAGTGCTTAGAAGATATTCCCCTTCACATGTTATGGGAAATACACAAACAGAATAAAATTATCAAATGGTGTCCCAATGTCAGTTATGTCTTTAAAAAAAAAAAGATATTTCCAATAGAGGGGGTGTAGTAATAGTTGTACAGTGTCCTGTATATTCACTTGTGATTTCTATGTCAAATCCAACGGAAACTATGTATCCATCTTAGAAATAGGAGTAACACAGATATAGTGTAACACTGTTATTTTATTCACCCCCCTATAAAATCCCTTTGTGAAACTCTTACACGAGTAGTGGTGGTACTTGTTTCCAAGGACCACAAAAAAGCATTAGGTGCAGTACAATAGTCTTTAGAAGGTTACCATTCCGCTGGTGCAGTGCTGCTCCTGTACATTTGAGCCGGGTCAGATCTCTTGCACCTCGGAAGGACGCCAACTTCTGTTACCGCTGGACTTGCTCTTAAAGACTCCAAACTTAAAATGCCGCCAAACACGATCTACCCGTAGAACAGGGCTTTCTCAAGATCAGTGCAGCGGCGGATCTGAAGCATGCTTATACCTCTTCTTAAGAGAAAAGCCATCCAGTCTCTTAAAAGCACATTGTCCATGAAAGTTTTTGTAAATACAAGCATTCATATTATTATCTAAGGTTATATCATGATGATAGATTTATATGTGAACACAATAAAATAAATATAGACAACATATGACATTAACTTATCATATGTCCTAGTTAACATACTTTCCTGATCATTATTCATGGCAGCATTTACTCATGGGTTAGCTCCTCCCCTTACAGCAGAAAGGACAGGAAATAGAACTCTGAAACTGGTATAAATAGATCCTCCCCCTTCCCATCAGGCAGTCTTTTTTCCCTGTCCTTCACAGCAGTTTGGAAGGAGTCTGCTTAAGCAGGCCTAGATTTTTTCTTTTATGCTCACCAGGCAATATTTTTTAGGCCCTGCCGGGGTTCATCCTCTAAGCCCTGAAGACCCAGCAAAACGCACTAAGATGAAGTGGCTAGCCTGGGTACCCCCTTTAGTGACTGGGGGTTGGACCCCACCTCTCCCTGAAAGGGATGAAAATGGTCCACTGCATGCCAGGGTTCAGCCTCTTATCCCTGAAGACAGGCCAGCTTGGGTACCCCCTTAGGGGAGGTATGTGATATACTGCCTACATGAAGCCAGGCCAGGGTTCAGCCTCTTACCCCTGAAGACCCAGCAAACCGCATACCGGTAAGAGTTGCCAGCCTGGGTACCTACTTCAGCAAACAGGGGTCTGACCTATCTCTCTAGGAAGTGATGACAGCGGTCCACTGCATACATGAGGCCCAGTTGAGTCTAAGCCTTTATTCCTGAAGACCCAGCAAACAGCACATGTGTAAGAGTTGCCAGCCTGGGTACCTCCTTCAGCAATCAGGAGTCTAACATATCTCTCTCCCTGAGGGGATGACAGCGGTACACTTACATGAGGCCCAATGCATTCCTTACACACATATCAGGACATCCCCTACACACTCCACCCCCTGTGAACAAACTCATTGGTGGAACATGAAGGTGGACCCTGGGACCCAGACCTTGAGCTGTGTAAAGGGCCCCCCAAAAATGGAGCTGCTTCCCGTTCTCCAAGAGAGCCTGTTCTACACCAGACCAGTGGAACCAGACTGCAGCTAGAGCCCATCATCATCCTCATCTGGTTGTAAGTAGGCAATCTAATATATTATTCGTGGCACTAATCTCTAATTTACCTCACATTAAATAAACACTATAGTCCCCAGAACCACTGCAGCTTAATGTAGTGGTTCTGGTGGCTATAGCCTGTCCCTGCAGGCCTTTTTATGTAAACACGGCGGCACTGCAGCACTGGCGTTAGATAACATGGCAAATCCTATGGGTGGGGCATTGTGATGTCACATGGGGGGGCGGCAAACTTTACTTTTGCCTAGGGCGGCAAAAATCCTTGCACCGGCCCTGGCTGGAGGGGGCTGTGTGAGCTGTGGCCGCACAGTGCCCCATGGTAGTTAGGGTGCCGTGCAGCCAGTACAGCTCACACAAGCAAACAGCTGATAAACTGGCCACACGGAGGAAAAGTGGGGCGGAGCTAAGCAAAATCAGAGGCGGGGCCAAACTGGTGCTGGGGGCGGTGCTTTGGGGGGAAGGGGGTGCCAAGCACAGGATCCGTCCCGGGTGCCAAATGCTCTAGGTACGCCCCTGAGAACACAGCCTCAGTATATGCACCCACTATAGGCTTTATGTATGAGTTACTATGAGGACACAGCCTCAGTATATGTACCCACTATAGGCTCTATGTATGAGTTACTATGAGGACACAGCCTCAGTATATGTACCCACTATATGCTGTATGTATGAGTTACTGTGAGGAAACAGCCTCAGTATATGTACCCACTATATGCTGTATGTATGAGTTACAATGAGGAGACTGCCTCAGTATATGTACCCACTATAGGCTCTATGTATGAGTTACTATGAGGACACAGCCTCAGTATATGTATCCACTATAGGCTCTATGTATGAGTTACTATGAGGACACGGCCTCAGTATATGTATCCACTATAGGCTCTATGTATGAGTTACTATGAGGACACAGCCTCAATATATATATCCACTATATTGTCTATGTATGAGTTGATCTGGAGACTCTGCCTCAGTGTGTGTTCTTTATATGCTCTGAGTCGCTGTGAAAACACGGCCTCAGTATATGTCCTCTACATGCTCTATAGATAAGATGGTGTGGAGACATTGCTTCAGTGTATCTGTTCTCTATATGATTGATGTATTAGTGGAAACACAATATATGTGAATGATATAAGTACATCCACTGTATGAGTCCAAGCTAATACTGGTTCTATGTGTGGGTTGTGAGTCACAACCTCAGTATATGTGAGTGGTATATTATGTGCATGAAGTTATGTTAAAACACAGCCTCATTTTATCTCACTCATATAATCTTAATATGTGTGCAGGCATAGTGTCAATGTATATAGCAGATGTAGGCTATGTATGATTACTGTTTAAACAGACTCAGTATATGTGACTGTTATATCTGGGCGTAAGGTGCTGTTAGAAACATCCACAATGTATGTGATTCATATAATCTGTATGCAGGTTGGTAATATTAGATAACCCCAATTTATACACGGCATTGGTAGATTTAATATATACAAATGATCTAAGGTCTGCTTTGCGCTGAAATGTAGCACTGCCCAATTCTAGCAAATACAAATGCACTGTTTTACTGGGTAAGTAATTATTGCCTACTGTGGATTTTCTATTTCAGTTTTTTAAATGAAGTGGATAAGGAAACATACTGCTTTTGGCTTTGTATTAGATTCCTTCTCCCACAGGTGTTTCAGGATAAGCAATTAACACATTTTACCACTTCAGATAGATTGCAGGTGTTACTGAACCTGTCTGAGTGCCTCTCCCAGGAGAGAAGACGACCTCTTTTTCCAAAATGGAGCATGGTAATGTTTAACAGAATCAATGTTATTTTTTTGTGTACGCACTCCTATGTATTTATACATGAGACCATTCTACAAAAGATTTTCTATTTCCAGGTATCCTCTCTCCAAGATAGGGAATGTTTTTTTCAATTGGTGGCAGTGTTAACCTTCAGATATATGCTGATTACTGATGCACAGCTTAGTAGATCATACTGGTTGCAGGAGCACAAATTGGGTTATTTATTGATCTCATAAGTAGGTAACGCTGAAGCCATTACCTGATTTTAAAAGCTGTTAATATTGTTTTTTTTCTTTCACCTGGTCATAACCTTTTTTTATTCTTTAAATCTGAATTCATTTCCTTAAAGCATACATTTTATATTCAGTATTCTCTTTTATCCCTTGGGGACCTGAAAGTTTGGCAATCCCCTTTAGTATGTGTCAGGGGTGGCATGCTTTTGGTTCTTAAGAAGTTAATGATCAGAAACTTCTGACCGATTCCCTGTTGTGAAGGGGAACATTATAATTTCCTTTCTGCAATAAAGGTATTCGTTTAGGCTCATATGCTCCATGTAACTTTGATTCTGTGTATTGCAAGTATTTTAAGGTCTTTCCAGTCCTCAGACCATTCTACCAGGTTTACTATTTCAGGTAAAATTCACCTGCTGCCTAAACAATAGAGGAAATCCCTAAACAGGTAGTTCCATTACGGACCTCTCTTCTAATATTCATGGGGATTCTTCTAGGTGTCCTTATATCTGGAATTTGCAACCAATGTGTGGCTTTAAATGGTTGATTCATCCTGCATAATGTAATGTAATGCAGCTTGTTGATGACAAACATTTGACTGTGTTACATGGTCTCTGTACCTAGATCTGTATAAGTTATGGTCACCCCTAATGTTGCATTGATTTAATACTTGTGGATTATATGCTTGGATTGATGTTGATATCTTGCAGATATAACAAGCTGCTTATTACCACCATAGGTTCTGCCATAAGTACTTCTTCACTATCTGAAGATAAGGTAAGAGTAAGTATGCGGTTGTTGTTCTCATAAGGATAACTGAATATCTTCTTACTTATGTTGCACAACAGTCTCTAATAAATTTTGATTATACTGTTTGGCATAATCTGTACTATTTACAATATGTTTATCTTTGAATGTAGGTACTGATGTGGTTGGCCTCCTTATAATTTAGTAGTTGCCACAAATTCTGTGGTTCATACCGATATATTTCTTTTTTTCCTCAACTAATCTGTATATGATTCTTCTTGCCTTTGCCTAGTAATTTTATTAGTTAATTCCTCTCCTGTGACGGATCATTGCTGTATCAATTCATCCACTGTGTGAGGTATTGTGAATCTGAATTTTGCAACATCGGGTCAATGTTGCAGTGTTTTAATAAGACTCTTATTTCTCTACTAGGCTCTGCCTCTTTCTGACAGGCAGATATTGATTTGTTCCTGTATCTTCAGGTAAGTAGTTCACTAGGCAAGAGGAAGCAGTGGTAATCGTATTTAATAAATACATCCAGTAAGTAGTAGGATTCTCAGTGTAATTCTCCCCGTGTTTAATAGCATGGTGTGTCCGTTCTCATCCAACATTATTTGCTTGTTCCAGTATGATCTCTGGACGTTATGCCTTTGTCGAGGTTCTGATATGATGATATCAATTCGGTTTTATATCAGAAGGACATTATCCTTCTCTAGCTTATGCTATCATGGCTTTAATTCCAATCTGACTCTCTATATTCAGGATATTTCAGATATTAAATGCCAGGAGGTTGCTGACCTTGCAGCCTTTAGGGAAAATTATCTTGTCTGAGCAGATTTTATGACAATTTCCTATTAATTCTTGTTTGGCTTTGTAAAGTCTTCTAAGATTTATACAGCTCAATAATGGTTTTATAGCTATTAGCTGTTTTTGAACTCTGTCCCTCCCTCTATATATATTGCTTGGGTATTCCCCATGAGTAAATGCTGCCATGAATAATGATCAGGAAAATGGAAAATAGTTTCATACTTACCGTAATTTTCCTTTCCTGATAATTATTCATGGCAGCATTACGTTCCCACCCATATACTATAGGAGTTGTGAAGCTAGTTACAAAGACTGCCTGATGGGAAGGGGGAGGATCTATTTATACCAGTTTCAAAGTTCTATTTCCTGTCCTTTCTGCTGTAAGGGGAGGAGCTAACCCATGAGTAAATGCTGCCATGAATAATGGTCAGGAAAAGAAAATTACGGTATGAAAAGTATGAAACAATTTTCCATTTTATATAGACAAACAGTGATGGATCTCTCATAGTTATGTCATATAGGTATTTAGTCATCATATGTGGATCTACTACTGTTCTCAACTTAATATAAATTGTTGAAATGTTAAAATTATTCAACAATATCCAAAATTAATCACGTTATTTGGTTCATGAGATTAGTGCAACATAAAACTATAAAAAGTAATTGAATAGATTACTCTAAATGCTAAATATATAAAACCATAAAGTTTTAAAGGAAAGAGGAAAAAATAATACAAAAATGCTAAAAATCCATTAAATTAATCCATTAAATTATAGTATATTGAACTAGACGTGCTTCAGCTGAGCTCCACTATAAATTTAAAGTTGCCATGGTTAACGGCTGCATTCAGGGGACCTCCCGATATATTATTATAGTAACCAGGGATTTTGCCCGCTCCAGAGCCTTAGGAACTGTGCAATTTGAAGGCTGCTTGTGGTTTTATATAAGGATCTCCTGTTCGCAGAATTACTGGAGAAGAGACACTTAGGTCCGCTTGCCAGACGATCGATGGACCACTCCATCAAGTACCGCTGGGGAATGGATTTCTCTCTTATAGTTCCAATAGGAGATGAACTAATCACTCCGACCTCTACTGATAACCCAGAGAATTTTCTATTAGACTCGCTGCCAGTGAAGGCTGTGACTCAGACAGAAGGGATGTGGTGGCCGAATGACCCTTTGTAGGAGACTTCACAGCCTCAGGCTAAACAATCTGGGACTGCTGTCCACCGAGTTATAGTTTCCAGGCATAGCACTATTCCGTGTGTGTGTGTGTGTGTATGTGTATATATGTATTACAGCTAACAAAGCTAGATGTGGCTACAATCTACCTCTATTGTCAAGTTATGCCAAGGCTATAGCTTAGTGTGCAGAAACAACCATTTTCCAGCATAGCTCCTACCATTATAATTGTTGGCTTTGGTTGAGCCTATTCAGTTCAATTCTAGTACAGTACCAGCCTAAAAGTGCGTTTTGCTTTATGCAAAGAGTCAATTCATATGTGTTCTTTTTTTATTATACAAATAGTGAATTTATATGTGTTCTTTTATTGTATGTTTTTATTTTCTTGTACTTCACTCATATAATGACATAAATGTATACTGGTCGAGCAAACTCCAACAAACTACAAATTGAAAAATATTGATGAAAGGGATTTACAAGTTTTGAAAAATAAATATTTCCAATGGACTAGAAAGGGTTTTCAATACTTGGGCATTACAATTACTGGTGATTTAAAGAAAATGATGGCTGTTTTAAAATACACAAATAAAACACTAAAGCAATGGTGCTATCATGAGATCTATTCGTGGGGAAGAATCAATACCATCAAATAATACATATTACCCAAGTGGTCATACCTCTTTCGTATGCTACCATTAACAATCCCAGAGAATTGACTAGGCATTATGTTTTACAACTTTTTTATGGAGAGGTAAAAGCCCTCAATTCAGTCCCCATATTGTTGGCTAGGAAAGGATGTCAGGTAGGACTGGGATACCCATTAATACGAGAAACTTATGTAGCTAATATGGTAGTTCATATTTACAAATTACAATTAACTAATTCAAAAAAAGAAGCGGGGTACAAAGTAGAGTTAAAACGTTTGGGGGTTGAAGATTTGTTTTAAATAGTGTTTTATTCTTAAAGCAAAACAAGATCCTACATACTGAGTTGAAAGAAAAAACTTAAATCAGCCTACGCAGGGATAAAATGAGACTGTAGCAGACCACGGGTAACCTGACTGATTACCTCCGCTAATTCCTTCTCTCAGCCAGACTGGAACCATTAAAACAAGCAGACATCCATTTCCCCAGTAACCAGACGAAACATAGTTCTGGGAGTCAACTGATTTATTTCAGACCACACACAGCTTTTATGCACAGACCCCTACATGGGGTCTCCAATACAATAATGCAGGGTTTTCATTCTCATGATCCTTTGTGCCTGAAAGATAATTGCGTGAGAAAAACCTATAATTCAATTATCTCTCAGGTATAGAAAATCTACACAAAATATACAGTACCCCAAAAGTGCCCCCACCATAACTATGAACCCCACAAACGTAGCCCCAATCTTAGTGTATAACATATAAAAATATCATTCAAATCGGTTTGGTGAAACGGGAATTCCGTCGAAGTAAAGTTTTGACCGGCTGGACACGAGGCGCTACCCCAAAACAGTTCCAGGGAAATAGATGCCCTGGCCTATTAAGAAGGAGTTAAAAGTATTCAAACTAAATATATAAAGGCACAGATATTAAAATACTTGAGCTCATTGTGTCCGATCTTAATTTCCAAAAATTTGACTTTTTTTTAAAGGATTTGTATGATAATTCTGGTTTAATGTTGTTTAATAATTTGGTTAAAAAATATGGTATTCCTTACTAAGAGATATTCAACTATTAAAAGCTGTAAAGAACATTTACAGGTTTTGGATAATAAAAAGGAAAATCATGGGAACATTTTTCAGTGGTAGAACTCAAAAGGCGTTGTATTCCATAGCAATGGAGCTAATGAGAACGTAATTTAGATCAGATATTCTTATGTCAGTAAAGAAATGGGAGAATAAATTAGCAATATTTTTGATAAGGATTGGTGAAATTTTTTCATGAAATAAAAAAAAAAAGACGATTCATTGTCTTAACATCCTAGAAACCCACGGAAAAATCAGGCAGAGATGGTATTTGGTTCCAGTCCAATTAACAAAGAATTCCCAATTGAACTCCCTACTGTTTTGGAGATGCCACGAAAAAGAGTAGACATGTGCAATTCGTTTCGATCCGAATGCGAATTCGGACGAATTTCGGGCAATTCGAACATTCGGGTGCTTCCGAATAGCTGAATTTCCAAAATTACCGAATTTCCAAAGTGTCGAAGTTCCGAAGCACAGTATTGCCTAAGTACTAATATACTTACCCAGTGGAAGAAGAATGTCACACTGCATACAATTTTAAATAAAAAGTATACAAACATAGCCAGGATTCAGCTGTAAGCATTTGCAACACTTACAACAATCAAGTAACACACATTCATATAAAATGTAAGTTACCTAATTCCCACGGTCTTATGGAGTTATCTACTAAAAGGCTGAAAGACCTAAATTGGTCTTTCAGCCAAATTTACTAATACTAAGTAAAGATTACTTAGTATTAGTAAATTATGACCCTATGCGGTATTAAACAGTGAGCAGCCTATGGCTCACTGCAAAAAAAAAAGGTTCCCCCTCGCCTATTGTCCTCCCCGCCCCCCACCCATGAGCAGTGGGTGGGGACCCTAAATTCAAATAAGGGGGGACCTATTGTCCTTCCCCCCCCATTGGTGGGTTTAAGTCCAATCAGAGGGCTCTGAGCCTAATTGCAGGGCGGGGCAAGGCTTTATGGAGCCCTCCATGGGTGAAGATGGATTATTTTTTTTGTATTCTGTATTTTTTTTTTTTTTTTAATGCATCGGTTATTATGGCCCCCACCCACCGCTCAGGGGAGGACATTAGGCCCCCCCCCCCCAATTTTTATTTAGGGCCCCCACCCACATTTTTTTAACAGTGAGCAACCACAGGCCAATTTAGGTTTTTCAGCCTTTTGGTAGATAATTAGAGAGTTATCTAGTAAGCGGCTGCAATAGAAGTCCCGAAATTCCAAAGTGTCGAAGTGCCGAATTTCGGAATGCCGAACCGAAAACCTTTCCCATGCACATGCCTAAAAAAGAACCCCATGATACATATATGGTGGAGTGCCCACATATAGTAGGCTTTTGGAAAGTGGCTTTTAAAGCTATACAGTGCCGTCATCAGGGGGTGACAACCACAATGGTTGTCACAGGCCTGGCGGCTCAGGCCCCATGTGTGGCGGCGGAACTACCGCCGGTGCAGCTGCTCCGAGGCCCGCACACTGATGGGGCCCATCCGGTGGCCAAAGCTTTTAGGGCCACCCCATGGGCCCTATATCTTCAGGGATCCGGTCAGTGCCGCGGATGTATAATAGTGCAACCAGGCCCCTTAAAAAAAAATTAGCCCGCAAGTACTGCTGGGAGGAAATGACGGCCAAGATGGAAGAGACCGTGAAGAGGGGGAGGCAGCCAACTCCTCTCAGCTCCAGCCACCCTCCTGCCCTGAAATGGTAAGAAACAGGAGTGTGGCTGAAAAATGAGCTGTGTATGTATGTGTGTGTATGTCAGTATGTATGTATCTGAGTATGCAGAGGCGGCTCTAGACTTTATGAGGCCTTAGGCGAAACTAACAAAAAAGTGTCACATATGTGAGGGGGGTGGGGAGGGTGGTGGGGAGGCTGAGGGTGGTGGTGAGGTTGAGCAGAACCTACCTTCATCCCTGGTGGTCCAGTGGGCTCCCTGGTGGTCCGGTGGCCACTTCTTCAGGTCTGCAGCTCCGCAGAGCTGCAGACCATGTAATCTCGCGAGACCATCAGAGCATTGCGAAAACTGTCCAATCAGAGCGTGGTAACCCGCGGCAACGCTCTGATTGGACAGTTTTCGTGAGACACATGGTCTGCAGCTCTGCTCAGTGCGGAGCTGCAGACTGGTGTCTGCGGTGGCTGGCCGGGCAGCCAGGAGGGGCCTCGCACCCGGCGGCATAGCGGGCAAGCCGCCGGGCCCCCTCCTGGTGTCAGGTCCTCGGTCACTGACCCAGGACCTGACACGGTCTGCCCACAGGCGATTTAGGCGGCCGCGAGGCCCCAGCCAGTGCGAGGCCTTAGGCAGCTGCCTAAACCGCCTAATTAGAGAGCCGCCTCTGTGAGTATGTATGTATGTGTGTATGTATGTATGTATGTGTGTATGTCCTTATGCTTGTGTGTGTGTGTATGTAAGTATGTGTTTGTGTGTCACTATGTATATCTGTGTGTCTGTATATGTCTGTATGTATGCCAGTATGTGTGTCTGTTAGTATGTATGCGTGTGTCAGTATGTGTGTATCTTTGTGTGGTTGTGTTTTTTTTGTATCAGTGCGTGTGTTTGTGTGTGTGTGTGTGTGTGTGTGTACTCCTGTGGGCAGCTTTAAGAGGCGGGCCCAGGGGTGAGATTTGGGGGTGGGCTTAGAGGCGGCCCCCGGGGGCCCAGACCTTGAGCTGTGTTAGGGGCCCCAAAATTTCTTATAGCGGCCCTGACGCTATAAAAGTTTTAGCTGATATTAAACCAGTATATACCCTGCTACATCTAAATTGGGATAGCAAAGATCTGAGATATTGATCACTGCCTTATGGCGGCTAAGATTCTGATTGCTAGACACTGGAAACAATGTTTAATTCCTCCGAAGGATCAATTCAAAAACCAATTATTATTTCAATTAATTATGAAAAAAGGGCATTAATTTTAACATTAGCAATTTTAGAATTCTTGCTATATATACCAACCTAATCAATAGGGTTGAAACTTTACTCTAATGGATCACTCCACATTTTAGTGGTAATATTTTCTTAAATTTTGATTTTATGGGGGGCGGAGCCTGACCGCGAGCTGAAATGGCCGCATAGCGTGAAAGCTCCCGCCGACGGGCATACACATTCAGCTACAAACCTAGCCACAATCAGTGCATGGACCCCCAGAGGCGCAGCACATACACCGGAACACCTGTAGCCGCAAGCGGACATGGGGGGGGGCGGAAAAAACATGAAGAGCCGCCATCCGTGGCCCCTCTGTTCCGGCAACCACGAGGCCAGACGCCATCTTCCCCACAACGGCGGGAAGACTCTGCATCCGACTCAGACCGCAGTGAGGCAGCTGGCTCAGCTTCCACACCGCTCACCAAGAGGGACCTGCAACTACTGCTGCAAGAAGCTGCAGCAGATATAAAGAAACACATGGCAGCAGAAATTGGAAAACAGCTGCAACTTCTGAAGGCTGATCTGGCTGACCTGGGGGAGAGGACAGGGCAGGTGGAGCAGAGGGCAGATGATCTCATGGAAAACCTCAATATGCACCAAGCTGAGCTCACTACACTGAGGAACAAAGTGGAAGAATTAGAGACAGGTATGGAAAACCTAAATAATCGCTCTAGGCGTAACAACATAAGGATTAGGGGCCTCCCCGAAACAGTCACGCCTGACATGCTGCTCTCCACGCTGCGCGAATTGTTACTTACAATCCTTCCAGAAGCAACGCCACAAGACCTCGCCATAGACCGGGCGCACAGAGCCCTCAAACCTCCTAGCCAAAACCAAATGGCGCCCCGAGATGTAATAGTACGCCTTCACTACTTTACTGTTAAAGAAGCCATCATGGCGGCCACACGAAAAACTCCGCCAAAATTTGACGCCATCACTCTTCAGTTTTACCAAGACATCTCACCTACCACATTAATGAAACGCAGAGAGCTCAAACCCCTAACCAGCGCACTGGCACAAGCCAACATACCATACAAATGGGGACACCCCTTCAAGCTACTAGTTCGCCAACATGAGAGCACACACGTCCTGCAAGATATCTCAAAAATGGCGCCCTCAGAGAATGGACACGCAAGCCACCTGACGGACAGGGGGAGAGAGGTCTCTTAACCCTGCCCGCTTAACGGCGATATCCATATGTCTTGTCTACTACAATCTGTATTCCCACCACCCTCCGCGCAATACATTTCTGATGTTGAAGTTCTTATCTGTTTACCGCTAGCTAGATGACTTAGCTGACGAGGACGCTGGCGCGCTGCCGCATTACCAGACCATAAGCTATACCCTAAGCCAAAACCTACCCCCCCGACAGCCCCTAGGTTAGGGCTACCACCCCTCATGAGAGGTCCCCAGCGGAACTAGATGACCAAGCCACTTCGGAACACGTGTACCACTCACCAGACTACATGACCGACGAAACTACACCTACTGCACCCACATGGACCCTAGCACCACTCCGCATCTCCACACATACTTCCTAGCACCAATAGGGTCACGTCATCGACACCAACCCATGACCTAGGTACTGCACCCACAGACGAGTAACACGACTAAACCCCTATACGACACAACCTCTACCTAGGATGTTACGCCTGTTAAACTTAATGAAAAAATGTGCTAAAACTGATCACATGCATTACCTGACAAATGTTTAAACCTGTTACCTACTCAAACGATGCATAAGATGCAACATGTCTAACTCTTGTGCACGCAAAAATAAAGAATTATAAAAAAAAAAAATGGCGCCCTTCGCTGCCGCATTGGGCATCAGCTTACCCGACGCACGAGCGCAATCTAGAAAACCAGTGGACAACGCCAGACCACAAAGGATGCCACTCTGGGAAAAACTTCGGACACCCTGGAACCGACCACCCAAGCGCCAGCAGCAGACATCGGTGCAGACTCGCGACCGGGACACCTGAATGGCATGGAACAAGCCCATCATGGACTCACCCACTCACTGGCAGAGACTATCCTAAGAGACTTAAAGGGACTTCCAAACTGTTTGACCTACTTCTGAGTGCGAGAACGCACACCACATCCTTTTACGCTGTGTCTGATGGCGCTACTTTAGCCATGGTTCACTAAGGTTTAAGGGGACGCAAAATAGTTATGGGGAGGACACTATAGGGCGCTGAAAAGGGCCTGACACGGGGAGGGGGGAGAAAGGGGGGGAAGGACAGGTGCTAGAGCAGCTGGGGACGACGGGGGGGGAAAAGGAAAGGAGAGGAGGAAAACACGGGATGGGAAGGATGGGGGGGGGGTAAGGGAGAGGTACGTACCATTGGCGACTCTCACTAAATGAGACAAGAAGCCCTGGTGGCGCCAAACTCAACGCAGCTATGTTGGTCCACTGGCACAAACCCACTAGACCCGATGGGGAAGACCCAGAGCAAACCCACCCCGGGGCACTGATTACAGCCCGCCTATGCCCAGAGCGGGAAGCACACGGAGACCGAACTGTGCAATGCACCACTCAGCACAGTACGGGGGTCATGAGACCCAACCAGGTGGGGACGACTCCACACACCCCACTCCATTTGGCCTGGCGCACACCATAAGACCAGGCGTTTATTTTTTCTGTTGTATAGGTATTATTTGGTTTTCAATGTTAATCCTAGTTCAATGGTTTGAATTGGTCTCAGCAGGAGGACACATGACGGACACAACATCTCGACACACGGGACACCGTCCACCACTGGGGGGAGGTAATAGCGAACCACGCTCCACCACACAACCATGACTGCTAGTCTGACGTGCATCTCAATCAATTGTAAAGGGCTGAATAACCCCGCTAAGCGACACCGACTCATGAGATGGGCAAACCGCAGTAAAGCTGACATACTCCTACTACAGGAGACACACTATGCAGACACACGGCCTTTCCCTCTCCTGAGCCGCCACTTCCAGGCTTGCTACTTTGCCAACTCCAACTCAGGCAAACACAATGGAGTGGCGATTCTCCAAAGGAAAACTTGCCCCCTCCAGATTACCACCACACACAGGGACCCCAACGGCCACTTCCTTACGGTGGCGGGCTCAATAGGCCCAACCAAATACGCGATCACCTCGGTCTATGGCCCCACAACCCCGGACCCGGGATTCTGGCCTACTCTAAGTGCACATCTCAGCTTACACCCAAACTCCCACCAGATTATAGGCGGGGACTTCAACGCCGTGATTGAACCACAGGCAGATAGACTCAAACGACCACCACAGACTCCAGCACCGACCAGAAACGACAAATTCATGGCAGACTTCATTTCCACTACCAACCTGATAGATGTCTGGAGACTGCAGCACCCCTCCACACTAGACTACACCTTTTATTCCCACCCACACCAAACATACTCACGTATAGACTACTTCCTGGTTTCCCCGTCACTACTTCCGCTCATAACAATGACTTCCATAGGCAACATAACGTGGTCCGACAACGCTGAGATAGCACTCACGTTCCAGCCCCCACGAATCTCCAGACCCTGGTCTTGGAGACTTAATCCGACACTACTCAACGACCCTCAAACGGTACAACAAATCACAACAGAACTCAAACATTATTTCGCTACAAACAAGGACACAGTACAATCAAATGCAATCATATGGACTGCACACAAAACGGTGATCAGGGGTACCCTTATTAGCTTAGCCACAGCGCACAAAAAAAGACGCCTCGCTAACATAGAGAAAATCCTAGCGGCCATCAGGGACCTTGAAGCCCCCCATAAAGTCACCCCCACCCCGGACCTCACCACACAACTCCATCACCAACGACAGGCCCTTCACAATGCAATGGTAGTGGACGCCACCAGGGCTCTACAATGGACACAACAAAAGTTCTACGAAAAATCCAATAAAGCCGACACACTCCTGGCCCGCAGGCTGCGCAAGCGCATCCAGGCCAAGCAGATAACACGCATCCGCACACCATCGGGTCATGACACAGAGGTACCTACCAAAATTGCGGAGGTATTCCAACACTATTTTGCAGACCTATATGACCACTCCCCCCACCATAGGCAACGGACCGACACCCTACAAGACCGTATCCAAACCTTTTTAGACCGAACTCATCTGCCCACACTATCGGATAGCGCAATCACCCAACTCTCCATGGAGATCACAGAACAAGAAGTTGCGACGGCTATAGGGGCCACCAAACCCAACAAAAGCCCAGGACCGGACGGATATCCGGGCTTATATTACAAAACATTCCGGGACACTCTCCTGCCCCACCTTGTACAACTATACAACACCCTGCTGCAGGAAACCCACTCCCCAAAGATATGCTGCAAGCCAACATTTGCCTTCTACCTAAACCCAACAAACCCCTCTCAGACCCAGGCCACTATCGGCCAATATCCCTATTGAACGTAGATATCAAACTGTTCACGAAAATACTCTCCAATAGGCTGCTACCACATATCACATCACTAATCCACCCGGACCAGGTGGGCTTCATCCCCACTCGCCAAGCTAGCGACAATACCAGGAGGATGCTAGACCTGATCTGGGTGGCTACCCAGCGCTCCATTCCAGCGCTACTCCTATCCCTGGACGCCGAAAAGGCGTTTGATAGGTTACTATGGCCATTTCTCTTTGCCACTCTGGAGAAACTCAGATTCCCCAAACCATTTCAAGACGCCCTGCGAATGATTTACTCTAATCCTACTGCCAACCTACTCATACCAAACACGAACCCCCCCTCGTTCGCCATCTACAATGGCACGAGGCAGGGCTGTCCCCCATCCTGTTCGCCCTCTCACTTGAACCGCTACTGCATCTTATCCGCACCACTCCCCAGATCACAGGCATCAAAATCCGCACACAAACATACAAGGCTGCGGCATACGCTGATGACCTGATGCTGCCACTCACAGATCCGCAGAACGCACTCCCACCTCTCCTCAAACTCATAGACGACTACTCAGAGGTATCGGGATACAAATTAAACTTCGATAAAACTGAAGCACTCATGCTGACCATACCGGACAATAAAAGACAAACGCTACGGACCACATTTGCCTTCAATTATAAGGCCTCACACATCTCGTATCTAGGGATCAACCTACCAGCGGAACTACAGCGCACATACACACTTAACTACTCACCGCTGATCCAGAAAATCATAGAAGACCTGCAGAGATGGAGGGACTTGTCTTTGTCGTGGCTGGGACGCCTAGCCTCGGTGAAGATGAACCTCCTACCAAGACTGCTCTATCTTTTTCAAACCCTCCCCATCCCCATACCCACCTCGGATTTCAAATACCTACAGTCACATATCGACAAATTCATCTGGTCGAATAAACGACCGAGAGTGAAAAGGGCGACCATGTACATCCCTAACAGGACGGGAGGCCTGGGCCTTACCAACTTACAACACTATTACCATGCGGCGCAAGCCACACAGATACAACATCTACACGCCCCACCGGGAGCGAAGCGCTGGGTGGACCTAGAACACGACATATTTGGCTTCGATCTCCCCTCATTGTACATATGGGCCCCACGGACCTCCCGGCCCCTGCCACCGCCACTACCCCCGACACTAGCTAATTCTATCAGCTCCTGGGATAAGCTTACCCAAAAATTCCCTATCATCAACAACCCATCACCACTGACACCCATACTGCGCAATAAAGCATTTAGCCCAGGAATGAACCCAAAAGATTTCGCTCATTACGAACACAACGACCTTTATAGAATATGCCACTTCTTTGAGGGAGGAAAACTAATGCAATACAAAGACCTTCCCCAACAACACTCACCATACAACACACATGACTTTTTCAGATACATACAACTAAAGAGCTTTTTGGAACTCCCTGAAAATAGGATAGCAGCTACCAACAGCACAACATTTGAACGAGCATGCATACATAACCCAGCCCGCAAGGGCCAGATCACTGATAATTATAGCCTGCTCATCTCTACTCATGCCCCAGGAGCGATGGCATATGTGGCGGCTTGGGAGAGGGATCTGGGGCCACCGGGAGACCCGACTGACTGGCAGGACATATGGGAGGCCACAGCATCTATCTCTATATGCGTCAACCACAAAGAGCAGGCCTATAAAACTCTACTACGATGGTATCTAACCCCCGCAAGACTATACCGAATGGGTAGGACCGACTCGGACCTCTGCTGGAAGCGGTGTGGGCAAAGGGGAACATACATACACCAATGGTGGCAATGCCCTAAACTAGCACCGCTTTGGGCGGAGGTGGCCTGCCTGGTATCCAGCTTACTCCACGCAGATATACCCTTAGACCCGTGGATCTGGCTTCTATCCAAACCCTGGGAACCTTTAACCAGAGCCCAAAACAAATTAGCAAACAGAATAGCTCTGGCTACAAGGAGGGCGATAGCGGAACTCTGGGGCTCCCCGGAGGTCCCCATTTTAGCCACAATCATCCGCAAAACCAGGGAAGCCATTGAAATGGACAGAATCTCAGCCCTAGTCCATGAAACGTCAGGCCACTTTCATAAAATTTGGGACCCTTGGCTGAGTGAGCCGGCGCTGAACCCGCCGAACCTGGCTACGCCGCAGGCCCAATAAATGGCCAACAGAGGCATAACGGGGAGGGGAGCTCAGAGGGTGAAACCCATACGCATGACAAACAGGGGAGTACCCATAGGGGACCATAACCGCAACTCAAGGGGGCCAATCCACAACAGACTCCAGCAGTCTCCCAAAACCATAGCGCAGAAACACTAAACCTTCCCGCGAGCATAACACCCAACCACTGAGACCAAAAGTTGTTTATGTTTTTACTTGATTGTGTATATTTTTCTATTTTTGTACCATTGTGCGACCTATCAACACCCAACTAATGCAACAGCAAAGCTGTAAACTAGCGAGACAAATTGTCTACTCACATAACAATGTCAAACATGTTATATCATAAGACAAATGTTTACACCATGGTTGCAAAATGCTTCTGAACAGGTGAAAATAAATAAATAAAGAATGTTAAAAAATTTTTTTAGATTTTATATATTATCTGAATAATTTACAATCATGATGGCTTGTCATCTATTGTTTTGTATGTGGCTGTCAAATATCAATGTTTAGTACTTTCTCTCAATAAAAGAATAAATAAACATTTTTTATTTCTGTTTTAAGAGGGGAATGCAAATGATTACCTTTCCTCAGCTGGTCAGCTCCCTTGAAGGAAAATGCTTTAAACCCCCACATTTACCAAAACAGGACTGGACAGGTGTAGTAATTGCTCAACTGACCACGGGTGTCAAGTATGATTGAATTACCAGCTGTAATGTTCCTAAAATTTTAAGTAAGTATAGACCCCAATGTAGAATCACCCCAAAGACAATGATACCACCAACCTATATGTATGATGGTATAAATTGTATCCTATTACAGGCCCAGAATGTTTCTTCTTAATGTTGTGGTGATATTTGTAAAATTTGGAGAGACTGCAATATCATAATTCCCATTTCTTTTCCTGGTTGCTGATGAGATGGTTCTACTGCTGGGATGCCTCATCTGTCACTATCAGGCCACTGTCAGGGATGGATAATAGGGATTTATAATATAGGCAGTTATCTGGGCAATCAAGAGGGCCCACTTGGAAACTATGTTTCTATGTTTAACACTATGCATGCCAAATATTCTCCCTAGCCGTATTGATTGAATATCTGTTATGAAGCAGGTTCTTTACCAGACTGCATTAACAGCTCCTTATTCTCCCAACCCTAATGTGTGAATACATATGACGCCATATCCCTTTCTCAGAATGCTAGAGGGATATGTACAGGAATTCAAGCTGCACTGTCAATCTGTTTGAAAAGGTAGGCAAGTGGGAATCTGGTAAAATATAAAGTGTTTATTTGTAGAAGAGTGGCTCAGAATCTCTTTAAACAACCAATGTACTCTGTAAGACACTTAGTAACATAACCCATACTGTACGTTGGCTGTCACAAATTCTCTAATTGCCAGAACCACCTCTGGGTCCCTCTGGAGAAACAAAAGGGAACAAATTGCCAGTGTCTCATTTGGACCTGTAAGAAATTCAATTACTGACTACATAGAGAAAATATAAAGAGAAAGGCAAGGTTATTCCCCAAATCATAAATTGTTGGCGATATACTGTATACTGTGTTCATAGACCGACACATTGTCTGGAGGAGAAGTACAGGATAGACTGGATTTGCTTCAGTTTGAAGTGCTTACATTTAT
Organism: Pelobates cultripes; assembly: GCA_933207985.1. Lineage (NCBI taxonomy): Eukaryota > Metazoa > Chordata > Amphibia > Anura > Pelobatidae > Pelobates > Pelobates cultripes. The sequence continues at coordinate 200,896,864 of OW240912.1, read as the reverse complement.
TAAGGCAGTTATAGGGACAGAATAATTTGTGAGATTAAACAAGAGGATGAAAGCTTTCTCAGTTCATTTTATAAGATATGAATTTATGACTTGGGAAAGAGAAGCTCTTAACATAGCAGCTTAGATTTCAAGGAGATGATGTTTCTCTGTTTCAAACATAAAAATATAAATGCAGTAGAAGATTTAGATGGATAAAGATGTAGAGTACAGAACGTTCTATACATAAAGTACTTCAACTTTTGTTTGTAAGAATGTAATGTATGATCTCTAAATCAACAGGTTGGAAACATTAACAAAACCTATGCTTGTTTGGATCTGACCAGGGGATAAGCAAGTGAACCTCTACATCAATCCCTGTAAGTAATGGATAAAACCATTTACTCAAGTAAAAACTGAATTATTGGTGACTTTTCTGTCAGCCAATAGAATCTTGGTCCATAGGGCCCCATGTTATATTTCATTGATGGCAAACTGTTATTTACTTGCCTGAAATTATAGTTTGAATATTTGTTGTTCAGAGATAAGCTCACATACAGGTCAGCTTCAATGCAACAAGTTTCAAAGCATAGCACACTTTTATGAATGCAAAGAAAAATAAATCTATTCCCTTTCAGATACAATGTATTGACAGACAGACAAAAATAAACAAACAATTAGTCTCCGTACGCCAAATCCTAGGAATACTGAGCATCCAATGTACTATTTGAATACATGAAGTAACTATACTCATACTCCATAAAGAAAGGGTCAAGATCTCCATTACAAAGTTTTGATATGTGTCAGTGTAACGACCTATTCAGATCAGTTAGAGAATGGTGTGCTTAACAGACCATGTTGGTAAATGCTCAGAATAAAAAAAGAATTGGGGGACACATAGAACATGCATCATTTCTCAGAAGTGGTGCTGCATTAAACATCAATATTTATGCAAAATACAGATTAAAGAACAGCATACACACACACAAAAAAATACAGTTTTACATTTTATAAGGCTACTCAAAATCATAAATCTTAACAAATAATTTCAGATGGATATTCTGTACCAGAAATAAAAATCAACTTCTGGAAATCTAAACAATTTAAAACCAAAAAAAAAAATAGACAAAAGGAGTCCAGCATCAGTGGATAGGAAGTAAAAAAAAAAAAAGAAGGAAAATAGAGCAGTCACTGCTCTCAGTCTGGTTCTGTTGTCTTTTCTGGTACAAAGGTCGCACCTTGTACAGATCCCAGGTAAATGCTGACTTGGTAATAGAAGGGGCTACAGGTATTTTGGTATTTGAATCTAATTCAGCAAGGAAAAAGGACACATTGGAGCAGGAGATAAATGGATATTGTCACCCATCCTAATGAGCTATGAAGGCCTGTGGGCCTTCTGTAGGGAATGTTAGAATCCCTCAAGCACCTGGTGACAGAAGCATGGGACTTTCACCACCAAGTGGCACGGATCTTGGAAAAGCTGGGGATCGAAAGATTCAAAGTGCCGAGGGCATTTTATTGTATACAGTGCTGTCACAAGAGCCATTTTATTGGTCATTTACTGGAACTGACAGAACATCTTGGAGGGCCAAAGTAGGAGCTCTGAACAATTTAGAAACGCAGAATAACCTATCCTAAATTATATGTTTGGCTTTTGTGTGAAATTTCTGAATACTTTGATAGTGTATTATAGATAATTAAATGTGATTTTTCCATTCATTTCTTCTTCAAGAGTCCATGCAGCAGTTGTAATTTATCTCTCCAAAAGTAATAAACTTGCATATTAAAATTCTGAGTCTTGGCTTGCTACACAACATTCTTGAAAGGATCACTCTAAGCATCAGAACAACTTTAGCTTGATTAAATCGTTTTGGTCGTGTTTTCATTACTGCTCAGTGTGTTTAATGTTGAAAGTCTTATCCCTTGCCTGCTAGAGCCTGAAGCAACTGTTGTGCTGCTAGAAATTTAACCTTTTCTTCATGGACTCTGGGTGAGCCTTATCAAGAGGAGTTGTCACTTGGGCTGCATACATGGAGTAAGTTAACTCCTAAATGGCAGAGAATTTAGCAGTGAAAATGCAGCTGCATCATTTCTACACCAAAACCACTACATTAAAGGGACACCAGCTTATTGTATTTGTTCTGGTGAATATAATCATTCCCTTCAGGCTTGTTGCGGTAAACACTGTTTTTTCAGAGAAAAGGCAGTGTTTACATTACAGCCTAGGCCTAGGGATACCACCAATGGCCACTAGAGGTGCTTCCTGGGGCAGTGCTGCACAGTAATGAGTAAACTATTTGAAGCTGTTAAAGAAGCCTGATGAACGAGCAGGCAGACTAGAACTCATCACAGGGACAGTCCCACAGGAACAGGTTAGTCGGTGCAAACTCCATTAAACAAGACCTTTGCTCCCTCTATACCAATAGTTGCTAACCACCGGGTTACATGAAGAAACTATGGCAGCACTGTCTTCCCAATGTGATGAAGATCCATTGGTACAGGGTAGAATCTAATTAGTAAGTTGTGCCCCTCTGCTTACTTGTACACACTCTGAAGCTGTATATATAATCATAACTTATATACACCATGCTATCACATCAAGTTCTACTTCAAAGCCCCGCTTTGCAGGAAATACTAGCCTGTATGTATAGATTTTTGCTCGTGTTACCTAGGTACCAAACATTTAACTTTTATTTAGCTACATCAGAGCAGGAAATAAAAATGCTTCTTCCATGGTTTGTTTAATTATTAAAGGGCACACTGTTCACTATAACCATAACAGCTCATCATTTAAAATTATGGTGCTCTGAGTCTCGGTCACTGTCCAGTGGCATGTTAACAAGATTGGGTCCACAATGGATGACAGGCTGCAGGGGGTGCACAGAGCACCCTCTCTTTACCTGCCTACTGTTGCTGCATCACATGGCAAGTGCCAGTTCAATAGAGACAGAGCGTGCAGTGAGGAAGCTGCTGGAATCACTCTGTGCATTGGTAAACTGCAATAATTACAATGCAGAATTAACATTACGTTCCCCATTGCTGTGACGCTGGAGGAGGAAGAGACGGACCCAGCGCCGAGAGACTTTGGCGCTGGAAAGAGATAAGTGTTAAAAGAGAGAGCCAGATACTTAGCTATGGGCTGAGGGACACTATAGCATTTGGATACAGTTTTGTATTTCTAACGCTATAGTGTTCCTTTAACATAAGCCATACTTCACCCTTTTCATACTTTTGTTATTTTTAGGTTATCCCAGCAGGAATAGTTAACAGAGCACCATCAGAGACAGCGTCATCCTGCTCTGTAAAAAATGAGTAATGTTTAGTTTGTTTAAACATTTTTTCATAATTATTCCAGCCACACTCATGTTTAACTCCAAGCACATTAGGCTGTTGACCTGATTGAATAGGCTTTATTATATACATTATAATATTAGAGCACACTATTGCTGTGTACTATTTGGAAAATTGCAGAGGGCATCACTCATAATATCAGCTGCATTTGGCATGTAGTAGAAATAATAACACTAACAATGACTGACAAAGTCTTGGCAACTGTGAATTACCGTTTTTAGTAAATATTATGTCTATGAGCTGGTAAGACATAGAGACCAAATTATTTTCTCTTTAAACAGTAACTATATTGAAACACAGAAAATATTTTGGCACAGGGCAAATGTCACAAACTTAGTATCCTGTTTCGCTCATCCTATTAAACACCAGACCTTATTTGAGCTTTGTGCTCATTTTTATAAACAGACTAATGATGAGTGATTCAAATGTTCCATTTGACATTCCCATAAAGTAAAAAGTAAATAAAAATTAACCAATAAAACTACATCTTGGTTTTATAACCACCCATGACAAGCTCCCCGCTGGTTCAACTTACTTGTAGATTGCAAGCTCCTGGGCTAAGCTTTTCCGTAACTCTTCCATCTCTTTATTTTGATGCTGTTGTAACTGCACAGAAATCTTTATTTCTCGTTTTGTGTTTTCCAGCTCTTGCAACTGCTCCTGAACGGTAATTGAAAGAAAAATGTCTTACATGCCAACTTCTCTATACATATCATCTTAATTGATGCATTAAACATTTATGTTAAAGATCTGTAAGGGCGACTTTCCAAATAGGGTTTTGATAGGAATTGACCAAAGAATTGCAAGGAATTAGGCCAAAATATATGCATAAATGCAAAAACTGCAAAGATGGAGAATTTTCCCATTTTGTTATATTGCCTAAGCACTAAAATTGCATTGTTGACTATACACATTTCCTAATGTAGTGAATAACTGTCTGCTATATTGGGTTACTGAACGCTCTACTATGAAGGGTCACCTGGGATGTGCCATCACCCTGCCTGCAAAATACAACATGCCCAAGCAAATGTAGCTTTCGTTTTTGTAGACTGGCAGGGTCACATTTTAGTGAATTAAATCTGAATGTAAAAACTCAAGCTAAAACAGATCTTTTAGCAATTTTGGTGAAAGTAGCTTTTTATCAACTTTGCTATTTTACTCTCAGTTTTGCAATTCAGTTTAAAGGGTTACTCCAAACACCATGACTACTTAGTGATTTAAAGTCATTGAGCCTGGAGTCTGTATTTGCAGTGTCTCACTATGAAACTCTGTACGTATGGAGTTTAAAGGGACACTCTGGGCACTAATACAACTTTTATTCATTTGATAGGTTTTGGCTAGACATGTGCAATTCATTTCGGTCCGAATGTCCTAAGTGTCGAATTGCAGAGGTCCCAAAGTTCTGAAATTACAGAATTTCCGAAGTGTCGAAGTTGCCGAAGTTCCGAAGCACAGTTGCCTAAGTACTAATATACTTACCCAGTGAAAGAAGAAGAATGTTACATTGTATACAATTTTAAATAAAAAGTATACAAACATAGCCAGGATTCAGCTGTAAGCATTTGCAACACGTACAACAATCAAGTAACATACATTCATATAAAATGTAAGTTATTAGCCAGTCAATGTAATGACAGGAATGAATAAGTAGATAACTCCCTAATTCCCACGGTATGGTCTCTCAGCCAAATTTACTAATGCTAAGTAAAGATTACTTAGTATTAGAAAATTATGCCCCTACTAGCTATACCGCAAGTAGGGGCATGTCTATTAAACAGTGAGCAGCCTGTGGCTGCTCATGGTTAAAAAAAAAAAAAAAAAAACAGCGGGTGGGGGCCCTAATGTAAAATAATGTGGGAGGACCTATTGTCCTCCCCCCGGGCCCCCACCCCTGAGCGGCAGGTGGGGGCCCTAAATCAGAATGGGGGGGGGACCTTATGTCCTCCCCCTGGCCCCCACCCCTGAGCGGTGGTTGGAGGCCCTAAATTATAATAAGGGGGGGGAACCTAATGTCCTCCCCCCTGGTCCCCACCCCTAAGCGGTCAAATTACACAGCGTGGGAAAATTCCATGCGTTGCGGGTGGGGGCTCAGGAGGGGGGACCCTATTTTTTTATACTCGCGGTATAGCGAGTAGGGGCAAAATTTACTAATACTAAGTAATTTTTACTTAGTATTAGTAAATTTGGCTGAAAGACCAATTTAGGTCTTTCAGCCTTTTGGTAGATAACTCCCTAATACCGTGGGAATTAGGGAGTTATCTACTAAGCGGCTGCAAGAGAAGTTCCGAAATTCCGAAGTGTCAAAGTGCCGAAGTGGCCAAATTTCCGAAGTGTTGAAGTGCCGAAGTTCGAAGTGTTGAAGTGCCGAATTCCTGAATTGCAAAAGTCCCGAATTTCGGAATGCCGAACCGAAATTTTTCCCCATGCATATGCCTAGTTTTGGCCTCATCAGTATGCTGTATTTTGTTGCATGCTCAAATCTTTATAACTTTTGAATAAAACAAATGATTTCGTAGAATGCTGCCCCATAATTCTGCCTCCTTAGCCATGCCCCCTTTATTTATTTTGTGCAAAAACTATAAAGATTTGGGCATGCAAACAAAAATACAGCATATTAGGCCATAATCTATCTAATGCATTAAAGCTGTATTTGTACCTGGAGTGTCCGTTTAGTCTCTCTGCTGCCTGAGATGTAACTCCACCTCCGGCAGCATCATTGGGGTTTCCAGGAGGCTAATGTTAATTCTGTGCAACCATCATTGCACAGTTTGTCAGTCATTAGATGAGAGTGGTCAGAAACTCTAAGCCAATGAAAGGTGATGGCTGCGACTCCTGACTTCTGAAAATAACATCACCAGACCATCAGGGAGCCTTGGAGCCCAGTGGGGAACCAGGTAAGGGGGCAATCCATTGCTAAACAGATTGGTCCCATTACTGGGGAACTGTGCCTGGGTTCTCTTGGTATCAAACACTACAGAGGGCTGTAGTGGTTATGATGCTTGGAGTAACCCTTTAATTCCCCATATTTTAGGGTTTAGTGACTATTCATTTAGTTTCTAGATTAAATAATTTTTCCAGATTAGCCAATTTAGCCTCAGTATTACTATTCTGATTTATTTGCTACAATTTGAAACTTGTGAATAACCATGTGAGTGCAACACTCAGAGTCTGCATTACCCGAGTAGAACTACAAAAGTCAAAACTCACGTGAGGACTGATTTCCCTAATCCCTGTTTATAAACTATGCCCTCAGCAGCAGCCCTATGTACCTCAGCAGCATTTACATGAATATAGAATTGATTATTACTAGCCGTGTCAGCCATTATCTAAGGCAGGGGTCCTCAAACTCTGGCCCCCCCAGATGTTGCTGAACTACAACTCCCATGATTCTCTGGCTATCTATGTAATTCAAAGAATCATGGGAAATGTAGTTCAGCAACATCTGGGGGGCCGGAGTTTGAGGACACCTGATCTAAGGGGTCAAGGAAGGGTCTACAGGCGATTGATTATAATTGCCAACTACTGTATATGCTAATTACTACTAGGTCTATATGCACATCCAGGTTCCAGTTCTTTTATAGCTAGAGACCCAATAAGGCTTTAGAATGTGTTTGTGCTGATAAGGAATATATAATATGTCAAATTACGTTTGCCTGATGTGTCCAGTATTCCAGTTGCTTTTGCCAATTTCAAAGATTTTATCCTTTTTTTAAAACTAATTTTTAATTCCTCCCAAGGATTGATGGTTAATTCAATTTAAGAACTTATAAATTACTGTTTGTGCATGCATGGCACCTATGCACATCTGGTGAATTATGGGAAGATGCTGACGCCAGTATTTGGAAGTACTGGACAGATAAGTGTATTTTAGACTTGCCTCATCTGCTCTGATCACCCAAGTAAATTCAGGGGGAAGGAAGACAGAAAAGTGACAATCTCTCTTTAATAACATGATCACACGCTAATAAAACTTTAATAGTGTGTATTTTAGGAAAACAATTGTTTTCTCTTTCAAGAGCGCAGTGAGGATTAATGTTGTGACCAAGCACTTTATATGAAATAGTTTTCATTTTAGCATGTTTTTACTGTCCTTGTGTTTGCTGATTAACCTTTTCTCACATCATCCCCTATTGATTGAAATGTCTCTGTGTAGCAGGTGCGAGAATGATGTGCCAATGCCTGCTTTAGTAGCTGTATGAGAAGGTAAGGAACCCCAACTTCCTTAGTTTGTTATTTGAGCTATATTCCAATCTGACTTGCTGGAAGAACACTTCAGATCTCTGGCCATGCCTGTGATATTATTGCTCCCTATTAATAGATGCTGGATCTCGGAGGAAGAAATCATGCCAGCAAGAGAGGAGGGCAAGTACAGGGGAGATGGCTCAGATTTCACTAGCAGCATATCTCACTGATTGAGACGAGCACTCTAGGGACAGAACACTACTACACTTATTTTTATAATTCATGTACATAAACTGCAGCAATGGATGTTGAGACATATATAAATAAATAAATAAATAAATAAATATATATATCATGAAATGAAATGAAGGTATCGAAGTACAGGTATCCTGAATAACAGTAAAACACTATTTTAACGTTATGCCTTTTAGGGCATTGGTGACTATCATTAAATATCAGCTGTTAAAAGCCCTCAAGCAACAAAACTGTTTTTGAACAGTTTGATGTCTTACCTGGGGTCAGCTGAGCACTGCTCCCTCCTCTACCACAATCTCCCAAAAGCCAGAGGTTGCTCGGCAGGAACTTCCGTTAGCTCTCCTGATCTAAGCCCTGCAATGCTGATGTAGCGGAAGCGGGTAGCGGCGTCTGGTGGACCCACAGTAAGAAGTCAAACTATTCAAAATTGGTTTGATTGCTTACAATGTCGGGTACTAGAGCTAAGGTTATGATGTTTGGAGGGAACCTAAGTTCATGGACATACAAATATTCATTCTTTATACTAACACATTGTGTACTTGGTTAACTCAAGGTATCAAGCATAACTCTAGTTGCTGCTGCCGAAATCTTAGAAAGTGTCCACTCCAAGCCCTGCATTTAGCAAGGGAAAATGGGAACCATTCCAGGGCAAAGGGCTAAGTGTGAACAAGCAATCCCTTGGTTGCCATGGTGATTGTCTTTAAGCAAACTACTATATAAGGTAAAGAGTTGAGACATGCTGATTTGCAGGATAACCCTCCTTCTAGTTTTAGAAATGTCCTATGGGTTCTGTCCCATGATACAGTGTTCTTCACACTCATGTCAGATCGTTCAATAACTGCAGCTGCTTGCATCCCGGGTCACCCTAGGCCATGTTTCTCATAATAAACAGGTGCGTTTCTAAACCAGAACGCTAAAAAGAACTGTAAACACATAGCTGCTGTGATTTGAAAAAAAAAAAAAAAACATTCTAAGAGCGTTTTGTGGCAAGTATGCTCATAGATGTACACAGACATACACATACATGTGCACACAATTCATCTCCTCTAATTTTGCCATGATGGATATGTCTAAAGGCGATCAGTATGTTGCAGTCTAGTGTCCTTTCAGGCTTGATCCCCAATGAGATTACTTACATGTTAGTGACACTGTAGACACTATAACTATTTCATCTCATTGAACTGGTTATAGTGCCTGGAGTCTCCTGGCACGGTCTCTCCATTCAGTGTTAAACCATTTTTGAGTAGTTTAACACTAAATAAGGGTCCCTGGCTTCCCATAGCCCCACCCCCACTGGAAGTGTGTCTAAGGCAGAGATTTCACATTTCCTTCTAGCAATACCGATTCATACCTGAATGTACTCTGTGGTAGACTGAAAGTGGTCAGCTGACACTTTCAGTCAATCATAGATGTTCAGACTAATGCTTCCTCATTAACCTGAGCAGCATGGTGAGATTAGGTGCATTAAAACATTAAAACATCTCGTTTAGCATTAAAACATTAAATTGTAGACATTTCTATGAGAAGAAGCAGTTGTGGTACTTAGAGTGTCCCTTTAACTTCCACTTAAAAGAAACATTCCAAACACTTACAGCACACTAGCTTTCTGAAGTGCATTATGTGTGGCGAGAGCAGTGGTGTATTTTCCACGAAGCTAACAAGGCATTTGCCTTGGGCGGAATTCATGGGGGCAGCAAAAAATGCCGCCCCCAAGCGCCCTGGCAGATGCCTTGTTAGCCTCTTTCATGGGGGGCACAGGAGCTGGCCAACTGGCCACCTTAGAGCCACCCCGAGGCATTCAGATGCTCACATAGCAGGCGGGCGGAGAGCGAGGTGATGCTGAGAGCCAGACTATGACGTCATTCCAGCTCATGGCATCACTATTCGGCGCACAAGCGAGCTAAGCAGGAGGAATTTAGCTCCCTCGCGGCCTCCACTGCCCAGCAGTCCATCCGCCCATCCAGCTCAGCAGCAGCCCGCTCCACTGTCTGGACCCCAGGGAAAAATCCACTCCAGCCCTTCCAAACAGAGAGGCTGGGTGGATTTAAATTAAAATGATATATATATATATATAATTTGTAAGTGTGAGTATGTCAGTCTCAGGGTGTCTGTCAGTGTGTCTATGAGTGAATGTGTGTCTGTCAATGAATGTTTGTCTGTTGGTGTATGACTGTGAGTGAGTGTGTATCCGTTATTGAGTATATGTGTCTGTCAGTGAATGTGTGTGTCTGCCAGCGTGTCTGTCAGTGAATGTATGTGTATCTAAGAGTCTGTGCCTGTCAGTGAATGTGTGTGTTAGTTTGTGTCTGTCAATCAAACTGCATGTTCATCTTAAACAGGCAGGGGCGGGGCAAATTTAGATTGGGGGTGGGCAGCATGAATCCAATACACATCACTGATAGAGGGCCATCTTTTTTCATTTTACAAAAAGTGCAGAAATTAGCACTTTTATAAATGAACCCTGTTACACCCCCTGGTTTGGTTAGCTCAGTGGAGCTAAACTCTAGAGGCATATTTGCTCAGAGCACCTCCCTTGCAAAGATCTCTAATTGAGCTGCATCGAGAAGTCTGTGATTGGACAGCCACAGAAAGTCCAGGCTTAGTAAGAAGTGGAAGGTTTATAAATGTTGCAGAGATGTTTTTAGATATACCACAATGAAAGAAATGCAGCCTGGGGTATATCGGGTGCTATATCTATTAAATTGTTAATATATCTATTTTTTGCATTTGAGTGTTTCTTTAAACCGTCATAACTCCTAACCATTAGTGTTAATTTACCATTAGTGTCACCTAAATTTTACTAACCTTGCAGGGTCTTACAATGACAGATCTCTTGAGCTATTGTGAGCACACATTCCTGAGATCTCAGGTAAGATCACTATGGGTAGAACACTTGTGCACGTGCATAGCATGATTTGGCATGACTTGAGCATCGCAATGAGATTAACCTTAGTATCTCTCATATCTGTCCTTAAAATACCCTGAACAGACTAGGTTTAACAAATATCCCTTAGTATAGCTGAATTTGCTGGACTGAGCCAATGATTTCCAATTTATTTTATAGGGCAAAGGGAGGCTAAGGGAATTAGAATGAATTGTATACACTCCATATCCGCAGCCCTTTGTTGGTTGTAATGCATATTATAGCACTCTTTATGCCATTGAGTCACAAATTGCAAAGTAATGAAATACACATTCCTCTAACACTCATTGCTAAGGTAGCCAGCAAAAACTCATCTGACCTTGTATGGCCGACTCAAGATAAATAGAGGATTCTACTTAGTTATTTGTGTAACTGAATTACAGGACCACAAAATCCTTATTAACCTCTGTGCTAGCATTGTCAGATCTTTTGTAGACACCTATGAATTCTGCATTCTGTTAACAGGACTTGAAAGTTTTTCCTGGTAGTATGTGGCATTCATGTGCTCCCAGTGTGAAATCATTTGCCTAGTTAAGGCTGCGATCTTAAAAAGGTACCACAATGATTCTTTTCACATACTGCTGGGTAGCACTCACTATCCATGTCCGTCAGAATACAGAATCCACTAAACTCAGTGAAAAGGTAATCCTGCTTTTTGTTTATTCACAGGGCATTTAGAAGGCTGTACCCTGTTATTACTTTTTTCCTGCAATCATTCTCCTTGTAAATTCACTACATCCATACCCGATATAGCAGCACCTCATTGTCTCTTTTCTTCTTCAAAAGAGAAATCTGCTCCTGTAGGCTGCGTTGCTGAACCTGTAGATTGTAAGCTTCTCCTTGTAGTGGCCTGAGCTCTTCCCGCAGCTTTTGCAGCTCCTCTTGCACTGTATGTAGTGCACGAGCCCCTCTTTCACAGCGTTCCAAAAGCTGCAATAACCTAGGCTCATACATCTCCTCCAGGGAGCTCTGCTGTTCTTCAATTATGCTTTGTAGTTCTGCAGACAGACGCCTTCTGTCTTGCAGTTCACGTGAAGTACGTCTGCTCCGAGGGGTTCGGAGACATTGCTGTTGATGGTCACGTTGCTGAGAAGAAGTCTCATGGAGTTGAGTGAGCTCTTCTTCTAACCGAGCACCTAGTTTTTCCAAGTCGTCTTGTTCAGCTGCTTTCTGCTCCAGTTCCTTTCGCTGGTTGTCAAGTTGATACTGACAAGCAACACACTCCCTTGTTACCCTGAACAACCTGCATCTGACAACCCTAATTTCTTCCTTTAGTGCATCTCTTTCGAGCTCGACCCTTGCACGTTGCCCAAACGCCTGTACCACCTGTTCATGTGCCTGCCTCACCGCTTCCACGGATGGCTCTCGAAGCACAGCCAACTCACGAATTAGTTCATCACGTTCCCGTTCTAAGTCCTCTACTGCTGCAATACAAAACTGGAATCTTACCCCTAAATCTTGCAAAGAAAGGGGTTCTTGAGTCACAGGAGGTGAGATACTGGGCATATTTGGGTCTTGATTCTCCCTGGAATAAGAAAATATCAAGCATCACTATAAACTGCATTTGTTTATCAAGATAAACTCTTTTGTTCCCAGAAGTCTGAAACTAAATCCATTCATTTACTAAGCACACTTGAACCGATATGTTAAATGACACCTAAGCAACGTTAAAGAACAACCAAGTCGATTTCTTGGAACACATTGTGATGTAGTACAAATTACTAAGCAAGCTCATTTGTGTTTTATTGCTAATTCACGGTTACAAATCAAAAGGCTTTAGAAAAATCTATGTTGACATTAATGTAGCAAAGGGTTACCCTCACATCATTCTTAAATGCCTATTTCAAGGTTCTTAGTTCCATTTATTTTGGCACTGAGACCAATCCATAGATAAGATCCAGTGTTTAACCTATTAGGTGCAGAACTATTTTTGAATGTCATTGGCCTTTATAGTTACTGGTGTCACAGTTCTCTGTAACTCCAAAGCAGTATTTATTTTCTACAGTTTAGAGCAGGGGTGCCTAAAGGGTAGATTCCCAAATGTTTTAAAACTACAGCTTCCACGATGCTTTGTCATTCTAAATGCATGCAAAACATCATGGGAGTTGTAGTTTTTAACATCTAGGGAGCTACCTTTTGGGCACCCCTCCCCTGGTCTACTCTAGGGGATCACTTTACCCGTTTAAAATGCAATGTTTTGCCCACTCCTCTTTTAATAAATGTGTTTAAAATCTCAAGACTTAATTTAAAAAATTTCATTTCAAAACTGAAAGGCAGACTAAGCAGAGAGGCGTTATATTCGATACATACATACAGAGTAAAAGCTTACAGAAACATAGGGGGTTAGTCTCTAAACATCGAACTTTTTGATCTGTATTGAATTGAAAACAAAATTAAAAAATATAGGCCAAACTGCTGATATGAACAAATTCTCCAACTTGAGTATCTGTTTTCCATTTACTAAAACTTGGTGTTTAGTGAATAAGCCTCAATGTCTTTATATAGCAGAAATATGGCGAGAAAGTGTTTGAGTCATATCTGCATTTACCCAGCAGAGACCCCCTGACTTTAGCCTGTTGGACAGTGTCACAAGCCTTGCAGGAACAGGGCTGTACATCTGCCAAGTTTTATCATTTCGGTATACAGGGATCACCCAGCCCTGTTTCATTAACCCTCTTATAATCTAACCCTTTGTATGCTTTTAAATTCAGGACCTTACCTCTCTTCCGGGGAGCTCTGTCTTTCCTCTTCTGCACTGGACATTTCATCTGCACAGACAGACCCTTCTGTTATTAATAACAAATTGTGGTGAGGAAGCTGAGGGTAAGGTGCACCTCCAACCAATAAATGCACAGCCACTGGGACAGACTTGCAGGCTGTCACCATATCCCACTCATTCCCAGCACAGGGTGGGATAACATCATTCCCTAATGCCCTTCCAACTGGGCACGCCTGAAATGACTCTGCAGCTCCTTCCCTGGCAGAGCTTTGCAGTATGTCAGGGTTAATTCATGCCAGACAGACTGGGATTGGCTAATGCACTAGGCCTGTCAACTGCAGCCAGTGTGATTAATAAAGGAATAGAAGAAGTCTGCAAATTGGATAAAGCCAGCATTGATGGGGAGATATTGTGCATACATCATTTGCAAAAAGGTTTTCAGTGTAATTTGTCCCATTCCCTGTAGCAGATATATTCTGCAGGTCACCTCACATCAGGGGTGGTACTTGTTTGGTTGTTGGCTGAGGCTGACAGGAGTTTGAATCTGGGTGTATGTGAATGCTGGGGTATTGCAAAATGATGATGTAGAAACTGCATTGTTTACATTGCAGGTTTAATACACCTTTAATGGTTGTCGTCTTCACAGCCACTAGAGGCGTTTCCTCCTCCAGATCCAAGTGAAACCTCGTCACGGAATCAACTGCTGCTAACCGCAGCATTTGGTTAGAGGTACGCTGCGTTTTGACGTACATTTGTCCTCCAATCCATTGCTTATCTATGAGAAGCATTGGATTGGATGATACCACGAGTGACGTCAGCTTAAATGATGACTTCGATGGAGGAGTTTTGGTGTTTTGCGAATGAGGTAAGTAACTTTATTTAGCTTAGCTTTTACTAGGCAAAGAGGGTGGGCAATGATCATATCGATTTATTGTCTCGAAATAACAATTTTTATTTTTGGAACTATAGGTTCCCTTTAATATACTATTCCCTAATAATTTGCACCACAACTGTAAGTATCCTGACTCACAACCTCCTCTATGGGCACTAAACTTGCATTAGGATGGACACTATTTACACCTGGAGCAATTCCTTCATTGCAGATTCCAACACCACATTCATTCCATTCCTTCCAAACACAATTACATAGGCATATTATATTATGTTATGGATGTGTGCAATTACCGGTAGATAACAATTAGAGAGGGTGTTTACTCAAGAAATATATAATCATACAAGAAATAACCCACAAGCTGCTGCATCCTATATTTATTCAGTTTAGGACTGGCAAGGGGCAATTTCGCCCAGGTCTCTCACATTCAGAAGTTGTCGGCTGCAGTCTCACACCATTCTCTGTGTTTTAAAATATCAGGCGGTATGTCTGTTGGCACAGTACTGCTAGAGTGAGGCAGGATTTTGGCAGTGCCTTTGTTAGATTAGTGATGTGTGGATGTGTGCATTGGCTGATGGCCTGCAATCAGTGGTGTATTCTGGTTTTGTGCTGCCCTAGACATGATAAAACTAAGGCACCCCTCCCGCATTCTAAATTTCACTTCCATTTAAAAACCAACACGCTCTGCCTGACAGACGCATGCCTTCACTGATGCCTTCACTGACATACACTCACTGACAGACACATAGTCATTGTCACACACACTGTTTAACCAACACACACTCACTGACAGACACTCACATTCACTGACAGACACACACACATTCACTGACAGATACACATGCACACTCACGGACAAACACACATACACATTCACCGATAGACACACAAACACACTAACTGACAGACACGCATTCACTGACAAATACACATACACACTCACTGACAAGACACATACACACTCACTGATAGACGCACACTCACTTAGACACACACACACACACTGACAGGCACACACTGACAAACACACATACACACTCACTGACAGACACATATACACTCTGGGTCAGACACACACATTCGCTAACAGACATACACATTGACTGACAGATACACTCTCTCAGTGACAGACACGCATACACACACTGACAGACACACACTAACAGACATACACATTCACTAACAGACATACACACTCTCACTGACACTCTTTGACAGACACACACACACACACTCTCACTAACAGACACAGATAAACAAACACACTCGCCAACAGACACACACACATTAACACACTCACTAACAGACACACACACACACTCTCACTAACAGACACAGACACACTAACACACTCACCAACTGACACACACATACTAACACACTCAGTAACAGACACACACTAACACACTCACTAACAGACATACACACTCACTAACAGACACAGATACACTAACACACTCACCACTAATCTTTTTTTTTTTATTTCAATCCACCCAGCCTCCATACAGGCAGGGAGGGAGGCAGGAGAGGACCCGGGGAGCTCTTGGCAGCAGTTTCGTAGGGTTCCTCTTGTGAGGTTGGAGTGTTGCTGCGAGTTCACTCACACTAGAACCACCAGGGATCAGGGATGGCAGCAAGGATGTCCCCTCCGAGGCA
Source organism: Pelobates cultripes (assembly GCA_933207985.1). Taxonomy (NCBI): domain Eukaryota; kingdom Metazoa; phylum Chordata; class Amphibia; order Anura; family Pelobatidae; genus Pelobates; species Pelobates cultripes. The sequence continues at coordinate 200,880,910 of OW240912.1, read as the reverse complement.
ATAGGTAAGAAGGGATGGGGCTATTTCCTAATCTGTACCCCTACCCCCACACACAATCCCTCCAAACAAATTCACTCACACAGCACACACACACAGCACCTTTACACACACACATACACAACCCAGCACCCTTACATACACACAGCACCCTCACACACAACACACTACCAGCACCCTTACACACACACAAGACCCTCACACAACGCACTACCAGCACCCTCACTCACACATACACACACACAGCACCCTCACAAACACAGCACCCCCACACACACACACACAGCACCCTCATGTGTGTGTGTATAGTAGATGCAATGTGTGTATATAGTGAATGCAGTGTGTGTATATAGTCGATGTTGTGTGTGTATATAGTGGATGCAGTGTCTGTATAGTGGATGCAGTGTGTGTGTATATAGTGGATGCAGTGGATGTGTATAGTGCTTATGGACTCCTAGAGTAACTTATCTATCCTTACCCAAGTCTGTCTCTTGCTCTCCTAAAGAGCCACACTCCACTCTCACCTCCAACTCTGCTACTCTTCCACCTTGTTTGGTGGCTGTCACCCTTGCTGCCCTGTTGTGTATTTGTACCCCACCTCATCTAGATGGTAAACTTGTTTGAGCAGGGTCCTACCTATTGTTCTTGTGTCACTGTGTAATTATCTCATGTATTGTAAATCATCCCCCCCTTTCATAATATTTTAAAGCGCTGCGGAATTAGTTGGCACTATATAAATACCAATAATAATAATAATAATAGTGGATGGAATGTGTGTGTGCATAGTGGATATAGTGTGTGTGTGTACAGTGGATGCAGTGTGCAATGGTGTATTTTGAATTTGTGCTGCCCTATGCATGATGGAACTTGGGCACCCCTTAATTGAAATTTACCCCACCCCTTCCTGTCAAAGCCACACCTCTTCCTGTTAATGACTAACACATGCTTTGACTGACATACACACAGACACACCCACTCACTGACCGGCACACACTCTCAGATACACTGACATACACTCACTGGCAGACACACATACTCACACACTCACTGATTTGACACAATCTGACAGACCCACATAATCACTCAGACATGCACTGACACAAAAATGCACTGACAGACACTCATTCACTGACAAACACACATTGACAGACATAAACACACTCACTGGCACACACTGACAGACACACACATTGACAGACATACACACACATTCAGTGACAGACATACACAAACTCACTCACAGAAACATACATACTGCCTCACAGAAACACACATTCACTGACAAACAAACTCCCTAACCGACTTACTCACAGATATAAACACACATTCACTGACAGACAGATACACACACACACACTGACAAACACGATGACATACAAACACACTCAGACAGACACACACAAACTGACAGACAGATATACACACACACACTGACAGACAGACACACATTCATTTACAGACAAACTTACTGACAGATACACTCACTCAGACACACTGACAGATATAACAACACATTCACTCACAGACAAACACAAACACACTAACAGAGTGTTTATAGTGTGTATAGTGTATGCAGTGTATGCAGTGACTGTGTGATTTAGTGCATGCAGTGTGTGTCGGTGGTGTTGTCGTGCGTGTGTATGTGTTTATAAGTACATTTGAGGGGGGCAGCAGTTTTTTTATATATATGTACTGTTCCGGGCCCTGCTGGTGTACAGTGAAGAGGGAGCCCTAAGAGTGATCACCAGCAGGGCCCGGAACAGTACATATATATAGTGGTATTCGCTATATATATGTGCACATAGGCTGCACGGTGCCCTGCTCCAAATTTCTTAAATGTACCCGGTCGGCAAAATGCCTCCCCTGTCACAGTGCTTCCTGGAGCCGTGGCCTCACTGGGGCCAATGGACGGGCCGGCCCTGTGTCACAGAGATTGGACTCCTCGGACGTGTTCCCTTAATTATACTTTGTAGCGTCGAATGTTTCCCTGCATTCAAATGTAATTGTTCCTTTCTGTTCGGTTACCGAACAGATTCTGTGGGGTCCCCTTGTTTGCAAATCATGCTTAGGCTTGATTGGAAGATTGTGCTTGTCCTATTCTAAATATGATAAAAATGAGGCCTGAGTAATAATCTGTGGAACAGTATTAATGTCTCTTTTGGATATGATATTGGAACACAAGGCTTATTCATATCAAAGGACTCCTTATCTAAAAGGGAATCAAGACATATGGCAAATGAGAGAGTTAGTTTATACTGAAACCAGACTTCTCACACCTTACAGAGTAGCTCTACTGGGGTCCCAGCTTAAAAGAGGAATTTAAATTGTAAGCTCTGACCTCCCATACAATCAAATTAACCCCTTTTGAAATTGCCAATACCACCTCTACCAGGCAGCCAGCTCATATATGCATGAACTTTCATTTTACTGAACTGATCTGAGCGCTTTTTGGATATGTTGTGCGCTCAGATCGGGGCTATTCGGGAATATTTTTGTGGGGTTCCAATGCTGTTGTCATGTATTTTTGTGATATGTAAAACTTGTATGTAAGTTTTCCTATTTGATAGATAATTGGATTAGCTTAATTGGAGTTCAATTATCTCTCAAACACATTGGCTTGTGTGAAGGAAACCCGTGTGATTTTGTATTAGAATCCAATGCTAGGGGCACTGCATAAGAAGCGGAGTTTGTCCTAATAAAGTTGAGATTGCTGGTTTTATCCACTATGACTGGTTTTCCATTATATTGGGGAATCCCTACACAAAGGGAATACTTTCACTATATTCAGCATATCTGGAATTAGGACTGGTGGAGGATTGAAGGAATAACAGCAATAGACTCACAAACCCATGACACTGATCCTCCGTACAAACCAAGTCCAGCAAGGAATTCCAGCAGAAAACCAACAGAGACAAAGATGACAGAGAACTAATTAAGGTAATTAACTGTAGCCACGCTAAGAACTAATGGCAGAAAAGATACAAGACCCAGCGGGACTAAATAAACCCGAACTAATTGCAGCTCTAGTGAACCTAGCTCAGGATGGATCTGTCACGATTCTGGGAACCCAACACGCTAACACACACACACACACACACAGAAAAGGTGCAGTACCGGACCTTAGAGTGGCCGGGCTAAGCACACACAGAATAGTCAGAAAACAAGCCGAGTAAGGGGAACCAGAAGACAGAATAACGTGAAACAAGCCGAGGTCAAAGGGTAGGAGAAAGTCACAGAGTCAGATAAACAAGCCAGAGAGTACATAACCAGAACCACAAGTTAAGTAGCAATACTAGCAAGCAAAGACCACAACAGGGCAGGGAGGAGCAGGAAAGGTAAGTATTTAAACCATAAGGTTAATTCTGATTGGATAATCAGAATTAACAATCACACGTGGGAGATATCTAAACCTCCCACTGTGATTGAGGCACTGTGCCTTTAACGCCGTGTCAGGTGACTGACCCCGGCGTGTAATATATTGAGCACTCTCCCAGCGTGCAGCCTCATGCATGCTACCGCTGGGGGATGAGGAGGAAAACGCGGGCGGCATCCGAGGCTGGAAGGATGCTGCTCGCCGAGCCCACGAGGCGGAGGAGACCGCGGACGGCTGGAGGGTTAGTACCACGAGCGGAGTGCAGCCTCCCCTTGCAGCCGCCCGCGGGATCCCGACATTACCCCCCTCTCGAAGACCGCCCGGAGGGCGGGAAGCAGAAGGCTTCAAAGGAAACCGGGCATGAAAGGAGCGGACCAAAGAGGGAGCCAAGCAGATCAGAGCTCGAAACCCAGGACCGCTCCTCAGGGCCGTACCCCTTCTAATCCACCAAATATTGTAGCCGACCCCTAGAAACACGAGAGTCGAGAAGGGCAGCCACCTCGGACACGTCACTAGGGACAGCGCGAGGGGAAACGGGCCGCCCGAGGGGACGAGAGAACCGGTTACACAGCAAGGGCTTCAAAAGCGAGACGTGAAACGTGTTCGGTATTCGCATGGAAGGAGGCAGGTCAAGGGAGTAGGAAACGGGGTTAACCCTACGTAACACCTTGTAGGGACCAAGAAATCTGGGAGCAAATTTCATCGAGGGAACCTTGAGACGGAGGTTCCTGGAGGACAACCATACCCTATCACCCGGAACATAAGAAGGGGCCGCAACCCTACGGCGATCAGCAAACTTTTTCTGAGCAGCTGCTGAACGAGACAGCGCAACATGGACCTGATCCCACGTCTTCCGCAAAGAGGCGAGGTGCTGGTCCAAGGCGGGCATTCCCTTGTCGGAGAACGCACCGGGAAGGACAGAAGGCCGAAACCCATAAGCAACCTCAAAAGGACTTAAGCCAGTAGACGAATGAGACACCGTATTCCTGGCAAATTCAGCCCACGGAAGGAGGCGAGACCAGTCATCCTGGTGCACATTAGTGAAGCAGCGCAAATACAATTCCACAGACTGATTAGCACGTTCGGCCGCACCATTAGATTGCGGGTGATAGGAGGAAGTGAACGACAAGGAGACCCCCATCTCAGCACAAAAGCCCCTCCAAAACCGAGAGACAAATTGAGGACCCCTGTCAGATACGATATCCTGAGGTACCCCATGCAAGCGGAACACTTCTTTGGCAAACACCTGAGCTAACTGAACCGCAGAAGGCAGTTTCTTAAGCGGAATAAAGTGTGCCATTTTAGAGAACCTATCCGTCACAGTCAGTATCACCGTCTGACCATCAGAAAGAGGAAGGTCTACAATGAAATCCATGGATAAGTGGGTCCATGGTTTCTTGGGTATAGATAGAGGCATCAGTAGACCCTGGGGTCTCACATTAGGGGACTTACACTGCGTGCAGACCCGACAAGCCTGAACAAAATCCACTACGTCTCGCTTGAGTGAAGGCCACCAGAACTGTTGAAGGAGGCCCTTGTAGGTTTTGGTAACCCCCGGATGACCAGCAGTTTTGGCGGTGTGAAATAAAGTTAACAACTTTTTTCTGTCATTTGCTTCAACGTATAGTTTACCAACCGGCGTCTCAGGGGGTGCCTGGGTTTGGTATGTCTTAATACTATCAAGGAAAGGTGAAGAAACAACCAAACAGGTAGCAGCTATTATCTGAGACACAGGTACAATAGGTTCAGGAGTCGGGTTAACAAATTCTACTGGTTCATGCTGCCGAGAGATAGCGTCAGCTTTGGCATTACGGCAACCAGGTCTATAGGTAATAACATATTGGAAGCGTGAGAGAAATAGAGACCATCTAGCCTGCCGGGCAGATAATCTTCTAGCATCAGCTATATAGGATAGGTTCTTATGATATGTTATAACCATAATTTTGTGTCTAGAACCCTCCAATAAGTACCTCCATTCCTTAAAAGCTAACACAATAGCTAATAGTTCCCTGTTCCCAACATCGTAATTCTTTTCTGGATCAGACAACCTTTTAGAAAAATAAGAACAGGGATGGAGGGGTTTGTCATACGACAACCTCTGTGACAGTACTGCTCCCACACCCGACTCTGAAGCGTCTACTTCCATAACAAATGGAAGAGAAGGATCAGGGTGGTGCAGCACTGGAGCAGAGGCAAATGCCTTCTTGAGGGTTTCGAAGGCCTTAAGGGCTTCAGGAGTCCAAGCCCTAGGATGTAGACCTTTTTTTGTCAACTTCGTTATGGGAGATATGAGTGGTGAAAAGTTTTTTATAAATTTCCTATAATAGTTGGCAAATCCTATAAAACACTGGATAGCCTTCAGTCCTTGGGGAAGTGGCCAGGACAGTATGGCTTCCAATTTAGCAGGATCCATACTGAAACCCTGTTCAGTAATGATATATCCTAGAAATTGCACAGAGGTCTGATCGAATAAACATTTTTCTAACTTACAGTAGAGTCCATTCTGTAATAGCCTTTTGAGCACCATCCTAACATGGTTATGGTGTGACTTCAAATCAGGAGAATACACAAGTATGTCGTCAAGGTACACCACGGCACAGACATGCAATAGATCCCTAAGGACATTTATGA